>OY728159.1:123241163-124491163 GCA_963277665.1 Viscum album | reverse complement strand
ATTTGAAATGATGTGACATTAGTTCCTAAATTTCAAAATTAAATGTACAATCATTGTACCTTGATTTAAGGATAATATAACATCATTTTCTTGGTTTTGACCATTTCATGCATGTTTTAGTGTTTTAAAACACTAAAAATGAATTTACAACCATAATGGGAAAACTATCATTCAAGATGACATTCTGCAAGTTACTATATTTCACAATTAAGTGTATAGTTTTTGTCCCCTAATTTCAATAAAATATAACATTATATTTCTAGTTTTGATAGCTCCATGCACGTTTTAGTGTTTTAAAACATTAAAAATATGTTTACGACCATAATAAGAAAAACTTTCATTCAGAATGGAATGTCGTGAGTTCATAAATTTCATAATTAAATTTATGGTCATTTTACAATGATTTAAAGACAATTAGACTTAGTTTGTCTAATTTTTACCATTACATTCATGTTTTAGTGTTTTAAAACACAAAAAATGTGTTTAGGGATAGAATGGGAAAACCATCATTCAAAATGATGTTCCATTAATTCCTATATTTGAAAATTAAATGTACGATATTTTTAACATGATTTAAAGACAATCTAACATTTTTTATTTGGTTTTGACCATTTGACACACATTTTTGTGTTTTAAAACACTAAAAACGCGTTTAGGATTATAACGGGAAACCATCATTCAGAAAGATTTGTATTCAATTACTACATTTCAAAATTAAATGTATGGTAATTTTACCCTAATTTCAAGAAAAAATGTTGTTTTTCTAGTTTTGACCATTCCACGCATGTTTTAGTGTTTTAAAACACCAAAAACACATTTATGTCCGTAATAGAAAAATTTTCATTTAGAATGACGTTCCGTCAGTTCATTCCTTTCAAAATTAAATTTATGGTCATTAACCCATGATTTAAGGACAATAAGATTTAATTTGTCTAGTTTTGACCATTCCACACATGCTTTAGTGTTTTAAAACACTAAAAATGAATTTATGACCATAACAGGAAAACCGTCATTTAGAATGATGTGTCGTTGGTTCCTAAATTTCATAATTAATTTTACAGACATTTTACCTTATTTTTAGGATAATATGACATTGTTTGTCTAGTTTTTATTATTCCATTCACTCTTTAGTGTTTTAAAACACTAAAAACTCATTTACAACCATAATGGGAAAACTGCCATTCAGAATGACATATCGTCGTTTCCTATATTAAAAATTAAAGGTATAGTCATTGTCCCATAATTTCAGGACAATACAATGTTGTTTGTCTTTTTTGACCATTCCTTGCACATTTTAGTGTTTTAAAACATTAAAATCGTGTTTATATCCATAACGGGAAAACCGTTATTTAGAATGATGTACTGTCGATTCCTACATTTCAAAATTAATTATACTATCATTTTCCACTAATTTATGGGAAATAAAATTTCATTTTCCTAGTTTTGACCCATGACACTTGTTTTTAAAGGCTTTTGTACATTTCATAAGTGTTTACCAAGTCAAAACTGAGAAAACAAGCTCGGATTGTTTTCAAACTTATGGATAAATGTTCTATAATTTATTTTTAACATGTAGGAATCAACCAAACATCAATCTAGAACAATATGTGGTTGGTTTAACACAAAATTCATGTTTTATATCGAAAAATGACATTTTAGTTTTTTTGTAGTTTTTGTATATGTTCTTCGAAAAGTCCGTGGGAATGAAACAGAGTCAGGGACATTAATATGAAAAAAAATCTAGAAATAAAAAACATAAAACTTTATAAGTATATTATAAAATTTACTCATGTATTTTAAATTAGTTATTAAGGAATATTAAATTAATATTACCTTCACTTGAGTTTCAAAGACCTAATTTTTCCAAGCTGTAGGAATATTCCTCCAATATTTATCTCTTTGAAAAATGCATTAAACAATTAATAAAATATAAAGTTTTTTTTTGAAAAAAAGATACATACTAGTAATGGAAACCCACCAATATACCCTAGATGAATGGGTGATAAACTTCTCCCTCACCGAAGGTGAACTAGGAAGTGGGCTACCAATGACATCTGGGGAAACTACTCGCTTGCTAGTAATCTCAGGTACAATAAAATCACTAGGATCCAGAGAAAGATGATGGTAGTGGTGAAGTGCTCTAAGATGCTGATCATATATAATCTTGATTGTTTTTTGTTCTCGACATTCCTGCATTAAAAATATTTAAGGAATATTAAATATATTAAATATAAAAAAATAAAAGATTTTTATAAAAAATAAAAAGAAAAACAAGAACAATGTATATATGTACGAAAAACTTTTCAACGAGAAATTGTAATATAATTTTATTACCAATTTATACATTCAATTATATTCATATTCATTATATTCATTGTTATCAACCTCCATTATGATGAGTCCTTCATTTTCACCCTATCTTGCAAGTTCTACGATTTTGATATTTTCAGTAAAAAATTGTTCAATATTTTGTGGCAGATGAGGTTCAATATGAAAAAGCAACAATTGATCTTCATCGCCCATATCATATAAGTCTCTCTAATTTAATTGTATAACAACACTCTAACCTTCATATATTTCATCATCCACATAATAAACCATATTCGATTGTGAAGACAAGATAATTGTATCATGCTCTGCATGCTCATTGGTATCCATAAAGAGAGAGAAGTTGATATAAGTAAAATGAAACGGATCTTTAATTATACCCCTATCAATGTTTAACCACTTACATTTGAATAATACAAATGAAAACTATCCATGATAATTTAATTCAATTATATCAATCATCTTCCCATAGTATCCCACCTCTACAATTGTAAATACACCACAATTTTGAGTTTTCAAGTCTTCTTCATGATAAATTGTATGAAACTTGAAGCCATGAATATTTTAGGCATCAAATCTCTTAGCCTAACTTAGAGTACCTCAAGCCAAAAATATAAAATCATTCGATATTTCAGCTCGATTTCAATATTAATTATCTAGACAAAAAGATATAAGATATTAATTTTAAAATTGAAAAAATAAATACACATCAATAATATGAATATGACTATATACTTAAACATTGGGAGAACCATTAAAAAATATCCTTATTAAAAACTTTTGTTAATTCCATCTCATTTCAGGATCGACCACTTAGACACCTCTTTTTTTTGTAGGTGCAATTCATCAATAAATTGATCTACAATAACACTATTGAGTAGCACATATCTATGTCTTTGTAGAAACTCAAATCTAGTCAGTGTAAAATTTGAACCCTTTCAATTAGTCATCTAATAGTTGGAAATACCGATGAATTATTTTCAGAACTAGAATTAGTGAATATATCATCAACATGTCAATCATTATTGAATCTATTCTCAATCCCATCCAAATACGTAAAACAAAAGTTCAATAACTCTTCAGCTATGTAACATTTAGCAATAGACCCTTCTGGTTGAGCTTTATTACTCACATATGATTTAAAATGACTTAAGTACCTAATAAAAAATATAAGAAACATATTAAAAATTTAACTCAATGATATTATAAAATTTAAATCACCAATTAAAATAAAAAATCAACATACCTATCAATTGGATACATCCATTGATAGTATAATGGTCCACCAAGTTTAGCTTATTCAACCAAATGAACAGTCATATGAATCATGACTGTGAAGAATGAAAGGGGAAATAACATCTCAAAATGACATAGTTTTAAAATAATTCTTTCTTAAAGTTTATCAAGATTAGTTGGATTGTAACACCCCAACCCCAGATACCCAGAGTCGGTGCATTATTACATAACATTGGCATGATCACAAGACCGATCAAGTCTTGAAAGACCGATTAGTTTAGTATCCTTGAAAACACTAGATATATTTATAAAGTTTACATTACATCATAAAATGGAAACTACAACAATATAGTCTCCATAGTTTACACTCTTATCCCCTCATACTATCCCTGAAGGTCATTCATAAATTACTTCTTCACATCCTGGGAAAAATAAAACATAAAAAAGGGGTGAGCTCAAATTCCCAGTAAGGATAACAATATAGTGGAAACTTTCATAAATAAGAATAAACATTTAAGGCAATGTATAACTAAAACAAAATCCTTTTAAACTTTAACTTCAGCATAGTATGGAAAAAATAAAATTAAATAATGCCATTTACTTATTCACATGGATATTCTACTAATCAAATAATCACATGCAATATCAATAACCACTTTCATAATGATGGAATGCATAATTCCAGACTATCATAACCACATATCCAAGGCCTCATGCCAATAATACAAATAATATTTTTACCAAGGCCTTGTTCCAAGTTACTAGTTTGTCTCATGAGACCTACCGATGCATCGAGGAGCTATAGCGAGCTCCACCCGTCACATAGTAAGTCTAGTGAATTCCAATATGAAAAGGTACAAACATAACATAAACATTCGTATTAAAACTAGCATACGAAATGTAAATACTTCATCCATAAACCACGAATGGTATAAGAATAACACATCCAAAGTCAAACACATCACAAAAACTTCAAAACAATATGGAAGTTTTGTATCATAATAAATCAACTTCAAATAAACTTAAAATCCATCAAAGTATGTTGACATAGATGAAATCAAAACTATTTGAGAGAAATATCTCTTTTTTGAAATCATTTAAAAGTCACACATTTATTAAGGAAGTAATTTAAAAGAGATTTTTGAATAAAAGTGTCCCATACCACTTTGAAACATTTGAAAACAAATATCATTTAAAAACATTCATTTCCATATAAATAAATCCTTAAAATCATTTTGAAAACATGGACATTAATTAAAAAGATTTATAAAGATAAATCTTTAAAACATTGAAAATTCTGATTTTGATAAAGAGTACCTTTCAGAAATTCTTAAAATATTCATTTTAAAAGTCACATAATGATAAAATAAAACATTTAATTTGAAAATATCCTTATAATCTTGTAAGGGATGCTTTGAAAATTTTATAACGGTGGAAAATAGCCGCACCCGGCGTATATGTTAAAAAAACATTCTTACCTTAATTATGTTGAAAAGGTTAAAAATGACCTTGTTTGGAAAACAACGGAAAGTTTCCTTTATAAAATTCTTATAAAAAGTAAAACAAGGGTATCAATGACTTTAATCCATATTCTGTAAAATAGTAAGAATTTTTTTAAATACACTTTCAAGAAACATGGATGTGGTTGATAAAGAGGTCCCAGTAGATAATTACGTATAAACACCCTCAGATAATGAAGAGATTGTGAAATAACCCTTACCTTGTACTTTTCTTTGGTTGGGGTAGGTTAAACTCCTGTATAATGGTGAAATAATTTTTATTAAATTATACAAGAATCATATAAATTATTATGTTATCATATATGGTCTTTTAACATTGCTTTGTTAATAATATCTTAGTATTATCGTCTTTTCGGGTGTTATCTTACTCATTTTATTTTATATGTTTTTTTACGTAAGCCATGTTTGTCATGGATAGGTTGTATCTTATTCATATACAGAATGATATTATGTCCTTAAAAATTATTTTTAAATCATCAAATGATAATTATACTTGAATGGATATGATGGAGAATGAATCTCATCGCGTTCGTGGAGACGGTAGTCCGTACGTACGCACGAGCGACAAAATCATTATTTTGATATTAAAATAATATTTAATTGGATGGTATATCTTATATACAGAATCATTATCATGTTATATTTATTATTTACATTAATTACACATCATTATTATACCCATCCAAATAATAATATATTGAATAACAATTACATCACGACGTGGAAATATTAAGCCGTACGTACGCACGTATGGTGACATGTCATTCAAAGGATGGATAGATTACTGAATATGGTTGCACCATATTTATAATAACATCACAATATATATAATATACTGGAGTTATTATTTTATAATGGTAATAACAAATAATGAAGAAGTGGAAGAAGAAAGGAACCTGAAAAAGGGTGGTGAAATCATTACCTCTTCTTCGGGTTCTTCCTTTTGATTTGATCAAAAGGGCTCCTTAGGTTGGCTTTCTGATCAAACTAAGGCCTCTAGGTTGTATTGAGGTAAGTTGAGAGAGTATTTGGGTAGGGTTTGGCCGAGCCAAAAGGCTTTGAATGTGTGAATTAGTGAGAAGGGGGAGTGCCCTTTTATAAGAGGGGTGAGAGGAACCTTTGGAAAAACAAAAAATATTATTTTATAATAAATTTATATTCGGTTTATAATGGCTACAAAGTGGATTATTTAAAGGTTAAGGTGGTGATAGGTCGAAAACCACTTAACCAATATGATTTAGATAGGTTTGGGTCATTATATTAACCTTATCTTTTCGTTTTAACTCTTAGTTGATTAGTTTGACACTTACCATGTCACTTTGTATTTTTATATTATATAGTTAATAAACTTACTATATACCACCAAGAGACCCCCAAGTGGTCCATTAATGATACACCTATCATGATATATGTCTCTTGGCTGATCCTTAGATTTTTAGGAATGGAATATCAATTAATAATATAATATTTGTTTTAAACTCTTTTATGTCAATTTTGACACTATTTGGAAAATTGATTTTTTTGAAAATCATAACAGAATTATTACTTCGAAAAAAGTATATTAAATCATTCCTAACATGTAATATTAACCTATAAAATTATTTTTATTTATAAAAAGTCTCAAATTACATTTATTTGTGTATTTATAATATCAATTATTCTAATTTTTTATGAATTAGGTAATTACTACATCACCATTCTGTCATAAATTAATTAAATTATTTAATGTCTAAAAATTATAAATAAAATACCATTATGTAGGAAATCGTTTTATCTTTCTAATTAATATTTTCAATCGAATTTATCTTATGTATAACCCTATATTAAATTTTTTTTAGTAAATAAACTTTGATTTTAACTCTTTTAACTCTTTTTTGAATTAAATAATAATAAATGTCCTAATCTAATACAAGTGGACCTAAATGATAATATTTTACTCCTAAGATTGGTTTTGGTCTAGATACACTTGTACAATAGAATTAGGACATGTGTTAGGGTAATATTAATATCATTTTTACCCTTAATTACCCTATTTACTTTTAACCGTGGCAAATAAAAGTAAAAAGTTACTATTCACCAAAAATTATTTTCATCTCATTGAACCACATTTTACTCCTTGATATTAACCATGTCCCTCAGATTTTCGAAATTCCATTCACAGAAGCGGTAAAATTAAGTTTTATGAAAAATTCATTTTTTTAACTACCACTTAGTTGTTTCACTATTCATCAAAAAATGAAAGTTTCCAGAAAAACACAAAAAATTAGGCCTAAGATATATTTGATATTATGAATTCAAAAATGATGTCTATTTTACCAAATTCATAACATATCTGTTGCATTAATTAATTTAAAAATTAATTCCCGTCGTCAAAACAAGTAGCGTGTTTTTAAGAGATAATAACAATCAAAAGATTGACACTTGTTTATGTCTGGTTTAAATGTGAAATTACATCCAATGACCAAAATTGTATTAAATGGAAAAAATATATTCAAAATATACTTTAAAACCACTCAAATTAATAATTTATCACTATTAATTATTACGATTAAAAAAGTTGTTTTTAATTAAAATTTAGTAATTTTCACTATTCATCAAAATATGAAAGTTATCCGAAAAGTTCCAAAATTTCACCCTAAGCTAATTTCGATATCATGAATCCAAAAATGAAGTCCATTTCGAAAGATAAAATTTATAAAAATTAAAAAAGTAGGTATTACTATTCATAACAGCTAGTTTGATTGGTTGTGGTGTGTTAGAATCTCGAAGTTGCGTACAATGCACGCCATTGCATTATTCAAAGGGAAACGTACCATGGAAGCTTGAGATGTTTCATTGTAAATTTTTGATGTCCCTATTCTAAAAAGTAAATTTATTTAGTCAAATTGAATATATAAAAGTTTAAAATATTGGAGTTAAAAAGGGTTTACTATTAAAAGTTTGTAAAAGTGCAATACTGAAAATGAATTTGTTCTTACATTATGTCTAAGAAACTCATAATATGGATTCTAAAATTATAAGGATTATATAATGTTTAAAATTTAGTTAATACTATTCATAACCTCTTTTGAATGACTTGTTTAGTAAGTCATGGTGCGCTTGAACTCGGTGTTGCGTGTGGTGCAAGTTATTGAATTATTTTGAAGAAATAACACACTATGAAATCTTGGGGTGTTACATTCTACTCTCCTTTAATAAATTGAATCCTCGCAATTTGAAATTGATCTTTGAAAATAAAAGGTTTAATATAGAAAATATCTTTTTGGGAAAACCCACATTAGAAATTGGGTTAATAAAATTTAGTCTTAATAAGAGGAAAAGAGAAATGAAATGGTCACCACCAAATTATGATCTCTATTCGGAGAACATTAGTGGAAATTAGAGACATATAATTGGAGTAAAGACGTAAATATTTATAGGTAGTTATTGAGGTTATCAATCACAAACAAGTGTAAAATTGAGGGCCTTAAATTCATCAATCTATGATGATTTAAAATACCATCGGTTCCGCAAAACATATGGTATTAGGATAACACATTTTTTGTTTTAAGATCCCTTCACTATAGTATAAGAATTAATTTATTCATTGAATAAGAGAAGAAGAAAAATATATACTTGACAAGTAGAGTCTCATCCTTTAACTATGTTCTACCACACACTCATCTTTCACTCTAAAAGATAATAGAACTTAAAAATAATATTCTATTTATCATATTCGTATAGGGTTAAAAAAATGAATTTATAATTCATCTAGAAGAACCATTTAAAAAAAATGACATTATTCAATCCAGGACATCACGTGGGTCAGTGGTAGGTGATACACCCTTTTCGCCCTTCGGTTGTGGGTTCAAGTCTCGCAGCCTTGCCGGACACGACGAATTGCCGCCCGACCTCCGAGTTGTCCATTTATGGCAATCCAAAATAATCCAAACCAGAACTATCCAAAATACATCAGTCCAAAATTTATAAGGAAGGTAAACACAATAAAGATATTTTTTTTCTACGTAATAACATGTGAACACCTTCATCATGTATTCTTTTAAAACACTACAACATCCTGAATTACCATAAAACTTATTGATTACATTCATGATCCCTTATTCCTTAAAGAATAATAGATATACTCCTTCAATCCAAAAATGTTGTAAACCCAAACAATGATAGAATATACAAATCATTAATCAGTTTCAAGGTAGTCAAGAATATCCAATATAATTTATCCAAATCAATTATGTGTTATTCTAAAATCACTACCTCGTTATCAGAATCATATTATGGTTTATCTTTCTCTCAACCCTATATTTTCCAAAAATTTAACCTGCTATTGAGTCACTTTTCTTTGTTCCACACAATCTCAAGTCCTTAATGAAATAGTACTGCAGTACAATCCTTATATACTCCATAATTATTATAACAAGTACATTGTTGATACAACACTCAAATGACATAATCAACATAAGAACTCTAATCATTCCTCTTTATCTGTGGTAGTATCATAACTTGATTATTATCCAATAGCATCATTTGCGGCATAGTCTGATGACTAGGAAATAGGTTTGCGTAGTGTCTAAACTCCTTGCATATGAAGAATTGTACATTTGAAACCATTTCCTTACCCTTGCAGTCACGTACTTTGTGCCCTTTTCCTCCACACTTATAACAAACTCCCAATACTTTCAGGAAAGTTCCAAGGTGTTTCTTCCCACAGTTATCACATATGGGAAAATTCTTCTTTTCCCTCTTCCCTTTATCCATCTTCCCCTCTTCCATCCTTTTCTTCTCTTGCTTCCCTTCAAAGCCATAGGACTCAGTAAAATCTTTACTTATCTTATCAACACATGATATTATTTCTTCATATGATGATAATACATGGGAGACTATTTCTCTTATAAATTCTGGCTTAAGACCATGAAAGATATGATCATTCTTTCTCTTTGGATCATGTGCATTGCTGGAGTTCTCAATCCTTCTACTGGGCGCCGTTTCTAAATAATGGCATATACTAGATTAGTTTATGAATAAAAATACCTAATCCCAAACTTGTAAAAAACATAACATAAATTAACTAGTTTATGGATATAATCTATAATCATAAAAATGTCTCCTTTGAGGAAGTATATACTCATAAAAACTTCATAATGGTTTGTAAAGAAAATGAGAATTATCCTAAGCATATCCCCCGGGAGTGTCGTAACAAAGAGTGCAACAAGGCCCGTTGTCTTGCACCAGTTCCCGTTCGAGTCTAGCTTAAAGCGGTGTTTTCAGGTTTTACCCCTAGGTACATCTGTGCCAGAGCTGCGTCTACCTGCTCATATCCAGACATGGATGTATTTCTCGAAAAACTCACAAAATCTCTACAATAACAAAATTCTAGGAAGTTCTTCTATACTAATCCTCAAAGTTCATCTTAGTTCTACGTGCTCTAATCAGAGTTTATCTAAATCTATCTTCCAAGGTTTGTACTAAAATTCCTCTGATACCAACTATAACGCCCCGGCCCCAGATACCCAGAGTCGGTGCATTATTATATAACATCGGCATGATCACAAGAAAGATCAAGTCTCGAAAGACCAATTAGTTTAGTAGCCTTGGAAACACTAGATATATTCATAGAGTTTACATTATATCATAAAATGGAATCTACAACAATATAGTCTCCATAGTTCACACTCTTATCCCCTCATGCTATCCCTATAGGTCATTTATAAATTACTTCTTCACATCCTGTAAAAAATAAAACATAGAAAAGGGGTGAGCTCAAATGCCCAGTAAGGATAACAATATAGCGGAAACTTTCATAAATAAGAATAAACTTTTAAGGAAATGTATAACTAAAACAAAATCCTTTTAAACTTGAACTTCAACATAGTATGAAAAAAAATAAAATGAAATAATGCCATTTACTTATTCACATGGATATTATAATAATTGAATAATCAAATGCAATATCAATAACCACTTTCATAATGATGGAATGCATAATGCCAGACTATCATAACCACATATCCAAGGCATTGTGCCAAGACTACAAATAAGATTTTTTCCAAGGCCTTGTGCCAAGACACTAGTTTGTCTCATGAGACCTACCGATGCATCGAGGAGCTATAGCAGGCTCCACCCATCATATATTAAGTCCAATGCATTCCCATATGAAAAGGTTCAAACATAACATAAACATTCATATTAAAACTATCATACGAAATGTAAATACTTCATCCATAAACCACGAATGGTATAAGAATAACACATCCACAGTCGAACACATCACAAAAACTTCAAAACAATATGGAAGTTTTGTATCATAATAAATCAACTTCAAATAAACTTAAAATCCATCAAAGGATGTTGACATAGATGAAATCAAAACTATTTGAGAGAAATATCTCTTTTTTTTAAATCATTTAAAAGTCACACATTTATTAAGGAAGTAATTTAAAAGATATTTTTGAATCAAAGTATCCCATACCACTTTGAAACTTTTGAAAATAAATATCATTTCAAAACATTCATGTCCATATAAATAAATCCTTAAAATTATTTTGAAAACATGGACATTAATTAAAAGGATTTAGAAAGATAAATCTTTAAAACATTTAAAATTCTGATTTTGATAAAGAGTACCTTTCATAAATTCTTAAAATATTTATTTTAAAAGTCACATAATTATAAAATAAAACATTTACTTTGAAAATATCCTTATAAGATTGTAAGAGAAGCTTTTAAAATTTTATAACGGCGGAAAATAGTCGCACCCGCCGTATAAGTTAAAAAAACATTCTTACCTTAATTCTGCCGAAAAGGTTAAAAAGGACCTTGTTTGGAAAACGATGGAAAGATTCCTTTATAAACTTCTTATAAAAAGTCATACAAGGGTATAAATGACTTTAATCCATATTCTGTAATAGAGTAAGAATGTTTTGAAATACACTTTCAAGAAACATGGATGTGGATGATAAAGAGGTCCTAGTAGATAATTACGTATAAACAACCTCGGATAATGAAGAGATTGTGAAATAACCCTTACCTTGTACTTTTACTTGGTTGGGGTAGGTTAACATCCTGTATAATGGTGAAATAATTGTTATTAAATTATAAAAGAATCATATAAATTATTATGTTATCATATATGATCTTTTAACATTGCTTTGTTAATAATATCTTAGTATTATCGTCGTTTTAGGTGTTAACTTACTTGTTTTCTTTTATTTTTTTTGTTACGTAAGCCATTTTTTTCATGGATAGGTTGTATCTTATTCATATCCAGAATTATATTAAGTCCTTAAACATTATTTTTAAATCATCAAATGATAATTATACTTGAATGGATATGATGGAGAATGAATCTCATCGCGTTCGTGGAGACAGTAGTCCGTACGTACGCACGAGCGACAAAATCATTATTTTGATATTAAAATAATATTTAATTGGATGGTATATATTATATAAAGAATCATTATCATGTTATATTTATTATTTAAATGAATTACACATCATTATTATACCCATCCAAATAATAATATATTGAATAACAATTACACCACGACGTGGAGACGATAAGCCGTACGTACGCACGTATGATGACATGTCATTCAAAGGATGGATAGAATACTGAATATGGTTGTACCATATTTATAATAAAATCACAGTATATATAAGATACTGGATTTATTATTTTAGAATGGTAATAACAAAGAAAGAAGAAGTGGAAGAAGAAAGGAACTTGAAAAAGGGTGGTGAAATCATTACCTCTTCTTCGGGTTCTTCCTTTTGATTTGATCAAAAGGGATCCTTAGGGTGGCTGTATGATCAAACTAAGGCCTCTAGGTTGTAGTGAGGGAAGCTGAGAGAGTATTTGGGCAGGGTCTGGCCGAGCCAAAAGGCTTTGAATGTGTAAATTAGTGAGAAGGGGGAGTGCCCTTTTATAAGAGGGGTGGGGGGCACCTTTGGAAAAACTAAAAATATTATATTATAATAAATTCATATTCAGTTTTTAATGGCTCCAAAGTGGATTATTTAAAGGTTAAGGTGGGGATAGGTCGAAAACCACTCAACCAATAGGATTTAGACAGGTTTGGGTCATTATATTAACCTTATCTTGTAGTTTTAACTCTTAGTTAATTAGTTTGACACTTACCATGTCACTTTGTTTTTTTATATTATATAGTTAATAAACTTACTATATACCTCTAAGAGACCCCCAATTAGTCCATTAATTATACACCTATCATGATATACGTCTCTTGGCCGAACCTTAGATTTTTAAGAATTGAATATCAATTAATAATATAATATTTGTTTTAAAAACTCTTTTATGTCAATTTTGACACTATTTGGAAAATTGATTTTTGTGAAAATCATAACAGAATGATTACTTAGAAAAAAGTTAATTAAATAATTCCTAACATGTCATATTAACGTCGAAAATTATTGGTATTTATAAAAAGTCTCAAATTACATTTATTTGGGTATTTATAATATCAATTATTCTAATTTTTTATTAATTAGGTAATTACTGCATCACCATTGTGTTATGAATAAATTAATTTATTTAATATCTAAAAATTATAAATAAAATACCATTATGTAGTAAATCGTTTTATCTTTCTAATGAATATTTAAAATCGAATTTATCTTATGTATAACCCTATATTAAAAATGTTTTGGTAAATAAACATTGATTTTACCTCTTTTAACTCTTCTTTGAATTAAATAATAATAAATGTCCTAACCTAATACAAATGGACCTAAATGATAATATTTTACCCCTAAGATTGTTTTTGGTCGAGATACACTTTTCTAATAGAATTAATACATGTGTTAGGGTAATATTAATATCATTTTTACCCTTAATTACCATATTTACTTTTAACCGTGGTAAATAAAAGTAAAAAGTTAGTATTCACCAAAAATTATTTTCATCTCATTGAACCACATTTTACTCATTGATATTCACCGTGTCTCTCGGATTTTCGAAATTCCACTCACAGAAGCGGTAAAATTAAGTTTTATGAAAAATTCAGTTTTTTAACTATCACTTAGTGGTTTCACTATTCATCAAAAAATGAAAGTTTCCAGAAAAACACAAAAAATTAGGTCTAAGATATATTTGATATTATGAATTAAAAAATGATGTCTATTTTACCAAATTCATAACATATCAGTTGCATTAATTAATTTAAAAATTAATTTCCGTCGTCAAAACAAATTGCGTGTTTTTAAGAGATAATAACTATCCAAAGATTGACACTTGTTTATGTCTGGTTTAAATGTGAAATTACATACAATGACCAAAATTGTATTAAATGGTAAAAATATATTCTAAATATACTTTAAAACCACTCAAATTAATAATTTATCACTATTAATTATTTCGATTAAAAAAGTTGTTTTTAATTAAAATTTAGTAATTTTCACTATTCATCAAAATATGAAAGTTATCCGAAAAGTATCAAAATTTCACCCTAAGCTAATTTAGATATCATGAATCCAAAAATGAAGTCCATTTCAAAAGATAAAATTTAAAAAATTTCAAAAAGTAGGTATTACTATTCATAATGACTAGTTTGATTGGTTGTGGTGTGTTAGAATCTCGAAGTTGCATACAATGTACGCCATTGCATTATTCAAAGGGAAACATACCGTGGAGGTTTGGGACGTTTCATTGTAAATTTTTGATGTCCCCATTTTAAAAAGTAAATTTATTTAGTCAAATTGAATATATAAAAGTTTAAAATATTAGATTTAAAAAGGGTTCACTATTAAAAGTTTGTAAAAGTGCAATACTGAAAATGAATTTTTTGTTACATTATGTCTAAGAAACTCATAATATGGATTATAAAATTATAAAGATTATATAATGTTTAAAATTTAGTTAATACTATTCATAACCTCTTTTGAACAGCTTGTTTAGTAAGTCATGGTGCGCTTGAACTCGGTGTTGCGTGTGGTGCAAGTTATTGAATTATTTTGAAGAAATAACACACTATGAAATCTTGGGGTGTTACATGGATTTAGAGTTTTCCCACAAAACTCTCTAAAAAGGGTACAAAACTCAACCAGAACTGTAGTTACTTTTTTCGATAAAATATTACTCAAAGGAAATGACAACAACTACTCCATCAAAATATGTGAGTCATGACTATTAAATCCATGTAACTTTTGATGTTTTAAGTCAACACACCTTGATATGTTACTTGAATATCCATCTGGCACTTTTACATCCTTTAAACTTTGAATGAATACATATTTCTCATGATTTCCATTGTAAAAATAGATGAAGGATACTTTCCATTCTCATTTTCCCACAAACCATGCTTTATATTCATTGAATCAAAATCCTTATGAACATTAAGGTGATCCTTCAATTTACCATACTCATTAAGCACTCTAAAAATTACATTGTTATAGAAGTTCATCTCAATATGCATTACATTAAGATTATAATGCATCAAATTAAACTCCTAGTAAGGAAGTTTAAAAAATATATTCTTTTTCTTCCATTGTTTTGTTCTAGCTTCATCAGATACTATACCTCATACCCTTTCCCCCCGCCTCTTTAAACTGATGAAATTTTCCAAATTCTTCAGTGACATTCATTAATTTCCCCAAGATTTATGAACCAAATAACACCTTTGGAGACTTTCTCATTTCAATATCTCTATTGAATTGTGTCTTATTAAACATGAATTTATGATAAGGATAAATAAATTGATAATGACACATAAAAAATAATTTTCTCCAATGAGTTAATCATTGAGGTTCAAAATCAAAATTACAAACCAGACAATCCAAACCATCATGAGTGTTCCAACCAGATAAATTTCCTAGTCCAAAAAATTCACTAATTTTCACATTAAAGTAGCATGCATTTTGAATAGTTTTCTCATTGAAACATCATATGTTTCGATGCCATAATCCCATAATTCTTACAATTCTTTGATTAGAGGTTGAAAGTATACATCAATGTCATTTATAGGCATTTAATTTCTAGGATTAGTCATTGAAATAATGAAAAAAGTCTTCTTCGTACACATCCATGGAGTTAGATTATAGGGGACCAAAACAACCGACCAAATTTTATAATTAGTAGTTAATGTACCAACAGGGTAAACACCATTAAAAGAAAATCCCAAAAATACATTCCTAAGATCCAAAGAAAAATCTAGATATAATGAATAAAACATCTTCCATGTTGTTGAATCTTTTGGATGTCTTATCAATCCATCATCACTATCCTAATCATGCCACTTCATGTCATATGCAGTCTTAGATGACATGAATAATCTTTGAAATCATGGTTTTAGAGGAAAGTAATGAAATACCTTTGCATTATTTTCCTTATTCTATTTCTTCCTGGGGTTGCATTGATATATACTCTCACTGTTATTCATTGAATTCCATATACATGTATGAAATCTTGCACATTTTTCTTTATTATACTCTTCTCCCCAGTAAAGCATGAAATCATTAGGGAATGCATGTATCTTTATATAATCAAGTCCAAGTTTGCTGATAACTTTTTTCATCTCATATAATGATGCTGGGATCTTAGATTCACTAAATCCATCATGAAGTAACTATAGAATTATGGACTTTTCTTTTATATGATACAAATTAAGTATAAAAAAACTTTGAATACTTGGCACACCCTTCATACAGTTCTTGCTGTCCATCTTCAACTAATTCATAAAAATCATTTTTATGATCACTAAAGTTATGAGAAAGATTAACCTTTTCAGGATAAATTGAAGGTTCCGTTGATCTATTAAAATATTGGACATTGTATTCTATAAAACCAAATGCATCATTTAACAAATTTCAAACTTAATTCTCATCTACTAGGTTACTTTGTTTTTCATTGATAGTATTGTCATTATTTTGACTTTCCATAAAACTTGATTCACCATACCAAATCCAACATGCATATCAACCAGGAAACTGTTTCAATATCAAATTTGCATATACTTTATTTCTATTTAACCATCAATTGAATTTACAATCAGGACACATACATTTTATTCTACCATCCACTGATTGGATTGAAATTGCATAATCAAAAAAATTCTTCCATACCCTTGTCATATCGAGGTGTGTTTTGAGGTAAATTAATCCATATTTTATCAATAGGTATTGGATTTTATTCTCCCTATACATCCATATATAGAGATAGAAATGTTCAATCAAACAAGTAAAAAAATTAAATATTACCCAACTTCACCATTGAATATTTCATTAAAACTATAAAGAAAATGGGATAAATTAAATAAAGAACTTTTTCTTACTAAACTTATAATAAAAAACATGAATAAGATAAATTATAATTTCTCACAAATATAGATAAATGAGATAAATCAAATAAAAGATAATGGTGTATTATGCCCTAGTGTTGTAACTAAGGAAGGTTAATTCCATTTAAAAATTAGTTATATTGATCAATATTAGAACGATTTCCCATGATCTAACTAAGACTAAGAGCATGCCTTAAAAAATATGAATGAAAATTCTACTTTATTTGGATATCCTGACATGTCATGAATACCCAAAATATTCAACTCTATATGTCTATATTCTAATGAACTAGTTTAGTGCAACTTCATATTATTCCATGAATTATATAAATCAACTATATTCACATAGCATCAAGTCAGATCTTCCTTCAATTTCATCTCAACATAAAAAACATGATTTTAACATAAATTTGAATAATATCTATTCTGATTTTCAAATCAAATGATAAAAAATTAGACATTTGACTAAAAAAACAAACTACACACTATAATTAGTTTTATTAAAAATCATGTTAGTTAAAATAAAATCAATGAAACTATGTTTGTTGTTCGAGTGACCATAATCAATAATTGATTATCATGAATGTTAAACTTAACCCTAAATACTCTATCATTATTCAATAAATTTTATTAAATTAAATTATTCCTCACATATTGATAAAACATGAAGCATTCTGATAAATTTAAAAAGGGTCTAATATTTCATTTTTATGGCCTTTATCCTTAGAGACCTTTCTAGAGTCAGTGATGAAACCATGTGTGACCCCAAACCCTACCACCAATTGGTCATGAGTTAGAAAAAAACCTCAATTATATATCTTTCATAAATAAAAACCATGAAATTATCAAAGTGGAAAATCCATGAAAATTGAATGCATTAACATATATAGAACAAAGTTAAATTCATTAATATTAAATAAAAACTATGAAATTATGAACGATCAAGATTCCATAACCAACCTATATCACAAATTATTTTTTTAATTTAATACAATATAATCAAAATTAATGATTTTTATAACTCCAAAAAATTAATTTCAAAATACAAATAACACATTATAAATCAAAATTATATATTTATATGAAATGAATAAAAACAATTCTATAATTTTTTTATCACCCATATTGTCCATATAATTTTACTAAATAATAAAATTAGGATGAGGATGATGAAACCTTTAGGGGGTTTATGTTTCCAAAAAGCTGGGGATCTGAGCCAAGTAGAGGGTGCTTAGAGGGGGGGATGAATTTCTACCAAAGAGGGGAACTGAGCTAGGGTGAGGGAGGTTATAGGGGGGGGTCATGGGCTTGGGGATGTAGGCTCGGGGTTGCCACCGGGGAGAGGAGAGGAGGAGGGGTGGGGGAAAGGGGGTTGTCGGCTCAGGGTCATTTTCGGGGAGAGGAGAGGAGGAGGTCAGGGGACATTGGTGGGGATGGGGGAAGTGGTTGGGGTAACATATAGGGAGCACGGGCGGTGGAGGGATTGAGATTTTTTTAAAACATCTGGTGGTTGTTTAAATGAAACCCCCACTAATTAGAAACATAAAAAAATATCACGGTGGTATTATGAAACTGACACTATATTATATATATATATATATATATTTCAATAGGATCTATTTCATGGAGGTTACTAGAACCACTATGAATAAACAACTACTAACCATCACCTTTTTTTGTAGTGATGATAGCCGCCTTTCTCTATGAGATTGAAGAATACAAAATTATTTCTTCCAAAATCATCACTGGGCAGTGCCCTGATTATGGAAATGCCTTAAGGGACCCCATCTCTCCTCTATTGGGGCATCCAAACCTCCTTATACAAATACCCCCATTTGATCTTGGTGGCTCCTCATATATATTCAAAGTAGAAGTCATAGGATATGCCAAGAGGCTGAGGTACGAGTCACCAAACCTCCCCGAGAAGTGCCATTATGAAACTCAGGATCTAGGAAATGCTAATCCTCGAGTTGAGGATATATTTACTCAAGTAGATGAGCCTATAAATTCATTTTTTTCTAGATAAAATTGCTAAGGTGACATGATATCTACTCTCACTGCTTGCCTTGATGCCCTAGAAATGCAGCAAGTGGTGATATCTCTTGACCAAAAGCCCTACTTAGAATGGGTGAACAATGACTGAGCACCTATAAAGTTTGAAAATCCCAGTTTTCCTCATTCAATGAGATGGGTGAACCATTGTAGAACCTAATACACTTTATTTAATGGTGTGGACCTTTTTTGGGGACCCTGAAAGAGAAAGAGTCTACCAAGATCTGATGCTTTGTTCAAAAATTGAAAGGACCTGTGTTTTTTTGGTATATCCAACTTCTCATAGGGTCCATTAATGGTTGGGAAGATATTTGGAGGTATTTACTCTACTAGTTCTACTTCACTACACACAATACAAGTATCAATTACCTCTTCATGTGAAAATAAAAGCCTGATGAGAAAGTCACATATTTTTTTTTCTGGGTGGAATAACCTCACACACTCATTCGTCATGCCACTGTCTCAAGAAAAAATGCTAATGATGTGTGTGGAGAACATTAATAGTGAATCGGTACCTACCCTCATTACCCAGGACTACTGAGGTGTGTTCTTTGAGTTCTCTGAAAAGGATCATCATCTAGAAGAATCCTTGTAGCAATCTAGAAAAAAATCACTCTTTTTCCCCTTCCAACTCTCATGAGAAGACTTTCAAAAGCAGATACTATCACCACTATTCATGTAGAGGTTATCAAGCTAGTACACATACTGGATCCTTTTACAAAAGAACCTCACTGAGTGTAGAACTACCAAGCATAGCCTCACCCATCACAAAACCATCAGGCACCACCTTCCCAAGTTCAACCGCCTAGATGAGAAAATGTGGCTCTATCCCCTTGTCAAGGCTAGGCTCCTAGAGAACCCTTTACAAATAGAAGAAACTAGACCAATTACTTAAAGCATTCATAGGTTCTAGGCTATTACATATGTGAATTAGAGAAGGGAATCCTAACATATCTAGAATAAAATAATCCACAGGAGTCTGGACTCATTGGCTGCCCTAATCATTACCCATACCACAGGATCCTCAGACACAATATCAAGGAATGATACATGTTTAAAGATTGGATCTAGGACCAAGTGGATAATGGTTTGTTCAAGTTGGGTGACATTATATCACTACTGAAACATGTCTCTACTATCCTCGTTAGTGACTTCGAGGGCTCTAGTGAGTGGTAGTATGCTACCGGTCACATGATGCAAAAATATGATGACTGGTTGGATTGTAAGGCAGTCACTCACACCCATAGTGTTATCCATGATTATTTGAGTATGATAGAACCTCCTATTTTCCATACCTCCCTTGGACATTACTTTTTTTTAATATTTCATATCCTTATAAGTATTTTAAGAATAATCACCAATAGTGTAAGGAAAATTAGAGTCCCTCTTCGGTGCTGAATCCATCTTTCAATCTCAATGACTTCATGCCTCCTCATTTAGGAAATGAACTTAGGGTCTACCCATCCGTAGACTACCCTACAAATGATGATAAAAATTATGCCTCTATGAATTCCATTGAGTTATTAGGTTGCTTCATGATACCCAATTATGAGAAATTCCATCCAAACCCATCGGGTGCCTCCGACCAATGCTATAAAAGGAAAGGGTGCTGACATGAAAGATATTAGAATGCTTAGGTTAGTGCCACAAGCTAGGATATTCATGCTATTGAGACTAGGAAGAAGGTTTCTCACAGAGATCAGTAAGTATTATCTTCCCAGTCTACTCTGTCAGGAATGTATCTATAGTTGACCATATTATTTAACTAAGAAACTTAGCTACAATCATGTTGCGATTAGAAAATCTAGCCAGAGCTCGACCGTAGCCAATAGATACTCAGTCGGTAGTCATTTAGAGTAGGTAATCCAGTTAGTAGAAAAATATTTCTAGCACTATTCAAAATCTAGTAGTTCATCTAGCAACATCTATTTCTACCCTGTCAAAGAGATATCATCCATGGTAAAAAAGTATACCCCTGAAATGGAAGTATTATGTGTTCAAGAACCTAGCCATAATACATGTGAGGATTTTAATCCTTTAGAAAAATGAGATTGAGTGCATCAAACCTCCCAATGATCATATGACCACTGCAATCAATCAATGGGTATAATTGGATGATAACTTCATCCTCCCGATTCATCAGTTAGAGGCCACAATGACATACTTGGGGGGTTGATTCATTATCTCAAATAAAAAGGGTTTCAACATAACTAAGAAGAAGGATCACCCGTAGATTACGTCATACTCCTACACTATACAGGACTGGGCGATACCAGAAGCCCCTATTCCTGTGAAGTACTAGAAAGTTCTCCCTATGACCACCAACCCCCAACATTCCAACCTATTTTGTAGAGCAGGGATGACTCATCAGAATCCGAATCACCACCATTGTTTTTACATAAATAATGGACCCCATGGTTGGAGGTTGTATAAAATTGGATCAACATCTTCTGTCACCATAGTTTTAGTAGAGAGGGAACCCCTCAGTAAAGATTCCATATCCTCCAAAGCTGGAACTAGGGCTTACCTTGAGCCGATTGGCCTAATAGAGTAGCCTACCCCCTTTCATTCTCTTATATCAAATGAAAAATAGGATTTGGAATATTCCCCCTACATTTGATGATGGTGTCTACACCATCATTGACGAGGTAACCCAGAAAAACCTTGGTACTGAGGATGATCAAAGGCCAATTCCGGTCATCTTAGCATTGTCTCCAAAGTAAAAGTAGTATTATGTGAACTTCTAGAAATAGAACCGTGATATTTTCTTCTGGAGTTATGAACAGACGCCAAGGATGAACCCTTAGGTCACTATTCACCATCTTGGCCTCCCAGTGAGTCATCATGGGTTCAAACAACCTCCCAAAAAGATTCACCCTTCTCACAATGGTATGGTTGAGGCTAAATTTGACAATATTATCAATTAAAACTTCATAAAAGAAGTCCAATACCCCAAATGGATGGCCAATATTGTCCCATTAAAGAAAAAGAATGAGAATATTAGAGTCTATATCAACTTCTCAGACAACAAACACCATTTTCCAATGGATTATTTTCCCCTTACGATGAAAGATCTATTTATTGACAATGCGATAGGATTCTAGGACCTCTTATTCATGGATGGATATTTTGGGTATAAAAAAATTTGAATGGACCATGAGGATGAGGAGTCCACTGCCTTCAGGGTTCCCCAAGGGAAATTTTTATATCATGTGATTCCATTTGGTTTGAAAAATGTAGGGGCCACTTATCAGTGATCCATACAACACATCTTCAAGAGAATTCTAAATACATTAGTGGAATGCTATGTAGATGATTTAGTGGTCAAATCTTGCCACTATAAGGACAATATCAAGGAGGTTTAGAAAGTGTCTGGATTCCTCCACTACCAGCATTTGAAGAAAAACCCTTGAAATTCATATTTAGGTTTACCTTTGAGAGGTTCCTTGGTTTCTTCCTATGATATAGAGGAATCAAGATTAACCCATAAAATATCAAGGACATCAGCCAGATTCCTCACCCAAGAAACCTCTGGGTGTTATGGGGTTTCCAAGGCCACTTAGCCTACATATGATAATTTATTTAAATCTAGCCAACAAGTGTAATCCATTATCAAGGATCATGAAGAAATGAACCATTTAATTTTGGTATTGGGAGTGCCAAACCACATTTTAGGATATTAAGCAGTATCTACTAAAGCATTTGAGGACATTAAGAAGTATCTACTAAAGCCTCTAGTTCTGATTCCACTTGTCTTAGGAATTCTATAGTCCTATAAATGACCACCCTATAATAGGCCCTCGGTGCCCTTATAAACTATAAAAACAATGAGGGTAGTGAAAAAAAATTATAATTTATTAGTCACATGTTTCTTGACATGGATACTAGATACTTCCCCATTAATAAGAGCTTCCACATACTAATTTTCATAGTGCAGAAGTTGAGGAATTATCATCATCATCACAAGATATAGATGGTGTCCCAAGTATACCTGATAAAGTATATTCTCAATATACCCATACTGATGATATGATTGGCATGTTGGGTAGTGATCCTCAAGTAGTTCAACATCAAGTTTTTCCCACAGAAGGCAGTCAAATTCCAGACATTGGACGACTTACTGGCCACCCATTTATCCTCTAAAAACTCCCCCAAGTTTTTTATTTCCTATATGATTCTATCATATCAGTGGATGATGTTATTATGTATTGGTAGATTCATTTTGATAGTGCCTCTAAGAGATCAATCGGTAGAAGGATAAAAAACCCTAAGCTTACTAGAGTAAGCATGGAGATCATATTCATCACCCAGACACAGGTTGTATTTCCATACAATTTCATTTTTTCAGATGGCTATACAAATAATGAGGTAGAGTGTTAGGCTCTCATTACTAGTCTTGAGTTTTCCATCGATATTGATTCCAGCTATTTCATATGAATGGAGATTATGAGATTTTCATAAAACAGATCAATGGTGACTACATTGTTAGAATGCAAGATCTCATGCCCCTTATAGAGTGCATTCATCAGCTGATGGCCTGGTTCCATTCAAATATGAAAGTGAATCACATTACATGGTCATATAATGGTTGATCTGACAACTTGGCCAGTTTTCCATGTCTCTTGCATAAGTTGACCAGGATGACTTGATTATCCATGTGATAAATCGGAGGGCCATTAATCCTGCCATTTTAGATGATGATGAAAGGAAACAAGTAAAATAACTAGCTATCAATTCTTTTGTTCTAGGACCCTCACCCCCCCATAATAGAGGAAATGTCATATTAGACAACCCCCTTTATTGAGTATCTCCAACGTAACATTATCTTGCTAGACAAAGATAAGAGTGAGCCAATCCATTAGTGTGAAACCCAGTTTACACTCCATAGTGGGACCAACCCTAAGAAGACTATCTACATACATGTGTTTAATGAAATTATCCTTTATTTCATCCAAGGATATGAGATACCTAAGTTTATACATGAAGTACATGCTGGGTCTTGTAGCCCCCATTAGGTGAGATTTATACTCTCCCACCAGATTCAAAAGTTGGTTTATTTATAACCCACCATGGTCTATGACTGCATCATATTCTCAAAGAGGTGTCATTCATGTTAGATCCCTACTAACTTTGTGCATAAACTGTTGAAGCTCCTCCACATCACCATGTATTCTTGTCCATTTTTAGTATAGGGACTCAATTTTGTAGGACCATACCCACCATCGATAGCTCACCAGTGTAGGTTCATTTTGACTAAAATTGAAATCTTATTCAAATGGGTGGAATAGATTCACCTCATGGAATTCAAAGAAAAATATGTGAGCGAGTTCACGAGATCCAACATCATCTATAGATTCAGATTTCCTCACGCTATTTTCACCGATAAAAGCACCATCTTATAGGATTCCAACCTAAAGAAATTATACACCAAATAAAAGTCTTCTCCAACCATACTTGAGGCATTAAGAAAACACTCTCTAACATTTTGAATAAAATATTGAGCCAAAACAAGAAGATTTTTCAAGAAAATCTTCCTAGTTCCCTCTAGGTCTATCAAAAGATGACTTATAATTCCACCCAAGTGACACCATACTCTATGGTGTATGAAACAAAGGTAGTATTTCTCATTGAGGTTTAGTTTTTATCACTTAGAACAATTTTATGTGAATAATGGATTCCATAAATAATGGTATAAGTCCATGTAGCTGAGATGGAATCCCTTTAAGTGGATAGGATCCATGCCTTGCACAATCTAGAGATGCACCAGAATGAAATAGTGAGAGCGTTCAATAATAAGGTTCACCTCCATTCCATCCTACAAGGTGACATGATATTGGATCTTATAATGCCGATGATAAATGGAACAAATCCACTAAAGTTGGAGCCCAAGTGGGAAATAAATTAGATCATTCATAAGGTTTATTCCAATGGAGCGTACTCTTTGATCACCATGTATGGAGAGTGTATCAAACCTCCCACCAATATCAAGTTTCTCAAAAGTTAGTTCATGTGAGGATCCCTTGGTCCATACAACACAAAATTCAACTACTTTAAAGGGTATGGGTTTTATGACCTTAAACTAATAGCATCCCTAGGTTCTAGGAAGAACGAACTTAAATTGTTTATAATCAGTCCAAGCATTACAGGATTAAACTATTTACAACCCCTATAGTCCGAGTTGTATGACTTTAAACTAAAAATCCCAACATCCTCAGTGCATGATGCTAAAATGCAATCTTACACCATATAAAATAGGTATTCATTTTAATGAGAGAAAATCTTAGCCCATAAAAAATTGGGAAGCCTCATATGATAAGTATAAAATGGTCAAAATACTTACCCTATTTGAAATAGGGATGCCTCATATGATATGAGATGAACATAAAAAATTTCTTACATACATGATGTTAAAACATAGCCATATGTCATGTCATAATAATAGGATACCCCACGAACACCATTGGACTCCTCAATTCCCTCACTAGAGAGGATTACCCCCAATTCTAGTGTTTTTATTATACCATGTCACATTTCAGAACTGTGTATAGATCAATTTCCATCCTCATGGGATATGTAGTGACACCTATACTTCCCCATATTTAGTACTAATTCATAATGATACCCCTTCGGTTGCTTTCATCAAAAATAGTTTTCTAGTTAGATTACGGGGAGGTAGTAAGGGCTACTTGAACTCTTCTATTTGGACATCCGTCCGAAATATGTATGGCCACATTATGACCAATGCTAGATGAATGGTCATTAGAAACTCCTCCATGAAATTCTGGCTGGATAACTAAACTGGGACTCCTATAATTACTTTAATTCCTCCTAATCACCTATTGGAAAATATTAACGACACTATAAGCAATGTTCTCAACTCTCATTCTGATACTACTCCTGATAAAGTTGATCAAATTATTGATAATTACCTTTTTTTTTTATCTCAGAGGATTTTATAACTTGGGAACCTGCTCACAATGGTTTTCTATATTCAAAAAGATTCTACAACCACTCCTTTAATAACTCTGAAAATGAATTTAAGTGGAATAAATGCTTCAATAAGTGTTAGATCAAGCCCTCAAGACTAACTCTTATCTAGAATATTCCATATAATAGATTTACCACTAATTCTTGTTTTCAAATTTTTGGGATCCAACTTTGTTCTAAACCTCCTCTCTATAATCAACATATAAAGGATAATAACCACTTATTTTTTTCTTGTTTACTTCCACTGCTCTTTGGAGCTATATTTTTGACATCTTTGATTGCAGATGGATGATGCTTGATTCTATCAAATCTCAGCTAAAACGCTGCTTGGAATTGGAAAGATCCCAAAAAATCAAAGACTTATTTATCGCCAGGGTTTGAGAGCTTCTTCATGTAATCTAGTATGGTAGAAATGCTATTTGTCACAACAATTTCTCTTTGAACATCAATGTAGGTAAATTGCAGATTCTCATCGCTATCCGTGGAGTTGAATTAATTCAGAAATGGTGGTGTGACAACTTGGTGGGTGATTTTATAGTTTTTCGATGTCTTCAGGTCGCTACCAACGTCATCCAGCCGAGACACACTCTTGAGGTTTTCTGGAGACCGCCGCTCCCCGGGTGGATTATGATCAATGTGGACGGTGCCTCCAAGGGAAATCTAGGAACGTCAAGGTGTGGTGCCATCTACATAAATTATCTTGGTTAAATCATTGGGTGATTTTATAGAGGCTGTGGTTTTGAAACCTCTTTGGAAGCTGAGATTCTAAGTGTGATTCATGTAGTCTCCTTTACCATACAATGCAGTTGGAATAACTTGTGGATTGAAAGTGATTCTATGACTGTGGTTCAAGCCATTTAGAATGAAATGACTCACCTATCATGGCCGCTTACTACACGTTGGATGAATTTTATCTGTTCTCTTAATGTCACCAATTTCATTGCAACTCATACCAACCATGAGGCAAATATGGTTGCTGATGGTCTCACCAATAAAGGAGTTGCATAGGACATAACCTGGCCGGAGGATCTTGTGGACAACCTTCTTCTTCTTCATGTCAATGATTGTAATATGATTTTTGTCTTTTAGACTCTTGTAATGTTTTCTTTTTAATAAATTTTTATTTTGTATTTTGACCAAGGCTCCACCCCCTTGAAAAAAATCAACCCTTCTCCCCCTTGTCCCCTTTCATGGTATAAGAATTATTACCATAAACTATGTGAAGTTCATCTCAAGAATTTTATGTGGTATAAAAGCCTTCATGACCACATTTCATGTCATATTTTACCTTTTCCATTCCACACATATACCCTTTATACCAACATCCTCCTAGTCCAAGAATCATGACTTTGAACTATTTTCCACCTTCATTGTGGTTCAAACATTATGACCTTAAAATATGCACTATTTGTTTTGAGGTATTTGTGTGTTATGTGGGACTGTATGACCTCCTTTCATGTCAGAACATACCACTTCCATTCCATGAAAATACCATTGAAATAAAAACTTCAATATTCAAATCATTATGACTTTAAAATATTTTCAATGGTTCAGGATGTAAAACATTAAATAGTGTATAACTAGATTCAGGATCTTTTTATGTGGTGGAAGGCCCCATGGAATCCTCTCATGTCAGGTTTTAACTCTTCTTAACCACATGAACATCTTAAAATCCACCACCCATGGTCCAAGAATTATTAAATAAAACTATTTACAATAGGTCCAATATCTATGATCTTCAAATAGGAGCCCTGGCCTAGGAATTAGAACCCTAAACTGTATGTATTCACACCTCATTCACATGGTTTGATTTATCCCTGGTGTTTCAAATATCCTATTCATCCATATATGTTCCAAAACTAGGTGTGGGTTGATTCCCATCCTCATGGGATATGTAATGATGCCTAAAATTTACATCTCTTGGCCCAACCATATATTCATCACAAGACCATCTGTTACCTATGGTGCTATCATTCTAAAATACCCTCATGGGACTCCTTTTTTAGGTATAATACCAATTCATTTTCCTTGACACATTAATATTCCGGGATTCCCTCATAGCTATATACGAGGAAGAAAAGGATAGAAAGTTCAATGTGCAAGCCCTGCCAACATCTTCAGTGTATGAAAATAAACTGTGATTCTACACCATATAGAATTTAGATGCCTCTTAATGTGACATGATTTACCCCCGTACAAAAATGGGATGACCCAAATGAAAAATATGGGATGAAAAAAACCAACAATCTCAAAACATGATGTTAAACTATAGCCTTCCACCATATAAATTCAGGATTCCTTATATCCAAATATGAGAAGATTTAATATCTTTTTTCAAGTGGTTATCCCCCTTTTGATATTAGTATCCTACCACACCATGTCTCAGAACCATGTGAGGATTGATTAACATCCTCATGTGATACATAGTGATTCCCAAATATCTCATCCTATTCCCAACCCCTTCATGAATCATAGAAACGTCTTTCCTTTCCCAATAAAATGATCTCATCCCAGGGTACAGTTTGTTGAGTTTTGTATGGAAGTGGGTCCCTTTGAACCTATTTTCACATCAGGTTATTACTCTTTCATGTCACACAAACCTCATTGGGACACCCATGACCCATGGACCTCTCTCTATGAAAATAAACTAGCAGCCACCACATATGCAACTGGGATTCCACATATGACAAGTATGTGATGACTATCAAACCAACATCTTTATCACATGATGTTAAAATATGATCTTAACCCATATAAGACTGGGATCATTCTTAATGAGAGATAGTTTTACTTCGTATGCAACCAATATGCCCCACACACCAAGTATGGGAAGGCCATCACACCAACATCCCCATCGCATGAAATTAAACTGTGATCTTACACCATATAAAATCAAGATTCCTCTTAATGAGAGATAATTTTACCCCGTATGAAAACAGGATACCCCACATGAAAATTGTGGGATGACCATCACACCAATTTCCTCAATGCACAAGGTTAAACTAAGATCTTACCTCATATAAAACTAGGATTACTCTTAATGAGAGATTATTTTACCCCGTATGCAACTAGAATGCCCCCCACGACAAGTATGAGATGACCATCACACCAACATCCCCAGTGATGATGTTAAACTATGATATTACCCCATATAAAATTAGGATGCCTCTTAATGAGAGATAATTTTACCCTGTATAAAACTGAGATAAATCATATGATAAGTACGGTATGAGCCAAACATTACCAAATATAAAACTGAGATGCCTCCTAATATGAGATGATTTGATATCCTCACAAGAGAGGACATCACTCCATTGACGTTAGCCTCCTATAATTTTTTTTCTTATAACTACATGTGGATTGATTCCCATTATTATGAGATATGTAGAGATTTACAAATATTTCATCTCAGGTCCAACCCTACCATCAAATAATCTCAAGGTTTTCCCCATCATAGGATAGGTTTTATTATTTCCTTATTGTTTGTTTATCTAGAGCATTCAAGAAACTAGAATAATAGATTATATGGAACCTAATTTTCTCTCTTGGATATTTCACACTTCCACATTTACTCTTCGTGGTTTCTCATATTTGGGTAAGTTTCATCCTCCCAATCTAAACAAGCTCCTTAACAGAATGGTATCATGCCACATTGGCTCACATAACATCCTGGGCTCATGCCTCAAAGGATATTTGGAAGAAAATAGAGGATCCCAAGTTTTAAACTTTGTTATTAATCAATCATGTATTTATTCACCTCATTTTCAACTTGAATGGGTCTAAAACCTATATTTTAAATAAGGTCAATAGGTGTTCCCTATTCGTCAGTTATTACCATTTCATTATCAAGGTCCTGAAAGTTTCACTCGCCCTCATAGGGTTTTCTAGTTACTTTCTCCCCTTATTGTGTTCTCCCTTGAAAGAAAATAAAACTTCACACTGCTCCTTGTATCTCATGCTAAACATGGATCATGCGATCTTAGGGGTTTGGAGGAAGTTTTCTTCAAGAAAGTTTAATACACGCAAGAACCCCATGTTACAAACACTATGACTTTAAACAAGGAGTCCAAGTCCAAGAATCACGACTCTAAACTATGTGAAAGTTATACTAGGAATGTTTTATATGGAGTTGGGCCTCATTGGACATCAATTCATGCCAGGTTTGTCACTTTTCCTTAGTAAATATATTAGTTTTAGATGCTCAACCTTGGTCCAAGAATTATGACCTAACTATTTTCAATAGGTCCAAACTCTCTGACCTCAAACTAAGAGCCTTGTTCTAAACATGACAAAATTAAACTATGCAAAAGTTGTCATTGAAATGTTTTTTGTGGAATCAGGTGGACTCCTAAGCCCCTACTTTCACCTTGGGTAAACTTTTCAATGTTGTGCACATTCCTTTGAGATAGAAAGACCTCTAGTCCTAAAATCAGGATGTTAAACTATTTGCGACCTACCCCTTATGTCTTGTGTAGTGCTTGAACTCCCTTTTCCCTCTTTTCATGTTGGGTTACTACTCCTTTGTGCCCATAAAACACTTTAGGGTGTATATTGTTTGAAATCTATGAACTTAAACTAGGAGTCCATGGTCTGAAATCAATGATCTTAAACTAGGAGCCCAATTCCAATAATCATGGATTTAAACTATGTGCCAGTCCTATTGGGAAAGGGTCGGGTGGAATTGGTTCCCTTGGACCTCCTTTCACATTAGGTTGTTACTCCACCATGGTACACATATCTTTTTAGGTTTCTCACACTATGGTCCAAACTCCACAACCTTAAACTAAGAGTGATGTTCCAAACATCATGACCTTAAACTATGAATGACTTTATATAGATTATCTCTCTTCGTTCATGGTATTCTAGGATCTATTTACCTCATAGGCCTCTCTAGGGAGTACCCCTGTCGTTCTACCTTCCTATTCCCTCTACCATTATGGTTGGGTGGGTATTATTCATGTAGGTTCAAACATCCTCATCACATGATGTTAAACTATGTGATATATCATCCCCGCTTTGTGATGTTAAACTATGTGTTAATTTTCCTCACTATATGATGTTAAACTGCATGTCCAAAGTCCTCACCATACGATGTCAAATTGGGTGCATATCATCCTCCTTACATGATGTAAAACCATGGGGTGTCTTAGTAACTTTATTGAGAAGCCATTTCCTTTGGTGCTAGTCACCTACAAGATCATTCATGTTATTCTACTATCACTAGTAATCCATGATGATTCTTCCTCTGGAAGAAAAGTTTGATCTTTGTTCATATCGATTTGCCTTCCAAATGCGCAAAAATCCATAGTGGAATAATTACAAGAGGCTTGGAATCCATTGAAACATTTAATCAATTCATATCCATGATTTTCATGTCCCTTTATTTGGATCCTCATCATCCTCCATGACTGAATGGTCCCCCTTTGATGGAATGGTCCCATGACACACTGGCTCACATACAATCCTAGGCACAAACCCTAGAAGACTTGGGACGAAATTTTGAGATAGGTCTCATGTTTCAAATATGGTCAGCGGTCAGACCACATTTGTTTGTCCCCATCCTCAAAAAAAATAATGGATTCCATGTTTTGAACATGTTCAATAGTTATCCTCCATCATCACAACACTCCCCTCGTGTTCCTAGTTTTGGGCATCGCGATTCACACTCTTCATTCCCCTTTCATTCATGTATAATTTAATTCCCCTAACATTCCACCATTCATGAAATAGTGCACATTAGAAAAAAAGGCTATTTAGAGAGCCCCATTCTCCAACCATATCCCCTCTCATCCCAAACACTCCTGATGGTCAATCAATAAATGTAGAACCCGAGTGACGATTGTTTGAAACTCTCACATAAATGAACAATCACATGGTTGCCCCTTGTTTCTCACACCAATCACAAATCATATGGGATTATTTTTTGTTCATTAGTTGTCTCATGAATATGATTATAGTGAGATAATAAAATGAGACAAAATAAATATATCCATAAATGCGAGAAGTTTTAAAACAAAGAAACTTTGACAGTTGGAAAGGGTCATCCACACACTAGAGACTCTCTTATGACCTAGAAAAAAAATGCCCTTATGGGTCCACCCTAGTGATTGAGTGATCCAATACTTCCATACTTTAGCTTATGGCCTCTAGTTCCTATTGAATCTCACAATATTTTATTCATCCTCCTTAGATACAGAATGAATCTCATCATCCCTAATCCACACCCAATCCTACTCGGCCTGGTACTCGACTATATGAGATACACCTCCTTCACTTGATCGTCATCCGCCACTAGATGATCCTTTAAATAGCATGAAAAATGCCTTCAGATGGAATGAACTATGCTTGAGAATTAAGGAAGTCTATGTGATCATTCACCTGCTCTTCCAGATGTTGAATTTCTTGATCGGCCTCCTAAATCTTCTTGAGTGATATCAGATTTATCCTTGTGATAGGAAACATCCAAATGCTAGATCTCCACACACAAACTCTCGACAAGGTAGTTTCGGGCTAGTGTATAGAGAGTACAAGATTCCACCCATCCAATGTCTATATTATGTAGCCAGTGGTGATGGGACCTAATACAGCACACTAGGTACGTCTCCGAGGTGTGGGTGATGAAACGATGCATGTGCCTCCATGCTCTGCATTAGGCAATGAGGTTCTCTTAAAAAATTTCAGGCCCAGAGACTTATAGCTCCTTGACTGGTGCATGCTCGAATTTTGGGATGTCTTAAATAATATCAGCAACATGGTCCTCCTTTGGGATCCTTTCTGTTGGGTCAGGATCCATGTCAATAGGTTGTTCGTCTTCGTCTGACCCTTCCTTCAAAGCATCACTGCTTCCAGCCTCAATCTCTTCCCCTCTAGTTGAATCAACCCTGATCACATCAGGATACCCTCCGAGGACCAAGGTTAGGTTATCTTGAATGAATGGATCCTCAAGATCTTGTACAACCATTAGGGAAGGTGCCCTGGATTCCCCAACCATAGCCAATTGCTAGGAGCATGATCTCTCAGTCACTACTTGAAATAAGAGAACCCATGTTATTTTAAAAAATGATAATGGGTTGTATATATATGGACCATTTAAGGAAGAACATACTTATAGAGGCCAAGTTTTTGGGTGAGGCTTGGTCCCAAAACATTAACAGGGAGTTCCAACATAAGAGACCCCTTGACAATAATCGAAAATTCAATAGATAACATTGAACCCCCCTATCGCTGGTTGATCAAGAGTTACATGTGATAAAAAAAAAACAAGTTGATGCATTAAACTCAAAAGATCTATGAAGATTTGAAAAGGACCAGAGGGATTGAGAGTTAGCCTTACCTTGAGACAGAGGGATATTGATAATGATATTCCCTAGGCGACGTAATTCTCCAGTAGTGTATTCCACCACTGGGATTCTAAGAATGGTACCCCATATATAATTGGTAGGACTGGAGGCTCCGAGGATGTTAGTCTGACCACCTCGAAAGGCCCTCCATTGAAGAAACCTTAGGCACAATACCTAGATTACAATCTCCAGCACCCAATCGAGCACCCTCATCCCATCCAATAAGGCCCCCTTATCCATATTCACCTTGATTTTTCACAAGAAATATTTCTACTAGAACCTATGAAAAAGTAAAAGGGAAGTACTATAAGAGTTGAGTAAGTTAATAGGATTGACTTAATGATCTTAACCAGGTAAAAATTGTCTAAATGAGTGATCTCACTACTCTCCCAGGGACTCACCTGCTTAGTAGATATCCCCTAGGATTCTATTTCACTGGATCCCTCTGTGTCATCACTATCCAATTACTCCTTAGTTGATACTTCAAGTGAAATATCCCCACATTAAGGAACTCCACCAAACTTCATCCTCACTGGTCTAGGGGGAAGCCTAGGTGTCTGATGCTGATGGGAAAAGGTATTCATAGATTCCATGTATTCTAAACTCTTATGGAAGTGTACAATAGTAGTGATTATATCATGAACCACCTATGATTACACAATACCTTCTCAGGTCAGCATCTAGCATAGATTCTGTATAGGTAGGTTCATCCTCAGTATCCCCCAGGCCACCCAAAGCATATGGAAAGCATCATTAGTGGATAGATCCAAAAGATGGAATAGTTTCTTAACAGGAACCTACCTAGTTCTAATACTTCTAGCCTGAGATACCCTTTCTTTCTCCCATGAACACTTCTAGGGAACTCCATCCCTTTAAGATATGGGGTTTAACAACACCTTGTACTAATCCTACTGCAAATTCATCTTGATCTGTCCCCGATTCCTGGATCATCCCCCAAAGATCATCCCCCATGTCACCTTGCTTCTCCAACACATTGATATATGGTGTGGTCAACCTAATGAATTGATGCAATATCACTCCTAGGTATGCCTCTACCCAGTTTCTATCATAATCTTGAGACAAGACAATGTTGACGTTGGTTAAAAACAACATGATGGTCTCCCCCAAGCCCTATCCTGTGAACATCCACCATAGATAGTGAAGAATATAGGGATGATGATCCTAATAGACCCCCATGTAAACTCTCTTTGTCAGATGTTGGATTTATTCAGACTTTTGAGAAAACTAGGAAGGATTATATGGCTCAAAATATGGGTTTTCATCTATTTTGACCAAAAACACTCCGCCCTAAATGGTCTATAGGTACCCCTTCTACTCCAGTGTACATTGTAGGTTATATCACTAACTAAGGTAAATAATGGGTGGAAATTGAAGTTTTCAACGTTTTTTATACCAATTGTAACCCTAACTTTGTTGAGAGTCACTGGCCGAACCCCATTGATATTGAATAACAAGGTCCACAAACCAGAATTTGGTAGGTTAATCATGTTAAAAAATTCTTTTTCAGCAATGTGCACCATAATCCAGCCATGATGGAACTAGAAAAGGCCACATATACTCTTAGTAATGTCTCGCCACACCACATGGATATACTATCTATATATCCAGGCCAACACCAGTACCCCTAGATTCACCCTGTTACCGACTACCATGATCACCGCCATTACAAGAATCCCCAAACATAGGCCCATGCATGCCTCTCTGATAGTGAGAAGCCAACTACTAAGGAAGGTGTCTAGGGATATAGTGTAGTGGACTAATGGATACCAGTACTCCACCATATTGTACACCACTAATCATATTTCCCTTCTTCCAAGACTAACTAGTATGATCCCGAACTCACCCTTTGTGGCACCCCCAAACAATACTTCAACCACCCTAAAATTTTCATGACTAGGTACTTCTTTAAGAACATACCCAGATGTATCTTAAATATAAAGTCCTTGTGTATGGTGTATAATGATATAGATTTATCTTCAATTCCTTATGTTGGTGAAAATCTAAGAGAGGGGCCTGCTACATGTCACCCCAGGTGTTCAACACCGGGAGAAACTTTTCATACTGAAACCCATTCAGTTGGATTCCACTGATATAGTGCATGTCCCATGGGCTGGTTACCACCTCTCAATAATGAATCTAAAAAGTTTTGGTAAACATATACTAACGGTGAGGAGATATTAAAATAGATCATGTTGATGGTACATATGGAATTGGGACATCCACACTGCCTTATACAATTCAATATGGAATAGCTTGGCCTCATAGTCTAGGAAAGGTGAATCATACCCAATACAACCGTGCCTAATCATTAGTAAATTTTCTTCCACCCCACATAACCCATTTTTTATAACAACCCTTTCTATTGTTATAGATACTACTCTAGAATATGTTGGCATAACAAGCTTGGAAACTCTTCAACCATTGATTGCTCACCAGTAATTATCCTTGTCCGTTCACTCAATATGTAGATGAAAAATGTTCTCATTCTCTCAAGAAGAGTGACCTTGAATGATGATTTTATAGTGTTTTGACACATTGAAGAGACTAAACCAAGAGTGTGACATGTTGAATTAAATTTTTGGGATTTCCACCTCACCCATCAGCTAAAAATTGTACAAAAAAGGTGGTTTCTTAGAAGATAGTTCCTATGGGATTTGATCAATATACCCTGAAGCACTTGGTTTTCATAAATGACCCTCCTAGATTAAGTAATATCTAGGTTCCCCACCATTTTGGCTCTATAAGTAGTGGCATCAACGTCGATCTTAGCTTGATTTGGTTGGTTGGCCATTTTGGGAAAATTTGTGAGTACTAAGTAATATGAACAAAATAACTGAATTTGGGAATGTAATGTTCACAGTGGCATGAAACTTTGGATGAGTGAGTGAAAAAGTACCCCTTGGTCATAGAAGTAGCTGCATGAAAGATCAAGTTTTGTGAAAGTCATGGCAGAGGCTTGATATTTTGCGTAAAGGGAAAGTTCCATGCACGAGCGAAATATTATCATGTGATGAAGTCATAGAACTATACAAGGGGTTCTGTCCCCCTATTAATAGGCCATACTCACTAGATTTCATGTAGAATTCAACACAATTGTGTGACCCGAAGCTGGAGTTGCATGACCACATGAAAACGAGACAGTCTTTTCGGTTTTTCCCTTGGAACCTGACATTTTGGTCCCTTTTCAGGCGAGGTTCTGTTGGGGTGGGGGTAATTTTTGGTTCCAAAATCTTATCTTGGACCTCAAACAACTAGTTTTCGATGGAACGAAGACATGAACCATCCTAAAGGACTATTCTAGGTCTGATGAGTGGTTTTTTCAAAAATATTATCCTATATGCACAAAGATATAGTTCCACATACAAAAGACATGCATGCCAAAGGTGATGAAGAGTTCCGCGGAGCCCCCTCAGCCCAAATGCGCACTCATGGCCCGTGCACACAAGAAAGTTGTGTTGCATTAAATAAAAAAGTGTTTCATGAAAACTCATTGTAGAACAATTCTATTGTGTAAAAAGGGAAAAGTCAAATCAGATTTTTTGCATGACCAAGCCCCAACAGCAAAGGACAGAGTAGAGTGAAACTCATTTGTGCACCCGATAAGTCACATGCCAATAAATGAAGATTTTATATATAAATAAAACCTCACCCCAACACTTGGGAGAGGGATATTTTGAAGGAAAAGTGATGATATAAAGAATGTAACTACTTCTATTTTGTGATAGTGGGTGACACCAGAGATAACAGACCCTAAAATGTAGAGCACTTGCGCAACAAAACTCATGTGGGCCCAAACATGTCTTGTTTTGTGTTAGAGTGATCCGGACACAACTACTCATAATGTTGGCTGGGTTCATGTAAAGTGAAGTTTCCTTTATGAAAACCTAACCATTTAATTAATCCAAATATTTTGTGCAACTATGACTCTTAAATCCATAATTTTCCCTTATGTTAGATCCCCCTGCTCATGTAACACAAGCATGAAACTCCACATAGTTGCACACAAAAAATTCCTAGACCCCCAACCAGTGTCCCCTATGCCTCTAGTGAATATATTACCATACATATTTCTCATAATAATAGTTACTATAATTCCCATTTATATTAATCATAGGGTCCCTAATGTCGGGCCTCCTGATTGCCACTATTCTAAAGTAGTGACAATGCCATGTCTCGCCCAAAGGCACATTAGTGGTGGTCATGTAAGACATAGAGGTGGAATCATTAAGGTAAACTATGCACCTATCTTTGTTGAGGGTCCCTATACTATATCTTTTTATCACATTGACATGGTCCACCTTAAAGATTGAGTCATACACATCCAAGCTGCATGATGTAAAATTTCTTAGCTCCATGTCATAGTCATACAAATTTAAACTACACAACAACATTCTCATCACGTGACATAATACTACAGACTTACTCTGAGTGATGAACACAAGATTCCCTATGTATGATTATCATGGGATTCCACCCTCTCACCGACCATGGGATATGAGACACCCACAGAGGGTAGTTTCAACATGTAATCCACACACCATCCCTCATCAACGTTCCTTCTGTGACACAAGAATTCTTACCGCATGACATTATACTGCATGGATCGATCCTGTCACACGACCATAAACTACAACATTGAACTATCTGGTTTTTATCCCTATCTCTTAAATAGGTAATGTAAGATGCCTCACAATGGTTCAATCCCGAAAACCATCAAATCCAGGCATGACATCTTCCCTCATTAGGACACACCTCCTTGATCTGCCTCAATTGGGAACCATGATCTAAAATACAGGTGTGATATATTTTGTCCTAGGGACACACCACTTTGATCCACCTTAATAAGAAATTATAATCTACAATCCAGGTGTGACATATTTTTTCAAAGGTTTATACCACCTTGATCTACCTCAATAGGCCATACCGATCTACAATCCCGGTGTGAAATATTCACTCCTAGGGACACGCCTCCTTGATTCACCTCAATAGGGCATCCTGATCTATAATCCAAGTGTGACATCTTCCCTCTTTGGGACACACCTCCTTGATTCGCCTCATTAGGGCATCCTAATCTGTAGTCCAGGTGTGACATCATCCATTATAGGGACTCACCTTCTTGATCTACCTCAATATGGTGTCTTGATCACAAATATAGGCATGAAATATTCCCTCATAGGGACACACCTCATTGATCCACCTCAATAGGGCATCATGATCTTCCTTCCAGGTGTGAAATATTCCCTCTTAGGGACACACCTCTTGATCCATCTCAATAAGGCATCCTGATTTACCATCCCGGTGTGAAATATTCCCTCTTAGAGACACACCTCTATCAATTCGTCTCAAGATAAAATTCTAACCCCATATCCATAAGATGTTAAACTCACACCTTGAACTAGATTACCTACCCCATGATATAAATATGGGATGCTTGTGGTAAAAAGACTCATAATACTTATTCCCATGGCATTAATCACCTCATGATCAATACAAGATTCCTTGGGTTCCATTCCTAAGATGCATAATATAATATGACCTCTAAAAGAGGAATATTTATAGGTTCCCAATATACCCAATGTCCAAACATGACCATAGATGCCCAATGTGACTACTCACCCTAACTGAAGGTTGTGGTCCTATTGAGATAGAAACATCATAATTAACTAGATCCCACATCAAGATAGAACATGAATGAATTCCATGAACATGACTTAATCTATGAGGGGAACCTAAACTAGGAAATTAGATCTAAGGAGGAATCCATGGAAAGATAAATTAACATCCCATCATCCTATTTAGATCAAGGAGAATACATCACTGATAAATGTGATGAAATATTCCAGCCTTTGGAAAGTGGGAATTCAGGGCAATAAGAAAGTATCACATCAGTCCCCAGGTGTAAGGGATGGTTATATTCCCCAATGAAAGTTTCATAAACATAATTTAATATTTTTTTCTTTCTATTATTTTTAAAAAACTCTCACTAGGTTTTCCTATTTTTAATTTATTTTTTTTCTTTGATTCAAAAACATTTTTGTGTGGAATTATGATTTCCCTTGTTTATTTTTATTTAAATTTGATATTAAATTTTATTTGTACAATGAAAAATACTCCCAAATTTTTTTATATCAATTTAATTATTTTTATTGGGAAATAAATAATAATTATTATTTTATTGATCTTTCAATTCAAAATTTCATAAAAATTCATATGAACATTGGTTTTTGAATTATAATAAATATAATTCACATTATATTATTAAGATTCATTTTAAAAGTTTAATTTTTTTTCAATTATATAAGAATTTAATTTTAGAAATTCCCATTTTTTAAGAATTGAATTTTTTTAAAAAATTATTTTTTTTAATTTTTAATTTTTAATTTTATTTTATGAATTCCATTACTCATTAAAATTGTTTTTGTGATTAAAAACATCCTCTTTATAATTTTGAAATTTGAAAATTTTGGTTATTTTGGTTAAGGAATTAAGTTTTCCATTCTACCCAGAATCTTAATTATTTTTGAAATCTCATGTAAAATTAAAACTGTGATATTGATTATCACCAAATGAAGAATTAGAATATGATATCTTTTATAAATTTATAAATTCAATAACCATAATTTATTTGATTGCTTTGTTTCAAATATTACCAAATCATTGAGAAAAATAAGTAATTTATTTTTTTATATGTTTTGATAGTGAAATATTGTTATATATACCCTAATACTTATAAAATTATAGAAATACATAGGTTTATTGTGAACATTGATAATGGAAAGGGGTGAATTATCTCCCTTGATAAATCCATTTTAAAAAATAAAATTAGTTAAGATATGTAACTTCTTGTAATAAAAAATAACTGTTATAATAATTTATTTTCATAATTTTATTGTCTTTATATGTTCTAAAAAATTGTTTATGAAATGAAAATTTATATCAACTTTTAATAATATATGTGTGTGTATATAAATAATAACTTTTTTGGATTTTAATATCATACCTTTTGTTTATTTATTAATATTTTTTAAATATAAATGTTACTAAATAAAATATGATGGATATGAATAAAAAATGAATGGATGCCAATCTTATAACAAAATGGTATGAGTATGGGGTTAAAAAATTTATCAAATTTTAAAAATATTGCACATATGACGCTTGTCAAATACTTTTTCCACATTTATATCATTGTTATCAAAGTATAATTATTTTGGAGGAGTTATAAGGGAACTTAATCTGTGACAAGATAAATCAAAGTTATAAATTTTAGAAGAAACATGAGGAAGAACTAAATGTTTATAGTGGATGAGATAACACTACATTTTATGGATAATATAATATGATTAAAAGTATGAATAATGATGACGATAACATTGAGGATATAATTACAAGTGTAAATGATGATGACGAATGTATTAAGGAAAAGACAATGACAATGGATGATGAACATTGTGATTTTCCAAAGTTTCTTCATAAGTTAAAGAGATATGAAAATAAATCATCATATGTGAGTTTTACTAAATATACAATATTTTTATCCATATTGAAGCTATATAATGAAAAAACCAGAAATAGATGGAATGAAACCAGCTCCACTAAACTAATTTCTCTCTAGAATGATATGATACCTATAGATAATGTTATTTATTGGGGAAAATATGATAATAAAATAATTATATGTTAAATTTTTATGATATATTAAAGAATAAAATCCTATCCAAATGACTACAAATTATTTCACAAGGATCATGAATCACTTAAAAAATGCCTAAAGTGTGATGCATCATGATATAAGAAAGCTAAATTATATTATTCAAAAGTTGTAGGGTAATTTGACCATCACATGGTTTAGTTTCCTATATGGTATTGAGGAGAATACAAGGCAATTAATGTGGAATGAAAATATAATAAATAAATATGGGAAACTTCGTTACCTAGTAGAATCTCCTTAGTGGAATATTATTGATCATGAGTATCCTAAATTTCGAAAGGAGCATTGAAATATTCATCTCATGCTATCTACAAATAGAGTGAATCCTTTAGGTGAAAAATTAGCACTCACAATACATATCAAGTTATGATAGAGAATTCTAACTTTCCACTGTGGATATTCCTAAAGTGAACTATACATTATGTTTTCTCTACTTATATTAGGACCAAAACAACCAGGTAATGTCATAACTCTCTCCCTCAAAAGGTTCCCCTCATAGTATGACAATTCATAAAGGGAGATAATGAACCCCAAGTCTGACATTTAATAGGCCCCGAGTTAGAGACTAGTACTAAGGGTGTAGAAATATCACATATAGAAGGCATTGCCCTAAAAAATACAAGAATAATAGATAAAGGTAGGTTCACCAATCAATTCCAAAGGTTTTACATTCCCAAAATAATTTCCCATAACCCATATAATTCTTAAATGAAAAAGTTACAACATTATGTAATGTATAAAAATGAAACAATAACATCTAAGCCAACTAAAAACTCCATACATGATACCTAAACAACATATCTAGCTCTAGTGATCTATCCTAAAAACACAATATAACTATGGTGGGGTGAGTACTTGTGAGTAATTGGTAGGATTTTCCCTCTAAATATATCAACATCCATGTGAAATATATATAAAAGAATAATAAAGAGTGGAACTAACCAATAAAACAGTCAAACATAATCATCAATAAAAAATAGAAGGGGCATATAACTAAATCAAGGACACAATATTAGAAGTACACAATAAATAATCAATAAAACTATGACCAACATTCTATTTTCTTCCTCCCATGATACATCCATAATAAAATCCACCATTCACAACCAAAACAATCCACCAAACCATAATCACCACCATAACAAATCCTTCTTTGGGATTAGAATACACTTATATAAGCTATAACAAGCCACTCAGGGTTTCTCCCACTCAAACTAGTAGCAATATAATTAGATCATTCTCTCCAAGAATATGTATGTGATTATGGATCAAAACTAGAAACATACCATCAACCATAATTCCATAAATATGCAATAACATTTCCTTAATCACCACAATTCCATCACTTCCTAACCATCCATTAGTAGGAAAATGTAAACATGAAGGAAATCAACCTAGTACCCTCTCCCTTCATGTATATTTCCCACCAACACCATTACATTATTAATAGTAGAATATCTTGAACATGTAAAGAACCCACCTTGTGCCCTTCCCCTATTATACACAATCCCCACTATTAAATGTCACATCCTCTCATCAACATCACCACTAGTTCACTTTTGACTTATTTCCATCATAGGGAATGCATATATACCATCCTCATGCCATTATAGCCTATGAGAACACATAACCACTAAAATCCATTATATCCCTTAGAATATATGCCACCACTATGAGCCATTATACCCCATTAAAGTTCCACCGTACCTCCCCTCCTTCCCCACCACTTCTAGAATTTCCACCCAAAACGTAATACTCACACATCAAACAACACAATAAAAATAAGTTAATAATGAAAATAACACAACCAATATACATAAATATAAGGCCACACAAGCAATAAGTTCTTACTTCCATTTCATTTTATTTCCCCATTAATTACTATTTTCCAGCCACATTCAGTCTTGTATTTATTTAATTATCTATGACCAGTATTCTAAAATTCTACATCCCAATTCCATTTTACAAACTATATATAGAAAAATTAAAGGAATTCATAATAAATTTCAACATCACCCCACCCCCTTCGCAATAAAGCAACCAATATGTAGGTTCTGATCGTAGTGGAAGCTTTTTTTGGGCATAGAAAACTCAACATTTAGTCTTAATTTATGAATAATCCAAGTTTCACATGATGAAAAACATCTTAACCAATATATTTAAATCGTATATTACTTTAGTTGTTTAAATTTCATAACTAGAATATGAGGATCATCACATGAAATTTATAATTAATTTATAATTAGATCTAGAATTTCCTAAACTTGTAATTATTTCTTAATTGATGATCCATTTGACTCGATCTCATCATTCCATAATTACTTCTCAAGATCAAAGTGAAAATTCCATCTAGTTGTGATCCACATGTGCATCTCAATCTCTAAATGACACCATATAATCATTGGGTGATAGAATAGTTGATCCCAATAACATATGTTATTCATGGTTGATCATAATAGAATGAATTTAGAGGATGAAGAATTAATTATGCTCTCTCAATGGATTGATAGATAAGAAAAGATAAAACTTTAGATCTCTAGAACTCTTTTTGGGTGTTTAATGATCTTCTATCAATCCATTTTGCACACCAATTATCTCTTAAGAAAGAGATATTACTAGATATATATTAAGAAAAGTTTAGGGATACTTATTTACATATAAAACCCCTCACCAATTCCATAATTCTTAGTGGACCCCATGTCATGATAATAATATACTTATTATTAACATTACATGTGAATCACTAAGGAGTAAATAAATATAATTTATATCATTTCTAATCCTTCTATTAAAACCGATTCACTTATCCTACTGAAAATTTACCAAACCATGAATAATGATACTTATTTAATAAATAAATACCACTTCATTATTAACCTCTAAATATAATAAATATTCTATTATCCAAACCTTGAAAATAAATGCTTATAATATTTAAATCAAATAACATTTCAAATAACTTCTGATTAAATTTTGATGATCAACCAGATCTAAATAATTATTATACCAAAATAATGAATAATATTTATTCTAACTTGTTAAATTAAAACTTTAATTTAACTTAGATTTTTGATACACATAGGGTGTGACCCTCTAGGCCTGTTTCTCAGTGTTAATAGGTAGAGACACCTGAAGTCCAAGGCAAGCATCTAGAGACATTCTAAGAACCCATGTATAATGAAGTTAATATTGAAATTACATAAAATATATTATGAATGATCACTATGTAATATAATCCCTTTATCCTTATATCTCTAATAAAGTAGGTTGCATATTTGGTTACAAACCTATGTGATCAATTCCACTTTTAATTTCTATAAAGGAACATGTCCATAAGACACCATATCCATGGATTTATCCAAGATGTTTCCTTAAAGGGACTGAGATATGAAATTTTGTTAAGGGTCAAAAGTGATAAATCCTTTATCATATTATATGTTAATTCAATATCAATAATGATACACCCAAGGTATTATACTTATACATAAGAATATGACATCAAAATTTTCATCAATACATCAACATATGATACTTACATAATTCATTAATAATAATATTAAATCTAAGGATCAATAAAAATGTCCACAAATAGTAACATCCAATGACACATATCAATGTCGATTTTCTAATAGTGGTTCTTGTTCTCATAATCCCTACTATAGAAATTACCAAGGCCACACACCATGAGAGGGTGCCTCATATTCCTATGACTATCTATCCTAGACAACTTGTATCATCCGTGTCTCATAAAATTATATCAAAGTATATAGAATATATATTGAATAATACTTTTGTGGAACCTATAAGTATTCATCATAGCAAGTAATTTCTATGACCTTTTAGTGTGATTAATATTCTTAGGACATTATCAAATACTAGTTCATATAGATTAACTATCATGATATAATAATAAAATTCATTAACATTCATGAAAATGAATACATGTAATATTAAATTATGTATAATTTGGTTCTAGGGAACCAACTCTAAAAAACTCCCATTTTCACTGGTGCCAATTGTTAATAATGTTCATTCCACTAGCTCCCAAATGATACTCATTCCTCTACTGAGATAAGGGTCCATGATATTTTCATCTATGGATACTCTAGTCACTAAAAATTCACCTCATTGAGATAAATCCCTTAAGTGATAAAACTTATGAAGTATATGTATTTTCCTTTTATGAGACCATGTTTATTTGGAAAGAGCCATAGGTGAAGTGTTATCATTGTAAATTATCAATGGATCTTGACTTCTAGGCACCACATCAAGCTCTTATATTTTTTTTGAATCTAAACCACTTCTTTAGTTGCATCAAAAGTTATGATATACTTAGACTCTACTTTAGAATCTATTTAAACTAGACACTTTGAACTCTTCCAACCCATAACTCCTCCATTGAGTCTCAATATATATCCTGAATGTGAATTAAAATCATTATTTATATTTTTGAAATCTAGAATATATATAAACTATGACGACTAGCTCTTCATCTTCTCTATACACCAAGAACATATCCTTAGTTCACCTCAAAAACTTAAAGGATAGCCTTAAAAACAGTCCAATATTGTTCACCTTAATTAACTGGATATCTACCTACCATGCTAAAAGCATATGAAACATCAATCCGTATATAATAAAATTTCATACATGAGATATCCTATCACATAATAATATGAGATATTTCTCATTATCTCTATTTCCTACTATTTCTAAGGACACATATTACTGGAAAGATGTATACTATGTGACACTAGAACTAATCCCCTATTGTATTGTTCAATACTGAACTTCTTCATTATATGGTTAATTTATATACTTTAACTTAGTCTAAGTATCCTCTTTGATCTATCACATATGATCTTGATACCATGAATGTAGGCTACTTCACCTAATTATTTCATAGAGAAGAAATTTCTCAACCATGCATTATCCTCTTATAAGGGTGGTATATCATTTCCAATTTTTAATATGTCATCAACATATATCACTATAGAAATTACAATACACCCAGTAAAATTATTTTAAACATATGATTCAAATTCATTCATTATGAAACCAAATTATTTTCAAGATTCATCAAACTGAATGTTCAATGACTTGGATACTATCTTTAATCCACAAATAGATCTGTACAACTTTCATACCTTTTTTTTAATTCCCTAGAGTCTCAAAACATTCTATTTGTGTCATATACACATATTCTTGAAGTATTCCATAAAGTAAATAAGTTTTTATATCTATATTCAAAATATCACAGTCATCATAAGTTGTTATGGTAAGAATAATTTTGTTTGATTTTATCATGGAAAATTAGGAAAAGTTTTCATTATACTCTATGCCTCAATATTATATAAAATCTTAAACTACTATCCATGATTTATAGGTACTAAATTTACCTTAAATGTCTATATTTATCTTTAATACCCATTTAAACCCAATGGGATTAACATGTAATGGGGGATTAACCATAACCCATACATGGTTTTGGTATATGGAACCCATATCAAGGTTCATATATTCTTTCTATTTTTCATATTATGAGCTCTAGACTACCTCTTTATTAGATAATGGGTCATTATTGTCAACTAATAGTGAGTCACTATATTATGTGACTAGAAAAACATATCTTTTCAAGTTATCTAATCTCTCTGGTGTTCCTACACAATACTTGCGTTTTAGGAACTACATTTTCCACAATGACCCATGGAGTCTATTCTCATACAATTTCTTGTACATATTGAGCATAAAATTTACAAAAGTCATTACTTTTACAACTATAATTCTTGAGGGTGTGTTCCATCTAAATGAATTTATATTTCCAAGAAACAATACCCTTTTTTTGAGAGATCATATAGGTAGTATCCCCTCAGTTTATTAGGGTAACCTATAAAGGTACACTTCATTCCATGAGGTGTATATTTTTTTCTTAAGCTAAAATTAGAAAAGAATTCACACCCCTATGTCAAAATATGTGACAATTTTTTTTATTTAAAATCCATAAATGAAAGGTAAAAATGTTTTCCACGATTTTTGGTACTCATTTTAGTATGTATGATTCCATTTGTAATGCATATCCCCAAAAGGGTAATAGAAGGATTGCATAACTCATCATCAAACTTGATATGTTTATCAAGGTACAATTACTCTATTCAATAACACTGTTCAATTGTGAAATATAAGGAGAATTTAATTGAGATAAAATCTCATACTCCCATAGAAATTTTATAAACTATTGGTTATGTTATTCACTACCACTATCTATTCAAAGTTTATTTATATTTTTACCAAGTTGATTATCAACTTCATTCTTGAACTCCTTGAACTTACCAAAGGATTCATAATTATAACTCATTAAGTATACATAACTATACCGTATAAATTCATTGATAGAAGTCATAAAGTATACGAAATCACCTCTAACTTCTACTTGAAATGGTCAACAAAAATTTGTGTGTACCAATTATAGAAGATTTGTAGTCTTTTCACCTTGACCACCAAATGGCGGTTTAGTCATCTTGAATTTTAAATAATCATGAAATCGTTTAAGTGATTTATAATCAAAAGAATCTAGATGACCATCTTGATAGAGCTTTTTCAAATGCTTCTCACTTACATGACCAAGATAGTGACACCACAATTGAGTGTTAAATGAGTCCTACAAATTTGATTCATCATCAATTGATAATATTTGGTTTTCATAATTTAATATATAAAAACCATTATTAAGCTATTACATACCATAACTTATGATATCTTTATAAAATTAGTAACTCTTATTTCCAAAAATGAAAATAAATCCATCCATGTCTAATTAAGAAATAAAAATTATGTTCATGGTAACACGGGGAACATAATAACTATTCTTTAAAACCAAAATTATTCCATTTAGAAATATAAGGTGGTAGAATCAAATGTCTAGAGTATCTATACTTTATCCATTGGTAGCCTATAGATACACTTCACCTCTATAAACCTTCATAAATTTACTTGGTTCCTATATTTGGGTACAAATGTGAGTACCACATGTAGTAACTAATACCCAACTTATAGATATGGAAATATTAAACTTAATAATTAACACACTTAACGTTTCCTATTTCTTTTTTGTATAGGTGAAGTTCCTCTTGTAGTGGAATTGATTTCCATACGAAAAATATACCACATTATTCTTGTTTTCTTGATTCTAAATCTTATTCTTATTAGAAGGATGGTTCTCTTGAGCCTTAGAATTGTAATGTGTCTTCAGACCCTTTGACTTGATGTTTATTTTCTTATTCACTATAAGGAACATGATTTTTTCATTCCCTAATTCTTTATCAACTTGGTGTATAAGAGTAATAGTTTTTGGAAGAGTCTTATCACTATTTCTCATATTGTAATTCACAATCAAACTAGAGAAGGTTTTAGGTAGTGAAGATAGAAAGAGATATCTATGAAACTCATTTGGTATTTTAAACCCCAAGATGTATAAGTGTTCTATGTATCTAATAATCTTGAAAAAATGAGGCTTAGATGGTTTCAAATCTCCAAGATTGAATATGAATAATGCATTAGAGATCTCCTATCTCTCTTTCTCACCTTCTCCTGATAAATATCATGAAGGTGATAAATGATTCTATATGCATCCATATCCTCATATTTCTTTATAAACTCACTATAAATGGAGGATATAAATAAAAATTATACATACATCGTTTCATCCACATGTTTTAGGTATATAGATACTTCTTCATCACTATCCTCTAGAAAATGACTCATAAAGTGGGGTTTTTAGTATGTATAATTTCCATTCATGGTGTAGTATAATGCGTAAGCACCTATACCATTCATATAAATTCATGATAGTGAGAATATTATAATTCTATATTATGAATTTTAGTGATATGGTCGAAATCATGTGGTTTTACATTTTTAAGAAATTAAGAGTTGATAATTAGTACATCCTTGATTACCAAATCAGATTAATAAATTTAATTTTTATTAATCTTCCAAATTTTTTTGAAACATAATATCCCTAACCATTAGTTTCAAAACATCCCATTTCACAGATATTCTAATGTAAAGGACCCATATTAGCCCTCTCATAACCCATACTTGGGCCTGACAAGTTAACTGAAGGGTTTCAGGTATGTGTAACTCATTAACTAGATCATCTCAGATTGCCTTTTTTGTTGAGTGGAATCCCAAATTTAGGGATCCTAGATAAATATTTCATTAAATTTTACCTATCAATTACACCAATTACTACTTGGAAAATCAACCTTTGATGTGAACCATGTTAAGTCACCCAAAAACATCAATGTAAAAGTTACCCAATAATTGAAAGAACCGTGACTTGGGCTGATGATGCACTTTGAAATATGGATTCGATTATAACTAAAGTATTGGGAGGGTATATTGATTTAATATTTTAGTTTATGGGATTTTATCCTTATATGTAAAATCTAAATTTTATCTTATCACATTCCTTGTTAATATTAAGTGGATTTTACTTAAGTTATTAACCATGTCTGATAAAATTTATTTATAACCCGATTTCTTTTTATCTTATATTTAATGCTTGTTAATTAATTTATTTAGTTATCCTGTAGAATCCAAAAACATAAATAATAAACCATGAAAATAACCAAAAATAAAATACAAGTTTCATGATCTTGAGATTATCTAATGGTTATTTTATCTAGAGGATGATAAACTAACCCTCGACCCTAGGGTAAAACACCTTGAACCATAGCTCAGTTCTTATTACAACATTCCACATCGACTCTTATGTATCATCTTTATTGGTCTCTCCATAAATCCGAGACTTGGCATGACTCCCCTCACCTAATATCTCTATCCTTATATAAACTTTTACTCAAATATAGGTGAGGGGATCCAATGGATTGAATAAAGGGGGTTTTACATAAAATAAACCAAGGGCACACAAACTCTTACATAATAAGTGTGAGATGACTCACATGCCATCATTTTAATTTAATAATAATTAATTTAAAGGAAACCAATAACATAAATAGGTAATGAATATTATCATAATCATCCACATAACATACAAAAAACGCACATTTTCAATCTAGTTATCAATTACTTTGATTTATTCTTTAATTATGATAAAAAAATCTAATTAATTCAATTTATCTTAATTTAATCCGAGAATCCTTGATATTCCATTGTCCATAATTTTAAAAAAATAAAAAAATTATTTTTATTTAAAATTATTAAAGGAAATAAATACTTTGAGGAAATGATATGAACTCATCCAAAACTACCTACCATGATCCTTTTTCTTGTGCATTCCCTTGGAATCCAATATACATGAATTGTAGGTAGTTACATGAAATGTACCATCAAACAAATAACACATGGTCTGCATTTGAATTACATTACATGTGATATTATTTATTCTCATGGAGTACACTATAAGCAATGATCATACACAACTAGTCAATCTGGAATTTAATATTGAAATTAATTTAATATATAATTAATAATCCTATGACATGGCCTATTCTATCATGTAAATGATACATGAAACAAATGTGAATAAGTTTAATTATATAATTAATTATTATCTCTATGTTAAATTAATAACACTGGATTCAGTTGGATGCATGCTGTTTATTTGGTTACATGGAATGTAATTTATTTTTTCCTATGTTTGCAACATATAACTAGGGACTTGGCATGTTGTCCTACCATTTACATGTTTGAGGTACATGGTATGTAATCTTCTTATACAATGTTTGGACATGATGTTTTATGGTTTATCATTAATCATGTCATATTTCATATACAATACAAGATTGGACCCCCCCATGTTCTTTATTGCAAGAATGCAAGGACCACATGTCATGTACATGAGCTACATGACATATATCTCTTTAAATTGCATGCCTTATTGTCCAGATTTGTGTAGATACACTTTTATAAAATATGATCTAATATCGTTAGAACGATCTTATAACCATGTGAGATACACACTAGACACATGGTCACATTACATGTAGTTTAGTACAAATCATGTATTCTTTTTTTATCTGACCAGAATGATTGGCATCCCTAAATGGAGTTTTTGGGTGTTTCTTAATATTGATTTAAAATTTTTATTGGTTAAGTGAGTGAGAACGAAGAAAGAGGAGATACAATTATGTTTAGATTCCAATAATTAATAGATATAAAGTAAAATAAATTTAAAAAACATAAAATTCAATAAAAAATTAATTACTAATGATAAATTAGCCATGTAACCACTATGATACCACTTATAGGTTCAGAGTATAGTTGAAGTGCTTTTTAAGAATAAAAAAGTCAGCCTTTATTCTTACTTTATGAACAATCTGATCTATACATGATGAATGAAATCACGACCAATGAATTTAAATCGTCAATTACATGAATTTTTTAAATGTGATAACCATAAGAGGGGGATCATCACTTGTATTTTATTATTAATTTATAAGAATATCTTGAATTACCTAAACATGTAATTATTTATTCTTTAATGATCTAGGTGATTTGATCTCATCATACCATCATTAAATCATAATATCCAAGCAAAGAATACATCTTGTGGTGATTCAAACATGCACCAAAATCTCTAAACATCACCATAGAATCATCATGTTCTAGTATGTATGATCCCAATTGCTAGCATCATTCATGGTTGATTGTAGTATAATTATCTTTAAGGATGGATAATTATAAGTGTTCTCTCAATGTCTTGAGGGAGGAGGAGGAGAGTGAATACATTATATCTCTAGAACTCTCTATATGGTTTTTGGAGAGACTCTATCTATCTTTTTCACACACAAAATCCTTCTTAGGAAATATATATAACTAGATATATATTAAATAAAGTTTAGGGTTGCCTATTTGTATATAGGCCCTCTTACTAATTAATTAATTATTAGTGAGCCCCATGTCTTAATAATAATATAATTATTATTCACTTGAAATATGAATCACCTAATAATATATGGTTATCATTTCCAATCAGACTATTAAAATTAGTCCGCTCATCCTCCCCAATATTTACCTAACCTTGAATAACAACTATTTATTTAATAAATAAATATCACTTAACAATTCATCGATAAATATAATTAATATTATATTCCCCAAACCTTTCAAGTAAATATTTATTATTAGTTAAATCATATAATATTTTGATTAACCTGTGATTTAATATTTGAAATCAACCAAACCCAAATAATTATTAAACTATAAAGGAGGAATAATATTTATTTTAACTTGTAAAAATCAAAATTGAAGTTAATTGAGATTTCATATACACTTAGTGTGTGACCCTTTAGGAATATTTCTCAGTAGAAATAATAAAAGATGACTAAAGTAAAAGTATAGAGTCAAGAAACATGCGAAGACACCCATATATAAGTACTCAATGATATAAAACCTCTTACAAATTCTACCTATGTAATATAATACATTTATCATGATATCTATGATCAAACAGGTTGCATAATGGTGTCATCAACCTATGGGATTGATGTCTCATTCTCTAAATTTTTGAAATGAACATTCCCACATAACACTATGGACATGGAATTATCTAGGTAGTTCCATTCCAATTTAAGGTCCTGAGATATCAACTTCTATCAAGGGATGAAAAGGATAAATCCTTTCTCACATAATCTTTAACACCCCAAGACTTTACAATATTTTCATTTTAGAAGAAATTTAATTTTTCCCTAGATTTTTTTATAAAAAACACCAAATTATTCTTATGTAACACAAAACATAAAGTTTATATTTATCTACATGGAATAAGAGGTTAGCTTGAGTTACATGAAATACTGACTTTTCACAATGGCTATGCAAGACCGAGTTTTACTGAACAAATACATATTATTATTTAATATAATAAGATAAACATAACTATTAAATTGATGTATATGAATAGGATTAACTAAATTATGAAAATATATGGTTGAATTCATTAGTTACAAATTAATTATAAATTAATATAAGAGCTAATTGAATATAAAGGGAATGTTTTTATAAAAAACTATTTTTATCCTCACAAATTCATTTTATCCTAATAAATTAAATTAATTAAAAGTAGTCAGTGATATTAATTATATATATATATATATATTATATTAAATTAAATATTTTTTACATTAATCCAATATATTTTATAATAAAAAGATAAGAACAAACCCAATATTATACATAAAACCTATATTTTTATAAAGGAAATATTACTGGTTTTTATTGAAATACCTAATTTTAATTAGAATTTTGGAAATTTTATGAATTTAATATAACAAAATAAAATTATTTTTTGAAGTAAAAACATCAAAATTAGTTTCGGGGTAATTTTTGGTATTTTTCTATGAAGTGTCATTTTTTTTGATGAATAGTAAAAAATAATAAACTTTAATTCAAAACTGATTTTTTTTCTAATTTATTTATAAGTTTAAATTAAATTTTATATTGGATTTAAATCTTAATTAGTTAAATTTTAGATATATTTATTTAATTTATTTCATTTTAATCAATTTAACAATGAAATTGTATATAAAAACTTAGAAAACATTGAAACATTTTTTACTCCAAAACCCACATTTTCGTCCCGTATGTGGGATTAATTTTAAATAAATTTCTGCCACTAATGTGGTTGGAATTTTGAAAAATGGATTAAATATTTCGAATCATAATTATTTATAATGTATAATATGGTTCAATTTGTTTTTTTACCAAAAATATTAGTGAAATTGATTAAAATTAATTACTGCGTTTAAGAGAAAAATTAGCTTAACAAAGACTAAACATTTAACTTAAGACCCAAAATGATATATAAACTTGTCCAAAATACATTTAATGGACATATTTAGTCCATATAATCCATTTTATATAATGTTTAACATTATTGGATCCACTTTTCATAGAAAAAATGTGGGTGGAATTCCGTTTTAAAAAATTTAAAAGAATACCACTCCTCCTCCACTAAAAAAGGCACTCACCCCTATGACATCCTCGCACCTATCAAGACACTTTGGATCGACCAATATCTACCCAAATAGATTATAAAAATATCTCACCTATACCTAGAACCATAAATTTTATAAAAAATATATCCAATGAATGCTTTTATTGCAAACCAAAATGAGTTACCCGAATAAGAGTTAACATCATTCCTCAAGATCTTTTGTTTTATTTTGAATATCCAACCCATAAAATATTCTTATTACATAATTAAATAATAAAATAAATATCCTAAATATATTGAGATGTTTTTATATTAATATTTCTACCTACACTCACACACACTTCCATCAAATGGCTAACAGACTTACCGTTCATGTGTTCGGTGAACTACCGCCTCATGAAATGATGTAGTTTGTTTTTCCTTTACCACCTTTCTTGGTAGGGAATTTTGATAGAAAATATATTTATATATTATATATATATATATATGATATTTCTAATTTCATTATGATCTTATAAATTTTATACAGAACATACCTTTATGATTTCTATTTTGTGGGAATACGATATCATCATTTGTGAAAGTGTGGGCTACCACCTTCTCAAAGAGATATGATTTGTTCATGTGATACATGAAATATATAAAGGATGGTTTTAATTAAACACATGTGAAATAAATTAAATCTATAGTGTATTAATGAAATTATTAACTTTCTATAATTATAATATATAATTTTTCATTATTACCCTTTTCACACACTAAAAAGTGAAAACACCAATCAATGACGTGTGGACTACAACCTCTTCAACCCGATGTGATTCATTTTACATAAAAATAATTATATATAAAATATATATGATTAAATAAAATGTTATTTTTGATATAATTATCAGTATATAAATATATAACGTTACTTACCATCTTTCCATAATGATCATAGAAAAATGGGAACGTTACTCATGCGTACGTACGACCTACCGTCTCTATGATTGTAACGTTGGTTCATTTTTCATAACCATATTTCATGATTGTTTTTAAAAGTACAATTGATGTATAAATATGATAATTATTTTATTATTATTATTCTGTATATGGTTATATAATGACCAATTTTACCGTAGTTGACATACCAAGTCATTTTTGACACATCAACCAAATATGGTCAAAACACCCGATGTAAACATAATTATTTAAAAAGTTGTTTAAAAAATTGTAATAAGTGAAATAAAAGTAATTATAAACATGTAAATGGTTCTTAATTAATCAAATAATTAACATAAGTTTGTTATTTAGGAATTTAAAGACACACGTGACAAGTCAGACTCAAGGTAAGGGATTTCACCTCAATTTACATTTCATTGAGGATTAATTATTTTTATGCACCAATTCACTTTTATATGGTGTATTTACTTCCCTTTGACATGTTATGTCATGAATTATCATTATTATAATGATATTATAAAATTTATTTAATCTTATTCTTTTAATGGGATTATGATTCAAATGTTTCAAAGTGGTATGAGACACTTTGAAGTGTTTAAAGATTATTTCCCTCAAGAATCTTTTAATAACCCTTCAATGGTATTTCCATTACTCAACCTAAAAAACCCTTGTTATTAATTATATTACACTGAGAAGTTATTGATAAATTCATATATTTTATTAAATACAGATATTTTATAAGGCATAATGTTTATTAATTAAACCAATTACTCAATATGAGGAATGGTTCAGACATTCAATAATGGGTGAGCCCCATACATTATATAGCTCTTCAATGAATCAAAATATTCTGATGAGATAAATATGTTGGTCAAATTAAAAGGGTTTATGCCTGTTGTTTTAAAATAACTTGTAATTTTTCTTTATGGTATAGTTTTTCATGTGCCTTAGAATTAACGTCCAATAATTAAGCATTTCCTTCATAGATATTTTAGTTATTATTGTTATTATCCATGATATTATCTTATGATAAAATATGTGGGTTCATTTAATTATTAGTTAATTGATTTAATAGAATGTGATTTTAGTTTCTTACCTTTCCATACTTATTATGCCTTATCCAGTTATTTGAATGACATGTGTTCTCAATTATTTACCATAACACATTGAATTATCCTCACTGATTCCTTATTGATTCCATTGTACTTAATCTTAATGAGCATTTGAGATCACCCTTATTTTTTCTCCTTTCCAAAAGTTATGAATAAGAATCATTTGAATGAGTTTCAAGGATGCAGTTTATTAGTCTGTATTATGTTTTATTTTCTATTTCCTAATATAACATTGGTATCATTTATATAATCTAGTTTTACAAAACTGCTAAACTATTTGGTCCCTTGGGATTTTAATCTTATATTTATGAAAATTTAATAAAATAATGCACCGGCTCTGTGATTATGGGGTTGAGGTATTACATTTAGTATCATAGAATGTTTAGAATCAACCTTAAAAACTAGATTTAGAAAACATAGATTAGGGAACATAACCCTAATATAGAAATTGATGATAAGTATATAATAACATCCTAGAATTTTAGTAAGGTAGATATTATGTGGGTCTTCATAGAAATACATCCATGTATGGATACTACAAGTGGATGTGGTTCTCTCTCAGATGTACCTAGGGGAAACAAGTCTGACAAGGTGTATTGAGCCTGACTCGAGCATAACTTGGTACACAACAATGAGTCTTACTATGCACCTGGTTTGACACTCCCTAGGGATATTATTAGGTTAATTCAAATCTTTTTTCAAACCATTATTAAATATTTAAAATAAAAAATTTCCCCAAATAAACCATGTTTATTATTATTATATTAGATATGAATAACAATTTCAATTTATGTTAAGTATTTTCCTAATGTTGGGTGTATACATTATGTTTTATAATGATATAAACTAATTTACTGTATGTCATCATTTATAAATGGTGGATAGTAGAAGGAACATGATCCTCAAAAAAGTACATGATCCAAAGGTTAATAAAGATGATATCTTTTATGTACTTAGGATAATATTTCGAAGGGAAATAATATCCCAAGAATTCTCATCATATGAGGACATTGTATAATGGGATAAATAGATGGATAAATAATTCTATAATTCATATAGATTAGAATTTAAGAAATAAAATAATAGGATGGAAGGAAAAATTATGTATAAAGGGATGAATGGGAAGAAGTATTTTACCATATGCGATAATTGTGGAAAGAAACACCCCGATAATTTCTTGAAGAGAATGTGATTTTTTATAAGTGTGGATAAAAATTCCACCAATTTCATGATTTATAGGGAAAGAAGGAAAATTCCAATGTGAAATGATTCCACTAAAAGGAGATGAGACACTACCTAAATAAATGTCTCATTCATCAAAGGAATATACCCTTAAAGAGGTTAATGGATCACAATCAAGAGTATGATACTACCATAGATGAAGAGGAATGATTAATGATCTTATGTTTTGATTAAAAAATTATGTAATTTGAGTATTTTATCAATAATGTACTAGTTATAAGAATTATGTAATATATGATTATTTTACTGTAGTACTTTTGTGTTAAGGATTTGAGATCATATACTGAATGTAATAAGAAAAGTTATCCATTAGAAAATAAACCTTTTTGGAAAACACATGGTTAAGGGGAAGATAACCCGTAACATGTTCATAATGTTAAGATAATGATTATTGAATAAATAAATTATTTGTTTAGATAAAGTAAAAGGATAAGTACCGACTACATTGGAACCAAGTAATGATTTATTGAAAAAGTGGATTATGATATCATTAATGTATTTTTACATCATTTTTGTATTTAAAGAATATATCCAATAATCTATGTTCTATTTAAGGAATAAGAAGCATGCATGTTTTCAATAATGTATTATGGTAATTCATGTTATTATCATATTTCAAGAGAATAATTGATGAATGCATTCACATGTTCGATATGTAATGATTAAAGAGCTACTTCATGTTGATTGAAGGATAATGATAAGTTCATTTTAAGAATTCTGTGACCTTCCACCCAAAGTGTTGGATCAGAATATTTTGTAAAAGTTAACCATTTATGAAATAGTTTAACATGATATTTGGATGAGGTTTTATAGGTAAACATATTACTTTACTATGATAAATCCTATTCTAAGAAATGAATTAGAAATGCTTCAAGACATAACTAAATAATAATATTTTGTTATTAAAATAAAAACATATATTTAATTATATTCTTAAGAGTGAACACATTCCTTAATTATAGGAAAAAATGGTCTTCAAACAAAAATGTTGTCCTATTTTCATCATTTTTGATGATATTAATGAAATTTTTCATAAAAATGGTTTAGGGATTTGTGGTCATCAACATTCAACTGAACATATTCTATATTAATCTACATCATAACTTGATTGTTAGAGTTTTCTTTGGTATCCATGTTTCCATTTCCCACCTTTGTTCTCCTACTTTGAAACCTAGTTATGTGACCATTGTACTTCCCTTTCTACCTTATTAGGAAGATGTGTTAATAAAGATATTCATGATGTGGGTTTTTTCATCAATAGTTTATTTTTAAAAACCAATCCCTTGATTATCGAGATCAATTTTGAATCATGAGGACGTAATTTATTTATGGTGGGGATAATGTGACACCCTAATATTTTATAATATTTTCCTTTTAGAATAAATATATTTTTTATTCCTAGATTTATTTATACGAAACACCCAGTTATGATTATGTTATATTAAACATAAAGTGTAGCTTGATATATATGGAACACTGAGGTTATCTTGTGTTACATGCAAGACAGAATATCATCAATGACTTCCATAACACGCAAGACCGAGTTTTACCCAATAATAATATATTATTAAAGATATTAGTATTTAATATAATAAGATACAAAACAACCTTTAAATTTATAGTTATGAATAATATTAACTAAATTATGAAAAAATATTTTTTAATTCATTGGTTACAAATAAATTAGAAATGAATATAAGAACCAATTGAATATAAATGGAATATTTTATAAAAAACCATTTTTATGCTCATGAAGTCGTTTTATCCTAATAAATTAAATTAATTAAAATTCGAGAGTGATATTAAATTAATATACATATCATAAATTCAATAAAATATTTTTTACATTCATCTAATATATTTTATAAGAAATAAATAATAACAAACCCAATATTACACATAAAAACCTATATTTTTATTAAGGAAAATTTGCCATATTTTAATGGAAAACCTACTTTAAATATGAATTTGGACACTTTTATGAATTTAATATGAAAAAATAAACTTTACTTTTGAAATATAACATAAAAATTAATTAGGGTGAGTTTTTGATATTTTTCGTGAAGTTTCATTTTTTTATGAATGGAGAAAAATACTGAATTTTAACTCAAAACTATTTTTTATCTAATTTATTTATAAGGTAAAATTAAATTTTGGATGTGTTTTAAATATTAATTATATAAATTTTAAATATATCTATCCAATTCATGTTATTTTAATAAATTTAATTTTTAAAATTAGATATAAAAACTTAGGAAACTTTGGAATGTTTGTAATTTAAAAACCCGCATTATCGTCCTGTCTACGAGATTAATTTTAAATAAATTTCTGCCACTTCTGTTATTGGAATTTGGAAAAATGGATTCCATATTTTTAATAAGAATAATTTATAATGTCTAATAATTACAAATTAGTTTTTGACCAAAAATATTAGTGAAATTGATTAAAATTAATTACATCGATTAAGAGAAAAATTAGCCTAACAAAAGACTAAAACTTAAACTTAAGGCCCCAATTGACCTAGAAATTTGTCTAAAATAAATTTTCTGGAAATATTTATACCATATAATCAATTTTCTATAATGTTTACCATCATTGGATGCACTTCTCATAGGAAAAACGAGTGTGGACTCCCCTTTCCAAAAATTTACAAGAATACTAATATTTTGTTATATTAAGAGTTATACCAAAAATTATACACACTTACATCAAATGGGTAATGAACTTACCGTTCATGTGTCTAGTGAACTACCACCTCACGAAACGATGTAATTCATTTTTCCTTTACCACCTTTCATGGTTGGGAATTATGATGGATATGCTATTTATATATTATATATATTATATTTATAATGTATTTTTGTTTCTGTAATTTTTATATAGAACATAAATTTATGCTTTCCATTTTGTGTGAATATGATAACATCATTTGTGGAAGTGTGAACTACTACCTCCTCAAAGTGATGGGATTGATTCACACGATACAAGGAATGTATAAAATATGGTTTTAATTAAAAATATGTGACATAAATGAAATATATATGATATTAATGACATAATTAACTTTGTAGAAATATAATAGAGACTGAAAATTCGTTTTTTTGATTTTTTTGATTTTTATTTTTTGGATAAGTGAGAACCGAACAAGAAAAAAAGGTGAGGCAGCGTGCCCATGGGGATCCACCATTGAAGACACTTGCTAGACAAAACCAAACAAGCACACAAAAAACACACAACAGGAGAATCTGAACATCATTGGAGCCTTCGAAGGAGGATGACCGATGGAGAGGGATTCATCGATAGAACTCTGGAAAGAGGGCCATAGACGGCTGAGCAACTATGGACAATGCAATCAAACAGAAACACCTAAAGAGTTCTGCCATCAAAGCCACCAACACTATCCAAAACATCATGAAATCCATCGAACATGACCAAATTGGAGTCGTGCATGAAGGAGCGTGATGTAATGGCAGAGGAAACCAAGAACATGAAAAAAAATCTAGGCATAGGAATCATGACAACCTTCGGCACCACAAACTGATCCTGAGCGAACAACTATCGTCCGTGTATGTGCCTGTGAGCGAACAACATCGCGGTATCCCACGAAAGCAAGGCCTTGATCCTGTGAAATAGAGGGTGCCAAAGCGCACCATAGTGAGGGTGCAAAAGAAAATCATAGAGAAGATGGAGGCATTTGGTAGGGAATCTCCAGCAGAGAGCGAGAGGCTGTGAGGATGGTTCCTTCTGGTGATAACAAGAAATCCATCGACGACAGTTATCTGGTCTCACGAACAACAGGGACGCAGAGACGACAGAATCGAAGGCTACTCGTGCGGTGGGGATCAAGAGGGTGATGCAACATCAGACCCTTGAGGCCAACTCGTGGCGGCGGGATCCAGGACATCGTCAGGAACCGGAGGGGCGCCTCACAGCTACGGGATCAGGGAGGGCGACAAAGCTTCAGACCTGGGAGACCGACACACGACAGAAGGGAGACACGCGACTGCGGATCCGGAAGCTCGATGGCAGTTCCTCGGACTAGAGGCACAGGGATGGAGAAGAACAAGGATTGGAAGTGGCGATGGGGAAGGTGGTGCTAGTGTGGCAGAAACCCTAGGCTGCTAATCCCCAAAAAATATAATATATAATTAACTTTTTTACCCTTTACACACACTAAAAAGTGATATTGTTAGTCGTGGATGTCCGGACTACCGCCTCCTCAACACTATGTGATTCCTTTTAGATCAAAAGAATTATATATATAACTATATGTGATTACATAACATGGTATTTATGATATAATTATTATTATGAAAATATATAATTTTACTAACCTTATTTCTATAATGATCATTGAAATATGGGAACGTTACTCATGCGTACATACGACCTACCATCTCCATGATTGTAATCCTGGTTAATTTTTCATAAAAATATTTCATGATTGATTTTATAAGTCTAATTATAGTACAAATATGATAATTACGTCAGGAATATTATTTTGGATATGTTTATATAATGACCCCTTTGATTGTAGTTAACCTACCAAAGTCATTTTTGACACGTTAACCAAATATGGTCAAAACACTCGATGAAAAAATAATTGTTTGAGTAGTTTTAATAATCGAAATAAAAGTAATGATAAAAATGAAAAAGTTTCAAAATTAAGTAAATAATCTACATAATTTTATTATTCTAAAATATAAAGGTACAAATGACAAGTCAAACTCATGGTAATGAATTTTGTCTCAATTTACATTCCATTGAGACTTATTTGTTATTATGCACTAATTCAATTTAATATGGTGTATATATTAACATTTTGACATGTTATATCATGAATAAAATTATTCTCATGATATTATAATTATAATTTAATTTTTATTCATTCATATTTATTATAATTCAAATGTTTCAAAGTGGTATGGGACACTTTGGAGTATTTAATGATTATTTTTCTAAAGAATGTTTTAATGATATTTCAATGGTATTTCCATTAATAAACCTAAAAAAAACTTTTTTACTTATATTACACTATTTAATTATTGATAAATCTATATCTTTTATTAAATATGGATATTTGATAAGGCATATCGTTTATTAGTTAAATAGATTAATCGATATGAGGAAATATTTGGACAAACAATGATGGGTGGCCCCCAGACTTTATATATCCCCTTGACGAATCAATAAGTTCTCATAAGTCAAATTAGTGGTCCAAATTAAATGGATTTCTACATATATTTTTAAACCATCTAATTAAAGTAATTGATGGTATAGATTTTCATATTCCTCAAACATGATATCCAATAATTAATCATTTCCTTCATATATATTTCAGTTTTTATTGTTATTTTCCTTGATATTGTTATATAATAGAATATATGGATGCACTTAATTCTCAGTTTATTGATTTAATGGAATGTGTTTTTCAGTTTCTTACTTTTCCATATTGATTTTTATTTACCTAGTTATTTGAATGGAATATGTTCTTAGTTATTTTCCTTTCCATGTTGAATTATCCTCATTGATTTGTTATTGTTTCCATTGTAATTACCCTTATTGAGGATTTGAGATCACCATTATTTTTATTTACTTTCCACAGGTTATAAATAGTAATCCTTTGAATGAATTTCAAGGATTTAGTTTAATAGTCTTTATTTTATATTATGTTTTATTTTCTATTTACCAACACAATATGGGTATCTCTTATGGAATCTGGTTTTCCAAAACTATTAAACTGTTTGGTCCCTTGGAATTTGAAGATTGTATCTATGACAATGTAATAAAATAATGCACTAGTTTTGAGATTCTGGGTCTAGGGTGTAACATAATCCATTATTTCAATATCACTCGTGACACACCCAATGTATTTTACTTTTCCATGAGTATATATTTTGATGGTTTTTTCAATACATAAAGGTATGAAACTTATGGAATTAATTCATGATAATATAAAATTATAAGGATAAATATACACATCCACCAATGAGAACATCCAATGACACATATAAATTTATATTTCCAATTGGTAAGTATTGTTCTCATAATCTTATGGTCTGAAAATTACCAAGGAAACACACCATGAGAGGGTGCCTCAATGTCCTATAAGTATCCAACCTAATGGAATATATCATTTTTGTCCCATAAAATTATATTATCTTGCTATAGAAAATATATTCAAGAATACTATCATGGAACCACTAGATTCTCATTATATTGGGGAACTTCTATAACCTTTCATTGTGACATATATTCTTAGGGTATTATCACATACTATGTCATGCAGAGGAACAATCATGATATGATAATAAAATTAATTAATATTCAAGATAATTAATACATTTAATCATAACGTACTTAGAATTTGGTTTTATGGAACCAAATGCAACACAATCAATAATACAAAAATACGCACCAATAATTTCATCAATATGAATGACATTTTACATTACAGTATTTTCCCCTTTATTGTTTCCATATTTAAGTGATTATTAAATTTTGGGAGATCCAAGGTCTATTAAAAATAGAATAAAACACATCATTAAACATCAAACAATTCATAATTTAAATAATTAAAACATTAAACATCAATTGTTAAGGTTCACCATATGAAAATAACATAGGAAACATAAATCACACACTATCATCCCCTTTCCCCTTTAAATTAATTTTTTAATGGTTCATCATCTTCATTAATTTCATACTTAATTTAAGGTGTTTTATAAATCCTTCTCTTTTCGATAAACCAAGACACCCAAAAAAATCACAATAACTTGACTGGAAGGAAACACAACAAGATCATTCAAGAATATTAATTCCATAAGATATAAAATAAGTCTCGAGATCCCCCACCTCATGAAGTTAAGAAAATCCATGAAAATAAAATAGAAAACAAGAACAACTATTACTAAAATAAGTTTACTCAAGCATAACATAGGTTAATTTAAATAAATAAATCAAGATAGATTCATAAAATCTCACACTAATATTGTTTCTACCGAGAAGAGAGTAATAATATAAGAACCTAATGAAGGAAATAAAATGATATCTTAAAGCGGAAGAGAGAAATTTCCATGAATCAAGAATGAAATGATTTTATATGGAATTAAAATAACAAATATTGGTTCTAAAATTCAACAAATATTAATGGGAAATGAAAATATATTGAACTTAGAAGATGGGTTGATCTTTACTCTTAGATTAGGCTGAGTAAGAATCTACCTCAGATATGAGACATTAAAAAAGGTCAAGAAGATCCAAGATCCTCATATTTGAAATATCCAAAAAACCCAATATTTCTCATATGTTTTTAAAACACATTAAAAGCTATATAGACCTCTACCACGAGCATGACCATGATGCAATTCCAAACTATTAGTTGTTTTCCCCACCACACTAAAGACCATGGCGTAACAATCCCTAGACCACTCTTTCACCCCTCAACTCTTCCTACATTCAATATGACTTTACAATTCCACCATCATGCCCTATCTAACTCAATTTGGAATTCCCCATTTCACATAGGTGATCTCCCAAATTTCTATGCCTAGAACCACACCCACCATTGGAATTTTTCACACTACCCATTTCCCATAGGGAAACTCCTATCACAACATTTTGTCTACCATGGGTGTTTCATTGTATGTGGTTTAATAAGAGCCTAACCATGGAAATGTATCCCATGAAGATTAAATATGACAACCACCATTCCCTTATACATGATGTGGTAGACCTTAGGGTGTCTATAACACCTCACCCTCCTCCCAAAACACCGCCATGCTTCCACCAAAGGACTCCACTTCTCAAAACACACAAAGTAATAGACCAGGATGGTCGAAGACTTTATATCAGATACCTATCAAACAATTATCATCCTTGAGAATTAAAACAAACCTGATAATGAAATGGAAATATTTGAAAAAATATATCTTAAGATACCTCTCAAGAATCTCATTACATTTGGAACATGACTTCCACTATAATGAACTCTCAAGAGATTCCTCTCTAATGGGATTACACTATTAGATAAATCCAAAATAGAACCATCCTCCTCACTAATGAAAAAATATTACCAACTAATCCATCCATATTAACCAATCATTTAAGATAATCATACCTTGATAAATAATTTCATCATATTGATTAAAAACATTTCATTCAATCTTGAAAAGGGATGTTATAAAAATTTCCATGAAAACATTTACACTTAAGTTTTCAAAGTCATTCAACACAATTCAAAACAATATTTCAAAAATCAAATATAAGGTTTCAGTGAAAGGATAAGAACAAAATTAAGATATATACCCTCTTATAACTTTCCAATTAATATTTGGAAACAAACTGAACCTCTAGATAGCCATACTTATAGTGCCCCACATCATCACACTAAAAAAAGATCATCTCACCAGATATATGAAACATATAGCCACTCAACTCTAGATTTTAAATCCATTCCCTAGAATTATCATACCAAATCACTCTCTTCCTACACAAACTCTAAACCATGCAACTCAAAGCATTCAAATCTACATCCCCAACCACTCGGGAGGGATCTTCACCCGAACCATTTTTCACATAAAACCCTTTATCCACTATCTATTCACGATATATCACTAATTCCCAATAAAAGAAATATAGAGACTCAATGGATCACTGAATATCTGTCCTTGAAGTGTATTAATTTTTTTTCACACATCCCCTCTCCTCGGGTATGAAACATGGGAACTGCATAATCAGGCCCATAAAGAAAACCCAAGTCCATGAACACTCTCATCCCTCTACAGAAGCTCCTGAATGTCCTTCAAATGATTACACATATTCACTCAAGAGAGGAAAATTTCCTTGAATAACCTTAGAAATTTTTCCTAATAAATCTTTCTCAAATAATTTCACTTTATCTTCCATTACCTTCGAGACAGATTCTGAAACAATCCAATGACCCGAGTAACTCATTATTTATCTAGGGTCTTTAACAAAACAAAATAAATCTAAATATCCTCTAAAGAATACTCAATATTAGGGATATTGGACACATAAAATAACTTTATAACTTCTTACATATGGAACTTCAACAAGGATCTATCCCAAGACCCATCTTCTTATTTTTCAGGCCCCAAACCTTAATTTAGTTTCGATAACATAGCTTTACATCAAGAAACAAAAAGTTTTAAAAAAATAACACAAGAACAAAGATAAAAAAAGGAAACAAATATATAACAAGAAGAAAAAAAATATAGAAAAAAACTCCCAAAAATGTCCCCACATAACCACAAAACACTTCTTCATACCATAAAGATATCCAAAACAACACTGATGCAGATACACAAATCAATGAGACCCATTGACAACATCAGGACATTTTCTACTTTGGGAGGCCCTAAATCATCTAAACAGTTTTAGAATTTGTCATAAAGAACACACCTTGATGGGGAAGGGCTTACCTCTCTTTGTGTACTTGAATATATACTTCACATTACCAATATAAGCTCAGTCACTCTAAGCCCAAACAACATGATATAACAATTAATCACTTATTTATAAAAATTTAGGTGTGGATAGAAAATTTGTTCCGATCAACTTCAAGAATTTATGACCAAAATTTTTCTTACTAACAAAAGGTGATCACATTTTATAAGAGTTAGGTGATTCCATCAAAATAACCATAACATAATACATAATCATAGCATGGATACATGTTCACATCATCCAAAAATACGACCTCAATGGTCATAAAATTTCCAAGTTAAGAAATACAAAGGGTTCATGGATCATGATTTATTATGAAACATCTTCTTCTTAAACAGACATTGAATTATTATTTTATAATTCAAATTTAAATTTTCAGCAAGGTATATTGATACTTAAATGAAAAAAAATTAATAAAAAGGGAAATAGAAAACAACATCCAACATTTTCCAAGTTATTTTAGGTGAATCATCATGACTTACACTTAAATGAATTTATCATAAAACCAAGATAAATAAAAAAACTATAAATATATTATAATATAAATCAAGTTTCAAAACTCAATATAAACAATTGATTTCAAGGGAAACACGCTTCTAACAAAAAAATAGTTCATACTTGATTTTATACATCATGTTATCCATAATAAAATTAAATATTTCATAGAAATTTTAATATTCATGAAATATGTTTTTATATTTTAAAATAAAACATGATTTTCGAATCCTAAAAATAAAACATGCTCTCAGATCATAAGATCTAAACTGAACTTGTTTTATCACTATATATCATGCTTTACATTCTCAAACCAAACAATCTTTAAACATTTCATCACTTAGAAAAAATATATAATAAAGAAAGCGTGATTCTATTTCCATAATTAAATAAAATATAAGAAACACATAAATAGATTTAATTTTCTAAATTAAATATATTAAACATGTAATAATCTTAGTAATTTACTATTTTAAATTTATATAGAAATCCCCACAAATATTTTCAACATTAGTTATGATTTCAACACTACATAACATGATTCCTTTTTAATACTCCATTATGACATGCTCTTCCAAATTTCAATACCTAAGAATGCAATGGTACCAATGAATTAACCTGAAAGGAAAAATTATTTATGCGCAATAAATTTCATCAATATTAGAATAATAGGTTAAATTAGGTAAAATAGGTTCAAGTCTACATAGGTTAATTTAAATAATTCTTATCATTTTCGAAGTTTTTTTAACAAAAGGACCAATTTTACAATAAATCCCTAACATATGAAAGCTAACCATTATGAGAATAAAGTAATACATAGAATGAAATCCAAATTTTAGTGTTTATTAGCATAGATAATCATACATAACAAAGATTTTAACCATGATCTGAAAATGAGACAAATTTATAAATTTGAAAAAATTTCATATTGTTAACAGTTATCACTGAGTATGTTTATTAAATTTGGAAATAAAAGAAACAAAAATTTTGGCATTGTTCTGAATTTATATTACAAGCATGTAACATATAATTAAATTATCACTACAAAATAAAGTCATTCAAAAAGAGAAGGGGAATTCATTCAATTCAAGCTCTCAATTTTAAATTAATTATCAATAAATATACTAGTCATTTCATAGAAATTACGTAATTTAAATTTAGAAAACCAAGTTTCACAATCAAGATATATCAAAATCTCATAATAAATCATTAATGGAAATCAAATCATGGGATAATAACTTTAAAGGAATTCAAAACACTCCTATGAATGGTTTAAAAAAATTATTTTACCATTCCAGTATGAAATATACTTAAGGTAAAATGTTTTTAAAAATGTTCAAAATTTTTGGAAACTATTAAAAACAAAAGTACAATAATAATTCTTAAATAAAAACCCTAAGAATTACCCAAAACAAGCCAACATAACAATCACTTCAGCATTACAAACAATTTCAAGGAAGATCCAATTATAACTAGCATGGGAAAACATTCAATTTTCAACAAGATGTTCAATTTAATAGTATAATGTGATTAATTATCATTTCAAATTTTCCATTTTTGGGTTATGAAATTAATTTATAAGTAATAGAAAGTTTCTAACAACTTTATCATAAAATAAAAGTTATAGAATCAAGTATAGAACACAGAATTTAAATATCGATGTAGATAATGATCATGATGCATGTACCTCCCTAAAATTTCTACCTTGAAACAATTTCAATTTCACCTAAAATTTTTAGTAGGTTTTCAAATTTATTAGATCAGATCACAAGGGCCCCTGTAATTTCTATTTCCGAGCTAGTTTCCTTTATCTACATCACAAATTAGGATTTATTTCCACCACTTACCTACCAAACCCATGAAATCACACTTGTGCATAACTCTAATATCTAACATATAGCTCAAAAAAACCTCTAATACCACTATTTTAGGACCCCCTCCCTCATAAGCTACACCTCCTAGGACAAAAATGGATAAAGGGAGATAATGAACCCCTGAGTCCCATATTCAGTAGGCCATTGGTTGATGACTAGAGTCGAGGGTATAAAAATATCACATATGGAAGGAATTACCCTAAAAAATACAAGAATAAGAGATAAATAGAGATTTTATAACAAAAAACAAAGGGTTTTCATTCCATTAACAATTTCCCACAACCCGTATAATTCTAACATGAAAAAGGTAAAACATTAAGAAATGTATGCTGAAGAAACTCTAATCTTTAAGATAATTGCTAACTCCATCTAGGATTCCTAATCAATAGCTCTAGATATGACAATATACCCCAAAAATAATAGAGGATTGTGGAGGGGTGAGCACATATGAGTTATAAGTATGATCATACCTCTAAATAAATCTATATCCATGTAAAAAATAAATACACATGAATAATAAAGAGTTTAACCAACCAAGAAAACTTTTAAAAATAATCATAAACTATAAATAGAATCGTAATAAAAGTAAATCAAGGCCACAATATAAATATTAGATGATATATTATTGATCAATCTACAACCACCATTCTATTTTCATACTCTCATACTATATAAACAACCATATCAACCATTAACAACCAAACCAATTGAACAAACCATAATTACCACCATGACACTTCCTCTTTTGGGCCCAGAATATACTCATATCATCTCCAACCTATCACTTAGGGGTTTTACCAGTAAAAATGGTAGTGATATGATATGATAACCCTCTAACAAAGTGTTAGTATATGAGTATGAATCAACACCAGAAATACAACATCAACCATCATCCCATATATATGCAACTTCATTGACATAATCACAAAAATTCTATCTCTTCCCAATAAACCATCAGTATGAAAATGTAAACAAAATGTACATGGAACTCATTCCTTCATCCTTCTATATATATTTACCAATAACATTATTTTATTATCAATAGTGGGGTATCATGAACATGTAGGGCATCAACATTATACCCCTTATCATACATGATGCCCACTATGAACTACCACATTCTCTCATCAACATCACCACTAGTTCACTTTTGACTTATCGCCCTCATAGTCTATGTATATATACCAAAAATGAGCTATTATGGAACATCCTAATATGTGACCAGTGTGATCCATTATATCCCTTAGAACATAAGTAACCACTATGAGATATTAGAAAAAGTTACAACACACATCCCTTTCTTCCATACGACTTATAGAATTTTTATCCACACCATAATACTCAAACATCAAACAAAAAATAAAAATAAAAATAAGGAAATAAAAAAACAACATAACCAACATCCATAAATAGTAGTCTGAACCATTTTTTTCCCATAACCATTTAATTCATATTTTCGTATTAATCACCAGTTTCTAGCCATATTTGGTTTTTCATTTAATTATTTATCCACACCAATCAATACAAGATTACAAATCCCATTTCCATTTTACAAAAAAATAGAAAAATTTAGGGAAGACATAATAAAAAACAATATAACTCACCCATACCTTTATAAAAAATAAATGAATTAACAATAACAATAATAAGGACCTATATTTTTAGCAACATAATTCACATTTAAAATTCTAGGATTTTCCCCTACATTGTTTCCTTATTTAAGTAATTATTAATTTTGGGGAGTTACATGGTACATTAAAAATTGCACAAAACACATCATTAAACATTTATAAATTCATTATTTCACCAATCACAATATTAAACATCAACTAAAATAACACGTGAAACATAAAGTACACACCATAATCAATTTTTCCCTTCTTATTTTTTTTAACTAATTCATCATCTTAATTTATTTATTACTTACTTTAATGTGTTTTATAGATACTTTAATTTCTAATAAATCAAAATAACAAATGAAATTAAAATAACCAAATCATAAGGAAACAAAATAATCACATTAAAGTGTATTAATTATTGAAAATAGGGAAAAAGTATCAAGATCTACCTTAAGATGTCGAGATAATCAATGTGAATAAAATTGAAATTGAGCACCACTAAAACCATAAGAAAAGTTATGAAGCTAAAAGCATTACAATTTCCATCAAGAAATCAATTTGGATTCATATAATCTTGTATGAAGACTATTATTACTGACTGGAGATGAGGAACAGAAGATCCCAATGAAGGGAAGAGAATGATACCTCAAATAAAAAGAGAGCAAATTAAATAAATCAAGAAGGAAATAATACAAAAGGGAAAGAAACCATCTAAGAGAGGATTTAAAATTGGAAAAAGGTTCAATATAAGGGAAATCAAGTGAAATATAGAGGATGGGTCGATCTCTACTCCTCAGAAAGGTCGAGTAAGTCTCTCCCTTAGATATGAGGCATTCAAAAAGGTCAAAAAGATTTGAGATCCTTAGTGTTGAAAGCTCCAAAACCCCCAATTTTTTTTTGTGTTTTGAAAAAAAAATTAAAATTCACTTGGTATACCACCATAAGAATGACCAGAACAAATCGCTGAACCATTCTCCATTTCCTCCCACCATGTTGAAGACCATAACATAGCAACCATTGAATAACAATTCCACTCCTCAACATTTCCTTTTTTCAACCCAGATTCCCATGCCCAATAAAATTACTTATCCAAGGAATTTTAAAATCCACTATTTCATATAGGTGAAGTCTTGAAGTGCAATTCCTAGCACCACACTCACCCTAAGAATTTTTCATGCTACCCATTTCCACAGGGAAAATTCTATCCCAACATTCCTTCCACCACATGTGTTTTACTACCCACGATTCAACAAGTTCCCAACAATGGACATGTATCCCACTAAGTTTCACTATGAACAGAACCATACCCTTCTCTACAATGTAGTAGACCTAAATGTGTCTATAAAACCTCACTCTCCTCCCAAAACACCACCAAGATTCCTCCCAAGGCGTCCTCTTCTCAAAATACAAAAATTAATGGACCAAGAAGGTTTGGTCCCATACAAGTAATGATATTGATTTTTATTCTTCTCCATCGATTGATGATATGAAATTAATGTGGTATTTAGGTGTTATGTTGTATTACACTAACAAAAATGTAGATTTTATATTGAGAACCATGTTTTATGTGATGATAACTAAATTTTATAATTATGGAAATTTTTTAGGATATGGAACTAAAAGAATTATAGGGTGTCCCATTTGAGAAAAATTTACCCAATCAATTAGATTGAAACATTCCATAAAGATTGTGTTTCTAGTACATCCCAAATTTTTTACTCTGAAAACATAAATACCGATCTTGGATGGAATCATTCGATATTAAATCCAAAGAAGCCATAACACTACCTCCAATAACAAGTGAATATATGTTTGAGAAATTAAAGGATATGGTCACTGATTTTGGTAAACCTTATTTGAAAAACCTTATGCAAATCGATAAAAAGAGTGACTGTTTTTTTGAATTACCGTACTATTATTGTTTTTAAATATTACATTTTCTTTATTTCACGTGCAGAGACAAAATGTATTTAATAATGTCATTGGTTTGTTACTAAACTCCTCTATAAAAAAATAATGATATTAATTATTTGTTTAGAAATGACTAACAAGGGGATACATGAAGAGTATACGCTGGTGAATGGTGAAAGGAGGAATTTTCTTCCTCCACATGCTTGCACCATTTCCAAGAAAGAGATATATAACATTCTCAACTTCCTAAATGATATAAATCTTTTTAGGGTTATTTAAAAAAATTCAATAATATAATGTTATTGAATTATTTATAATTAATGGGTATGAAATGACAAGGATATCATATTTTGATGGAAGATTTAATGTTTATATCTCTATATTGAAATTTTCATAAAATTTTTTATCATTCATTAACCATGATTTATTTTTTTCAAATATATATGAAGTAAAGTTATAGACATGTTTATATTTAAAACAATAGAAAAGAAAATTTCTATCATACTATTATAATTTGTGATATTTTTCCCATTTTCATTATTTGATATGATGTTTCACTTGGTTAGAGACATCTGGATATATGGTATTCTATATTATAGATAGATTTAACCCATTGAAAGGTATATGATGATTTTTAAAGGGTATGCCAAAAATTGAATTTGGCCAGAAGATTATATTATAAAGAGATATATTGTTAAGGAATACATTGAATTATATTCCAAATTTCTATTTGATGTAGAGATCATTAACCTACTAAAATATCATCAAATTGTAAAACTTGTGGGTGAATATATTTTTATAATAAAAGTTTTCAGAATTTCCATAATAGAACTAGTATATACTCACCTTTACATTTTGCATAAAAGTTTAGAGGTTTCACCATATGTTGAAACCTAAAAAGTAATTTATAGGTATTTAAATCCATAAGGCATGAAAAATGGATATCAAATTCACATAATCAACAATTTATAAGGTGGTTTTTAGACCATATTTTTAAGGATTTGGTTTCAAATATAGATTCAATTTTAGAATGACTTTTATGTCTATCTAGGGGACCATTTGAGCATGTATTATCTTATAATAGTTATATAATTAATGTTTATATGTTCTATATAAAGAAACATGATGACCGTAGTACCATGAACAAAAATGAAGCTATTATTATTATAGAACCAATGTATGTATCTATTACCAATGATATAAATCCAAATTATGTGAATATTTCATACTTTAAAATCATAAAAAAATACGGGAGTTGAATTATAAAATATTTAAAGTGTTAGTTTTTCAATTCAAGTGGGTTGATAACAAAAGTCTAGTTAAAATCTAGGAATTGGGATTCATGAAAGTGGATTTCAATAAGGAAGGGTATAAGGAAACACCATTAACAATGGAGCCATAATAATTAAAAGTATTTCATTTCCCTAATCTTGAAAATAGAAAGTGGACAATTTTTCTATTGTAGAAAAAAATAATTATAAGTTAAGATGCCAATTAACATAAGGATGACCTTTTCATTGGGACATTACAATCATTTCATGGTGGTCCCAATATAGATGGGGTGTTGTATATCAAAGGAGACCACACATATGGGATTTAGATACATTATATAAGGGTTAAATCCCTTCATCCATTAAATAAAAAAAGAGAGATTGATAATCAGGTTAATGTTTTTATTATAATACATTGTGTTATCTTATAGTGTTATGTGTTCACTACTTCCTTTAATTAATCTATATTAAATATTCAACTACTTCTATAGATAATGGATTATCTACATGAAAATACTCTTAATATTGAGGAAAAATAGGTTTCTCCACATGCTGATTCTTCCAATCCCAAGGAACAATATGTTTTTCCACATGTTAATGCTACCAATATTGAGGAGAAATATGTTGACAATGTTGAAACCAGGGAAATGGTACAAGTTGAAAAAATTATATCTGATAAAAATAAGGGCATAATAGAATTAAAGTAATAATAATAATAATTATTAAGTTAATAATAAAAGATATAAAATTTGATGTTGGATGGAATTCACACATCCAATATATTTACCCTAATAAGTCTATTTTTATTAGTTATATTTGGGTCACCACTCGAATACATGTGTCGATTGATGCAAGTACAAGTTAAAATATTTTTCCCATGATAAAGGAATGAATTTAGGAAGAGATTAATAAAAAATTATGCTTTACTTTCAGTATTATACTAAAAAATAAAATGATTAAATATTGATTTACTATTCATTATACCTATTAGAGTGAATTTTTACTAGATGATTGTTGAATGAAATTTGTATTAACGATCACCATAAAAGCTCATATATCTTTTCAAATAATTATTATGAAGTATTATTATAGGGATGATAAAGGAAAACTAATCCCATACCCACCATGGAAATATGAACACATGATAAACCAAGAAACATGGAATATGTTTGTTGGACATCCTGAGGAGGCATCATTTTAGGCACATTGTAACGGGTAATAATTTACATAGAAATACATGTATTAATTAGTTTGATTAATAATTTTTAATTTATAAAATATTAATTGAGTGTTGAAAATAAGCAGCATACATCCAAGAAATATACCCATACCTTAAATCAAGGATAGGGTATGCTTCACTTGAAAAAATGGCACGTATTTTAAATCTGCATTAACAATTTTATGTGACTTGAAATAATAACATAATTATGTTCTGTTTTTTATATGAAGATTGATGAATTAAAATGTAAATATACTTCCATCCCATTCCATGTTTTATAGATGGAATCTTATGTAAGTAAAGACAAAATACAAGTTGATGAAAACAAACAAAGAGTATTGGAATCATAAGTAAGTGTGACATTATAAAAATTAATTCTTCTTTACATCATTGTTATATAATAATGAATACTTATTTTACTATATTTTTATCAGGTTGATATAGAAGAATCATCATCAATTATACCTGACGAATGATCACTTCCAGTGCTCTTGAACCAGCCTGAACAATATGGTTGTGTTAGAGGTGTGGGTTTTAGAATGTCCCCTAAAATATATTTTTTGAAAAAGTTTATAGGGGGATAAATATAACAACTTTGATGATATGTATTCATGAATAAAATAATTATAAAAAAAAATTAATTGGAAGGTTGAGTTATTAGAGAAACTTATGGGAAAGAATCAAAGAGACAAAACAACACAATAATAACCACTACATGAAAATCCACCCCCATATTTATGGATAACCATTCCCTTAAATGTAATTCCTTACTATAGGTAATCAGTTTTTTCATAACTATTTTTTGTCAATTGTAAATTTTTAAAATACTGATACCTTACCTATATAAATATTCTATAGGGAAAGATAGATTATGATCTATATCTATTAGTTCCCACTGATCACCTTATTATGAGGGGTATAATTAAAAATACCCAAGGATATATTATACACAAAAAAATCCTCAAATATCACTTGGAAGTATGGATTCACATAGCTCACGAGTCAATTGTCGAGCTACATATTCCACTTGATGACTTGGATGTTCACATGATCAATCTTTCCTTTATAACTTTCATAGAATTTTCATTTGATCTTGTGACAATACAATCCAATAATGATTTAGGTCCTTTACTATTTACTTTTTATGTAAAACCTTTAAAAAATAATGAAAAAAGGCCCGAACCAAGGAATATTATTACAGTTGAAGAAAAATAAGGGGAAATGACATATCTATGCATTTTTTACGAATTATTTGTTTCTCATTGAAATCAATTTGGATACTCAAAATATTTATTTTCAATTAAATGCATATATTACCGAAAAATAGACCATACATGATGTTGTTTATCAATTAATAAAAAACTAAATTTAATATTTTATGATTTTACTTCAAGTTATATGTTTTATATTATGTTTTAATGAAAATTTGGGTATGATAGGATGGTGTTTAAATATCATCAAAATCATGGGATAAGGATGGTCCATGAGCACAAGAAGCCAATCAATTTGTACTTATTAAAATGAATTAGTGTATATATAATAATATTTCACTATAAAAAAATATATTAACAAAAATTACTTATTTGTATCAATGTTTTTCTAGTGTTTAAAACAAACTAATGGAAAATATTGTCTTTATTACACTTTAAAATTTATGAAAATATAATTTTCTATCAATAAACTATTATCCCTAAAGATATATCTATAATGATAATTACAATTTTATTTAAAATGTTTATTAATAATTTTTTATTTATATTTTTCCAGTACTACTCGGACAGTCAAAAATCCATGCATTCAAAATGGGAAAAATATTTGTCTCGAAATGAGTGGAAAAAATACATGGTGTTATAATGTTTACAGACATTATTAAGAGGTGCACTTATATCATGTTTTTATTTTTTTATTTCATAGATATCATTAAGAGTTGATTTATTTATCACTTATTTTTCAAATTTTCTTATCATTTTATATACTGATTATTTAGTTAATTATCTCATCATTTTTATCAACTATTCATTTAGCTAATTCTCATAGAGAACTTGAAGGGTGATTTAGAATATATTTTTATAAAAGTATTTTTTTCCTATGAATGGAACAAAAGGCATCCACATAGAGGTCATAGTCTTTCTTGAAGGCTAAAATGGTATTTGATATTTCATAAAGAACCATAAAATACGTTTGGAGGCCTTTTATGCTCTTTATAGGCACAAAATTATTCTAGAAAAAAGAAATTATCGATGAAGGGATTGAAAAGGAAGGTTTAATGAAGTATGTGTTTAATGTTCTCCCCATAGACCTATTATAATAGCCTTAAACCCATACTCCCAGATCTGATACTGAAACCAAAATCATTACATTTTCTAAATTTGATACTGATAAAGGGGACCTAATTTTTTCTATCAACAAAATACAACGTCATAAGGAAATATCAGATAAATTAAATTCTCAATTAAATTTTAGGTTTACTATTTTAGAGAATTATAAAAAACTCATAAAATCATGGATACATTAAAAAAAAGTTCGTAAAAATGAATATAATATCCAACTACATTGATCTTTTCATATTCTATATTAGGTCATCATCATCATACATATGAAACCCTTCTATAAATAATTCATTCAACAACATTATTGATAACCCAGGGAAACTGAATCATAAGGAGGGTGAGATCACATTCCTTTTATGGGTAAATATAAGCATTAATAGTTTAACATAATTAGTGAGATTAATATGAGTATAAGGATATGATTACATAATCAAAATGTATCATCATAACATAAGAGAACTCATAACTATCAATACCCAGATCATGAAACATGAAAACAAGGAATAAGAATTTAACAAAGGTATATTCATTAGAATTAATAAACACGAGCCATGTGATACCAATCTTGATCAAAGGAAACATTTATAACCCATATAAGCATAAAAACATGTTTTGGTATCTTGGGATATCATCATCATAGAAATGTTATATAACCATTGAAATTTGAATAACTATATAAACTAATTACATTATAAGTTTCTATAGAACATAATTATTACCGAATTCAATGGAGAACTATATAGGGACACCAATTTTATAAGCTATATCAGGCTCACCCGATGCAATCTAGGTGCACCCATCATATAATATATATTGGGATCACCGAATGCTATCTGGGAGCACCCATGATCATCAATAATGTACAAGTACCATTAATTAATAAAGTACATATTTCATTAATTTCATCATAAACTCATATAAACAAACTTTATTCTTTTTTTAACTTGATTAACTAATTGAAAAGAAAAGGGTTCTAGGATAATCTCTTTGAAACATGATTAACTTGTGGAAAAGAAATGATTTCCATAACAGTATCTTTGAAACATAATTAACCCATGGTAAAGAAATGGGTTCAATTTTAATATATTTGAAACATGATTAACCTATTGAAAATAAATGCATTCTATAACAATCTATTTGAAATATTATTAACCTATGGTAAATAAATGAGTTCCATATAAACCTCTTCAAAACAAGATTAACACTTGGAAATGAAAAGGATTCCAAAATAATCTCTTTAAAATAGTATTAATCTATATAGAGAATGGATGAGGATGGAACCATTATAAAATATCACCATTGGATTATAATTCACATCAATGGTTGTTGATGTTGATGAATGTAAATACCATTAAAATATCATTAAATTTGTTTTTGAGAAAAACAACCTTTTAATTTTTAAAAAATAACTTCTAAAAACTATAAATTCAAAAAATATTGTGAAAAATAATTTTCTTTAAAAAAACATGAAAAAAAACAAAATTCAAGGAATATAATGGACATGAAATTGGGAAAATCTATTCATGTCATAAATATTAAAAATAATCATTCCCTTTAAAACATTTTATAAAAGAGAGTCATAAGTGACCCATTTGGAAAACACTAAGAAATTTAATTTTAATAAATTTTAAAATAAGGAAAAATATCATGTAAAATGGCTTTAGGAAATAATTGTTTGGAAAATAAACATTTTTAAAAACATTTCATAATGCATGGATATGAAGTAGAAATATAGCTGATCTATAAGAAAATACCAGATCGATATCACTTAAAGATGAATCTCTTGATTATTATTTAATCAATAATAGAGGAAATAAGAATCAAACATGTTAAAAACATTCATAAATGGTGGATAATAAATATATTTTTTTAAAAAAATACTATCATATTATTTCCTCTAATGTAACCGTGATCATAAAAAATCCTGAAATAGACGAGATTGTAACACGAAGCCTTTTTCAATTTAGTAACTCTTCAATCATAACCCCCATGAAGGAATAACATCAAATTAAACTTTAAGTATAATGAAAAGGAATAGTTTCATTATATAACAAATCAAAGGGGTAGTAGATACACCTTAAAATGAATATAGGTATATAACATAACATATGTTCCAAAGAAGACAAATTGAGATGAGCAACCTTACAATGATCATAATGTTGAAGAGATAATTAATCAATGAATAAATTATTTGTATAAATATAAATACAAAAAAAATTAATGAATATAACAAATGAGATAATAAAAATTCACTATACACATAATTTATTAATATCAAAGATAATGAATAAGTAATATAACCCAATAAAAAGAAAGCGAGTTATAAAATTCTTTACCACATGGAAAATTTCAAGTAAAAACCCTTAGATGAAATAGTGTAAATTAAAACATAAAATACCATAAATTATGAAGGATTAATGATATAACATGTAAAAAGGTCAATATATACACCTTAAAAAATAAATTAGGTGCATAAAAAAAGTGTTCCTCAAAGAAGGAAAATTTGAGACGAAACTCTCACTTCTTTAGTAATCACTGGATGAAAACCTAATGAAAGAGATAAACTCATATGGATTAATAAATAAAAATAATTCCCATGAAAATATTAATAAAATAAATTCATTTTTATTATACACACCACAAAATGAAAATAATTTTTTAATATGGAATATGTCTGATAGAAATAAAAGTGAGATGAGAAAACCTTACATCCGGTCGAAATTTCTTTGTTTGTGTTTGAAAAAATTATATAATAGATGTATATTTATTATTTTATTTATTGATAACATTTTACAATTTCAAAACCTTATAATTTAACCATTTATTTTATTTATTTATAATTATATATTTAAATACTTAATCAGTTAAGTCCACGTCGGGTGTTTCAAGGACGTTTTTTTATTTCAAAACGTCTTTGGTGTGTTGACCATTTTGAAAGAGATAATTATTTAAATATATATAGAATAATAATAATAGAATATTTTTCATATTTATAATCAATTATACTTTTAAAACCAATAATTAAATATTGTTATGAAAAATAAATTACATTACAATCATAGAGACAGTAGACCATATATACGTATGAGTAACGTTTCCATTTTTCAAAGATCATTATGGAAAGATGGTAAGTATTATTTTATCATTAAATAAGGATAAAAATATCATAAATAATATATTATTTATTAAATATACTTATATATATATATCATACATGTGTTTTTGTGATGAAAAAGAATCACATCCCTTCAAGGAGGCGGTAGTCCACACGTGTCCACGAACGATGCTACGATTTTTTAGTGTATGAAAGAAAATGATTTATTATTTTTTAATAATGATAAATATTTCATTAATTTCCCAAAAATTTAATTTATATCACTTATATTCATTAAAATTATCCTTATAACCTTCCATATAAAGCGTTAGTGAAAAACAAATCACATCACATCACGAGACGGTAGTCCGACATACACAGGAGCAGCGTTATCGTATCCCCCAGAGAATGGAAAGTATTAAGTTATATGTGATAATATTTAACGAAGTAAATATATGTTAAAAATATAAAATATATACTTTGAATCCATAATTACATCAACTCTTGACAGGTAATGACTAAAAATGAATGACATTGGTTTATAAAGTGGTAGTTCGTCGTACACATGAATGATGATTTCATATCCCACTAGTTGAAACAGGAGATGGATTTAGGTTATTAAATCGAAATAATAACATAAAATTATATGGTAGATAATTTTGTTATTATATATGAATAATTTAATAATACTTTAAGGATGTGGGAGAATAAATAAAATAAAGATGACTGGTTAAGTATGATACCTCTTCTTCGAATAACCTCCATAGGTAAGCACCAAAACGATTCTTAAGATAGATTTATGATAAAAATAATGGATATAGGATGTGGGGAGAGAATTAAGGAATAAATTTGGTTAGGTATTGGCTGAGTCAAAAGTATTTTAAGGTGTGAAGAGGATAGGAGAGGGGGTGAACTTTTATAAGTGAGGTGAGTGTTACACTTGTAATTTTTGAAAATAAAACAGTGTAACCAAGTTTTTCACATGACACAAGAGTAAAAAATGGATAATTATAGATTATTATAAATTATAAGGTCAATATATAGACATAAAACATATTTTAGACAACTTTTTAGGTTATTTTTACCCTTATCCTTTAAATTTAACTCCCGTTAATACAGTTTTCACCTTTGTTGTGATAATTAACTATTACTATTTTCACTATTCATTATACTCAAAAATTATGTTAACCATATTAGATAATATAAATAATTATGATAAAAAATGTGAAATAAGATTTACTAAATTCACTTCATATAAGTGAAAAAGTTTAATTTAAAATTAATCCAACAGATACGATGAAGAACCAAGTTTTAAAGAAGTGTATTTTTGAAGTAAAAGATGATTTTATATTAACTCTATGATTAATAATAATAATTGCATGAATATAAATTAATATTTATTTATATATAATTTATAAATTTAATAAAATTAAATCCTAATAAGGGTTTTTAATTAATTAAATGGAGAAACATTATGCACTTTAAAACATTTTTAGGAAAAATCTAGTTTTTAAACACAAAAACAAACTTATACTAAAATCCAATATAAATTTAACTAAGAAGAAATTAAGTGGATAAAATATTACTAAATAAAACTTATGTTAATTTAACTCATATTAAAAACATAATGGTCTTTTTAAATTTCATAATTTATTTAAAAGAAATGATATTTTTATAAAAATCGGTATTCTTCACTATTCACAAAAAAATCAATATTTTCAAAAAAATATTAAAATTTCAACAAAAGTAAATTATAATATTATTATTCAAAAAATGAAGTTCATTTTATAAAACACTTTCTTTAAAATTTCCAAAAAATAATTATATTTTTCTCATGAAAAATAATAAAAATTATTTTTAAGAAAACATATCTTTGATGAATAAAATTACTTTACCAAAAATTGATTGATTATTTAATAAAAATTAATAAATAATTTATATTGATTAGGATATATATATATATATGTATAAATTTAATTAAGTAGTTAATACTATTTACACCCCCTGATTTAATGGCTAGTTTATAACAATTATATATTTCACAGATTGCTTAAGCTCGATGTTGCATGACGTATACACTATGAAACAAATAAATAAAAAGGTTTCATGTTCCACAAGCTATCAAAGATAATAAATTTGTTTAAAAATAAATATATCATAATGCCTCAGGGTGTTACATTCTCATCTATGGTTAGTGTGTCATGTCGTATATACTATCAAACATATTTTTCTTATTTTAAAATATAAGATTGTTACATACACCCCCTTTAATAAATTGCGTCCTTGAAATTTGAACTTTATATCAGTAATAAAAGTTTAAAAATTTTGAAATACATTTGTAGGAAACCAAAATAATAAAAAGGTTTAATAAAACATCCACTTGATAAGGTATAAAATGAATTATGAAGGTCATATAAAATAACACAAACAAGGTTTCCAAATAGAAGACCATATGCGGGAAGTGAGGATTTAGACATGGAAGAAAATACTAATTACCAAATAATTAAATAGGGTCCCATAGATCATTGATCATAATAAAGTGAATGAACAAGATAAATTTAACAAATATAAAATCATAAACTAAATAGGTGTGAAAAAGGTCATTGATATCATCAGAAATGATAGTAATAAGATACCATTTTATATAAAGATCCTTTTCCTAGAGATTAGGAATTATTTTTCCATATATAATAAGAGAATAAATAAATATACCTAATTTATAAGTTTAATTTTATCTTTTAATAAATTTCCACTAAAATTTTATATTTTTCTAAAAATGATGACTATTCAGATGATTTTTTTCATGCCAGATGTACTAAAACAACTTTTAAAGGATCACTTAACCATAAATGGGATAATAAATCTATTACACATGTATTTAGATATTAACCAAATACAAAATGGTTATAAAATGGTAATATACTTAACAAAATTATTATACCTTTATATGATTAAATAATAAAATAATCTATAAAATTTAACTGTAATACCCAAGTTAAAACATACTAATTCTATATATAATGAAACTATATCCTAAATAGCCTTAATTACCTCATCATTAAAGAGTGTTTTAACCTCAAAGTTTATATCATAACTTTTATCTTATAATCCAAAAAACATAGTGAATTTCTTCTAAAATAACATTAATTACTTTGTCACTAAATCACTTTACAATCACATTGTTATCTAGATGTTAAAACTTATGTTCCCACAATTACCTCAATATCCAAAATAATATAAACCCTAAAGGTTATCAATACCTAAAAACTTATGTCCAAAAAGTGTAAATTTATACTTAACATTAAACCAAATATTTACATATACTTCAACCCAATAAAACATCTTAAAAAGTGTCATTAATCACTTTAAGATCTCATCACTTAAAATCTCAAAAGGGGTGTTTAAGACTTTGAACATATAATCAAACTTATTCTTATAGACCTGTGATGGTATCCATAACTCTTAAGATAAATTCACATGAAAAAATAATAATCTCCAAAGTTATCTAAACTTCCCATTGATACCAAATGCAATATCCTCGAACCCATACTCTTAGATATAGTGCTGAAATAATACACATTAAATTTCTAGCATTGATACTGATGAAGGTGAACCAATTTTCACCATCCAAAAATTAAAAAATTTGAAGGAAATATTGAATCACATACATTATCAAGGACCTTATAGGTTTAGAGTTTTAGATATTTAGGAAAAAATATTAACATCATGGATTCATAAACAACTGGTTTATAAAGATGAATATAATCTCCCACTATAACCAGCTTTTCAAATTCCATATTAAGCCATAATAATTTATATGTATAAAAAAACTAGAAATAATTCAATTAATTTAATTATTGTTAAAATACGGAAAATGAAACATAATAAGGGTGAGATCAAATTCTTAGTATGGGTAACCATAAGTATTAACAATTGAATATCCTGAGTGATATTAATACGAGCATAAGAGTATGATGACATAATCAAAGTGCATTAGAATAATATAAGATAACTCATACCTATCAATAACTAGATAATAAAACATGAAAACATTAAATAAGGCTTTAACAAAGGTAAGAGTCACCAGAATAATTAATCATAATAAATATGATATCAATCTTTATCAAATGAAATATTTATAACCAATAGTAGCATACCAAAAATTGTGTTGGTTTCTTGGGACATTATCATTATAGAACCCTTACAGAACCCTTACAATAGGAATAAACATATGAAAAAAATTTCAATATAATTATCTATATAATAGAATCACTATCCAATTCATTGGAGATTTTTCTAGGCATACCCATCATATAAGACATTTTGAGATCACCCGACACTATATAGGTTCACCCATCATATAAGATATATCAGGCTCACCTGGAGATATCTGGTTGCACACAAGATCATCAATAATGTCCAAGTACAATGCATGAATAAATTAAATAGATAATTAATTCCATCATAAACTCATAAAAAAACCTTTAATCATTTTAGAAATTGATTAACTTGAAGAAAAGAAGGTACCATGAAAATTTCTTTAAAACATGATTAACCCATAAAAATGAAATAGTTTCCATAAAAAATATTTTTTAAACATGATTAAATAGTGTTAAATAAATGGTTTCCATATCAATATCTTTGAAACATTACTTACCCATGGAAAATAAATTATTTCCATACTAATATCTTTGAAACTAGATTTACCCATGGTAAAAAATGGGTTCCATAACAATCTCTTTGAAACATGATCAACCCATGGAAAATAAATGCGTTCCATAAAAATATATTTGAAACAATATTAATATATCTATATTATGAATTAATATTGTATCATTATATATAATTCCAGTTGGATCATAACTAACAACATGGTTTGTTGATGTTGATAAATAAAAATACCATTAAAAACCTTTCAATACATTTTTATAGAAAATAAATAGTTCATTTTTGAAAATAACATTTAAAAAATATAAATGCACCAATTTTTATAAAAATAATATTCTTAAAAAAAATAGAATCATATAATGTAAAATTCATGTAAAATAATGTACATTATGGCGAGAATATCTTTTCATGTCATAGATTTTAAAAATAAGCATTCACTAACATTTTGTAAAAGAGAGTCAAAAGTGACCTATTTGGAAAACATTAAGAAATTTACTTTTAATTTCTTTTAAAATAAGGTAAATGATCATTTAAAATGGATTTAGAAAATTATTTGTTTATAAAATAACATTTTTTAAAACATTTCAAAAAACATGGATGTGGAAGAGAAAGATAACTGATCTGAAAAGAAAATATAATACCATTATCACTTACAAATGAATTTATAAATGTTTCTTTAATCAGTAAGGATGAAAATGGAAATAAAACTTTTTAACCAAATTCATAAATATTGGGGAATAATGTTATTTGTTTGAAGAAAATAAGATCATATTATTTCCTCTAATAAACCTTGAACACAAATAATCCTGAAAGAAAGGAGATTACAACACAAATCCTTTTTCACATTGGTAACTCTTCAATCGTAAGACCCATGAAATAATTAAAAAAAATTAAACTTAGTGTATCAGAAAAATAAGTATTTTAATTATATGATATATCAAATGGTTGGTAGATACTCCTCAAAAATGAAGATTGGTTTATAATATAACATATGTCCCAAAAAAAGACAATTTGAGATGAGGAACACTTACAATGATCATAACATTAAAGTGAGAATTAATAAATGAATAAATTATATGTATCAAATTTAAATACACATAAAATGATTGGAATTAAAACATAATATAATCAAAATTTATTAAACACATAACCTTATAATATCAAAGATAGCGAAGAAGTAATTGACCTAGTGAAAAGAAATAAAGTTGTGAAATTATTTACCACATGGTAAATTTTAAGTCAAATACCCTTAGATGGAATAGTTATAATCGAACATTAAAATACAATTAATTATTAATGGTTCATTATATAACATTTAAAAGTTAAATTATATACAAAAAAATGTTTACAAATGAAAGTGTATCTTAAAGAATGAAAATTTAAGATGAAACTCTTACTACTTTGGTAATCACTGGATCAAAACCTGATGAAAGAGAGAAAATAATATGAATTAATAAATCCAAATAATTTATATTAAAATAATCATAAAATAAATTAATTGGTATTATATACACCACATAATAAAAACAAGTATTTAATATAGAATATGTCTTATAGAAATAAAAGTGATATAAAAAAACCTTAACTCTGGTATGACTTTCTACGTACATGTTTGTATCAATTGTATAATAAACTTATATTTATTATTTTATTTCCTGATAAAATTTATAGGTTTAATAAATTATACTCAAACCATTTATTTTATCTCTTTTATAATGATATATTTAAATACTTAATAATTTTAGTCCATATCGAGTGTTTTGAAGACGTTCAGTTCATTATTTCAAAACAGATTTGGTGTGTTGATCATGGTAAAAGAGTTAATTATTTAAATGTATCAAAAATAATAATAATTAAAAATTTATAATATTTATATATAAATTATATTTTTAAAACAAATAATGAAACATGTTTATGAAAAATTAATTATGTTACAATCCTGGAGACGTTAGGTTATACGTATTCATGGTTTACGTTTCCATTTTTCAATGATCAATATGGATATAAGGTAAGTAATATTTTATATTTAAAAAATGATAAAATTATAATAAATAATATATTATTTCTTTAAATATACTTAAATATATCATCCATTTGTTTTGGTGATGAAAAAATAATCACATCGCTTCATAGAGGTGGTAGTCCACACGTGCGAACAAACAGCGTTATCATTTTTAGTGTATGAAAGAAATGATATATTATATTTTAAAAATGATAAATATTTTATTAATATCATAATTATTTTATTTATATCACATATATTCATTAAAATTATATGTATTAACATCCATGTAAAGCGTTTGTGAAAAACAAATCACATCACATCACGAGGCGGTAATCTACTGTACACACGAGCGATCTTATCATCTCCCCCACAGACTAGAAATTAAAAAGGTACATGTGATATAAGATTTATATAAGTATAAATTTGTTAAAAATATCATATATATACTTTTAATTCATCATTATATTATTCTGTGATAGGCGATGATGGAAAACAAATGACATCATTTCACGAGTTGATAGTCCGCCGTACACATGAATGATGATTTCAAATTCCATTAGATGAAATAGGAGATTTATTTTGGTTATAAAATTAGAATAATTACATATTAGTTTATTTTATATATTGGTGTTATTATATAATCAAAATTTAATAATATTTTAAGGAGGTGGAACAATACATAAAATAAATATGCTCAGTTAAGAAGGACACCTCTTCTTTAGACAACCTCCTTAGGTAAGAACCAAAAATCTTGTTAGGATGGATTTATAATAAAAATAAGGGATATAGGATGTATTATGGCAATTAAGAAAGTAATTTGTGTATTTATTGGTCAATAAAATGGGCTTTGATGGTGTGGAGATGAGAGGACTGGGAGTGTCCTTTTATAAGTGAGGTGAGTGGCACACATGTAAAATTTGAAACAAAAATGGTGTACCCACATTTTTCACATGCCAAAAGGGTCAAAAATGGATTATAATAGATTATTATACATTATAAGGTCACAATACTTCCATAAAATATATTTTAAACAAGTATTTAGGTCATTTTGACCCTTATTTTTTTAGTTTAACCCCATGTAAAATCGTTTTCACCTTAACTGTGGTAAATTAATTTTTTTATGTTTTCACCATTAATTATGATAAAAAATTAATTTTACCTTATTATATAATATAAAAAACTCTGGATAATTTTTTTATCCATTTTAACAAATTAAATTAACATAATTGGCAAAAATAATTTATAATTAAACCCATAAACGTGATAAAAAATCAGGTTTTAGGAAGTGTATTTTTCAAGAAAAAAATGATTTTATATTAAATATATGAATAATAATAACTATTATATGAATGTAAATTAAAATTTATTTATATGTAATCTATAAATTTAATTTAAATAATTCCTAATTAATATTTTTGTCCATTAATTAAAAGGAGAAACATTAGGAACTTTAAAATAGTTTTTAGAAAAATCAAAATATTAAACCAAAAAACAAACCTATACTAAAATCCAATGCTAAGTTGATTAAAAAGATATTATTTAGATTAAATATAACTAAATAATACTTATTTTACTTTAAATAATATTCAAAACATAATATTAATTTTAAATTTCTTAATTTATTGAAAATAAACGACATTTTTAGAAAAATAGTCATTTTCACTATTCTTCAAAAAATCAATATTTTCCAAAAATACCAAAATTTCACAAAACGTAAATTTTTATATTAAAATTTCAGAAATGAAATTAATTTTATCCAATATTTTTCTAAAATTTTAAAAAAGTAATTATATTTTTTTTCACGAAAAGAAATAAAAATAATTTTTAAGGAAAACATATTTTTGAAGACTAAATTTACATTACTGAAAATTCGTTAATTATTTTCTAAAAATTTATCAATAATTTATTTTGATTTGGATACACACACAAACACAAACACACATATATATATCATAAATTTATTAAATATTATTCATACCCTCTAATTTAACGGGTATGCTATAATGATTTTATATTTCATGGGTCATTTAAGCTTGGTGTTGCATGTAATATATGCTATTGGACAAAAAATATCAGGTTTTCATTTACCGAAAGCTATATAAGAGATTAAATTTATTTAAAAAGAAATTTATCATAATGTATCAGAGGTGTTATATTCTCATAAAAACTTAGCGTTGCGTGTCATATACGATATCAAACATAATTTTATTTCTTTAAAAATCTCGGGGTGTTATATTCTCTCCCCTTTAATAAATTGTTTCCTCCCAATTTGAACTTTATCTCGGTAATCAAGGGTTAGAAATTTGAAAATAACTTTTTTGGAAACCCACATCATAAAAGGGTTAATAAAATATCCTCTTTATGAGAGATAAATGCATATATAAAGGTCATATAGAATAACACATACTTATTTTCCAAAAAGAAGAATATAGGTAAGAAGTGAAGATTTGGACATAGAAGAAAAAAACAAAAATAATGATAAAGATTGGTAGATATCATTAATAAAAATAATGAGAATGATCAAGAAAAAGTTAAAAACCACAAATCAAAAAACCAAATAGGCATGAAATAAGTCATTGATGTCATCAGAAATGATAGTAACTAGACAATATTATATTTCAAGATCCTCTTCCTAGAGTTGAGTAATTAATTTTCCATATAGACTAGAAGCATAAGTAAATATAATTTATAAGTTGAATTTCATAATTTAATCAATGTCTAAAAAAATCTCATATTTTTCTCCAAATGATGAGTTTTCAAGATGATGTTTCTCATACATGAAGCACTAAAACCAACTTTTAAGGTACCACATAACCATAAAAGGGATAATAATGATATTAAAACTATATTTAGATATTAACTAAAACCAAAATGGTTTGAACATGGTAAGTTAATTTCAAAAAATGAATAAACCTTCATTTGATGAAATAATATATTAATCTCCAAAATTTTATAGTAATACCAAAGTTGAAACTAAATCATTCCATATATAAATGAACTAATATCCCGAATAACCTTAATAACCTCAACAGTAAAACTATTTTAACCTCAAAGGTTATATTAGACCTTTCATATAATGATAAAAAAATATATAGATACCTTATTCTGAAATAAAATTAACTACCTTTTCACTAAATCACATTACAATCCAATAGTTATCTATATGATAAAACTTATATACCCATAATTACCTCAACATCAAAATTAATATAAACCTTAAATGTTATCAATATATTAAAACTTATGCCCAAAAAATTTAAAGGAATACTTCGCATTAAATTGATGCCTTACATATACTTCAATCTAATAAATCATCTCATAAAGTTTCATTAATCACTTTATGATATCATCACTTAAAACCACAAAAGGTTTATCTAAGGCTTTGAACTTATGATCAACCTTATGCTTATATACCTATGATGGAACATGTAACTCTTAAGATAACATCACATGAAAACATCATAATCTCCAAATTTTCTAAATATACATTTGTTACCAATTATAACTTCCCAAACCTGCACTCCCAAATTCAGTGTTGAAATCATTAACATTATATTTATGGATTTGATATCGAAAAAGGTGACCCAATTTTCACTATCCAAAGCATACAAAAGCAGAAGGAAATATTGGATCCCTTATATTATAAAAGGTCCTTTTAGGTTTATAGTTTTATATAATTAAGAAAAATTATTAACATCATTGATTCATAAATATTTATTATATAAATATGAACATCATCTCCCACTATATTGAAATTTTTATATTCCAAATCAAGTCATCATCATCATCAATATGAAATCCATCTATAAATAATTCATTTAACACTATTCTTAATAACCTAAGAGAAAGTAAACATAAGAAAAATGATATTAAATTCTCAGTAAGGTTAAACATTAGCATTAAAAATTGAATGTCAACAGTGAGATTAAGAAGAGCATAAGGTTATAATGACATAATCAAAGTACATGAGCATAAAATAATAGAACTCATACCTATAAATCACTAGATCATCAAACGTTGAAACATAGAATAAGGATTTGAGAGAGTAAAGAGTCATCAGAATCAATAATCATGATCCATATGATATAAATATTGATAAAATGAAACATTTATAACCCATATCAAAAAATATTTGTTGGTATCTTGGGACATCATCATCATAGAACCCTTTCAAAACCCTTAAAATTAGAATAACCATAAAAAAAATTTATAATATAATTATCTGGATATAATAATCCTTAACCAATTCATTGGTGTACTATTTGGGTGAACGTATAATATAAGCTATATTGGGGTTACCTGGTACTATCTAGGAACACACATCATATAAGATATATCGAGCTCACCCAATACTATACAGGAACACCCATGATCCCCAATAATGTAAAACTAGCATTAATTATTAAAGTATATGTAGAATTAATTTAATCTTAAACTCATAGATAAAACCTTTATTCTTTTCAGAATAATATTATCTTATGGAAAAGAAATGGGTTCCATTAAAATCTCTTTGAAACATGATTAACCCTTGGAAAATAATGAGTTTCCATAAAAATATCATTGAAACATGATTAAACCATTGAAAAAAAATGGGTTCCATGTTAATATATTTGACAAATGATTAACCCATGGAAAATAAATAAGTTTCATAACAATATCTTTGAAATATGATTAACTCGTGGAAATGAAACGAGTTCTCTAACAATATATTTGAAACATGATTAACCAGTGGAAAATAAATAGGTTCCATAAGAATATATTTGATTTAATATTAAACCATCCAGATAATGAATGATTGCAACATCCCGACCCACTTTACCATCGAACCAGTAGCCAGACCCATCACCACATGACCTCAAGCGCACCTCTCCAAATGCCAGAGGCTGCCGACTAGAAATGAGGATGAAAGGATAGTCAGTGGGGAGACAATACCCTCATATCAGAGTTTTCATAATAGTATAACAATATGTAAATAGATGAAAACAGTGGAAGTAGATAATAATAAACAATCAAAATAGCAGAAGGCAGTTGAAATATCAACCAAATAAAGAAAATAGCTAACGCCAGTTTATAAAATGCATGAATGTCATAGTGATAGAAATATTAAATAAGTAAACAAATAGAATACTTTACATCTCAGTACAAAAAAATAAAAGACTCAAATCCCCAATGAAAAACACTATGAACATCCTGATTTCCTGCTCGGTCTTTTTCTCCTAACTCCCATGTACAAGAAAAAAAGAAAAAGTAAGGTCCAAGGTCCTTCAAACAAGTAGAGTCTACTTGTGTACCTTAGATAAATGGTGTCCCAAATAGGGTGTGAGATATAAATCTTAGTAGGCTAGGACCACCGATGTCTAGATCAATCAAGACCATCCAATATAATTAAACAGTGTTCCTGTATATCAAAGCAATAATAGAACTGAACAAATAACCAATAACCTATACAGGTTCCAAAGGGACACCTGATAATGATACCTGCAATGGCTCGTAGCTAGAATAAGAGTCTAAACTGGGACTATATATATACAAATAATGTATAATGAACTATTTATCACATTATTTAATAATATTTATTTAACCACAAAATATAATTATCATGTTAACATTATTATATTTCACCCATTTGGATGACGTTATCACTCCATAAATCACACACCCATGAATTTCCATGTTACCATTCCATACTCATGCACCCATGATTTTACATGTTACAATTCCATACTCATGTACCCATGAATGTCCATGTTACCATTCCATACTCACTCACCCCTGAATTTCCATGTTACCATTATTTCACATATAATTAATTCATCAATTAATTACTCTACATCAACCGATTAATAATTTAACAATTAATTAAATGAAATGATTCCATTAGTTAATTTATTAATTAACTAAGTACACAATCCCATTAATTAATTCATCAATTAATTAATCAATCAACAAAAATCACCTCCCCTAATCAATATTCGAAAATTAATTGTCAATTTTATATATCAACTCTCTATAATTAATTACACAAATAATTATCTAGATCATATTATGAAAGTCACATAATTAATACACAAATAACTTTCTCAAATTATTTAAATCAATATCTCATAAATAATCCCCTGATTAATTATCTCAAATTCCCATTCAAGGTCTCAAAATACAATCTCGTAGTCTCATAATCAATCTTCCCATTCACAACCCATAAAACCAAGAAGTGTACCCACTCATTGTTGTAGTTTACATCCATTATTATCACATGGCGTACCTACCCAATTAATACCATTCACATTATTTCATTTTAGATGGGCTTACCCACAAATTTAATCCCACTCTAATTCATAATAACTAATTAACCCAAGTGCATCAACATATAAAGGAGGCAATAAATCTTCTAGCTAAGAAAACCACATTACCATAATTTAAAAAACTTCCTCTAACTAAGAAAGAATAAGAAAACACATATCAACAAGATAAGAAAACATATCAATATAATCACTTTGTTTTTAGATTTAAGGAAATTCACCTCTATTAGAGTGGTTTTATAACAAAATCATGATTTTTTAATCTAAAAAATCATTTAACACCAAAAAATAGTTAGTTCCAACATTGCAGTCAAAATTATCAAAAGTAGTAAATAAAAAAATTGCATTTTTCTAATTAAAGTAAGGTTGAGAATCCTACCTCAATGAATTTTCCATGATAATTATTTCTAACTCAAACAGTAGTCTGCTCGTGCACACACACTTACACATTAGTGCATGCACACACTTGTAATTGATTGCAACACCCTAACAATATCTAGCACCCAAAAATTAGTTTGGAAAGGACCAAAACCCATACAAACAATTAAAAAGAACTCATATAAACCATGAGAACCTAATTTAAAGGATGAGAAACGAATTAACAGTTATATAGACTTACCCAAATTTTATGGCAGTGAACCAAACCAAGACGAACCACTTTTCCTTTAGCGACAGTCGTCAGAATACAGACCAATGAGTCCCAAGATATATTCTACACCACCTAGAACTGGATGAATCAAGAAAACCCATCAAATACTAATCTATGATTTTTGGATGCACCCGATATAGTGATGAATAAGTAGAAGAGAATATGGAAAGTGAGGGAGAAATCCTTACATGGAAGAATGTGAGAGAATCCATGAAGAAATTTGGAGGAGACAATGTGATAAGAGGGAACCATGTGGGGGTGGCGTCGAACTTCCAGGAGGACCTGAGGTGGGGGGGGGGGTCCTACGTCGCGTCCAGGAATGGAGGAAGATGGGGGGGAACCTTTCTATTTGATCCCCTCTAATAATAAAATAAAAACCCTAATTAATTAATTAAATAATATAATAATAATAATAATCACAATTATATTATTATTATTATTATTATTTAATAAAACAATTCTTTGAAAAACCCCAAACTCCCCATTTACATATAATTTATTTGATTTTTTGCAACTAAATTTAATTAAATAAATTATCCATTTCAACATCATTTAATTAAATTCTCTTAACTTTAATTTAATTAAATAAAAACCCCCAATTTTACCTCATCTAATTAAATTCCTTTTAACCATGAATTTAATTAAATAGAAACCCAAATTTAAAACTGGGTAAACCACACGGTTTGACGTGAACGGTATGATAGACCATTCACAACCCGTGCGTCTCCTTATTGATACCTGGTATACTTCGTAGGGATGACCCACATGGTTTAACTAACCATGCATAGACCGTGCGAATTCCATTGCTGGATCTGGTGCTCCCGAAACCCATTTAGCCGCCCGAGAAACTCCTCAAGCCTTTAACAAAGCCCGATATCAACATGTCAAACAAAGCCAACTCTTGAAAATTCAACACAAATCTTGGTTTTAAAACTGACCCATCCAGAAAATTAAATAGTTCAAAAAGTTTTGTATTTTAGCCTAGTTTTAAAAAAAGGACTCTACAATTTACCCACCTTAAAAACTTCTCATCCCTGAGAAGCCATCGAGGACTATTATAACTTTAACCAACTCACCAAGGTCATGAAGCCTCATTTGAACAATCATGTTTCATTCCCAAATTCCCAACACACCTTTTTCCAAAACACAAGACTAATGACTTAAGCCTTTAAAAACCCAAGTCAAAGATCAAAATCCAACCCAAACATCGAAGTGACACATAACAGAGACCATGAAACTAGAGACATGATCATGCCATCATCTCTTAAACCACCCAATCATTGGTGATTTCCACCAATGGTCTTAGAATTTAATGGTCAAACTCCCATTCCATGGATCTTTACTTGAAAGACATCTCAAACCCATAAACCCACACTCGCCATTAAACTGGCGGTGTGCCTTGAAAATAATCCCATCACTAACCACATGTACACCAAAGTCTTCACTCGACCCCTAGTGACATTACCAAGTCAAGCCATCACTAGGATATTTTAAAACTTTCATGCCTCAACACGAATAAAAGCGTAACCCAAAGAACTATGCATTCCAAGTACAACCCAGAAAACAATTAGTAATCCAACCAAGTGAATTTTAAAACTCTAGTGTGGAATAAGTATGATTCTATCTTAGTGTCACGAATATGAGGTCAAGATAGGGGTCATACTCATCTCATTTAGAAGAGAACAATAAGAGTAAAAATTAATCACCAAAAAGATCAGTCAAACTATTACTTGTTGAATCCTTTCACAAATATTAGCTTCTCCTTCCGATGTGCCATCAACCAAACCTTGATGCCTATATCACCCAAGGAATTCGTGTTCTTTCAAAGTATACAACTAAAACTTTTCAAAAACTAATGAAGTTTACAAAGGTTTTTTCACGCCACAAATCTCATCAAATTCATGCTATCAAGAAAGCACCAACATGTACACCAGAACCGATGTGATGCTACACACTTTAGGATTGTTCTTGTCATAAAAAGGAAATAATAGCCAGTCTTAAGGATGATATGTCAGAAACACTTCAAATGAATGTGTTACGTTCTACAAACCATGTTCACCATGTCAAGATCTCACATGAAAGCTGAACTTTAAACCGACCGACATGTCAAAATGACCACATCCCAAAAAGTCCTCCAAAGTAGTGGGATAAACTTACCTTAACGCCCTAATCGCTCTACTTCAGTGTTAAGTTGGGAACTTCCTCAACATCACAAAGCTCAAGGATCACACCAAACTCAAATGGTCAGTTACAACACTAAAAAATCAATGGGTATCACCTATGTCAACACATACAACCCTGAGTTCACAAAAGCCAACAAAATAACATCTTAAACAACCGTAACTCAGATGACGAAAAATCGAGTCATATATCCTAGTAAACTAAGAATTCATCAATTCTTATTCCCATAATAAGAGTCAATGTAAAATAAACACCCCTCTGAACAAGGGTGTCATTATTTAAAACCAAAAAGTCATACTAGGGAGAACAACACTCAAACAGTACCAACATAAAGAAGCTCACAACGGAAATAAGAAATCTCAGCTCTAAGGGTGCTACCTATCACATTCTAGTCTTTAGGAAGCATAAAAATTGAACTGATCTCTTGGTCATAGAAAAAAAATCCACTAGGCTTAAAAGACCCTTTTTCTTTTTAGCCATTGCTAATTAGAAAAAACCTATGGATAACCACTCACATCTCTGTTCCAAGGAATACCAGAAGAAACATTTAAAACCACCCTTCTATGAGGGTTCAAACATAGGACACCACTTCAGGTTCCAATTTTAAGACGTTTCATTAATTCATTTCAAACATTAAATATTTGAATGAATTTCAACCAACCCCAAGTATCATTTCACAAACAAGTGACTTGGTTTTAAATCAAAAACCCATGAGAAGAAATGCAATCTATAACAAACTTACTCATTAAAAAGTTAGCATTTAGTGTTATTTTTTTTAAATAGGAAATTTAGAATCTAAAATTACATTTAACTAAAAAGAAAACCTCCAAGGGTCCTATTTATTCAATCCCGGTTCTTCAAAAAGTAACCCTATAATGGTTCATTTCATAAAAACATGCCCCAACTGACTTACTTGGGCCCAAGTGAACATTTTAAAAGATTACCAAACCATTTCAATAAAAACTCAACAATTTTAAATTTATAACTATTTCCAAACACACTATGGTTATACAAGGCTCAGTCACATGGGTGGACATTTACCAATCGATATGGCGCCCATACACCACACTGTCGGCATTTGGATCCCATTTATCACACCCAATTTCCATTTAACATTTTAACATTAACAAACCCTTTTTCAATGGTTTGAATACCCATGTAATATTTTTTCCTATTTATAGAGCCCCCATACACCTTACAGCTAAAATTGGATCCTATTATAAATGCAACCAATCAATTTCCACTCATGCATCCATTTACACATCAAAACATCTCTATCATGTTTTCATAACCATTAATACAAAAACATTCTATAACAGAGAAGCATGGAACAACAGAAAAAAATTCTAAAAGCATAGGCATCATGGAATATAAACACCCAAGAATGTAAAATAAATCACTGAAACATGATATCTAAAGGGGCATGCTAACTAGATCAAAACATGAAATTCAACCCAAGGCACAAAATAAAAATTTCCAGGCATCATACTTATGGAACTACATGGCATGTCGTATTCATTCCATGTGAATTTATAAGTTCCTAATATGATGAATTTAATTAAAATTCCATTCCATATTAAGTAAATAAAAATTTCTAAGATTTTTTATAATCATTAAGTAGTGTAAAATACACCAGTCACCAGAGGTGAAATCATATCAACTGTAAATAGAAAACTGCATAAACATCAATTCCCAAATCTGGCCACTTGGTCACTCCATGTATATAGGGTGATCAGTCCCAAGCATGACTATTAACCAAGAACCGAAACATTACTAGTCTCCTATCTACCAACCCTAAAAAGAAAGACAAAAAAATTTCTATATGATACCATTTTGTGACATCCTAACCCGACATTCCATCGAAACAGTAGCCGGACCGGTCACCACATGAACTCTAGTGCGCCGCCCCATAAACTAGAGGCTCATAAACTGTAGGGAAGGTGTAAGGATAGTTAGTGGGGAGACTATACCATAATATTAGAGTTTTCAAAGTAGTATAACAATATATAAATATACCGAGAAGTGGAAGTTTATTATAAGCAATACTCAAAATAGTGGAAGATAATTGCAATATAAACTGAATAAAGAAAATGTCCAATGCCAGTTTATATAATGAGTAGCCCACTGGGATAGTTAGGGTCAGCCTAGACTGGCCAGGTTGGGTCGGGTCAGCCAGACCAGGTTGGTTCATGCCAGACCTAGACAAGACCATACCATTTTTAATGAATTGACCGTAACATTCGAATGAAAGGTCTATTTGATGAGTCGTATGCGACATGGGTACCCTTTAGATGTGGTGATTATTTTAAGATAGCTTGGTGGGTTTTTATTATAGACCAGTGTAGTTGTGGTGTTTCCCTTGGTTCTTTACTTGAGGGTTCAGTGCGACATAACATCCACATCATAGGACTACAATCCCCTTTAGAGGCCATGTTCCTGAGAGAGTTGTGGCATCCCTCTTTGGGACTAGAGTGATCCTATATCACCCCTGATGGAGTTTTGTGGGAATTTTCATGACCTCTATGTGTAGGGAATTAATCCTCCATCTAGTGGTCTGTATCGATAGGGTTCTTAGTATTCTCAGTGGATAATCCCCTACGTTATGAGCCACATCGGTAGGGATGTTGGTATTCTCTAATTAGATACCCCTAAGTTGTAGATTAATAGGGATTGGGTTATTAGAAATCTTTGGGAAGAATCCCCTCTTTGTATATCATGACCTTGACTAGTTGTATTTGAATTTGGGTGGGGCCCAAATTAGTGAGACCTCTTTACGAGATTCTTCGATGAAATCATATCATGGGGATCATGTTCTCCTATAATGAGATGCCTCATGCTGAATCCCATGACTAATGATTGGTTGTGATATCTAGACTTTGTGTCAGAGAGAGACCGAATGTCTTAGGGATACTTTGTGATGTATCAAGACCAGGTGTTCTCTTGGATACTTTTGGTAGACCTTTTCTATATGCTTACTTTTGGTATACCTGTTATACATATAGAATGAGCATGTTACCATACTTATATTTCACCTATTTGGATGACGTTATCACTCCATAACTCACACAACCATAAATGTCCATGTTACCATTACATACTCACACACCCATGAATGTCAATGTTACCATTCCATACTCACGCACCCATGAATGTCCATGTTACCATTCTTTCATGCATAATTAATTCATAAATTAATTATTCATCATCAACCCATTATGAATTCAATAATTAGTTAAATGCATCAATTCCATTAGTTAATTCAACAATTACCTATGTACACAAACCCCATTAATTAATTCATCAATTGATCAATCAATCAACACAAATCAACTCCCATAATTAATTTTTCATAAATTAATTATCCACTGTTAATCTCAACTCTCTATAATTAATTCCACAATTAATTATGTAGATCATATTATCAAAGGCACATAATTAATTCACAAATAATTATATCAACTTATCCACATCAATATATCATAATTAATACCCTAATTAATTATTATTGAGTTAATAAGGTTTCCTTATGACTTCTCTATTTCTTATGTTTTTATGTTTTGAAAATCACAAACACTTTTCTTAAAAAATCTTTCTTTTCTTAAGTTCCGTTTTACTTACAACCTTTTCATTCGATTTTACTTACTACTTTGTCATTCAATTTCACTTATAACGTTTTCATTACATTTTACTTACAAATTTTTCATTCCATTTTACATACAAATTATTCATTCCATTTCACTTACAACTTTTTCATTCCATTTTACTTACAACTTTTTCGTTCTGTTTTACATACAATTTTTTCATTCTGTTATACTTAAAACTTTTTCATTTCGTTTTACGTAAAAATTTATCATTCCATTTTTCTTACAACTTTGTCATTCCATTTTACTTGCAATTTTTTCATACCGATTTACTTAAGATTATGACGTACTGTTTTACTTAAGCCTATGTCATACTGATTTAGTGATACTGGTGAATCTGTGATACCAATTTTTTATTACTGTTTTCACATGAAAATCTATGATAATATTTTCATAATTATGATACCATTTTTCATGATACCGATACAAGTAAAAATTTCATAACAATTTTATGACATCAGTTCCCAAAAATAGTGATACTATTTTTTCTTAAATCTGATTTGCATTTTCTTAAGAATTCATTTTCTTGATAATGTTAGAGTTGTTTAAATGTACCTTTCCAATATCATCAGATTCCAAATTTTCTTATACTTAAAATTTATCTTAGACATAACATCATTTCCCATTTATGAAACGATGTCGTACAATCTATTATAAAATAACAGTTGTTTGTTTGACACGTGTCCAGGTCCCTCTGAAATTTAAGAAAAATATGACCGTTGGAGTGTAGCTGACTATTGAGAGATTTTTTACAATTAATAATAGTTCATTTGAATGAACTCAAAAGTGAATGTGATAAAAATTTTGTGAAGTGATCTGATGTTGAGAAGTGATTTATAGAGAGAGAGAGGCTATTACAACTCTCAGTGCTTCGTGTGGATGTCATGAAAAAATTGTTCAGGCATGAACAACTTGTTCAGACTTGCTTTCTGTAGACTACCATTGTGATGATCATGAGATTCCGGGTTCGGAAGATAGAGGTTCTGATTTTTTTCAAAATCAAGGGCTTACAGGGATAACAAGACAGATACCAATCTTCAGATCGAGGGATTACCTGGGTTTGGGTATGGCAGACTTTCTTGAAAGTAAAAATTAAGGGACCTTTATCTAAGGTTGTTAGATACCCTACTCTTTGTGTTAAAATATTTCATATTTGTTTCTTGTTTTGTTTGAAGTTTATTTCTACTATATTTTGATAAATAAATAAAGTATAACTTTCTTATACTTTCTTGTAATTTTATTTACTTTGATAAGTAAGATTCTATATAATTTAAAGTAGAATATTTTCCTTGTAATATTTCCTTAAGTTTCATTTCTGGAATCATATTTCCGGAACCAATAAAGTCTATTTTGTTGAACTAAAATAGGATTTGTGAATTTAACTTGTTTAACTTTGTTAAAAATAGTTTTACATAAGGTTAAAAATTAATGTTTTTAAACTTAAAATTCATCCCTCTTATAATTGAGCATCTACATCATTATTTTGATCCTATAATTGGTATCAAAGGAGGTCTCTGAAATACTTATATTTACATATAAGTTTTCTTGATCAAAATTTCATTATTCTAGTTTTTTCTTGCTTAAGTTTTGCTGAGAGGATTTTTATATTTGTTTACAATCCTTTTCTATTAACATGTTTTTGTGGAATGATATTTTTCTTATAGAATGACAGGAATGAATGTCAGTTCGATTGAAAATCTAAATCCTACAAGACCACCTATTTTTTATGGTAATGATTATGATTAATAGAGAGATCTAATGAAAACATTTGTTATAAGTACTAGAGTAGACAATTTTTTCATGCTTACTGGGGATTACAAAATTCCTAACAAAGAAGTCAAAACCTTCATTAGTCAAGAAAAACCATAATATCAACTAAACTACAAGGTAGTTAATACTTTGCTGTGTTCCATGAAAAGTAATATATATAGTTATATTTCTTCTTGTGAAGATGCTAATTATGTCTAGAATAAACTTGAAGTAACACATCTTCGTACATCCAAAGTTATAGAAACTTGAAGAGCTATTCTTAGAGCAGAATATCTTAGATTTCTATTTCCCTATGGAGAACCAGTTTGCAAGGTGCAACAACGATTTATGAATATTATCAATAGTTTATAATCTATGGGGGAAAAGGTTTAGATGATCAATCTCTTGTAGATAATATTATTGAAATTATACCTAATGAGTGGGAATCAAAGAGGAAAACTATTGATGAGAATACGAATGTATCACAAATTACTCTTGATGAGATTTTTGGAACTCATCTTCAACATGAAACCAGAATGAAGAGAGATGTTGATAATATTAAGAAGAAGAATAGAAATAGAGGTTTTTCTTTTACAACTAATTCAAATAATATAAAAGAAAAGACTCCTCATATAGTTATAAGATAAAAATCTAAGAATGTTGTTATTCAATCTGAATCATGTGAAAATGAAGCTTCAGAAAATGAGTCAGCCAATCTTGCTTGGAGGATGCACAAGATTGTTGGGAAAAAGAACTTTTAATATAGATACAGGGAGAAAGATGTAAAAGAAAAGAAATATGGAGAAGTGACATGTTATGAATGCAGAAGAATCAGTCATATTAGACCTAATTGTCCCTTTCTTAAGAAGAGAAACAATAAGGAAAATAGTTATGAGGGGAATAAGAATAAGTTCAATAGATCAAAGCATAAGAAAGTCTTAAAATACAATGACAGTTGGTGTACCAGTGGTAGAGACTCTTCTGATGACTCTTCCGAGTATGAATCTTCTAAAGTAAAGAATATTGTTCTAATAACCAAAGCTCCATTTCAAAATAATTGTCTTATGGTTAAGGTACAAACTGATGAATCCTTAACCAATATGTCTTTAAGAGGAAATTTTCATGATGAATGTTTTTCTTCAGAGGAAGAAACGTATTCATCAGATAATAATAATGAGTTACCTTCCTATGAGGAAGTTTCTATATTTTTTAAGTATCTTGAAATAAAAAATTTTGAAGTCTTCAAGAAACATGAAAAAGAAAATTCTAGAGAATTTATTTTAATAAAAGAAATTTTAGATCTTACCAAAGAGCTTGATAAGAAAAGTGAAGTTTTAGAAAATATTTTTAAGAAACTTGAGGAAGTTAACTCTGAGAAGGATAAACTTTCTAAAGATCTTAAAAACCTTATTTTAGAAAAAAATTCTTTATAAGATAAAATTAACTCTAAATCTATTTTTCTAGAGGATAATAATTTAGTATTGAGGCTGACTTCTGAAATATCTTCCTTGAAAAAACTTCTTGAAAATATTAATTCTGGTAATGAAAATTTAGATAATATGTATTCTCAAATCCATCCTCATGGTAACAATCAAAGAGTAGGTTATTCTCCTGAAAAACCAATTTTTATAAACAATTATTTTGTTCTTTAAAGTGCTCCATTTTTCACCAAATGTCAAAGTGGTGGGAATTAGAAGAAGAAATTTTCTTTAAATAAAGTTTAATCCCTTGGGTTTCATAAAGCTTACCTTTCTAAACAAATGTGGATAGCCAAGATTTTATTATTTAACAATTATGGATCCAAGAACGTTTGGATTCTGAAAACCTAATTATTTCTTTTTAAGGACAGTGAAGGAAGTACCCACAACATATGGTACATGGATAGTAGATGTTCTCGATACATGACTGGTAAAAAATACTATTTCGAAAATATATTAAAGAATAAATGTGGAAAAGTATCCTTTGGATATAACTCTCAAGAATAAATTGTCGATATAGGTAACATTATTATTCTTGGTAAAGTTATTATTTCAAATGTTATTTTTGTAAAATTCCTTAATCAAAAACTCATTAGTATAATACAATTATGTGATGAAGGCTACCTTGTGAAATTTAGAAATGATAAATTCTTAGTTCACATTTCCAAGGAAGAGTTTATTCTCTCTTCCCTTGGACATGAGAATATGTACACTTTAAAACTAGAAGATATTAGAAGTCAAGACCAAACTTTACTTAGTGCAATTGAAGATCAATCTTAGATTTGGTATAGAATACTAGGACATTGAAACTTAAGGAATCTTAATAAAATTTCCAAGAAAGGACTTATTAAGGATCTACCGGACCTTAGGTTTGATTCTTCAAAAGTCTGCAAACCTTGTCAATATGGAAAGAAACATAAATCTAGATTTACATCTATAAGTGAAGTTTAAAATTATAATGACTTATAGTTGGTTCACATGGACTTATTTGGTTCAACAAAAACTAGAAGTATTGGAGGTAAATACTATGTGTTTGTCTTAGTTGATGACTAAACTAGATTTACTTAGGTATATTTTCTTCAAAGAAATTTGAAGCTTTTTCTTATTTGAAAAACGATAGATCCCAAGTTAAAAATTAGAAAAACCTACATTCGATAAATATTCATAGTGATCATGTTGGAGAATTTGTAAATTCAAACTTTGAAACTTTTTTTAGTAATAAAGGTATTAGTCAAAACTTTTCAGTTCTAAGAAATCCTCTATAAAATGATGTTGTCGAAAGAAGAAATAGTATTCTTTAATATATGACTAGAACCATGATGAGTGATATTGTATAGCTAAACAGTTTTGGGATGAAGCTGTAAGTACTTATTGTTATATTATAAATCATGTTTTAATAAAAAAAATTCTTAAAAAAACACCTTATGAGTTATGGACTGGTCAAAAACCAAAAGTTTCTTACTTAAATGCTTTTGGATACAAAGTATTCATCTTGAATACTAAAAACAACTTACATAAATTTGCACCCAAATCCAATGAATGAATTTTATTAGGTTATTCTACTAAATCTACTTCAGACAAAACCTTTAATAAAAAAACTTGTACTATGGAAGAAATAGTACATATAAAATTCAATGAAACATATCCTTTTGTTTTCAAACAACCTGAACTTATTTCTGATATATTTTCTAAAACTGATCACCAACCTTTGTTAGAAGATCCTTCTCATAAGGAAAATATTCAAGAAAATATTTCTGAGAAATTTACCCTTAAATATTTTTTACCCTAGGTTGATGAACATGTTTTGAAAAATCCAAGTCATTTATTACTTATAAATTATCCCAGTGAAAATATCATTGGTAATGTTAATCAACCAGTAAGAATTAGAAGTTCCTTAAGGAATGAAGTTGAAAATATTGATTTCCTTTCCCAATTTTAACCAAATACACCTGATGAAGCCTTGGGTGATGAATATTAGATAAAGTCTATGCAAGATGAACTCAATGAATTTGTAAGGAATCAAGTTTGGACCTAGGTTGAAAGTCCTAATGAAACTTCTGTTATTGGAGTAAAATAGGTTTTTAGAAATAAATGCAATGAAAATGGAATTATTTTTAGAAATAAGGAAATATTAGTTGCTAAAGTCTATAACCAACAAGAAGGCATAGACTATGAAGAAACCTATGCTCCTATAGCAAGACTTGAATCTATCCATATTCTTCTATCCTTTGTAGCACTCTTTAATTTCAAACATTATCAAATGGATGTGAAGTGTTATTTCCTCAAGGATTATGTACAAGAGGAGGTTTATGTAGACCAAACCCCTTGTTTTGAAGATACAAAATATCATAATAAAGTTTTTAAACATACCAAAAAATTATATGGACTTAAACAAGACCCTTGATCTTGGTATGATAGATTTACAAGATTTTTTCTTCAAAATAACTATGTTAAAGAAACTAGTGATCCAACCCTTTTCATTAAGAACAAAAATAAAGATGTTTTGGTTGTACAAATTTATGTTGATGACATTATCTTCATATCAACTCAGCAATACTTAACTGATTCCTTTGTGAATCTTATGAGATATGAGTTTGAGATGAGTATGATGGGTGAGTTAACATTTTTTCCTTGGCTTTTAAATTTCACAAAGACCAGAAGGAACTTACATATCTCAACATAAGTATATCAAAGATATTTTTAAGAATTTTGGGTATAACAACATTAAGGGTATAAGTAATCCAATAGGAACTTGTAATACTCTTGATATTGATGAAGTAGGGAAACCTGTGGATCAAACATTTTATAGAGGAATGATAAGAAGCTTACTTTACTTAACAGTTAGTCGACCTGACTTAATATTTTCAGTGTGATTATGTGAAAGATACCAAAAAATCATAAAGAATCCCATTTAAAGGCTTTGAAAATAATTTTTCATTATTTAATGGGAACATTAGATTTGGGATTATTTTATTCTTCTGAAAATTATTTTGAACTTAAAAGTTTTTCAGATTTTGAATTTAGTGGTTGAAAAATGGATTGGAAAAGTACATACAGAATGTTTCATTTCTTAGAAGAATCCTTAGTTTCTTGGTCTTGAAAGAAACAATACTTTGTAGCACTTTCCACTACTGAAGATGAATATGTAGCAGCTGGATGTTGATGTGATCAAGTGTAGTTGATGCAACACACACTCATAGACTATGGCATGAGTTTTACTAAAATTAAAATAATGTGTGATAACACAAGTGCCATTTCTGTAAGTAAAAACCCATACACATCACTCTCTTTCAAAGCACAAAGATATTAGAAATAACTTTATTAGGGATCACACACTTAAATGAGATATTATTCTACAATTCAACAGAATGTAAGAACAACTTGTTGGTATTTTTAAAAAACCATTACCCTCTGATATATTTGAGTACATTAAACGGAAGCTAGGGATGATCACTGTAAGGTAATCATTCATGTATACTTCTTGTTTAAATCATCTCAAAACATTAAGATATTTTTTAATTCATGGGTGTACATATGCTTGTTCTTTTTGTTTATTTAAGAAAAAAAATTTCTTCTCTAAGGAAATATATATATATATTTTTCTTTCTTAATAAATTCACAGAATGGAAATTCATAGAACAGAAATTCACAGAATGGATATTCATGGAATGGAAATTCATGAAATGGAAATTCATGGAATGGAAATTCATGGAAACAAAATCTTCTAAGATAATTATCATAATACTACTAAATTATTTATAGTATCTCATATGGTACACTTTCTTACTCTTTATTTTTTGATCTTAAGTTTTATTTGTAGGAATTTTATTTTTTTATTCATCATTTTTCTTAAAACCTCATAAGATTAGAACTCATATTTTCTATAATCATCCTCAACCGTCAGATCAGATCAGGTTAATTTCAACCGTTTTATTATCTTATGAAAGTTGAAAGGTCACTGTTATGCCTATATAAGGATTGTATCGTTTATAAGTGCCAAATCATCTTCTCTGCTCTTTGTGCCAATGATTGTTTTCCTTAAAAGTCTCTATTCTAACTCCTCAGTTTCTTACACTCTGAATAACTCCTGAATCCTCAGCATATCAGATGCTAATTAGCAAGGAAGTAAAGGATTGGTTGATATTTAGGGAAAGACTGGTTTGACCTAATTTATTCTCAATGTATTAATCCATAATTTCTAAGGTCATAATAACTTACAGATGGGAAAGTGTGTTTGTGGAAAAGGAGAAAAGTAAGGATCTGGTATACCCTGACCTAGTCATACAATTCTATGAATCCGTTATTTTCTTTGAGAAGGATGGTAAGGACATGCCTATGTTCAAATTTTTTGATAAGTATTATACAATTTCTTACAAGAAGGCAGAAAATGTGCTCAAGATAATATATGAAAGAGAGGTTATTCTATGCTCTCATATACTTCCCACAAAGGAAGGTTCTTTTAAGAAATACAAGGCTCTGGATTATCTTGGTCTCAAGAATATTAAACATTCAAATATCACTAAACTTACAACTAATCACAAGCTGGTATCCTTCTAGATTCATGGTTTTCATATTTCAAGGAAAGGGGTTAAGGACTCATTAAATATATGTTATATATTTTTATTATATTTTCTTGTTAATGTAAGGAAGAGCAACTTGATTAAGTACATATTCCTCACCATCCATGCAGTAAAAGGTGGAACCATCAGGTCCTAGATACTTATGTATATGAAAACTATCTCCAGAATAATTACAACGTGCCTTCAAGAGTTGAATGTCCCTTGCCGATCAATATCTATTCTGTTCAAATTTTTTTTACTCAGCGATGATAATATAAGGAGAATAAAGGTTGAGTTTATATCAGAATCTAAAATTTTCCAAGACATGGCTGTTCAAAATAATATTGATATTCCAGAATATTCAAAATATGTACCTAAGAAAAGAAAACCTAAAGAAACAAGCTTACCAACATTGGTTCCTACTTATCCGGTATCAATACCTCCTCCTATAAAGAATCCAAAAGCCTATTTCGATGCAACGATTGAAAAATGGAGAGAGATAAAAGATAAAAGAAAGGAAGGTGATTTTTATTTTGGATTAAACCCTACAGAGGCTAAGGCCTTAAAAATTAAGCAAGATAAAATTCTAGTGAAAGAAAAGAAGAAGAATAATTTAAAAAAGAAATCCTCAGAATCTCAAGTATTTCAGCCTATATTGAAAGCAACAGAGAATAAATATCAAGAAGTATAGGAATATAAAGTAATTTTTGAGAATATTTTTGTCACTTTGTAAATCTATAAATCTAATAATGTCTTAACAATATCAGAACCTGTTAAAAAAATGAAATATCAGATCATTCCAGAAGACAGTGACGATATTCTAAGGGAAGTATAAGAGTATAATAAAACTCCTTAGACTTCATTTTCTAAATAGATTTATGAGGAATAAGATATTGAAGAATAATTTTAGGTTGAAGTGGAATAATAATTTGAAGTTGAAGTGGAATAATAAGAGAAAGAAGAGGTTGAACAACAAAATGATGAAGGGGAAGAAATCGAGGAAGAAAAAAAAACAAGAAGAAACTCAAGAAGAAGAGATTGAAGGTAAAGAAGATGAACAAGGAGTTCTTAATGTTATCTAAGTATTAGATGAAAAAAACCTACTTCAAAATCCTAATAAAGGAGAGTGAGTTACAGTTGCCTCATCCGATAAAGAAACGCCTTAGAAGTCTTTTAAAAGGATAGAGAAACCAGTTTCCTTTACTACAAGAATAACTGAGAAAGGAAAAGATGATTCAAACTCTGATTCATCATCCTCTATTGACCAAAACTTCGTGAATCTTTCTTTAATAAAGTTGGTCAACACTATTCTGAGTTTTTGAAATATAGATGCCTAGAGTCAAATGATACAAGAGACCCTGAAATAAAATACGAAATCAACTAATATGCTGATGGACATGGTGGTCAACCATGAAGCGGAATTTAACAATCTTTTGATTGATTATAAATCTCATAAGGTAACTTGAAATAAAGTCTTTAACTGCACCAAAACCATTAATGAAGAGATTATATATTTTATTTAATTCATAGATTAAATAAACAGAGATTTCAATACTTGTTATTCCAAGTTCAACAAAGTCAGAACATCCATCTCTAATAAAGTAAGCCAACTAAATTCCATTTCTCAGTCTATATGTAGTGAAAAGGAAGTCCGAGCCGAATTAGTGAAAAAGGTGGCTCCTCAAGAGTAGTTCATTAAAAATAAAGATGATAGAATCAAATCTCAAGAAGAACAGATCTTTTCCTTAGAAAAGAACAACTAGGATTATGATATTTTTTTACGAAGATTCAATAAAATCACAAGGAAGTAAAGAAAGTTAAAACTTTGATGAATAAAATGTTATCAGAGTGGAAGAAGGATGGTTGAATCTTTTCTTACATTCTGCTATTTTGTTACAACCAAAAATTCTTTTCCTATATTTTTTTAATAAAATTTTTCTTGTATATATTTATTTTATTTTTCATGTATGTTTCCTTAACCTTACAGGTAAATCCTATACTTCCCCATTCCTTTTTAAAATTCACAAAGGGGGATAATTTATTTGAGGGAAGAATTTAATGAAGAATTCAAAGGGGGAGAATATATTAAAGGGAAATACGGTAAGAAAGAATAATTCCCAAATAAGAGAGAGTTTCTTTTAAGAAGAAATGTTTATCTAAGGGGGAGACATTTCTTTAAGAAAGAAAACAAGATACTAATGTTCAAGAATATAATCCTTAGGAAACACAACCTAAGGGGGAGTTAGTCGTATTCATCCTAAATTTCATTCAAAGGGGGAGATACGTTTTCTTTACTTGTTTATCAAAGTCAATATATTCTTTCTTAGGAAAGCTGTTTGTGCCTTCCAAAAAGGGGAAGATTGTTGAGTCAATAGGGTTTCCTTATGACTTCTCCATTCCTTATGTTGTTATGTTTTGAAAATCACAAACACTTTTCTTTAAAAATGTTTCTTTTATTAAGTTATGTTTTACTTAAAAAAATTTCATTCCATTTTACTTAAAAATTTGTCATTCAATTTTACTTACAACTTTGTCATTCTATTTTACTTACAACCTTTTCATTTTGTTTTACTTAAAATTTTGTCATTTTGTTTTACTTACAACATTGTCATTTTGTTTTAATTACAACTTTTTCATTCCATTTTACTTACAACTTTGCCATTCAATTTTACTTACAACATTGTCATTCCATTTTACTTACAACATTTTCATTCCATTTTTCTTACAACTTTTCCATTCCTTTTTACTTACAATTTTTTCATACTGATTTACTTAAGATTCTGATGTAACATTTTACTTATGCCTATGTCATACCGATTTAGTGATACCGGTTAATCTATGATACTGATTTTGTAGTACTGTTTACACATGAAAATCTATGATATTGAAATCATAATTATGATATTGTTTTTCATGATACCAATACTGGTAAAAATTTTATACCAATCTTATGATATTGGTACCCAAAAATAGTGATACCGTTTTTTCTTAAATCTGATTTTCATTTTCCTAAGAATTCGTTTTCTTAATAATGTTAGAGTTGTTAATGTATCTTTCCAATATTATCAGATTCAAAATTTTCTTATACTTAACATTTATCTTAAACTTCACATCGTTTCTCATACATTAAACGATGTCGTACACTCTGTTATAAACTAACAATTGACTATTTGACACATGTCCAGGTCCGTCCAAAATGTAAGGAAAATATAAATGTTGTAGTGGAGCCGATTGTAGAGAAATTTTTTTCATATTTAAATAAGATTTCATTTGAATGATCTCAAAAGTGATTGTGATAAAAAAATTTGTGAAGTGATCTGATGCTGAGAAGCGATTTATAGAGAGAGAGGCTCTTATAACACTCAGTGATTCGTGTGGATGTCGTGAACAACTTGTTTAGGCATGAACAACTTGATCAGACTTTCTTTGTGTAGACTCCAATTGTGTTGATCATGGGCTTCTGGGTTTTCAAGATAGACATTCCTATTTCCTTCTAAATCTTGGGATTGCGGGGATAGAAAGATAGATACAGATATTCAGATTGAGGGCTTACATGGGTTTGGGTAAGAGATAATTTCTTGAAAGTATAAGTCAAGGGGCCTTTATCCAATGTTTTTGTATACCCTACTATTTGGGTTAAATTATTTTATATTTGTTACCTTTTAAGTTTCATGTTTAGTTTTACTAAATTTTTATCAAGAAAGAAAGTATAACTTTCTTATACTTTCTTCTACTTTTATTTACTATGATAAGTGAGATTCTATATGCTTTAAGGTAGAATCTTTTCCTTTTAAACTTTCCTTAATTTTTATTTTCGGAATCATATTTCTAGAAACTAGAAAGTTTGTTTTGTTAAACTAAAAGAGGATTTTTGAATTTACATTGTATAACTTTGTTAAAAATAGTTTTCCTTATGGTTAATTTTTTTTAAACTTACAATTCACCCCCTCTTGTAATTGAACATCTACATCATTATTTCAATCCTAAAATTATATCAAATTCCCATTAAAGTTCTAAAAATACAATACATTGGTCTCATAATCAATCGCCCCATTCACAACCCATGTAACCTAGAAGTGTACCCACTCGTTGTTGTCGTTTACATCCATTCTTATCACATGGCCTACCTACCCAATTAATACCATTCACATTATTTCATTTCACATGGGTTTACCCACCTATTTATTCCCACTCTAATTCATAAGAACCAATTAACCCAAGTGTTTCAACATGTAAATAAGGTAGTACATCTCATATCAAAGCAGACCATTTTACCACAATTTAAAAATCTACGTCTAATTATTCAAGCATAGGAAAACACATATTAGCAAGCTAATAAAACATATCAATCTAGTCACTATGTTTTTATCTTGAAGGAAGTGCACCTCCCTTAGAGGGTTTTTATTAAAAAATCATGATTTTTTAATCTAAAAAACCAGTCAACACCAATAAACAATTCATTCCAACATTGTAGTCAACTTTATAAAAAATTAGTAAATAAAAAAACTACTTTTTTCCAATTAAAGAAAGGTTGAGAACCTTAACTCAATGAATTGGCCAAGACAATGATTTTTAACTTAAAAATCATCCCACTCACACACAAAAACTTCCACATTAATGCATGCGCACACTCGGAATTGATTTCAACACCATAACAATATCTGGCACCCAAAAATCAGTTTGGTGGGGACCAACACCCATCCAAACAATTAATTGGAACTTATATAAACCATAAGCACCTAATTTAAAGGGTGAGAATCCAATTAACGAATATATAACCTTAACTAAATTTGATGGCAGTGAAAAGAACCAGGATGAACCGATTTTCCTTTGGTGACAGTCATCAGAATATAGAACAATGGGTTTCGAGACATCTTACGCACCACCTAGAACCAGAATAATCAATAAAACCCGTCACACCCTAACCTAGGGTTTTTTGGCCACAACCCATAGGGTGAAAAATAGGATGAAGAGAATATGGAAATTGAGGGATAAATTCTTACCTAGACAAACCAGAGAGAATCCATGAAGAAATCATGAGGAGACGGTGCACTAAGAGGGAGTCGTGTGGGGGTGGCGTCGCACCTCAAGGAGGACCTGAGGGGAGTCCTTACGTCGCGTCCAGGAAGGGTGGAAGAGGGGGGTGTACCTCTCTTTTTGATCCTATGTAATAATAAAATAAAAATCCAAATTAATTAAAGAGGTTACATATTAATATTAATAATAATCACAATTATATTATTATTATTATCATTTAATAAAACAATTATTTGACAAACCCAAAACACCCCATTTACATGTCATTTAATTAAATTATTTTCAACTCAATTTAATTAAATAAATTATCCATTTCAACACCATTTAACTAAATTTCTTTAAATTTAATTTAATTAAATAATAGCCCTAAATTTCACGTCATTTAATTAAATTCATTTTAACCTTGAATTTAATTAAATAAAAAAAATCTAGATAAATCACACAGTTTGACTTGCATGGTATGAAAGACCGTGCGTAGCTCGTGAATCCACTACTAGATACTAGGTATACCTCACACGGCTGAACTGCATAGTTTGAATAAAAATTCACAGCCCATATGAAGTCCACTCTCAGTTCTGGTGCTCCCCAAACCCATCGAACCAACCGATAAACTCCTCGAGCCTTTACCCAAGCCCGATATCAACATGTTAAACGAACCCAACTTTTGAAACTTCATCCCAAAGCTTGGTTTAAAAATTGGCCCATCCAATAAATGAAAAATTTCTAAAACTTTCATATTTTATCCCAGTTTAAAAACACGAGACTCTACAATTTACCCACCATAAAAACATCTCGTCCCGAAGATGCCATCAGGAACTACAACAACTTCAACCAAATCACCGAGGTCATGAAGTCTTGTTTAAATGATCACGTTGAATTAAGAAACATCCAACACACCTTTTACAAAAACACAAGTCCAAGGTCTTAATACTTTAAAAACCCAAGTCAAAGCTCCAAATCAATCCCAAACATCGAAGTGATGCATAACCGATCCCACACAACTAGAGACATGATCCCGTCATCATCTCCTCAACCACCCACTCATTGGTTCTTTCCACCAATGGTCTTAGAATATAATGATCAAACTACCAAACCATGAATCTTTCCTTGAAAGACATCACTGACTTATAAACCCACACTCGCCCTTAAACCGATGATGTTCCTTTATAATTATCCCATCACCAACCGCATCTACCCCGAAGTCCTCACATGACCTTTGGTGACATTCCTAAGTCAAGCCATCCCTAGGATATTTTAAAACATTTGTGCCTCAACAATAATAACAACATAACCCAAAGAACCATGCATCTCACGTGCAACCCAGATAAAAATCAGTTATCCAACCAAATGAATTTTAAAAATTTAGTGCGACATAATACCGATGACATGTTAGTGTCTATAGGACGAGGTCAAGATAGGGAAAATGCTCATCTCATTTAGAATATCACACTAAGAGTAAACCCTGGTAACCAAAAAGATCAGTTGAACTATTACTGGTCAACTCCTTTTACAATTCTCAGCTTCACCCGCTGACATGCCATCAACCAAACCTAGATGCCTGTATCACCCAAGGCATCTGCGTTCTTTCAAATCTTACCACTAAAACTCTTACAAAAGTAACAGAGTTTCGATACATTTTCACACACCTCCAATCTCATCAAATTTGTACTATCAAGCATGCACCGACATGTACACCAAAACCAATGTGATGCTACCCACCTTAGGATTTTTCATGTCATCGAAAGGAAAGACTATCCACTCTCAAGAATGCTATTTTAGAAACACCTTGAATGCATGTGTGATGATCCAAGAACTACAATCACCACATCAAAATCTCACACAAAAACCAAAATTTAAACTGACCGGTGTGTCAAAACACCCGTTTCCCAAAAATTCATCACGAGTAATGGGATTAACTTACCTTAATGCCCCAATCACTCTACTCTGGAGTTAATCCAAGAATTTCCTCAACATCACAAAGCTCAAAAATCATGTCGAACTAAAATGGTTAGTTACAACACTAAACACTCGACGAGTATCACGTATGTCAACACATACAACCCCAAGTTTGTAAAAGCTAACATCACAACATATCCAACAACCATAACTGAGGTGATGAAATACTGAGTCATCTAACCAGATAAACCAAGAATTACTCAATGCTTATTCCCATAACAAAATTCAAAGTACAACAACCACCCCTTTGAACAAGAGTGTTATTATTTTAAACCGAAAAGTCCTACTAGGGACAATGACACTCAAATGGTACCAACATTCAAAAGATCACAACAAAAACAAGAAATATCATCTCTAAGGGTGATACCAACCACATTCTAGTACTTAGGAAGAATATGTGTTGACTAGATCTTTTGGTCATAAAAAAGAAAACCCTCTAGGCTTAAAATCCCATTTTAATTTTATACATTTCTAGAAAGAAACAACCTGTGAATAACCACTCACATCTCTGTTCCAAGGAATACCATAGGAAAAATTTAAAACCATCATTCCATGAGGGTTTGAACAAAGGACACCACTTCAGGTTCCAATTTTAATCCATTTAATTAATTCATTTCAACCTTTAAAAATTTGAAGTAATTTCAACCAACCCCAAGTACCATATAACAGATAAGGAACGTGGTTTTAAATCAACATCCCAGGGAAAAACTAGGCAAGCTATAACAATCTTTCTCTTTAAAACATTTAACATTTAGTGTCATTTCATTGTAAGCATTAAATTTAGAATCTAAATTACTTTAAACTAAAAAAGGGACCTTTGAGGGTCCCATTTATTCAATCTGGGTTCTTCAAAAAGCAATCCCATAACATTTCATTTTATAAAAACATGCCCCAACTAAGCTACTTGGGTCCAGTTGAACATTATAAAATCTTACCAAACCATTTAAATCAAAACTCAACAGTTTTACATTTATAACCATTTTAAAACACACTATTGTTATATAAATATCAATCACATGGGTGGACATCTACCAATCAATAAGACACACATACACCTTACCATTGACATTTGGATCCCATTAATCAAATCCAATTTCTATTTAACATTTTAACTTTATTTTCCCTTTTTCAATTGTTCGAATACATGGGTAACCATTTTTCCTAGTTGTAAGGCACCCATACACCTTACAACTGAAATTGGATCTCATTGTAAATGAAACCAATCAATTCCCACTAATGCAACCATTTACACATCAAAACATCTCTACCATGTTATCATAACCAGTGACACAGAAATATTCTATAACATAGAAGAATGACACAACAAAAAACATGCTAAAATCATAGGAAACATGGAATATAAACACCCATGATTGTTAAATATATCACCGAAACATGCTATCTAAAGAGGCATCCTAAAGCAGATCAAAACATGAAATTCCTCACAAGGCATACAAAAAAAAAATAGCAGGCATCCTACTAATGAAACTACATGGAATTTTATATGCATGACATGTGAATTTATAAGCGCCTAATATGATACATGTAATGAAACTTCCTTGACATATCAGGATATAAAAAATTTACAATATTTTCACAATAAAAAGCAGCAGAAAATACATCAGTATCCCAAGGTGAAATCACAACAACTGTAAATAGAAAATAACATAAGCATCAATTCCCAACCATAACCACATGGTCTTTCACCGTATGTGGGGTGATCTGTCCCAAGAACAACTATTAACCAAGAAAGAACACATTCCTAGTATCTTTTCTACCAACCCAAAACAGAAAGACTGAGGAAAAATGTCCCTGAAATACCACTTTGTAACATCCTGACACGACTTACCATCAAACCGGTAGCAGAACTGGTCACCACATGACCTTAAGCATGGTTACCCGTATGCCAGTGGTTGATTATTATTAGTGTCGGTGTAAGGATAGTTAGTGGGATAACTATACCGTAATATCAGTGTTTACATAGTAGTATAACAATATATAAACATACAAAATTAGAAAAAGTAGATAATAAGTTGGAATCAAAACAGCAGAAGACAATTACAATATCAAGTGAATAAAGAAAACGACCAACACCAGTTTATATAATGAGTAGACCATTGGGCCAGTTTGGGTCATCCCAGAATGACCAAGTCAGGTTAGGTCAGGTCAGATGGACCCATCGGGTTGGGTCGGGTCAACCAGACCAGGTTGAGTCGGACCCAGATTAGACCATACCCTTTTTAATGAATTGGCCGTAACTTTTGAATGAAAGGTCCATTTGAAAAGCCATATGTGGTGTTGGGAACCTTGCAACAAGACGATACTTTTGAGATAACTTGGTGGGTTTTTGGTATTGATCAGTGTAGGTGAGGATTTTACCTTGGTTCTTCCCTTCAAGGTTTGGTGATACATTGCATCCACATCACTAGACAACAATCCCCTCTAGAGTCCATGTTCAAGATAGAGTTGTGGGATCCCTATTTTTAATTCGAGTGATCCTATATCACCCCTGATGATTTTTTTTGACTTGACATAACCATTGAGAGTAGGGTGTTAATACTCCATCCAGTGGGCTGTATTAGTAGGGTTCTCAGTATTCTCATGGGAGAATCCCCTACGTTACAAGACACATCGATATTATCAAATAAGAATACACTACATTGTGGATTAATAAATATTGGGTTGTTGGAATTATCTAGGAAGAATACCCTCTTTGTATATCATGACCTTTACTAGTGTATTTCAATTTTTGTGGTGCCCAAATTAGCAAGAACTCTTTATGAGAGTCCTTGATGATATCATAGCACGGGGAGTACATTCTCATGGAATGGGCATGCCTCAAGAAAAATCATATGGCTAATTATTGGTTGTGATATCAAGACTCTGTGTCTGAGAGAGACTAGATGTCTTAAAGATACTTTGTGACGTATCGAGACCAGGTGTTATCTTAGATACTTTTGGTAGACCTATTCTACACACATACTTTTATTAGACATATTGTACGTATGGAATGAGTATGTTACCATTATTATATTTCACCCATTTGGATGAAGTTATCCCTTCATTACTCACACACCCATGAATGTCAATGTTACCATTATATACTCATACACCCATGAATGTCCATGTTACCATTCCATACTCACACACCGATGAATTTTCATGCTACCATTATTTCACACATAATTAATTCATCAATTAAATATTCATCATCAACCCATTACTAATTAAACAGTCAGTTAAATTCATCAATTACATTAATTAATGCAATAGTTAATTAAGTACACAAAATATCGTTAATTAATTCATAAATTAATTAATCAATCAACACAAATCACCTCCCATAATTAATTTAACAGAATTTATTATCCATTCTCAATCTCAACTCTCTCTAATTAATTCCACAAATATTTATATAGATTATATTATCAAAAGAAAATAATTAATTTGTGATTAATTATGAGATATTGATTTGAGGGTGATGAAACAAACCAGGAAGAACCACTTATCCTCCGGATATGGTCATTAGAATATGGGCCAACAGGTCCTGAGACATATTTTTCACCACCTAGAACCAGAAGAATCAAGAAAACCCATCAAACCCTAACCCAGGGTTTTAGCCCGCACCCCATAGGATGAAGAATACGATGAAGAGAAGATGTAAAGTGAGGGAGAAATCCTTCTATGGAAGAACTAGAGAGAATCCATGAAGAAATTGGGAGGAGAAGATGTTCTAAGGGGGAGTCATGTGGGGGTGGCGTCACGCCTCATGGAGGACCCGAGGGGGCTCTTTGCATCATGTCTAGGAATGGTGGAAGAGGGGGGGTGTGCCTCCCTCTTTTATCCTCTATAATAATAAAATAAAAACCCTAATTAATTAAAGAATTAATATAATAATAATAATAATCACAATTATATTATTATTATTATCATCATTTAATAAAACACATCTTTGGCAAACCCCAAACTCCCCATTTACATATCATTTATTTAAATTCTTTTAAACTCTATTTAATTAAATAAATTATCCATTTAAACATCATTTAATTTAAACATCTTAACTTTAATTTAATTAAACAACAATCCCCAATTTCACCTAATTTAATTAAATTCCTTTTAAACTTGAATTTAATTAAATAAAAAACAAAATTTAAATCTGGGTAAACTGCACGGTTTGAATCGCATGGTCTGACAGACCATGTGCAGCCCGTGTGTCTACTACTGGATACCTGGTATACCTTGTACGTCTAACCAGCATAGTTGGACTAACCATGCACAGCCCGTATGAACACCACTACTAGGTCCGGTTCTCCCAAAACCCATCGTGCCACCCGAGAAACTCCTCAAGCCTTTACACAACACATATATCAAAACATTAAACAAAACCAACTCGAAAAATTTTATCCCAAATCTTAGTTTTAAAACCAACCTATTCAGTAAATAATAATGTTCAAAAACTATCATATTTTATCCAGGTCCAAAAATACGGGACTCTACAATCTACCACATTAAAAAATTCTCGTCCCCAAGAAGACATCGAGAACTAGTACAACTTCAACCAAATCACCTAGGTCATGAAGTCTCATTTTAATAGTCGTGTTGTGTTCCCAAACACCCAACACACCTTTTTCCAAAACATAATCCCAATGGCTTATACCTTTTAAAAACCCCAGTCAATGCTCCAAATCCAACCCAAACATCGAAGAGATGCATAACCGAGCGCATGAAACTAGAGACATGATCTCGTAATCATCACATCAACCACCCACTCATTGGTGCTTTCCATCGATGGTCTTATCTTTTAACATTCAAACTCCCAAACCACGACTCTTTCCTTGAAATAAATCACCACCATATAAACACACACTCAACGTTAAACTGTCGACATACCTTTAAAATTTTCCCATCACCAACCCTATAATGGCCCATACCATTCTGGTCCATGGCTTTGCAAAAATCAGGTGTATGAGGTGATTCGGGAGGTCAAGGTGACTAATACCCAACACTTTGCCAATTTTCCAGTTTGGTGAACTGTGCCAATGGTAGACAGTTGTGAACAGTGTAATGATAACCTTCTATGAACAGTGCATCGGTGACCTTAGGTGAACAGTGTCATCAGTAACCTTCTGTGAACAGTGTCATTGGTGACCCTTGGTGAACAGTGCCATCAGTAACCTTCTATGAATAGTTCCATCGGTGAACAGTTCTATCGGTAACCTCTAACGACAACCTCTCTTTCCTTTTCCAAATTTCCAATTCTATGAACAATCCATCGGTGAACAGTTATATCGATAACCTCTAACGGTAACCTCTCTTTCCTTGTCCAAATTTCTAATTCTATGAATAGTTCCATCGGTGAACAGTCTATCAGTAACCTCTCTTTTCTTTTCCAAATTTCCAATTCTATAAACAGTTCCATCAGTGAATAGTTCAATCGGTAACCTCTATTGGTAACCTCTATTTTCCTTTGCCAAATTTTGAGTTCATGAATAGTGTTTTCAAAATGGTGAGGTCTATCGATAACCTCTATCGATTACCTCTATCGGTAACCTCTATTTACTTTTCCAAATTTTGAGTTTGTGAATAGTGTTTCTAGAACATTGAGGTTTATCAGTAACCTCTATCAGTAACCTCTATTTCCTTTTCCAAATTTTGAGTTCATGAATAGTGTTTCCAGAATGGTGAAGTCTATCGGTAACTTCTATCGGTAACCTCTATCAGTAACCTCTATTTCCTTTTCCAAATTTTGAGTTCGTGAACAGTATTTTCAGCTTCCTACAGTTTCACCCATTTAAAATTTCCTTTGATGTAAAATGCATTTAAAACCTTATTTTAAGGACTCTAAGGTCAATTCAAAGGCCATAAATCCTATATTAATTTATCATAAGGCTCGGAATGTTTTTACTTGGTCAAACCACGTAGTTCAATGCAATCTACTTTTAATGGATAACCTAGCGTATCTTAAACCATTGCTCCGTTTAATCTTCTAAAGGGACAGGATATCTTCCTCCCTAGTTATTCCTCCTTGTTATCAACTATAAGATACTAGAACCTTTCATTCTATTCTGTAGGGGTTGTGCAATCAAACTTTCTTCCTAGGATTGGTTCCGCTCTATTTTGATTCAACCAAGCAGTATCGATCAATATTTGGTATAAGTTACGATCTATCACCATTCTTTTAGGTTCATCTCCTTCTATTTATCCTTGAACTGTTATGGTATGTGATCTCTATAATCTTAATGGAGTTTTCTTGGGTTTCCATTGGTGCGGTCGTACTACAGCATCCTTAGGTGGATACAGTTGTAACGGGAGGAGTCAATCATGATTTTTTGTGTAGATCATTCTTGTATAAAGAACGACAAGAACCATTTGAGGTAGGGTATTCATTTATTCTATTTTATTTTATGTGAAACTATATAGTTATCATGTTTTGTCCCACTATATCACAATATAAATGACATAATAAATATTTGAACCGGATAAATAAATTGATATCGATCGTATGTTATTGCCTCTTATTTTTCTAGATAGTGTGATATCTATGATTGCTTCATATAACTGTTCATTCTTGATTGAAATTGGTAAAGAACGTAAACCAGAATTAATTGATAATGGTTTCGATAAAGATAAAGAGGCATGTAAATGAATCTGTTTCTTCTTGTTTTAATTTGATGTTAATTAAAATGGTGCAGTAAGCATGTTTAATTATTTGTGATATCTTACTATTTTGGTTTCCCAATGGTGTAAACTATGATTAATAAATCAGTTAATACAATTTTTATTAAAGAACTGGTGGTTTGAGAAAAGATAATCCCTTGTAGGGTTCTAAGCTACCCTCTTGGTTGTTTAAAGGCCAAGAGCCCATTTGATATGATGTTTGTTTTTCCTCCTTCTTGTGTTGTGGTGTGAGCCTGGATGGATATTATAATATGTGGGGGCAAGGAGGCCTATTTATTGTGGCAGCAGTTAATGCCTAAAGTGGTGAGATGCATCACTTTATTCATGTGGGTGTCCGGGAAGACACAAGGGATGATGGAATGGGTTGGATGTGAATGTTTAGATGATTACTAATTCTTATTGGTTGTTTATGGGATTTACTTCTCCCTAATACTCAAGGCAGCTGGTCTTACATAGCCTTCTTTCTAAAGAGGAAAAGATGTGCGGGGTATTCCACCTGAATTCAGTGTTTATCTTCTCAAGGGATAATGGGTCTACGCTCTTTCTATAGATGGAAAAGACTCGATGGGTAGTTCATCTACTCACCGTATTGAGCCCCCTTGTGTTTAGTAGCATAAAATGTTTTTCTAGAATTCCTGGGAATATGGAAAATTAATTCTATAAATAAATAATTGAATAAATGATGCTAACCCATGGGGTTTGGAGCTTGCTTGGGCGCAATGCTGAGGTTGTGATTTGAAGGGACATTGTACTTTGGTTGTGATGCTAATGAAATTTAATGTGTAATTGTTATTGGTTAATTAATGTTTAAATAATTAATTAACTTAAAGTATAAATAATAAAAAGGGGAGAAATAATGTATTAAATCTCTTTAAATGGTTGTGTTCTTATAGGATACCTAGTCTTAGAAGTGGAAGCCCGGAGTCCGAGAGACGTTAGCTACAGTTGAGTCTGAGACTAGGTTATTCCCATAGTGTGGTTGTGAGATATAGTATATTCTATAATTTTTGTTTCTCTATATTCCAATCCACCCTTTCAATAAGGGAAACTGACACCCCATGGATTCTAAGCCCTGGGGAGTGTTTTCCCCAACATTCTAGTGGTAGGAAGAATGGATGACTACCCGCTTTGGCCCCTCTTTCTTCTCTTGGTAGTTACTTGTGCTGGTAGGCGCAACGGTTAGTTTTCCCCATATATGTGTGTAAAGGGTTGTAATGGATTGTGGTGATTCACACACATATATTCTGGATATAGTTTCCTATGGACTACTATAGGTGTAACGTGTATAGGCTGTGATGGCTTGAGGATCCTTACTCGGTGTATGGGCTGTAATGGCTTGAGGTATAATACCCGATGTATGATACACGTTATGTGGGCTATGGTGGCTCCCAGAAACTACCTGGTTACTTTTCTTACATAGACGTGGTGGTTTTGTTGCATGTGGTTTATGTTGTGGTGCTTCGCCTATGTGTCCACGGGTAAGACTTTTTGGAGAGAGATGCTCAGGACGTACGACGTTGGGGAAAATCAGCAAACCAGCGGGGAAGTAGTAGCAGGGTACCGTTGATATTCTTTATTATATGATATATTCTTGTATGTGTTACTTGGTGAGAGTATCCATGGTGAGGCTGGGAACTAAGTATATCTGTTTTGGAAATGAGTCAGTTTCACTTGTTGTCCACTATGCTTTAGCATGAATTCTTTACTTTTGAATGAGAGTCTTCAGTGAGGATCCTACTGAGTATAATGTTATACTCACCCTATGTATATATAAACTACTTTTTAGGTCACTTGGAGAAGGTTGGAGATCAGGCTGGTTATTACTAGCTTGCGGTTGTAGGAGCTGTTTGGGCTTGTGGTTGCTGCTGTTTTACTTCCTTTTTGGGTACTTGCCATTTCCCCCTTTCAATTTTAGTAGTTTTTCAAGACATTTCATATGTGTACTTGGGATTTCTTTCATCTTACTGGTTGAGTTGGATTTGGTTGGTGTCTATCTTATCTCTCTTTTGCATGTGTTCTATTATAGGGTAATGCCTCCCATTTGTGTGTTTACTATACCCTCGGTGCTAGTTTCCAAACTAGGGCCTACTGGAGGCGGGACTCAGGGGTCATTATCTCCCTTCTCACATTGTTGACCTAGGATGGGTACAATTTGTGTGTGTGTGTGGGGGGGGGGGGGGGTCATGACAAACCCCATGTAAACTGAAGTCCTCACTAAACCTCTAGTGACATTCTCAAGTCAAGATATCACCATTCTATTTTAAAACTTTCATGCATCAACATGAATAAAATCATAACCCTAAGAACCACACATCCCAGTTAGAACCCAGATAACAATAATTTATCCAACTAAATGACTTTTAAAAATTTAGCACAACATAAGACCAAATCTACATTAGTGTCTCCAGGATGGGGTTAAGATAGGTTAAATACTCATCTCATTTGGAAGAGCACAATAAGAGTAAACCCTGAAAACCAAAAAGATCAGTCGAACTATTATTTTTCGACTCCTTTCACAAAGCTTAGATTCACCTGTCGGTGTTCCATCAACCAAACCTCAATTCCTATATCATCCAAGGCATCCATGTTCTTTCAAATCATACCACTGAAAAAATTATAAAACTATAGGAGTTTCCAATGGTTTTTTCACACCACCAATATCATAAAATTCATTCTATCAAGCAAGCACCGAAACACACACTAGAACCGATATGATGCTACCCACCTTAGGATTGTCCATTTCATCAAAAGGAAAGAATAGCCTCTCTCAAGCATGCTATTTCAAAAACACCTTCTACACATGTGTTACATTGCACAAACCATGATAACCATGTCAACATATCACATGAAATCCGAAATTTAAATCTACCGACATGCACACATCCTAAAAATTCCTACTAAGCTGTGGGATGAACTTAACATAATGCCCAAATCACTCTAATCTAGAGTTAATCCAAGATCTTCCTCAACATACCAAAGCTCAAGGATCATGAAAAACTCAAATGGGTTGTTACAACACTAAACACTCAACTGGTATCACGTATGTCGACACATAAAACCCTGAGTTTGCAAAAGCCAATAACACAACATCTCAAACAACCATAACTCAGATGAAGACATACCAAGTTGTATAACCTATTTAAATAAGAATTACTCAATGTTTATTCCCATACCAAGCGTCAATGTACAATGAAAACCCCTCTGAACAAGGGTGTCATTCTTTAAAACCAAAAAGTACTACTAGAGACAATGAGACTCAAACACTACCAACTTCAAAAATCTCACAGCGGAAACAATAAATCTCAGCTCTAAGGGTGATACCTACCATGAGCTAGTCCTTACGAAGAATATGCGTCGAACTGATCTCTTGTTCATGCAAAAAATCTTATAGGATTAAAATACCCTTTTCATTCTATCCATTTATAATAAAAAAACCTATATATAACCACTCATGTATCTATTCCATGGAATAAAATAGGAAACATTTAAAACCACCCTTCCATGGGGGTTTAAACAAAGTACACCACTTTAGGTTCCAATTTTATGCCAATTCATTAATTTATTTCAACCTTTAAACATTTGAAGGAATTTCAACCAACCCCAATTACCATTTTAAAAATAGGTCACTTGGTATTAAATCAACACCCCATGGAAAAAATAGGCAATCTATAAGAAACTTCTTCTTTAAAACCTTTAAAATTTAGTTTCATTTCATTGAAAATAAGTAATTTGGAATCTAAATTCCTTTTAACTGAAAAGGAGACCTCTGAGGGTCCTATTTATTCAATCTGTATTCTTTAAAAAGCAACCCCACAATAATTCATTTCATAAAAACATGCCCCAAATGACCTACTTGGGTCCATTTGAACATTTTAAAAGCTTACCAAACCATTTCAAGAAATACTCAGTAGTTTTACATTTATAACCATTTCTAAACACACTATGGTTATACAAGGCTTAGTCACATGGGAGGCTATCTACCAATTGATAAGGCTCCCATACACCTTACCGATAGAATTTAGATCCCATTTATTACATCCAATTTTCATTTATCATTCCTATCTTATCATCCATTTCTCAATAGTTCTAATACATGTGTTACCATTTTTCCTAGTTATTAGGTGCCCATACACCTTAAAACTGAAATTGTCTCTAGTTATAAATGCAACCAATAAATTTCCACTCATGCAGCCATTTACACATCAAAACAAATCTATCATGTTATCATTAGAAGTAACATAGAAACATGTTATAGCATAAAAGCATGGAAAAACTAAAAAAATCTAAAAACATTGGCAGAGGGGCATATAAACATTGAAGAATGTTAAATATATCACCAATAAATTCTATCTAAACAGGAATGATAAAGAAGATCAAAAAATGACATTCCACCGAAGGCACATAATAAAAATTAGCAGGCATCCTACTAATAGAACTACATGGTATGTCATATGCATGGAATATGAATTTCTAAGTGCCTAATATGATGCATGTAATGAAACTTCCTTCCTATATCAGGCCAAAGAAAATTTAAATGATTTTCATAATCAATAATAAGAAGAAAATATACCAGTCACCCAAGGTGAAATCACATCAACTGTAAATAGAAAACAACATAAACATCAATTACCATCCCTGGCCACATGGTCATTCCCCATACTTGGGGTGATCATTCCCAACCACAACTATTATCCAAGAAGCTACACATTTCTAGTCTCATGTCTACCAACCCAAAATAGAAAGATAAAGGAAAAACCTCCCTTTGATACCACTTTGTAATATCCTGACCCAATTTACCATCGAATCGGTAGCCGGACCGATCACCACACAACCTCAAGCACGCCTCCCTGTACACTAGAGACTACCGACTAGTAGAGGGGGTGTAAGGATAGTCAGTGAGGATACTATACCCTCATATCAGAGTTTGTACAATAGTATAGCAATATATAAATAGATGATAACAACAGAAGTAGATAATAAGAAGTAATCAAAATAGCAGAAGACAATTTCAATATCAACTGAATAAATAAAATTTCCAATGCTTGTTTATACAGTGATATGCATGCATTGTATAAACTGGTGTTAGTCATTTTCTTTATTTAGTTGATATTGAAATTTTCTTTTGATGTTTTTATTTTTTTTATTATATTCTTTCACTATTTTTGCCTATTTATATATTGTAATACTATTTTGAAAACTCTGATACGAGGGTATAGACTCCCCATTAACTATCCTTACACCCTTTCTACTAGTCGGTAGCCTCTAGCATATAGGGATGCACACTTAAGATCACATGGTGACTAGTCCAGCTACTAGTTCGATGGTAAGCCGGGTTGAGATGTTACAATGATGATAGTATCACTATAAAATAACGCTATTAAAATATAAGTAACAAAAAAGTTTGTTGATATTGATGAATGAAAGTACTGTTAACAGAATATTAATTTTTTTTCTTCAGAGAAATAACCTTATCATTTTGAAAATAACTTTTAAAAACTAAAAATTAAGGAAATATCATGGAAATAATTTTCTTTCAAAAAATACGTGTAAAACTATAAAGGAAAGTTTAAGGAAAATAATGGACATGATGGTAGAAAAATATTTCCACATCATAAATGTTAAAAATAAATATTTATTTCAAAAAAAATTGTAAAAGGGTGTAAAAAGTGACCCATTTGGAAACAATTAAGAAATTTAATTTTGAAAAAATTAAGAATATTGTAAAATATCATGTAGAATGAATTTAATAAATCAATTATTTTTAGAAAAATCAAATTTTGAAAAATTTTAAAAAAAACATGGATATGGAAGAGAATGATAACCAATCTAAATGAAAATACAAGATTGATATCACTTACAAATGAATTTCTTGATGTTTATTTGATAAATAAGAGAATAAATGAGAATAAAACATTTTAAAAAAATTTATAAATAGTGTATAATAAGGATATGTGATTCAAGAAAATAAGAGATTGTGATTTCTTACAAAGGAACCTTCAACATAAAAAATATTGAAAGAAAGGATATTGTAACAAAAATCCTTTGTTACTTTGGTAACTATTTACTTGTAGTACCTATGGAGGAATAACATTATATTAAAATGTAAGTATCATGAACACAAGTGTTTTCATGATATAACATATCAAATGGGTAGTAGATACACCTCAAAAATGAAGATTGGTGTTAACATAACATATATCCCAAAGAAGACAATTTGAGATGAGAAACCCTTATAATGATAACAAATTTTAAGTGAGAATTAATAAATGAATATATTATGTGTATAAAATATAAATTCTTATAAAAGTATTGAAAATAAAACATTATATAATCAAAATTCACTATACACATAATCTTATAATATCAAAATCAATGAAGAAGTAATATAACCCAATGAAAAAAATTGAGTTATAAAATTCTTTACCACATGGTAACTTTCAATTGAAACCCCCTTTGAAAAAATTGTTTAAATTTAAAATTAAAATATAATTAATTATAAATAATTCACCATATAAAATGTAAATTTAGTAGTATATAACCCTCATAAAATAAATTAGGTGTATAAAAAAAGCATGACTGAAAGAAGAAAAATTTGAGATGAAACCCTTACTACATTGGTAATCATTGGATAAATAACTCATGAAAGAGAAAAACTCATATAGATTCATATATAAAAATAATTTTAATTAAATTAATCATAAAATAAATTCATTTTCATTATATACACAACAAAATAAAAACAAGTGGTGAATATGACATATGTGTCACAAAAATAAAAGTGAGATAAGAAAAACTTACCTCCGGTCTGACTTTCGTTGCACATGTTCAAACTACCTATATAATAAAAATATATTAAATATTTTTTTTATTGAGAGAATTTTTCATTTTTAATAACTTATAATTATACCATTTATTTAATTTCTTTCTAATTATATATTTAAATAATTAATTAGTTAAGTCCACATCAGGTGTATTGAAGATGTTCGCTTTATTTCTTAAAAATGACTTTCGTGTGTTGATTGTGGTAAATGAGATCATTATTCCAATATCTATAGAATAATAATCATGATATATTTTTCATATTATTCATCAATTATATGTTTAAAACCAATCATGAAATATATTTATGAAAAATGTATTATGTTACAATCATGGATATGGTATACCATATGTAAGAATGAGTAATGTTTCCATTGTTCAACGATCTTTATGGAAAGAAGGTAGGAAATATTTAATATTTAAATAATGATCAAAATATCATAAATAATTTATTATTTATTTAAATATACTTATATATATCATTCATGTGTTGTGGTGATGAAAAAATAATAACGTTACTTTGTGGAGGTGTTAGTCCACACGTGCGTACGAACGACATTATCAATTTTTAGTGTAAGAAATAAAATGAAATATTTTATTCTTATAATGGTAAATATAAGGAACCAACCTTAAAAATTACATATTCTTGAATTAATCGAATAATTCTCATTGAGGATATTTTTAGGTTTAGAGTTTTAGAGAATTAGGACATAACTATTACATCTCAAAAGATTACAAAGTAGACACTTCAACTCAGTTTCCATTTTGTTTTTCATAAAATAAAAACTCTTAAAAAGAAAGATGTCTAGTTCCATGTTTTTGACAGAATGTCTTTCCTTGATCCTATCCTTGACCCTATTCATCTTTATGTCATGTGGGAAAAATTTCAAAAACTTGGGATGAGCATAAAAACCTCAGTAAGGTATATAAATATACGGAAAGAAAACATTAGTCCATGTATACATAAGAATAAATGAAAACATACTTTACTCATAAAACATAAGCACTTAACATATCTCATGAAATAATAATTTTCATGAATAACTTATAGAAATCATAAGACATAAAGGTGACTTGAGGCATTCATAACATTCTTATGTAGGGAGTAACCCTCATGGTTACATTTGGAATACCCATCACAGTATATTCCCTAAATCTCTTCAGATAAACCATAGAGTTTAAATCCTTTGCGCTACCCAATTCATTGGAGAGCTATCTCGGGCTCACCCGCCCTTAGTTTATAATGGAACCACCTGACTTCATAAACAATGCCCAAGAACCATAACATAATCGTATCACATAAAACATGCATAAAGGAAACATAACATTTCCACATTTCAATCACAAGATATCAATACAACACATTGATATAATCAAAACATTATTAAAACCATTTTCAATACCAAAATTAAAGAAAAGTAAAACATAGTTGTAACACCATGAGATTTTATGAAAAATATTCTTTTTAATTTAATTAATGTCTTGTGTTGTACGCTACACGAAAAGGATCTTGCACAACATGCATCCCTTACTTGGCTTGCATTACACGCAATAAAGACTTTCCTCGATAGCGTGTGTAGTATGCAATACCGAGTTTCACTAAACGAGATATTATTATAATATTATTTTGAACTTGCCGTTATAAATAGTAATAACCACTTTTTGAAATTTTTTAAATTTTATTTTTCAAAATGGACTTCATTTTTGGATTCGGAATATCAAAATTAGCCTAGGGTGAAATTTTGGTATTTTTCAGAAAACTTTCAATTTTTGATTAATAGTGAAAACACTGGGTTACTATTTAAAAGCCGACTTTTTATTTAAATTTATTTTAGGTCAAAATCGATACATAATACCTATATAAGTTCAATGCAATTCATTTGAGTCATTTTATAATAAGTTTAGATATATAAAAATTTTAAATTGAACTTTTCACCGTCTTTTACCCACCTCCTAGAAGAATTTGCAAATTTAAATAAAACTTAATTTTACCGCTTCTGTGAGTGGAATTTCAAAAATCAGAGAGACACGGTTGATGTCGGTAAGTAAAATGTGGTTCAATGAGATGAAAATAATTTTTGGTGAATAGTAACTTTTTACTTTTTTTTACCACGGTTAAAAGTAAATAGTGTAATTAAGGGAAAAATGATATTATTATTACCCTAACACATGTACTAATTATATTGGATAAGTGTAATTCGACCAAAAACAACCTTAGGAATAAAACATGACCAATTAGGCCCACTTGGATTAGATTAGGACATTTAATATTAATTTATTTAAAAGGGTTAAAATAGATAAAATCAAAGTTTAATAATTAAATAATTTTCAATATAGGGTTATACATAAGATAAATTAGACTATAAATATTAATTAGAAAGAAAAAAATATTTCCTACATAATGGTATTTTATTTATAATTTTTAGACATTAAATAATTTAATTTATTTATGACACAAAGATGATGTAGTAATTATCTTATTAATAAAATATAGACATAATTGATGTTATAAATACCCAAATAAATTTAATTTGAGACTTTTTATGAATTCAACTAATTTTATAGTTTAATTTGATATGTTATTATTGATTTAGGTAACTTTTTTCGAACTAAGCATCCTGTTATGAGTTTCACAAAAATCAATTACCAAATAGTGTCAAAATTGACATAAAATAGTTTATAAAACAAATATTATATTATTAATTGTTATTTTTTTCCTAAAAATATAAGTTTCGGCCCAATGACTTATATAATTTTATATATATTAATAATAAACAACTTGGGTTTCGTTTGGCTTGTTATAGTAAGTTTATTAACCTTATAGTGTAAGAAAACAAGAAGACATAGTAAAAGTAAAATTATTTAACTTAAGGTTAAATCCAAATGATAAGGTTAAAATAGAAACCTAAACATGTTTAAATTCTATTGTATGAGAGGATTTCGACCCATAACCACCTTATCTTCGAAATAACTAAATTTGGAGCTATTAAAAACCGAATATGACTTTATAATAAAATAATATTTTTTGTTTTTCCAAAGGTGCCCCTCTCCTCCCTTATAAAAGGGCACCTCCCTCTCCCTTCCTCACACCACTTTGAGCCTTAACTCTCGTCCAAACCCTGCAAAATTCTCTTCTCCACTTCCATAGAAACATCTTAGAGGTTCTGGTCTTCTTTAAAGACCAATTTTATTGCCCTAAGAGGAGGTCTCAAAGAGGCGCTTCAAAGAAGAGGTAATGTCCGTTACCGATTCTTTCAACTTTATTTCTTCTTCCACTTCTTCTTATTTAGTTGTTTTATTATGAAGTAATAACATAAGTATCACTAATATACTTATATGTTATTATAGGTATGAAACAACTCTATCTCACCTTCTATCCATCCTACGGAAAACGAAATCACCGCGCATGCATACGTACGGAATACCATCTCCACGCCGCGGTGTAATCTATTTTTCCAATACCACCTTACTTGGATGGGTATAATGGTGTAAAGAATAACTATAAATAGTTATTATAACATCATACTAATTTTTATATATTGTATCATCCACTCCAATTCAATTCAATAATTATAGAAATGATATCATCGCTCGTGCTTACGTACGGACTACCGTCTCCACGATGCGATGAGATTCATTCTCCATGTTAACCATTAAAGAATGATTATAAAGTATATATAATTAATAACAATCAAATATATGACATAATAATTCTAATTTATTTATGTATATATATATTTATGTCATCTATTTAATTTCATTCAATTCAACAAGGAAACGAAAACAGCGTTCATGCGTACGTATGACCTAACGTCTCCATGAACGGTGTATTTCATTCCTTTTATAGATCTATAATATATATGTATATGATGAATATATATTATATAAATCATGTTTTATATTCTGGAATTATGTAAATCAGGATATAAGTAATAATATCACGAACGACAAGTTGAAACACATACGATAAATGAAATGATTTTACCCAAAACACTGCTTTTACATTGAATTTACAAAAGAACGGGCAATATAAAGTCATAAGTGAAACATATATGATATCAAAAAAATGAATATGATTATCTAATAAGTCAATGAAATTATTTAAATCATTATACAGGAGGTTAGGATCCATACAAAGCATATCGGACCTAAGGTAAGGGATAACTTTTCCAATCTCGTTCTTATCCGAGATTGTTTATTCGTAAGTATTTACTAGGGTCATTGTTCTCATCCATGTCCATGTTTCCTAAAAATGGTTTCATGTATGTTTAATGTCCTTTTTACCCATTTTTGACTTTTACTACATGGTATGTATGAAATCTTTCTTTTACGAGGTACTTTTTGACTTTTCTGGAAAAAGTACGATAAGAATGATTTTTTACTTATATGGTGAGAATGGATTTTTACGGTTTTATAAACCCTTATTTTCATGAAGATTCCTCCAAAATATTTCATGACTATTTTCAACAAAATCCTTTTTCTTTTAAATTTACATCACATTTTGTAAAAAGAAAATGATTTTGAATAAGAAAGGATATTTTCCTCAAGAATTCATTTCAAATGTTTTATCAAAACCATTTTTCATCTAAGATGACATTATTTCATATGTGTATGTTTCAAGTATCATGTATCTATGATTTACATGGTTTAACTTTTCTTATTATGAAATTATATCCATTTCTTATATATGGATTATGTGATGATGGGATGATGTTTATGAAACCCATTTTATTCGTTGGGTTATTATGAATGATGTATGTTTATTTAGTGGCACAAGTAAGAATGATTTTATTATGAGATGGGTGGGACCTATATCTCCCTCCAATTCATTGGGTAATGATTTATATCTCATGATATAGACATGGCTAGAACGGTAAGTTAATCCGGTTCAGTGTTAGAGGACTGAAACGAGAGTGAACTCGATTCAGAAACGGACTTTGTCCACTAAGATGGTCTTAGAAGCAATGCCTTGGCTACTATGGAAATAATAACAAGTGTTGAATGTTTGCCACAATTATAAGTTTTATTCCCATGCTATTTTATCACGATTGATGTTCCCTTATGATATATTCCTTACGTACTTCCAAGATTCATGTCTTTGCTAAAGATTTTGATGTTTAGATTTTATGTTCAAGTTTTTTCATTCAAATGTTTATGGATTGTTTTATGTTCTCTAAGTTTACCCTTACAAGGAATTTGAGCTCACCCCTTTATATGTTTTATTTTCCCCAGAATATAAAGAAAGGTTGTAGGCAAGAAAAAAATGGGAAGATCTTTATGGGAGATGTTGAAGATCTTTCACCACGATTAGAAGATTATATTCCGAGTTTCCAAAGACACTAAACTATTACGGTCCTTGTGTGTGTGTTTTTGTTATGTACTAAGTATTTCGAAAAAGTAATGTAATGTCCATGTACGTCAAGATTAGGGTCTCTACAGTTGGTATCAGAGGAAAGGCTTAGTTAACCTTTGGAAACTAGGATGTGAAAACGTTGGTGGGATCCCTAGAGATATTTCTAAGGTATGTCTAGGGATGTCCCTTAGGACAAGCATACGTATAGGATATAGTCCTAGAACTACGGTAATGATGTTAGAATTTAACCTAAGATGTTAGATATTGAGGGTACTCCCCCTTTACTATGTTGTTTCCCTAGCATGATTTTTTCCTCTCACACTATTCTTTTTTGGGTTTTAGAAAATGGATGGAAACTGAAAGATTCATGATAATGGAGGATATGGCGGACAATGGAAAAATATTCTTCATGAGCAACCAAATGAAACGAGATCTGGAAGTCCAAATATCGTTATTATTCCTAATCATCAATCTCATAATATGATCAATAATCTCAACTTTGGTAAGTTTCCTGACACAGATAATAAGAGAAAGATGGAGTTTCATGATGATCATAGAGGAAAGAAATTCAATTTCCCTCATGTAAATCATGTGGGAAGAGGCATTAGGGAGATTGTTTCAAATTATCTGGAAGATGATTTGGGTGTGGAAAAGAAGGACACAAATCCAATAAGTGAAAAGGAAAAGGTTCAGTTAACACCATGGAAAAGGATAATGGTATTGCTATGACATCAACAATGATTAGATGTTTTAAATGTGGAATCCATGGGAATTATGCAAACCAATGCCCTAAGGGAAAATCTCATGAAGAGAATCAACATGGTCATATGAGTAGTATTTATGTTGATGATGATGAAGAGACTACAAATGAAATATGAGATGAAAGAAATGATGAAGCTCAGTCAGTGGTTTAAGATGTTAGTGGAATGATTGTATGTTTATAAAGAATAATGTATGGTACTATGGAATAAATAATCATCTAAGGATTGTTACACTATTGTTTTTCCAAAATTATTTGAAAGTATATGTTGAATGGTACTGGTAACCATGAAAAGTGATTCAAATATTTTGGAAAGCAGATGATATGCGCATAATGAAGGAATAAGAAGATAATGAGTTGTTTGATTGTATTCATGAGCTCATGATTGATATAAGGACTAAGTGATATCATGGTTTGAGTATATAGAATTTTGAGGATTTTGGTATGTGGAAAGTGTTAACTTTTAACTGCATTCATGTTTTCACTAAGGTTCAATGGGTATTCATTCTTCAAGAGAATACATGATTAAGGTATTCACATGTTTGTAATTTGACCAACAAGATATATCTTATGATATATTGGAGATAAATGATGGCATTCACGTTATTGTTATGTGAAATTTCAAGTAATCATTTTCTTTATACAGTGAGCTTGGACCGAAGTATTTTAGATAAGCCTAAAGATTGGAATGGATTATGTTGGACATAAGTTAGTATTGTTTAAGGATAGAACTTTTTTTGATATTATTGATGGGATGTTATAGTAATATAGTTTTAGAAAAAGGACAACCTGCAGGACGAGCGACATCCCATCATGTCGGACCAGGCTGTGGGAATCGAACCCACAACCGAAGTGCGACTGACCTTTATTGCCTACCAATGGCCTACAGGAAGTCCCTGGTTAGTAGAAACAAGTTTTATTTTATTACGCGATATGATATATGAAGTATAAGTTCCTTTTTGGAATCGTATATGATTAACCTCACCATAGATGGACTTATGTATATTTGATAACTTTTACTAACCTTTTGTTTGAAAAAGATGGAATGACCCATCATTCTATCACATGATCTGTTAACACTTCACAAATAACAAATTCAACTTCATTTCATTAAGAGATGAAGTGCAAATTGTTTAAAGCACGACCAACAGTGAGATTGTACCAAAATAAAGTAAGTATTTATTCTAATTCAAATTCTTCAACTTTAGGGAAATGATCTTGAAAACCAAAAATGTTGTCCTAGTGCCCTTATATCCGATGAATCAGATGGTAACCTAGATCATCACAAATTTATGGCTTTGTGATTGTTGGCTTTTTCATAGCCATGTTCTCTACCACTCTCCATCAGAACTTGATGGTTAGATTTTTCTTCCATATCCATATTTTCACCTATGTTATCCTATGTGAAAACCCGGTGATTTGTTAATTTGGGTAACCGTTACGTTTCATACTTTAGTTTTTAAAGCCATGTTTTGGTATTCCTTTTTACAATGTGGGTTTCTATTAAAGAAACTTTTTAGTAGTAAACCATTTATAACCTCGACGAATTTCGAGGGAGAAATTCATTTTAAGGGGGGTAGAATGTAACACCTGAAGATTTTATGAAAAATATTCTTTTTAATTTCATTAATGTCTTGTGTTGTACGCTACACCAAAAGGAGTTTGCACAACACGCATCCCTGACTTGGCTTGAATTACACGCAATAAAGACTTTCCTCGATAGCGTGTGTAGTACGCAATACCAAGTTTCACTAAACGAGATATTATTATAATATTATTATGAACTAACCATTATGAATAGTAATTACCACTTTTTGAAATTTTTTAAATTTTATTTTTCAAAATGGACTTCATTTTTGGATTCAGAATATCAAAATTAGCCTAGGGTGAAATTTTGGTATTTTTCTGAAAACATTCAATTTTTGATGAATAGTGAAAACACTGGGTTACTATTTAAAAACCGACTTTTTATTTAAATAATTATTTATTTTATTTAAATTTATTTTAGGTCAAAATTGATACATAATACATATATAAGTTCAATGCAATTCATTGGAGTCATTTTATAATAATTTTAGATATATATAAAAATTTTATTGAACTTTTCACCGTCTTTTACCCACCTCCTAGGAGAATTTGCAAATTTACATAAAACATAATTTTACCGCTTCTGTGAGTGGAATTTCAAAAATATGAGAGACACGGTTGATGTTAGTAAGTAAAATGTGGTTCAATGAGATGAAAATAATTTTTTGTGAATAGTAACTTTTTACTTTTTTTTACCACGGTTAAAAGTAAATATGGTAATTAAGGGTAAAAATGATATTATTATTACCCTGAAACATGTCCTAATTCTATTGGATAAGTGTAATTCGACCAAAAACAACCTTTGGAATAACATATGACCATTTAGGCCCACTTGGATTAGATTAGGACATTTAATATTAATTTATTTAAAAGGGTTAAAATAGATAAAATCAAAGTTTAATAAATAAATCATTTTTAATATAGAGTTATACTTAAGATAAATTCGACTATAAATATTAATTAAAAGGATAAAACTATTTCCTACATAATGGTATTTTATTTATAATTTTTAGACATTAAATAATTTAATTTATTTATGACACAAAGATAATGCAGTAATTATCTTATTAATGAAATATTGACATAATTGATGTTATAAATACCCAAATAAATGTAATTTGAGACTTTTTATTAATTCAACTAATTTTCTAGGTTAATATGACATGTTATTATTGATTTATTTAACTTTTTTAGAACTAATAATTCTGTTATGAGTTTCAAAAAAATCAATTACCAAATAGTGTCAAAATTGACATAAAATAGTTTTTAAAACAAATATTATATTATTAATTGTTATTTTATTCATAAAAATCTAAGGTTTGGCCAAATGACTTAGATAATGTTATATATATTAATAATAAACAACTTGGGGTTCGTTTGTCTTGTTATAGTAATTTTATTAACATTATAGTGTAAGGAAAGAAGAAGACACAGTAAAAGTAAAATTATTTAACTTAAGGTTAAATCTAAATGATAAGGTTAAAATAGAAACCTAAAATTGTCTAAATTCTATTGGATGATAGGATTTAGACCCATACCCACCTTAGCTTCTAAATAACTCAATTTGGAGCTATTAAAAACCGAATATGACTTTATAATAAAATAATATTTTTAGTTTTTCCAAAGGTGCCCGTCTCCTCCCTTATAAAAGGGCACCTCCTCCCTCTCTTCCTCACACCACTTTGAGCCTTCATGCTCGGCCAAACCCTACCAAATTCTCTTCTCCACTTTTATAGAAACATCCTAGAGGTTCTGGTCTTCTTCAAAGACCAATTTTAGTGCCCTAAGAGGAGGTTTCAAAGAGGCGCTTCAAAGAAGAGGTAATGTCCGTTACCGATTCTTTCAACTTTATTTCTTCTTCCACTTCTTCTTCTTTAGTTTTTTCATTATGAAGTAATAACATACGTATCACTCATATATTGATATGTTATTATAGGTATGAAACAACCCTATCTCACCTTCTATCCATCCTACGGAATATGAAATCACCGCGCGTGCGTATGTACGGAATACCATCTCCACGCCGTGGTGTAATCTGTTTTTCCAATACCACCTTACTTGGATGGGTATAATAGTGTAAAGAATAACTATAAATAGTTATTATAACATAATACTGATTCTGATATATTTTATCATCCACTCCAATTCAATTCAATAATTATGGAAACGATATCATCTCTCGTGCGTACGTACGGACTACCGTCTCCACGACGCGATGAGATTCATTCTCCATGTTAACCATTAAAGAATGATTATAAAGTATATATAATGAATAATAATTAAATATATTACATAATAATGCTACTGTATTTATGTATATATATATGTATGTCATCTATTTAATTTCATTCAATTCAACAAGGAAACGAAAACAGCGTTCATGCGTACGTACGGCCTACCGTCTCCATGAACGGTGTATTTCATTCTTTTTATCGATCTATAATATATATTTATATGATGAATATATATTAAATCAGGATATAAGGAATAATATCAAGAACGACAAGTCGAAACACATACAATAAATGAAATGATTTTACCCAAAACACTGCTTTTACATTGAATTTACAAAAGAACGGGTAATATAAAGTCATAATTGAAACATATATGATATCATAAAAATGAATAAGATTATGTAATAAGTCAATGACATTATTTAAATCATTATACAGGAGGTTCAGATCCATACGAAGCATATCAGACCTAAGGTAAGGGATAACTTTTCCAATCTCGTTCTTATCCGAGAATGTTTATTTGTAAGTATTTACTGGGGTCATTGTTATCATCCACGTCCATGTTTCCTAAAAATGAATTCATGTATGTTTAATGTCCTTTTTACCCATTTTTGACTTTTACTACATGTTATGTATGGAATCTTTCTTTTATGAGGTACTTTTTGACTTTTCTAGCAAAAGTACAAGAGGAATGTTTTTTTACTTATACAGCACGAATGGATTTTTACGGTTTTATAAAGCCTTATTTTCATGAAGCTTACTCCAAAATATTTCATGACTATTTTCAACAAAATCCTTTCTTTTAAAATTGCATCACATTTTGTGAAAAGAAAATGATTTTGAATAATAAAGGATATTTTCCTCAAGAATTCATTTCAAGTGTTTTATCAAAACCATTTTTCATCTAAGATGACATTATTTCATATGTGTATGTTTCAAGTATCATTTCTGTATGATTTAAATGGTTTCACTTTTCTAATTATGAAATGATATCCATTTCTTTTATATGGATTATGTGATGATGGGATGATGTTTATGAAACCCATTTTATTCATTGGGTTATTATGAATGATGTATGTTTATTTTGTGGCACAAGTAAGAATGATTTCATTATGAGATGGGTGGGACATATATCTCCCTCAAATGCATTGGGTAAAGATTTATATCTCATGAGATAGACATGGCTAGAATGGTAAGTTAATCCGGTTTAGTGTTACAGGACTGAAATGAGACTGAACTCGATTCAGAAAGGGACTTTTTCCACTAAGATAGTTTTGGCAGTAATGCCTTGGCTACTATGGAAATCACAACAAGTGTTGAATGGTTGCCACAATTACATGTTTTATTCCAATTATATTTTATCATGATTTATGTTCCCTTATGATATATGCCTTACGTACTTCCAAGATTCATGTCTTTTCTAAAGATTTTGATGTTTAGATTTTATGTTCAAGTTTTTGCATTCAAATGTTTATGGATTGTTTTATGTTCTCTATGTTTACCCTTACTAGGCATTTGAGCTCACCCCTTTATATGTTTTCTTTTCCCCAGGATATAAAGAAAGGTTGTAGGTATGAAAAAAAGGGGAAGATCTTTATGGGAGATGTTGAAGATCTTTCACCACGATTAGAAGATTATATTCCGAGTTTCCAAAGACACTAAACTATTACGGTCCTTGTGTGTGTGTTTTTTTATGTAATAAGTATTCTGAAAAATTATTGTAATGTCCATGTACGTCAAGATTAGAGTCTCTACAATGGTATTTATTTTTCATTTAAAAAAGTTATGGCATGTAGAGGAAGCTGAAACTCAAATAATGGTCACAGCGGCGGAGAAGTTGTTGTCACCGCATACGTAAGAAAAAAACATTCCTTTAATCATTTAGTAAAACTCTTCATGTAAAAATATTACTTTATAATGAAATTAAGAGTCAAAAGGGTTTTATAAACCTTAAAAAATAATGTCAGGTAGAAATCAAAAGATTCTTCAATGAAAGGAGATTGAGACGAAGTCCCGTGCAAAGATGGTATCCTCAGATTAAGGATAAATCAATTAAATAATTTTGTGTGACAAATATAAATACACTAAATATAAGTAGATATTAATTTTAAAACAATCAGAGGTCATCCACACATATTCATATCATGACATAATCATGAAGTAGATGTTTAACCCAAAGAATTGAAATTGGGTTAAGAAGTTCCCTTACAAAAATTCGACAGCGTAACGACGTCACTTTAAAATTCAGAAAATGAGTTGATGAGAGATGAAAAGGGTATATCATCACTTGGATATAAAATTTACAACAATAAGGATATATATAAGAACATATCCCAACATAAGAAGATGTAAATTAAAAGACCTAACAAAAAGAAGTCTTTTAAAAAGAGGAGGGCGAAAGGTTCCCTTACCGATTTGGGTGACTTTCAAAATATACACCCCATGAAAGTAGGGTCATACAATGAAGATGTAAATACCCATAAATTAAATTATATTACACAAAGAATACAATCATGTGCAGTACATACACCACACGAAAGGAAATAGTGGAAAATGTTGCATGAATCTCACGGGAATAAAAAGTGCGATAAAAACCCTTTACCTCGTTGTAATCAATCGAGTCATATGACCAAAAGATAATAAAAACCAAATTAATCACATAATACCATGAATATAAATATAATAATGATAATATATATGAAATTACCGTACACAATACACCACATTCAACAAATAAGTGGCGAACAAAGGAAATCTCACGGAATTAAAAGTAAGATAAGAAATCCTTTACCTCAAGTCCGACTTGTCTTGTTCGTTTCATTATATTCCTAAATAATAAACCTTGGTCAATTTATAATTTCTTAAGTAATTAATTTAAAGTTTATTATTCAATTCATATAACATATTATCATGTTATAATAATTAGTTAATTATGTGAGATCATATCATACGTTTTTTCGATGTTCGGTACATGAGGTAAAAATAAACATGTTTGAAGAGAATTGTCCATGTAGTTATAAGTAAATAATCTCAATAATGGTGTTAATGATTTAAATATCATATATATCTAGTATATATTTATTTAATAATACTCTATAATGTTTTGAGATAATAAATGAAATGTACCATTCATGGAGATGGTAGGCCGTACGTACGCATGAACGCTACTTTCATTTTTTGTCATATTAATGGACTTTAAAACTAAATGAGACATAGATATATTATAATTCCAGTATAATATATATTTTATATAGTTAAAATAAGTTCATTAATTACATTATTTTTAAATTCCATGTTTGGCATGAACGAGTCACATCACTTGAGGGGGTAGTTGTCCACACTTCCTCATATGAAATTATCGCATTTGCACAACATGAAAAGCATAAAGGTATGTTTTAAATATAAAATAAATAAGAATAGATAGGAAATAAATATAATATATATCATATATAAATACAGTTCCATCATAATGGACACCATGAGAGGTTTTTAAAGAATGTTGAACAATCATCATTTCGTGAGGCAATAATTCGCCACCCACAGAAACAGTATGTTCTTTAACCATTAGACAGAGGTGTGCATAAGTGTAGGTAGAATCCTTATCATAAAAACATAATAGTATATTGAGGATACTGGTTTTATTATTTTATCAAATAATAAGAAGATAATGGTGAGTGAAGAAGAAAAATAAAAGAAAGAAACTCGAGAGAAGACATTACCTCTAAATCGGGTAACTCTTTTTGATATGAGCCAAAGGATTCCTTGGAAAGACTTATGCCCAAAGTGAGGATTCTAGGAGTGAGAGAAGGATTTGGAGAGATAATATGAGAAGCGGTTGGATGAGAGAATGTCTTGAGATGTGTGGGTAAGGGGGGTAGAGGTGGGGGCCTTTTATAAGATGGAGGAGGGTCACTTTTGGAAAGTCTTGAAATGTTACTTTATTATAAAGTGATTTTCGGATTTTAAAGGTCCCAAAATGATATATGTTGAGGATAAGGTGATAAGGGTTTGAAATACACCCTTAAAATATGTTTTATACAAGTGTAAGTTATATATTTTACCTTATCTTTTCGTTTTATTTAAATCATTCATTAATGAGGTAATCACTGCATCATCATGGTGTCATAAATAAATTTATTTATTGAATGTCTAAAAATTATATAAAAAATACCATGATGTAGGAAATATTTTTAGTTTTCCATTGAATATTTATATTCTAAGAGATAATTTATGCAAGCAAAATTAAAATTGTTTTACTTTGGATATACAAACCTTTGTTATATTTCTCTTCTTTTTTTAAAATAATGTCATAAATGTCACTATCACACCCATGTGACTCCATGGGCCCTCAAGTTTGGTAAAACGCTTCTCATGGTATACCATGACTCAAAAAAAGAGTATTTGGACACATTTTGGGTTCATTTTAAATTATTATGATATTATTTTACTACCCTTAACTACCCGATTACTAATTAATCACGACAATTAAAGATAATTGTCATCGTTACTATTCATAATGTGCAAAAACAAAAGAGTCTTAATTAAATAATTTGGACCTTATAATTACAAATTTGGAATCCATTTTACCAAATTCCAAACATTTAAATTTCAGTAATTAATTTAAAAATAATTCCTGTTGTCAAAACCAAAGACAGGTTTTTTAGATGTAAAATCTATCAAAAGATTGATTTGTTTTTTCATCCAATTTAAAAGTTAAATTACATCCAGTGACCAAAATTTTATTAAATGATAAAAAAATAATTAAATTAAACCTTAAAACTAATTTAAATGATAATCTAACTATATAAATAAATTAGATGAAAAGGCAATTTTGAATTAAAATGCTGTATTTTTAACTATTCATTAAAAAATGAACATTATCAGAAAAATACCAAAAATTATCCCTAAGATATATTTGATAATCCAAATTCAGAAATTATGACCATTTTTCCAAATTAAAAACATAAATGTTTTATTAATTAATTTTATAATTAATTCCCGCTGTCAAAACAAATAGCCTGTTTTTAAGAAATAATATCTATCAAAAGATTGACACTTGTTTATGTCCAATTTCAAAGTGAAATTAATTCAATGAAAACCATTAGATTAAATGGTAAAAACATATTTTAACTACTATTTAAACCAAATTAAAAAGATAATCTAACCATATAAATAAATTATATTAAAAGGAGGTTTTGAATTAAAATACATCATTTTTCACTATTTATTAAAAATGAACTTTATCAGAAAAATAACAAAAATTTACACAAAGTACATTTTGATGTCCAGATTCTAAAGAATGATTTTATTTTGTAAAATATAACATATAAAATTGTTAAAAAGTAGTTTTAAAAAAGGGTTCGTCGTCAAAAGGTGGTTAATCGACCTTTTAAAGAATATTAGAATATTTATTCATAAAATTGGATTCATTTGAATTTTAAGCCTCTATCATTTATTGGGTAATTTATAAAATATTTAACAAAAATATATAATCATTTTGTAGTTAGTTCTATTCATTCCTACCATTATAATGGCTAGGCGTTTACTACCATTTAGAATAATATTACTATATTATTAGTGTGAAACGTAAGATTTCAAAGAAACTCATTGTTGCGTATTGGGTACGCCATCGAACATAGCATCCCCTTTAAAGTGATATTAATATTTTATTCACAAATATTAATAAAGATGAAAATTTCATATTCTTTATTTACCTGGGATGTTACATCCTTCCCCCCTTTTGGGAATTGTGTCCTCGCAATTTTAAAATTGGGCTTGGAAACTTCATTGAAAGTTCCACATCGGAAAAAGAGTGAGCAAAACTATCACTTTAAAAGAAATAAAGAGAAGTAAAAATGGACACCCGAGTTAACCCATACTAGAATTCCATGTAGGAAAACATGGACATGGAAGAGAAAATAAAGTGTCAAGTTCTAATGGAGAGTGATTGAAAATATGTCTGGTAGAAAGTTAACCACCAGAAAATCACAAACTTGTGATGGGTTAAATGTTATTTGATTCCACAGTAAGAAAATTTAATAGAAAATGTTTTTGTTTTAAGTTAATTTTCATTGAGGAATTTATTTATGATCTTAACTAAAACATAAGTAAACATACTTACTTGTCATGTATACTTTCATCTCTTACTAGATTTATTACACAAAATCATATTTTCTCTAAAAGATGAGTATTTAGGATGACTTGTTCACATTAAGAGCGCTATAATAAACTTCTTGAGAATAAACTAACCCACTAAAGATGAACTATATATTTACCATGTCTTTATACATTAACCAAAACCAAAATGGGTAGTACAAGATTAGATAATCCCAAAAAATGATAATCTTTTACAAAAAGAAAAGCTACTCTTAATCTCTAAAATTTCTCCAACAATACCCAAAGTTCAACAAAGACCATTCAATAAACAGTTATCCATAAAATTATTCAAAGTAATCCAAACTAATATTGAAACCCAAATATCTGAAGGATTTAATCACATAGTCTTCCAAGGAAAATCTTAACATTTATCTCCAAATAACATCAGTTAGTCTTAAAGTATCATATTGAAAAGTAATTAACCTAATCACATATCCTCCATGATAGGTTAATCATTTCCATAGATAACCCAAAATCAACTTATTCCTGATTCATAAGATCATCTAACTAAAAATAATTAGTCATACTAACTAGGGACTTCATGCAGTCCGGTGGTAGGTGATAAATACCAGTTGCACTTTGGTTGTGGGTTCGATTCCCACAGATTCATCTGACGCGATGGGTTGTCACATGGTCTGCGTGTTGTCCTTTGTAAAAAACTATATAATTTGATAACATTCCCAAAAAGAGCTAAATTCATAAAAAATAACCATAACATATTTTAACCAAAAAGGTTATCTAATAAATTTCGTTTTTCATCCAAAAATTTATTAACTGGTAATTGCCTCAAATTCAAGGATCATATAAACCCAAATGGTTATTTATAACTATATCCACAAAAGAAAATATAATTACTCCTTGAATAAAATTTTCGTATATCAAACATCAGGGTTACACATACTATAAAAACTCTTCTAATGTAATCCTATCATCAAAAGAGCCCTAATACTTTTAAGAATTTCACCATCCTAAAATCTACCATAACACTTGAATCCCTTATATGTTGACTTCTTACTCATTCAACATTCTTCGTGATCCATTAACCATTCCTTTCCAACTTATTCTGAAATACTTATTTCCTACAAACAAAATCATGAATCATATCATAAGATTCAATAATACGAAAACATATGTTAAGAAATAATCCATACCTTTTATTGGTCATTTTCAGTTTCTTCATCCTCAATTAGAATGACATTAGGTATTGGTAAATTAATATTTGTACGATCCTAGTGATCCCATTACTAAAACTTCTTCATAGGACATGTGTTTTTATAATGACCATGTACACCACATTTAAAGAATTCAATTGATCCTTCAAAAAGAACTTCTTTCCCTTTCCTAGAGTCAACTAGATGCTTCCTTTTTTCATCGAAGGTTCTTGATTTTTGACCTTCATTTCCACATCTACAACATCTTTCTGTCCTTTTGAAACATTTTCCTATGTGTTTCTTTCCACATCTTTGACACATAGGTTTTTGAACATACTTACCTTTATGATTATTACCTGAACTTCCGTAGGGATTTTTTTCTCGCATATGTGATGTCTTATAAAAAATAACTATGGTTTAGGTGGCCAATCCTGACTCCAAATAGTTTATTGAGAATAACCACAAGAGTTCTCATTGCAGCTCCCATATCATTTAGTTGCTCATTCAGAAAACCATCACAATTTTCTTCACATCCATTCTTACTTTGGTGCCTGCTAGATCCAGCCATTCACTAAAACCAAAAAGGTAAGTGTGAGTATAATAGTAAAATAATCTTATAATACTAAGGTATAATTATTCATGTTATCTTAAACACATTCACTTTAGCTAAAAGCTATGACTCTTTCTGAAATCCTAACCATTATGGTAATGTCACTTAAGCTTAAAGAATACCCTAACCTCTAAAGTTATCTAAACCCCCCTCTGATGCCAACTATAAGGACCCAACCTTAAAACATTACATAGTATAGAATTAAATGAATAATTATCCTATAGTATCTTTTCAGGTTTAGAGTTTTATAGAATTTGGTCATAACTATTACATCTCAAAAGATTACAAAGTAGACACTTCTACTCAGTTTCCATTTTGTTCATTAAATAAAAACTCTTAAAAAGAAAGATGTCTAGTTCCATGTTTTAGAAAACATGTCTTTCCTTGATCCCATACTTGACCCTATTCATCTTTAACTCATGTGGGAAACATTTCAAAAACATTGGATGAGCATGAAAAGCTCAGTAAGGGATATGAAAATACGGAATGAAAAAATTAGTCCATGTATACATAAAAATAATTGAAAACATAATTTACTCATAAAAAATAAGAACTTAACATACCTCATGAAATCATAATATTTATGAATAACTCATAGAAATCATAATACATAAAGGTAACTTGAGGCATTCATAACATTCTTACGTAGGGAGTAACCCTCAAGGATACATTTGGAATACCCATCACATTATATTACCTAAATATCTTTAGAGAAAACTTAGCATTTAACTCCTTCGCATTACCCAATGCATTGAAGAGATATCTCGGGCTCACTCACCCTTAGTTTATCACGGAACCACCCGACTTCATAAACATTTCCCAAGAACCATAACATAATCCTATCACATAAAACATGCATAAAGGAAACATAACATTTCTACATTTAAATCACAAGATATCAATACAACACATTGATATAATCGAAAAATTATCAGAACCATTTTCAATACCAAAATAAAAGAAAAGTAAAACAAGGGATTTTTTTTCATTGAAAAAAGTTATGGTTTGTAGAGGAAGCTGAAACTCAAATAATGGTCACGGCGGCGGAGAAGTCGTTATCGCCACATACGTTAGACAAAAACATTCCATTTGTAATTTAGTAAAACTCTTCATGTAAAAAAACTCATTTTGAATGAAATTAAAAGTCAAAAGAGTTTCATAAACCGTATAAAATAAAGTCGTGTAGAAATAAAAAGATTCCTCAATGAAAGAAGATTGAGATGAAGTCCCGTACAAAGACGATATCCTTAGATTAAGGATAAATTAATTAAATAATTATGTGTGAAAAATATAAATACACTAAATATAAGTGGATATTAAGTGTAAAAAAATCAGGGGTCATCCACACATATTCATAGCACGACATAATCAAGAAGTATAGGTTTAAGCTAAAGAATTGAAATTGGGTTAAGAAGTTCCCTTACATAAATTTGACATCCTAACGACGTCACTTTAAAATTCAGAAAATGTGTTTATGAGAGATGAAAAGGGTATATTATCACTTGGACATAAAATTTACAGCAATAAGGATATATATAAGAACATATCCCAACATAATAATATGTAAATTAAAAGACCTAACAAAAAGAAGTCTTTTAAAAAGAGGAAGGCGAAAGGTTCCCTTACCGATTTGGGTAACTTTCGATACGTACACCCCATGAAATAAGGTTCATACAACGAAAATATAAATACCCATAAATTAAAGAATATTACACAAAGAATACAATCATGGGAAGTATATACACCACACAAAATGAAATAGTGGCAAATGTAGCATGAATCTCATGGGAATAAAAAGTGAGATAAAAACCCCTTACCTCGTTGTAATCAATCGAGTTGAATGACCAAAAGACAATAAACCCCAAATAAATCACATAATACCATGAATATAAATAAAATCATGATAATATATATGAAATGGAAATACACAATAAAATACACAACAAATAAGAGGCTAACAATGGAAATCTCACGGATTTAAAAGTGAGAAAAAAATACCTTACCTCAAGTCTGACTTTTCTTGTTCATTTCTTTATATTCCTGAATAATAAACCTTGTTCAATTTATAATTTATTAAGGAATTCCTTTAAAGTTTATTATTCAATTCATATCACATATTATCATGTTATAATAATTAGTTAATTGTGTGAGTTCATATCATACGTTTTGTCGATGTTCAGTACATGAGTCAAAAATGAACTTGTTTGAAGAGAATTGTCCATGTAGTTATAAGTACATAATATCCAGAATGGTGTTCATGATTTAAATATCATATACATCCATTATATAATTATTTAATAATATTCCATAATTTTTGGAGATAAGAAATTAAATGTACCATTCATGGAGACATTAGGCCGTACGTACGCATGAACGCTACTTTTATTTTTTGTCATGTTAATGGACTTTAAAACTAAATGATACATATATATATTATAATTAAAGTATAATATATATGTTATATAGGTAACATAAGTTCATTAATTACATTCTTTATAAGTTAAATGTTTGGCATGAACGAGTCACATCACTTGAGGGGGCGGTTGTCCACACTTCCTCATATGAAATTATCGCATTTGCACAACATGCAAAGCATAAAGGTATGTTTTAAATATAAAATATAGAATCATAGAGAAGAAATAAATATAATATATATCATATATAAATATATTTCCATCATAATGGCCACCAGGAGTGGTGTTAAAAGAAGATTGAACAATCATTGTTTTGTGAGGCATTAATTCGCCACCCACAGAAACATTATGTTTTTCAACCATTAGATGGAGGTGTGTGCAAGTGTATGTAGAATACTTATCATAAGAAAATACTAGTATATTGAGGATACTGGATTTACTATAGGATCAAATAATAATAAGATAGTGGTGAGTGAAGAAGGAAAATAAAAGAAAGAAACTCGAGAGAAGACATTACCTCTAAATCGGGTAACTCTTTTTGATTTGAGCCAAAGGATTCCTTGGAAAGGCTTATGCCCAAAGTGATGCTAATTGGAGTGATAGAGGTATTTGTAGAGATAATATGAGCAGAGGTTGGATTATCCAAGAGCTTGAGAGGTGTGGGTAATGGGGGTAGAGGTGGGGGCCTTTTATAAGAGGGAGGAGGGTCACTTTTGGAAAGTCTTGAAATATTACTTTATTATAAAGTGATTTTCGGATTTTAAAGGTCCCAAAATGATATATTTTGAGTATAAGGTGATAAGGGTTTGAAATACACCCATTAAATAGGTTTTAAACAAGTTTAAGTTATAGATTTTACATTATCTCTTCATTTTATTTAAATCATTCATTAATGAAGTAATCACTGCATCATCATGGTGTCATAAATAAATAAATTTATTTAATGTATTAAAATTATAAAAAAAATACCATGATGTAAGAAATATTTTTAGATTAAAAATGAATATTTATATTCTGAGAGATCATTAATGTAAACAAAACTAAATTTTTTTTACGTAGGATATACAAACCTTTATTATATTTCTCTTCTTTTTTTTAAAATAATGTCATAAATGTCACTATCACACCCATGTGACTCCATGGGCCCTCAAGTTTGGTAAAAAGCTTATCATGGTCTGCCATGACTCAAAAAAAAGGATTTGGACATATTTTGGGGTCATTTTATATTATTATGATATTATTTTATTACCCCTAACTACCCAATTAATAATTAATCATGATAATTAAAGATAATTGTCATTGTTACTATTCATAATGTCCAAAAAAAGACACTTTATTACATAATTTGGACCTTATGATTCCAAATATGTAATCCTTTTTACCAAATTACAAACATAGAAATTTCATTAATTAATTTAAAAATAATTACCGTTGTCAAAACCAAAGATGGGTTTTTAAGATGTAAAATCTTTCAAAATATTGATTTGTTTTTACATCCAATTTAAAAGTAAAATTACATCCAATGACCAACATTGTATTAAATGATAAAAACATAATTAAATTACACATTAAAACCAATTAAAATGACAATATAACTATATAAATAAATTGGATGAAAAGGCAATTTTGAATTAAAATGCTGTATTTTTCACTATTCATTAAAAAATGAACATTATCAGAAAAATACCAAAAATTATCCCGAAGCTATATTTGATATTCAAAATTCAAAAATTATGTCCATTTTACCAAATTAAAAAAATATAAGTTTCATGAATTAATGTTATAATTAATTCCTACTGTCAAAACAAATAGTGTGTTTTAAAGAAATAATATCTATCAAAAGATTGACATTTTGTTATGTCCAATTACAGGGTGAAATTAATTCCAATGACCACCATTGGATTAAATGGTCAAAATATATTTTAAGTATTCTTTAAACCCAATTAAAAAGATAATCTAACCATATAAATAAATCATATTAAAAGGACGTTTTGAATTAAAATACAACATTTTTCACTATTCATTAAAAATGAACTTTATCGAAAAAATAACAAAAATTTACACAAAGTACATTTTTATGTCCTGATTCTAAAGATGGATTTTATTTTGTCAAATATAACATATAAAATTGACAAAAATTTGTTTTAAAAAAAGGGTTTGCCATCAAAAGGCGGTTAATCGACCTTTTAAAGAATATTAGAATATTTATTCTTAAAATTGGAATCATTTGCATTTTAAGAATCTATCATTTATTGGGTAATTGTTAAAATATTTAACAAAACATATAGAATCATTTTTTAGTTAGTTTTATTCATTCCTTCTATTACAACGACTAGGCATTTACTACCATTTAAAATAATAATATTATATTATTAGTGTGCGACGTAAGATTTCAAAGAAACTTGTTGTTGCGTATTGGGTACGCCATCGAACATAACATCCCCTTTAAAGTGATAGTAATATTTTATTCACAAATATTAATAAATATGAAAATGTCATATTCTTTATTTACCTGGGATGTTACAGTAAATATGTAATTAATTTCATCATTATGTAATTTATATCACATATATGCATTAAAATTATCCTTATTACCACTACTAAAAAATATAGCTTTAACAGTGCTAGAAATGGCCTTTATCAGCGCTAGAAAAGTGCTAACTATGTGAGTGATGTTAAAAGACCATGAATTTTATCAATGCTTTGAAAAGCACTGACAAAATAACTATTTTTCATTACTTTTATTTATCGCCACTAAAAGAACCCTTTATCAGTGCTTGTAAAAGCACTAATAATGGTACATTCTGTAGTTTGCTATTATAGAACTATGTAGAACCACTGAAGTGTGCTGTAACAACACACTACAGCACCATAAACACAAAAAACACACCGGATATAAAAAAAAACAATTCCCAATATAGAATTTAATTGAAATGAAATTTAAGACACAAATACAACAAAAATACTATATTATAGACATTTCAAACATTTGTTTATACAATAACATAAATAAAAATTATTAAATACATTCAAAAACACTCCTAACTGTCAATGTTACTATGATATTCATTGAATCTTTTTTCGAACTGCCAACACTGTTTGAGTAGTTTCGAACAAAACACCTCAAATCATAAAAAAATCCCCCTGTATAAGAAAATGATTATTATGAGTAATACTAAAAAAAAATAAATTAAACATAAATATAAAATACTAAATTAATTATATAGACAAATATTTTACCATGCGAATATCAAGATTACCTATATGATTGAGTAATGGAGGGAACTTTAGGGAAAGGGATAAATTTCAACACTACGAGAGTGAAGGTTTTGTGGGAGAAAAATTATGTACACGTTTTGGTGCAGAAAGGGAAGAAAGATTGAAAAATCACCCCAAATTGAATAAATGAATCCACCTATATAAGAAAACAATTATTATGTGATTAATGATAAAAATAAATAAATTAAACATACATATTAAGAAATACATTAACACTGTAGAGAATGATTTTACTATGAAAAACTAAAGACTACATGTGCAATTGAGCAGAGATGGAATCATTTCTCTTCTTGCAAAGGAAGTTTAGGTAACTTGAAAGAAAGTGATAAATGGAACACTATAGGGGGGAAAAGGTTTTAAGGGAGAAGAAGCATGGAAGTTGGACATAACACCCAAACTCAAACAAAAGAATCCATCTATATAAGAAAATGATTATTATGTGAGTAATACTAAAAAGAAATAGCCAGAATGGACCGAAGGCATTCATTTTTTTCTATTATGGATAATACCCCTTTTAAGGGTTGAAGGGGAACCCGTACATGAACCATAGGCCCAAGGAACAAGGGCCAACATGACTTGAAAATACATGACCCAAAGGCCCAGAAGCATACCATGCTCAATACATGACCCGTAGGCCCAACCCAATAGAACTACCCCTCCCTAGCTTCTGTATCGTTGATCGTCTATCTTTACACCTTGCATTGCTAATCAGATAGCATTTCCCCGTACAAAGTTTCACAGTGCCTGGTCTCGATGGTAGTTTCCATACCCTCTCATTATTCGAATACGGTTAGCTCTGCATCTGGTGGTTTCTATTCATATTTCTCTGATCCTCTTCTAGGGCCTTCTCTGGGTGAAATGGGCTAATCCATGTTCTCAATGGCCCAAAGGCCCTGTTCCCCAAAGGACTTTGGTGGCCCAAAGGCCCTTGAGACCCGTAGGCCCAAACCGGTGGCACGGAGGCCCAAATAGAGTAAATAGTTTCAGCTGATATAGTACCAAATAATAACTACTACAATACTGCTACAATACCTAGAAATTAGCCTCCACCCGGTTTTGAACCTGGGTCTCTTGGATTCCAAGAAGGAGCCCTTACCATTCGGGTACAAGCCCATTGGAAAAAAGAAATAAATTAAACATAAATATGATACAATACATTAATTTTATGGACAATGATTTTATTGTGAAAACATCAAGATTACATATATGATTTAGTAGAGAAAAAATCATTTATCTTCTTGCAATTTCATGACACATGGATAGAAATAATCTAAAATAAATGAACTCTGCAGAATAATGAAAATTAAATCAACATTCCATTATATAATTTTTTGGTAAAATAGAGAAAATATATGGTAACATTAAATTTTCATATATCCAAAGGGTTTCCTTTATTATAGTTCTTTCTTACGAGGGATTGGTAACATAATCATGTAAAGGAGAAATTATCTACATGAGTGGTCAAAAATATAATTTAGATTATGTTAATTTAGTATAGAACATATAAAATTATGAGTAAAAACATAATATATTAATTTTTTTACCAAATCATTAAACTCTATTTAGTTTTTTTAAAGGTTTCAATAATTTGGTTCCTCTTATGAGAATATAAATCCCCTATTTTTGGTCCCCTCTAATGTACAATACATTTTCTATATTGGGAACGAAATGAACTTATTGTGATGTCCCAATGAAAGGGTCATCCTTGATTGAATTTTCATCTGACTTAACATTTCATTTAGTTGCCAGCAAGACAATTGACCAATTCTTGTTTGTTGGTTTAGAGACATAAAATACTTGAACTGTTTTTGATACCATTATGAATGAATCATTTCCCCCCTTCTATAATAAAACCCACCTTCACAAACCCCATTTCATCAACTTTCACTCCATTGATATTGTCAACCCATTAGCAATGAAAAAGTGACACTTTAAATGTTGTATAATACAACCTGTATCTTTGTTTGATAATGCCAAAATATGAAATATTTTTATAAATAGGATTTCTATATTTGGAACTAGATATGTGATTCACTTCAGCCACAAGTGTAAACCAATATTTTTCACCATACTGAATTCATTGTTTTCCTTTTTATAGAACATATAACTATTTATTATAAAACTAGTGTAAGATATAAAATTTTTATTCAATCCACTAGCTAGCCATTGAAATCGTTCGACAATTGAATTCTAAGTTTCAGATAACTCCTTATAAATTTGATATCTAAACCATCCAATGAACTATTGACTATGTGTATCTGATATCCATCCTTCATCCCTTAATGGATTCAAATCCCTAAGAATTTCTTTGTGGGATTTAATGTATGGTTCAACATCTTCACTATTTTGTAACAAGTAAAAATACGCTTTCTCCCTCTTTGTCAGGGTAATTGTAACAATATCTCTTCCCAAAATCCCTTCACCCATAAGGTGTTCTCTATTAAGAAACTTTTGGAGTCTGATGATTTCAACATCTGATAGGTAATATGTATAGAAATCGAAATCTTCTTCAACATTATATAGTTCTCCAATACAACCTTCTGGATGATTTTGATTATAGACATACCCTTTCAAAATCTTTATGTACTGTTTAATGGGGGTATATCCATCTATAATAAAGAGGACCACATAGTTGAACCTCTATGAAAAATTTAACCATCAGGTGGACTAATATATAGAAAAATGATGTTCAGAAGAACATCTATAATTCATATAATATGATTGCAACCTCTTTATTTATGATGGGAAACATCGCCGGTTCTAAAAATTTACTGCATATTGACTTGAAAAATAATAAGAGTCTAGTTATGTCATACATTTTGAGGATGAATGTAACAAAAAGAAAGATGCATTAAATATTACATCAAAACCTGAAAGTAATGTGATTTTAGTCCTTGTAACTTCAAATTATTCATTGAAACAATATTATTAATTTTTGATGAATTCCCCTGTGAAGCTTTTACACTAGTAAAGAAAAGAAAAAACTATAATTTTTCCTATCTAGATAGAGTGTAAGATATTGGAGGAAGAAAAATCCACCTTTTACCATTCACTAGTTCCAACTCTTCCCTTATACCCATTTTAATCAAGTCCAACCTATCCCTGATGCCATATTTTATTTTTCCAAGAACATTTAGTAACATTCCAATAACACTATCAAATACATTTTTTCTACATGCATGGCATCAAAAAATGTCTGACATACAAATAATTCAAATAAAATAATTCAAATAAAATTGATCTCTTCTTCCAAATTTATTTTTATGGTTTTTCGAAAATGGTTTACCAAAAACAATGTCAATCATTTTTAATTTTTTGTATAGTTGATCACCCATTGCCAGTGAAAATGTTGTACCTTGTTTGATATTCCCATTGAATTCTTTCATCCACGATTTGTATTTATGTAATTGTGGAAAAATAATTCAATTTCCAAAAAACACAGTCATCAAGGAATGTTTCAACCGAACTGAGTATGTTCATTTTTCATAAATGGGACACCCCAACATTCCTTTAATGATATAACCTGATAAATTTCCATAAGTGGGGAAGTCATTTATCGTTTCATACAACATGGAAATCAATGTGAATTATTCACTTCTATGTGAATCATACATTCTAACACTTATATCCCACATCAATTTCAGATCATTGATCAATGGATCCAAATAGACATTAATATTATAATCGGGTTTCTTTGGTATAGATATAAGCAGAGATAACATAATGTATTTGTGTTTTGATTTATAACCATGGTGGAAAGTTATAATTTAATAATATGATGGGCCTTGTACTATGAGTACAAATCTTTACACCAAAAGGATTTATTACATATATAGATAACACAAGATGAAAGTTTCTTGGCTCAATCCAAATTCAAGAAACTTGTAATTTATTTTCCTCCACTGAGGAGAATCTACTATATGACGTAGTTTACCATATTTAATTTTTATACATGTATGACATATTAATTGTTTTTTCAGTTTCCTAACATCTATATAGTCTTATAAACTATGGAATGATAGGAAAGTACCATAAAAAATTTGAAGGACTTGATTTATTTTTCTTGAATCAATTTTCACCACACTTAGGTCATTTTATGAGTGATTCATGGTCCTTGGGAAACACTATGCAATCATTTGGAAAAGCATGTATTTTTTAGAGATCGTGCCCATTGAACATAACATTCATTTAGTATCATATGTTCAGCATGGTAGTTTATTTTGTTCTAGTAACATATATTTCATAAGACCAATAAGTTTTGTAAAGCTGTAGTCACTCCATCCACTACCATATTTCAAATTATATAACTTCAATACAGCTGGAAACATTGTTTATTTAGTAAAATCAGTATGAAATTGTTTCTTGGAACAACTTCTTAACTCCTCAAAAAACATTAGACAATCACGATGGTCATCTTCAATTTCCATTGTCATTTCTTCCATGTGATCTCCATCATCTTTTACAAATGTATTCATAACAAATTATTCATAAACCATAGTATTATCCCAATCGATGCCGATATTTAGTTTTCCCTCGTATTTAGTCAAAAATTTATATCTTTGATCTATTTCATGAAAAATAAAATGTTCTTCTAACTATTATGAACTAATTTTTCTTAAATAACAACAACGTAAACACGACCAGAGAATTTTATAAGGGTCATCTGCATGCTCTCTTGCAAACTTGATGAACTATTTAACTCCATCTTTATATTCATTTGTCAAAAGATTGGCGTGAATCCATTTTTGGTTCATATTCATCATACTGTGTTAATAAATGATTAGTTTTATATAATATATAAATAAATACACATAAGATATTCATTATCATAAGTGAAAGTTATAGAAAATTTTAATAAGAAAAATATGGATCATTTCTATTAGAATATCTATGTGCCTAGAATATTTAAATCAAACAATAAGTTTTGTTTGAATTTGAAAAAATATAGGGAGATAAAGGAAAATAATAAATGATATTATCACGAAACATTAAATGTGTAAACTAGAATATGGATAGTGTAATGAACCAAGCATGAATTACCCAAACAATGCCTAGTCAGATCATCTTATGACCACTAACACACCTCAATGTCACTAAAGGATGGCTTAAACATTGGGATCAAAAAACCATAAATGGGAGGTGGTCCCCCACCAAATAGAAACAATTAGTACCATAGGTCGAACAAAATTTTATCATGAGCCTTGGGGTAAATTGACATGTAGACCCAAAATCATCATTACCCAATATAGGCATACCTATTAGACAAAAAACTATGAAAATAAATGATTCAATAACTTTGTAGACACACATGCATGTTATGATAGTATAAAAACTCACTTATAGAATATAAGAAATATCAAATATATAAAAACCTAATATTCAAACAAAACATGAACTATAAAGGCACCATAATGATTCCAAAAGTGAAGGCTTGATGTGATAAAACCTCATGTACTTAACTGGGGTTGACCCCATTAAATCTAATCTATAAGAAAACTAAGTACCATAGTGAATTATAGGAGGAAATAGAGCCTATGATATATATAACCAATAGAGGAACATACATCACTCCACTAACTTGGTTCTTGAAAAATAGGATATGAAGTTCCATGTCCGCTATGGTATACATAAAAGGTGTCAGCATATATATAATCATTAGGGAACCACCAATGTACCTCAAATCAGTTTTCAATAAACAAGAATATAAATGAAAATCCCCCATGCTCAGCTGGGGTGGTTAGGGTGGGTAGGGGTTTGGGACATTGTTGTGAGGTCAAGTCCCCATGCCAGTGATTTACTTGTATTATCTTTGTTGTGTTGTGTGCCTCTTTCATGGTTGTGCCCAATTTTTTAAAAAGAATATACATTAAAATTTCAACACATTTATATACATGTATGAAAAAATTATTTATTAAGAATATATAAAACTTATCAGTAAAACAAAAATGAATAAATCCAAGATTCAATATGAGATATAAACAATAGATCATACATCAGTAGTCAATATAAACAATGAACCACAAATCATTCCCTAAACAATAGTTCACAAAAAAATCATAAAAAAAAGTTCATAAAAAATCATAGAATAAGAAATAAAAAATGAAACAAAAAACACACAAAGAAAATAGGAAGGACTACCTCTCTAGGTTGAAGAAAATACGAGACCCTCTTTAGAAATCCTAACTATAATCAAACATCAGATGTCAGATAAGGCATTGGAGCAATTGGATGCAGTCGAGTGGTGTGATTCAAACTTTAGTTCACCAAGGAGGAGCACCATAAGGGGGTGGCTTCCATAGAAATATTATTTATCATGATGATTTCACAAATAGTTATGGGTTTTAAAATATATCGGGACACTTTTATGAGCATTTAAGTAATAAGCTTTGATAAAAGGGCTCTTTATCAATGCTTATTTATCACTAATAAAGATTGGTCTTTATCAGTGCTAAAAAAGGGCTGAAAGAATAAATATTTATGAGTTCTAAATTTATAGTGCTAATAAATTTAATTTTATCTACGCTTAATTTAGTGCTAATAAAGATGATTTTATCAATGCTTATTAGTGAAGTAATAATAAAGGATAAATAATTATAATTATAAAAAAATTATAAATATTTATATATACATAATAAATATATATAAATATAAATATAGTACATATATTCTTTTTAAAGTATATTTATTATAATTTTACAATTATTTATTTTTAATTATAGAAATATTTTTTAAAAATAATATTCATATCATTATATATATTTATATAATTATATATATATTTAATAAATAAATAAAAATAAAAATATAGTAAATATATTCATTGTTTAAATAAATTTACTATAAATTTAATAATTAATTAAATATATATAATTATTTATTTATAATTAAATAAATTGTTTTTAAAAAAATATTTATTTATTTATAATTATAAATATATAAATGTATAAATATAGTAAATGTAAATTTATATATATATTTATGTATTAATTTTTTTTACAAGTATATTTTTAACATTATTAATGAATATTTAATTTTAAGTGCATACATATATGTTAAAAATGAGTGAAATTGAATAAATTAAGAATAAGTACACTTTAACAATATTGAATAAAATGATAAGTTTTTTGTGTGTGTATTGTAATATATAAAAATACATTAATTACGTCTATGTGAAATCAATATGACACAGATTTTATGTATATTAAATTAAAAAATCAAACGACATTCAATTATATTCCGAGTACTATGAAATTTGTCAATATTTTTAACTTATATGAATTTTTAAATATAAAACATTATTCAATAAATATCTAACTATTTAGTGTAAAGAGTATAAATATTTTGTAATATATAAATCATATTTATATACATTAATATATATCTATATATTTAATATATAAAATTTAATAACATTAACTATCATAATTATCTAATTAATAATATGTCTAATATTTAAAAATGTATAATAAATATATTCATTTTTATCAATAATTATTTAATTAATAAAATTTGTAATAATTTTTTAATAATGACACGTTTTATTTTTAATTTATTTAATTATTTCATTTTATTTATTCAGACCTTTATCTATGCTAAAAATAAAGCCCTGATAAAGGGTACCCTTTATTTGTACTAAAAAAAAGTACTGATAAAGGATACCATTTATCATTTCTAAAAATAAAACACTGATAAAGGATACCCTTTATCATCGATAAAAAGAAAATGTTGATAAAAGGTTAAATTCATCAGTGCTATCTTTAACACTGATAAATATTCCATTTATCAGCATTTTGTTTCTAGCACTGATAAATACCAGTTTTGTTAAAGGCATGTTTTATAGTAGTGTACCTTCCATGTAAAGCGTTAGCGAAAAAATTGCATCGCATCCCGAGGTGGGAGTCCACTATATATAAGAGACACATTATCGTATCCCCCATGAAATGGAAAGTAAAAACTTATAAATTATATCATATTTTCATAAGTATAATTATTTAAAAATATCATATATATTCTATTAATCCATCATTATATCAATCCATGAGAGGCAACGATGGAAAACAAATAATGATTTTGTATCCATTTAGATAAAAGATGAGATGGATTTAAGTTATTAATTAAAAATAATATCATATAAATATATGGTATATACTGGTGTTATTATATAATAATAATTTAATAATATTTTAAAGAGGTGTAAGATCAAATAAAATAAAGAAAATCGAATAAGCATGATATCTCTTCTTTGGAAAACCTCCTTAGGTAAGCACCAAAAAGATTATTTGGATATATTTATGATCAAAATAATGATTCTAGGGTTTGGGTAGGTAAGTAAGTAAGATATTTGGGTTGTTATTATCCATGAAAAATGGTTTTTAAGGTGTCAAGAGTAGAGGAGAGAGGGTGTCATTTTATAAGAGAGGTGAGTGTGACACTTATAACTGTTGAAACAAATGGTGTACCCAATTTTTTTACATTTTAAAAGTGTCATAAATGGATAATAATAGACTATTTGATAATATATAGTCTAAATATTTCCATAAAATAGATTTTAGAAAAGTGTTTAGGTTATTTGGAACCTTATCTCATTAGTTTAACCCCCAATAAAATCGTTTTCATCTTAACCACAATAATTAATTTTTACAATTTACACTACTCAATATAGTAAAAAATTATGTTTTACCTATTAGATTATATAAATAATGATTATTAAATATATTAAATCCATTTTATGAAATTCAATTCAAATAATTGGAAAAATTTAATTTTAAATTTAAACTAGTAGACATGATGAAAAAGGGGGTTTTAGAGAAGTGTATTTTTCAAGAAAAAGATGATTTGATATTTACTCTATGAATAATAATAATCATTATATGAATCTAAAATAATATCTATAGAAATAAAATATATACATTTAATTTAATTAATTTATAATTATGGGTCTTTTTAATTAATTAAAAAGGATAAACAATATGCATCTTAAAATTTTTTTTCTTCTTTAGAAAAAGCATATTTTTAAACAAAAAAACTTATAATAAAATCAAATTTGAAGTTAATTTTAAAAAAAAAAGTCTATTAAATATAAATAAATAATAAATATGTTACTTTAAATAATATTCAAAACATACCGATACTTTTAAATTTCTTAATTTGTTGAAAATAAATGACATTTTTAAAAAAATCAACATTTTCACTATTCACTGAAAAAGCAGTATCTTTTGAAAAATATCAAAATTTCAGAGAAATTAAATTTTGATATTAAAATTTATAATATGATGTTAATTTTATCAAATAAATCTTCCAATTTTTTGAAAAATTAATTATATATGTTTCTCATGAAAACCAATAAAAATCATTTTTGAAGAAAACTTATTTTCAAAAAATAAAATTACTTTACTAAAAATTGATTGATCATTTAATAAAAATGTATAAATATTCTATATTTATTAGTAAATTTATATTTTTATATATATTTTATAAATTAGTTAATAATATTCATACCCTTCAATTTAACAGAAAGGTTATAACATGTATATACTTCACGGGTCGTTTAAGCTCGGGGTTGTGTGTCGTTTACGCTTTCAAACACCAAAATATCAATGTTGTGTGTGTCAGAAGCTATCTAAGGGATTAAATTTATTTAAAATTTAGTATATCATAATGTATCAGGGTGTTACATTTTTTTCTAGGATCAGTGTTTCATTTCATATATGTTGTCGAACATAATTTTATTTATTTAAAATCCTGGGTTTTTACATCCTCATCACTTTAATAAATTGTGTCCTCATAATTTGAACTTATCTAGACAATAAAAGGTTATAAATTAAAAAATAACTTTTTCAGAAACCCACATCATAAAAAGGGTTAATAAAAAATCCCCTTCATAAGAGATAGAAGGATGTAAAAAGTTCATTTAGAATAACACATATTAGTTTTTAAAGTGTGAGAATATATGTGGGAAGTGAACATTTAGACATGGAAGAAATAAATAATGTCCAAATAATGATATATACTTATAGAGATCATTGATCACAATAAATTGAATAATCAGGAGAAAGGTAACAAAATCAAAACAATAAACCAACGAGGTGTAAAAATAGTCATTGATATCATCAGAAATGATGGTAATAGGAAATTGTTTTGTTTTAGGTTTGTTTTTCTACAGTTGAGAAATTCATTTTCCGTATATACTATTTTAATACAAAAATATACTTACTTGATAAGTTTAATTTCATCCTTCAATCAATTTACACCACAATCTCATCTTTTTCTCTAATTAATGAGTATTCAAGATCGTTTTTTTCATGCCTGATTCACTAAAATAAACATTTAAAAGATCACATAACCATTAAAGGGATAATAAATCTATTCCACCAATATTTAGATATTAATAAAAAATAAAATGGTCATAAAATGGTAAGATAATTCCCAAATTTAATAGAAAATCATATGATTAAATAATACATCAATAACCAAAATTTAATAACAAAACCCAGGCTGAAACTAAACCATTACATATATAAATGACACTATATCCTAAATAACCTCAATAACCTCAAAATTAAAAACTGGTTTAACCTCAAAGGTTATATCATAACTTTTATCATAGAAGACCAAAAATATAGAAGTTTTTTATGAGAAAACAATAAATACTTTTTCACCAAATCACATTACATTCCCATGGTTATCTATATTATAAAACTTGTGTTACCATAATTCCCCCAATATCCAAAATCATATAATTATTAAATATTATCTATAATATAATACTTATTTCTGAAAAATATAATGGAATAATTCACATTAAACTGAACATATACTTTAACCCAATAAAAAATCTCATAAAGCTTCATTAATAACTTTAGGATATCATCACTTAAAATGTCAAAAGGGATGTCAAATATTTTAAAATTATGATCAACCTTAATCTTATAGAACTATGATGGTATCCAAAACTCATAATATAACCTCACATGAAAACATTATTATCTAAAAAATTATCTAAACCTCTATTTGATACCAAATATTATAGCCCCAAACTCACACACTTAAATCTGGTGCTGAAATCATAAAAATTAAATTTATGGTTTTGATATCGATGAAGGCGACTCAGTTTTTTTCCATCTAAAATTTACAACATCATAAGTAACTATTGGGTCAATTAATTTCTTAATGAAATTTTAGTTTTAGAGTTTTATATAATTAATATAAACTCTTAAGATTATGGATTCTTAAACAATTGGTTCATAAAGATGAACATCATCTCCCACTATTCCCAACTTTTCATATTCCATATTAGGTTATCATATTCATCCATATGAAATACTTATATAAATAATTAATTTAACATCATTTTTGATAACCAATGGAAAAGGAAACATAATAAAGGTGATCTCAAATGATCAGTAAGGGTAAACATAAGAATTAACAATTGAATGACATCGATGATATTTATATGAGCATAAAGTTATGACAAGATAATAAAATTTCATGAGAATAACATAAGAGAAATCATACCTATCTATTCCTATATCATCAAACATGAAAAAATGTAATAGGGCTTTAAAAATGAAAGATTCACCAGAATCCATAATCACGATCCATGTTATATCAATCCTAATAAAAGGAAGTATTTATAACCTATAACAACATAATAAAATCCGTTCACATCTTGCGACATCATCATCACAAAACCCTTACAGAATGCTTAAAATTGGAATAACAATATATAAAACTCCCAATATAATTTTCTAGATAACATAATAAATAGAAAATTCATTGGATTACTATCTGGGAACACCCATTATATAATCTATATCAGGATCACCCGATGTTATTTGGGCGCACCCATCAAATACGATGTATCGGGCTCACCTGACACTATCTGGGAACACCCATTATCATTAAAAATGTACAATTACAATTCATGAATAAAGTACATAGAGAATTTATTTCATCATAAACTCATAGAAACAACCTTTATTATTTCCAAAACTTGATTTACCCTTATAAAAGATATGGGTTCCACGACAATATCATTAAAACATAACTGCCCATAGAAAAAATAGTCTCTATGATGATCACTTTGAAACATGATTAATCAATGGTAAATAAATGAGTTCCATGTCAATATTTTTGAAAATTGATCAACCTGTGGAAAATAAATGAGTTTGATAACAATATATTTGAAAAATGATTAATCCATGGTAAAGAAATGAGTTACATAGAAATCTATTAGAAGCATGATTAACCACTAGAAAAGAAACGTGTTTCGTACAATTATCTTTGAAACAATATTAATCCATATAAATAAGTAATAAGGAAGGTATTATTTAAAAATATTCCCATTAGAGGATAAGTAACAATAAGGGTTATTGACATTGATGAATTGAAACACCATTAAAAGATCAATATTTTTTTTTTGAGAAAACAACCTTTTTATTAAGAAAATCATTTTTAAAAACTAAAAATTCATTATATATTGTAAAAATACATTACTTTGAAAAGAAAATTGGAAATATATAAAGAAAAATTCAAGGAAAATAATGGACATGATGGCGAGAAAATCTGTTCATATCATAAATATTAAAAATAAACATTCCTATCGAATTGTTTTTTAAAAGGGAGTCAAAAGTTACCCATTTAGAAAATTTTAAGAAATTTACTTTGAAAAACAATTAAAATAAGGTAAAAATCATGTAAATTTTTTTTAATAATTTTTTTTAAAAAAACATGGACATGGAAGAGAAATATATCTAATCTAAAAGAAAAATAAAAGATCAATATCACTATAAATAACTTTCTTAATGATTATTTAATAAATAAAGGAGGAAATGAGAATAAAAATGTTAAAAAAATTCATAACTAGTGGTTAAGAATTTTTTTTGATCTTGGAAAATAATAGAATATGATTTCATCAAAAGGAACCTTGAACATAAAAAATCTTGAAAGGAAGGAGATTGTAACACAAATCCATTACCACTTTGGTAACTTTTCTATTTTAAGACCAATGAAAGAATAAAATCAGACTAAAATTTATGTATCATAAACCTAATTATTTTCATGACAAAAAATATTAAATTTAAATTAGATACATCTAAAAAATGATGATAGGTGTATACCATAACATAAGTCCCAATGAAGTAAATTTGAGATAAGAAACCCTTAGAATGATCATAATGTTAAAGTGAAAATTAATTAATGAATAAATTATTTTTATAAAATAAAAATAAAAATAAAAGGATTAGAAATAAAACATAATATAATAAAAATTAAATACATATAAAATCTTGTAATATCAAATACAATTAAGATGTAATGTAACCTAATGAAAACAATTATGATATAAAATTATTTATAACATGGTAACTTTAAATCCAAATCACCTTGGATGAAATAGTTAAAATTTAATCTTAAAATACAATTAATTATTAAGGATTAATGATATAACATGTAAAGGTATCAGTAAATTCACCACACAAAATATATTATGTGCATAAAAGAAAGCACGTCTCAAAGAAGGACAATTTGAGACGAAACGCTTACTGCTTTGGTAATCATTGGATCAAAACCTCATGAAAGAGAGTACCTCATATGTGTTAATAAATCAAAATAATATACATGAAAATAATAATAAAATATAATAATTATATATATATACACCACACAACAAAAACTAGTGGTGAATATGGAATATATCTCACAGAAATAAAAGTGAGATGAGAAGGCCTTACCTCCGGTCCGAATTTCTTCATACGTATTCAAACCACATTTATAATAAACATATATTAATTATTTTATTTACTAATTAAATTTTCCAGGTTTATTACATTATACTTAAACCATTTATTTTATTTCTTTTTAATGATATATTTAAATATTTAATCAGTTAAGTCCACATCAGGTGTTTTGAGGATGTTCAGTTCATTATTTTTAAAACAACTTTGGTGTGTTGACCACGATCAAAGAGATAATTAATGAAACATATAAATAATAATCATCATGAAATATTCATCACATTTATAATTAATTTTTTTTAAATTCAATCAGAATATATGGTTATGAAAAATGAATTACATAATAATTATAGAGATAGTATATCGTAAGTACGCAAGAGTAACGTATCCATTTTTCAACAATCATTATGGAAAGACGAAAGAAATATTTTATATTTAAATAATTATAAACATATAATAAATAATAAATTAATTATTTAAATATACTTACATATATCATACATGTGTTGTGGGGTTGAAAATAGAATCACATCGCTTCTTGGAGGTCGTAGTCCACACGTGCACACAAGCAACATTATCATTTCTTAGTGTGAGAAAGAAAATGATATATTATCTTTTAAGAATGTTAAACATGTAATTAATATCATAACTGTTTCTTTTATATCACATATATTCAATTAAATTATCTTTATTACCTTCCATGTAAATCATTATTGAAAAAAATCGCATCGCATCACGAGGTGGTAGTCCTCCATTTACACGAGTGATGTTATCATATCCCCCATAGAATGAATAGGAAAAAGATATATGTGAAATAATATCTCCAAAAGTATAAATATGTTACAAATATAATATATACCCTTTTAATCCATTATTATATGAATCCATGGGAGGAGATGATAGAAAATGAATGACATCAGTTTGTGATACGGTAGTCTTCCATACACACGAATGATGATTTAATATCCCATTTGATGAAAGAGAAGATGGATTTAGTTTATAGAATAAAAATAAAAATATAAAAATATATTTTTCAAATTGGTGTTATTATATAAGAGTAATTGAATTATATTTTAAGGTTGTGGGAGAAGAATAAAATAAAGATGCTCGATTAAGCATGATACCTCTTCTTCAGGAATCCTCCTTAGGTAAGCACCAAAAGGCTTCTTAAGATGGATTTATGATCAAAATAAGGGTTCAAGGATGTGAATATATATGTAAGTAATATATTTTTTCTAGTATTGTATGATAAAAAAATGTTTTGAAGGTGTGAATAGGAGACGTGAGAGGGTGTCCTTTTATAAATGAGGTGAGCGACACACTTGTAATTTTTGAAAAGAAAATGGCATACCCATGTTTTTCACATGACACAAGGGTCAGAAATATATAATTATCTAATATTATAAATTATAAGGTATAAATATATCTTTAAAATATATTTTATAGATGTTTTTAGGTCATTTTAACCCTTATATTTTTAGTTTAAGCTCTCGATAAACCCATTTGCACCCTAATCGCAGTAATTAATTTTTACTATTTTCACTATTAATTTCTGTAAAAATTTAAGTTGAATTTATTATATAATATAAATTATGATTATTAAAAGTATTTAATCCATTTTACACAAATATATTAATTTTTTTTAAAAAATTTAATTTAAAATAAAACCCGCATACGTGACGAAAAAGTGGATTTTCAAGAAGTGTATTTTCCACAAAAAAGAGGATTTTATATTAACTATATGATTATTATAAATCATTGTATGAATATAAATTAAAACTTATTTATATATAATATATAAATTTATTCTAAATCATTCCTCATTAGTGAGGTTTTAAATAATTTATAATGATAAATGGTATGCACTTTAAAACAATTTTCAGAAAAACCCCATTTTAATCCCAAAAACTAACTTATAATAAAATCCAATATGAAGCCGTGTCAAAAATAATTAAGTGGATTAAATATAAATAAATAATACTTATCTTAATATAAATAATATTAAAATGATAATAATTATTTTAAATCACAAAATTTATTGAAAATAAATGACATTTTTAAAAAAATCAGTAATCTTCACTACTCAGTAGAAAATCATTATTTTCTGAAAAATCCCAAAATTTTACCCAAATAGAATTTTGATATTTTCATTTCAATTATTAAGTTAATTTTATCAAATAATTTTTATAAAAGTTTAATAAAATAATTATATATATTTTTTCATAAAAAGAAGTTAGAATAATTTTTGAAGAAAACATATTTTTGAAGAATAAAATTACATTAATAAAAAATGATTGATTATTTACTAAAAATTAATCAACAATTTATATTTATTACCATATTTTTACTCATATATATTTTATAAATAATTTAATACTATTTACACCATCCAATTTAATAGCAAGGTTTTAATAGTTATATATTTTGTGAGTCGTTTAAGCTCGATGTTGCGTGTTGTATACGCTATCGGACATAAAAATATCATGTTGTGTGTCACACAAAGTATCAAAGAGATTAAATTTATTTAAAAATAAATATATTTAAATTTATTTAGGTATTAAATTCTCATTTAATATCAATGTTTCATTTCGTATATTCTATCAAACATAATTTTATTCTTTTAAAATCATAGGGTGTTATATCCTCCCCTATTTAATAAATTGTGTCCTCATAATTTAAAATTTATCTCTGTAATAAAAGGTTGGTCATTTATAAAAACATTTTTTTAGAAACCCACATCATAAAATAGTTAATAAATCATTCTCTTGATAAGAGATAAAATGACATACATAGGTCATATTGAATAATGCATAATGGGTTTCTAAATTAGAGAACATAGGTGGGAAGTGAAGATTTGGAAAAGGAAGAAACATTTATTGCCCAAATAAATATATAGAGTGATAGAGATAATTGAAAATCAGAAAGTGAATGATCAAGAGAAATTTAACAACCATATAACTATATACCAAATAGGTTTGAAAATGGTTATTAATATCATCAAAAATGATGGTAATAACACAAAATATTTTTCAAGATCATTCTCCTAGAGTTGAGGAATTATTTTGAGATATAGACTAAGAGAATAATGAAAATATAATTACTTTATATGGTTAATTTCATCCTTTAATTAATGTACATCAAAATATCATCTTTTTCTCTAAATTAATAGTATTCAAGATTTATTTTTTTCATCCCCAAAGCACTAGATTCAACTTTTAAAGGACTATATAACCATATGTGGGATCATAAAGTAATTCCACCTCTATTTAGATATTAAAAAAAAATTTGAACATGGTAAAAAATTTACCAAAATGAATAAACCTTCATATGATAAAATAATACATTAATCTGCTAAATTTTGTTATAATTCCCAAGTTAATACTAAATCATTCCATATATAAATGACCCTATATACCCAATTACCTTAGTAAACTCAACCTTAATGAGTGTTTTAACCTAAAATTTTATATAACAACTTTAATCTTACAAGAAAAAAAATATAGATATCTACTTATAAAATAACATTCAATACTTTTCCACTAAATCTCATTACAATAACATGGATATATATAGGATAAAACTTGTGTTCCCATAATTACCTCAATATCCAAAATCATATAAATCATAAAGGTTATCAATACCTTATCAATTATATCCACAAAATGTAAAGGAATTATTCAAATTTAATAAAACTTTAGATATACTTCAACCCAATTAAATGCCTCCAAAATTTTCATTAATCAATTTAAGATCTCATCACTTAAAACCTCAAAAGGGGTATCTAAGACTATGAACTTATGATAAAAATTATTATTATATACCTATTATTATATCCATAAATCTTAAGATAAAACCACATGAAAAAAATCACAATATCCAAAGTTATATAAACCTACCTTTTATACCAAATATAATTTCCCAAAACATACATTCCCAAATTCACTTCTGAAATAATAAACATTACATTTTTGGATTTAATACTGATGAAGGTGACCCAATTTTATCCTTCTAAAACATATAACATCAGAAGGAAATATTGGATCAATTACATTCTCAAAGACATTTTGGGTTTTTTTAAGAATTAGGAAAAAATCTTAACATCATGGATTCATCAACAAATGTTTCATAAAGATGAACATCATCTCCCACTATACCCATCTTTACATATCCCACATTAGGCTTTCATTATTATCCACATGAATCTCTGTAATAAATAATTAATTTAACATAATTCTTGATTACCTGGGAGAAAGAAAATATAATAATGCTGATCTCATGTTCACAATAAGGGTAAACATAGCATTGAAAATTATATTCTCTCAGTGAGATTAAGATGAGCATAAGGGTATGATGAGATAATCAGTGTGCATGGGAATAAAATAAGAGAACTCATTCATATAAATACCTAGATCATAAAACATAAAAACATCTAATAAGTATTTAAAAAAGGAGAGAGTTATCAGAATCAATAATCACATTCCATGGGATATAAATATTGAATAAAGGAAAAATTTATAAAACACTGTATAATAATAAAAATGTATTGGTATCTTGGGACATCATCATCATAGAACCCTTACAGAACCCTTAAAATTAGAATAAACATATGAATAACTTCCAATATAATTATTTATATAATATAATAATTAACCAATGCATTGGATTTCAATCTAAGCTCACCCATCATATAAGCTATATCAGGCTCACCCGAAAATATCTAGGAGCACCCATCGTATAAGCTATATCGATCTCACCCGATGCTATTTGGGCATACCCATGACCACAAATAACATCCTTATACTATTCAATAATATATTAAATATATCATTAATTTCATCATATACTCTTAGAATGAATTGTTATTCTTTTCATAACTTCATTAACCCATGAAAAATAAATGGGTTGCATGAGAATCCCTTTGAAACATGATTAACCTATGGAAAAGAAATAGTTTCCATAATAATCTCTTTAAAACATGAGTAAAAAATGGTAATGAAATGCATTACATGTAAATATATTTGAAACATGATTAACCCATGGAATAGAAAAGGGTCATATAACAATTTCTTTGAAACATGTTTAACCTGTGGTAAAGAAATGAGTTCCATAAAAATCTCTCTGAAACAAGATCAATCTATGGATAAAAAATGGGTTCCATAAAAATATAATTGAAAAATATAAGTCCACATATATAATTAATAAGGATTATATCATAACAAAATATACCCATTGTATAATAAGTAACAATAAGGTTTGTTGGCATTGATGAATGGAAGTAACATAAAAAGATCCTTAAAATCATTTTTGAGGTAAAAAACCATTTAATTTTAAAAATAAAATTCAAAAACTAAAAATTCACATAATATTGTGAAAAATTATTTTTGTTGAAAACAACCTTAGAAATTTATAATTGAAACTTCAAGGAAAATAATGGGCACGACAGTGGTGAAACTTGTTCATGTAATAAATGTTAAAAATAAATATTCCTTTAAAAATATTTTTAAAAAGGGTGTCAAAAGTGAAATATTTTGAATTCAATCCTTCTTAATATTGTGTTGGTGAATTTTTTTAAGGAAATTATCCACAATTAATTTGTGATTTATAAGAATTATCTTGACCAAAATTCAATAAACGGTGTTCTCTATAAGACTCAAAGTGCATGTTTTTTACTTTAAAAGTAACATTTTAGTTCAAAAATATGCATCACTTAATAAAAACTAATAAAACACACTCAAATTTGTAAGATAATTTTGTTCAATTATTTATTATTCATTTATAATATATAACAATCAACCTCACATCATCTGACATACAGTGTGGCTAGTATGACTGAAAGTATGTGTTTTTATTTAAAATTGAAATTTTAGTATAAAACACACTTCACATACTCAAAATGTATAAAACACACTCAAATTTTCTTGGGAATTTAGGTTTATGACCTATAAATAATTTTTACATGTATGAATCAACCATAGATCAATTTGACACACATTATGCTGGTATGACTCAAAGTGTGAGTTTTTTAGTTTAAAAATTATATTTTAGTTTAAAAAATTCATCACCTTCTAAAAACTAATAATTTGTTATGATATTATATTTATAATTTATGAAAATTTTATATAAGTCATTTGTTATGTATAGGAATCAGTTTCACTTCAATATGATACACGGAGTGGCCAATGTGATTGAAAGTGCGCATTTTTTTTTAAATAAAACTTTTAGTACAAAACTAGCTTCACATACTTAGAATTGAACAATAACACTTATATTGTCATGATACTTTAATAAAATGATCCATACGTCATTTTTGATGTTTATGAATCATCCTCATGTTAATAGGATACATGGTGTGCCCGATATGACTCAAAATGTTTGTTTTTAGTTTAAAAGTAACATTTTAGATCAAAACACATGCCACTGACTAAGAAAACATGTAAACACACATAGATTTTATTTATAATTTAGGAAAATGATATTTAAGTTATTTTTTAAATATAGGAATCAAACACACATCAATCTAACACATGGTGTGGTTGGTATGACTGAAAGTGCATGTTTTTATCTAAAATTAATATTTTAGTACCAAATAAGCATCACAGAATTAACACTAATAAAACAAGTTCAAATTATACTTATACTTTAGTAAAATTATATGTAATTAATTTTTGACATGTAGGAATCAGGATCATGTCAATCCAATATATTATGTGTCTGATATGACTCTAAGTGAGTATTTTCAATTTGAAAGTGACATTCTAGTTCAAAATTTGTGTCCCTGATTGAAAAGAATAAAATTAACTCCAATTTTATTGATAATTTAGGATAAAAATTAATAATTAATTTTTTATGTATAATAATTATCCACATGTAAATCCAACACATAGTTTTCCCGATGTGACTCAAAGTGTTTTTTTGAAAAGAATCATTTGAGATAAAAACATGCATCACTGACTGAAAACCATGTAAATACACTCATATTGTATTTATTGTAGTTATCCAACCCCAAAAATCCCAGAGGTGGTGCCATGATACCATTAAATTGACATAATTTACAAGTAGAACATTCCCCAAAGGACAGAACAACTTATTTTCTCTAGTAAACTAGATACATAGACAAGTCTTGTATTACAAATGAATTCAAAAATTACAACATAATTTATTTGAGGAAAATAACTTTATTTCATATAGATTATCCTTGCATATATTTCTAAGAAAAATTCAGGTAATCCAGGGGAAAGGAAACATAATAAGGGTAATCTCAAAATCTAATGGTAAGTACAGTGGAAGAAATAATGAATTAATGTGAATAATTATTATGGAAATGTAATCATTAAAACACATTAAATATAATCAGTAAACTAAATGGATAAAAAATATGGAAATTTAATAACTAAAAACACATTCCATTCAAATAACTAGATAAGGAATAATCAACATGTAAAGGAAAATAACTAAAACAAATGCCATTTAATCAATGAATTCAGAATAAAATGAATCTATAGATAATTTCAAATCAAAAATCTCAAGGATAATAATAAATAAGGTGAAAATAACATTTCTTTTTCATGGTAAAAAGGTTAGAAAAATTACTTGTTCGGAAAGAGACAAGAATATTCCTTTAAAAAAAATTTTGATAGTCAAAAAGGGTAAAAATTTATTTAATAAATCATTTTGTAAAGGTTAAATGTTCTTTGAAAACCTTTTTAGAAAATAATATTTTTATAAGAAAACATGGTCTCTGACTAAAAGAGAAATGAAGTTGGGTTTTATTGAAAACATATTTGAAAGTATTTTGAGTAGCAAAGAGTGTAAAAATGGTACTATTATATGAAAAGTTCATGAATAGCATGAGGAGAATAAAATTAATGTATTTATTAAATAATTATCCAACCATTTCCTCCAATGTAAATTCAAGTGTAAACAATCCCAAACAAAACGATATTGTGAAGTAAACCCTTAAAAAGGATATAAAATTGATGTGAGAATCAATCAATGAGTAGATTTTGTATGTCAAATATAAATCCACATAAAAAAAGTGGAAATAAAATAATATATATTAAAAAGTTATTACTCACAAAATCGTAGAATATTAATGAATATGGGGTAGTAATATAACCCAATGAAAAGGAATCAATTTATGAAATTATTCATTATTTGGTAACTTTTAATTAAAACCCACATTGAAGAAATAATTCAAAATGAAAATATAAATTCCGTAAATATAAAACAAATTTATGATATAATATATCAAAATGGGAATTAGATACACCACATAAATGAAGTATGTGGTGAATATTACAGTTATCTCATAGATGTAAAAAGTGAGATGAAAATACCTTACCTTGTGTTTCCTTTCAGGCGAATATATTTTAACTTCTTCTATAATGGATTTAAATTATAAATAAATTATAATAGAACCATAATCATTTTTATAATATCATATATGATCTTCATATGAAATATTATTACCCATTTTTAATAATTTTTCAATATTTTCACTATTTTAGGTGTTAGTTGTCCAGTTTTTCAAGTATGTTTTGACTTGTTATTTTTATTCTTCTTATGAAGATCATGATTTAATAATATCCATAATCAAAACCATGTTTTTATTACAATATATATTTATTATATATTTATTTATAATAATCCATAATATTTGGATATATTAAATGAAATTCATTATTTATGGAGAAGGTAGGTCGTAATTATGCATGAACGCTACTTCCTTTTCCTTATCATATTTAAAATAATGAAAATTAAATGTTATATATGTATATACAATTATATTATCATATTTATTTCATATATTTCAAATATTCTTATTAAAAACATCTTTTATACATTCCATGTATAGCGTGAATGAATCACATCATTTTGAGGAGGCGGTTGTCCACAGTTCAACAAACAATGTTATCGTATTCCGAAAAAATGGAACACATAGAGTTATGTGTTATTTAAAAATTTAAAATGTATAAAGAATTATAAATATAATATATAACATATAAAAATAGTGTTTCCATCATAATTTCCACCCTGAGACATGGTAAATAAATAATGAACAATCACCGTTTCGTGAGGTGATAAACCACTATACAAATAAACAATAAGTTTGTTACCCATTAGATGGATGTGTGTATAAGTGTAGGTCAAAAAGATAGAATAAAAAATATACTTATATTTATTATAATTATATTTATTATATAATAATTAAATTATAATATTTTATGGGGTGTATAAGGATATAAAAAGAAAGTGATCGTTGAAGAATGTTACCACATTTCCGAGTAACTCCTTTTGGTTTATACTAAAATACTTCCTTGGTTGGATTTCTACCAAAATATAGGATTCTAGGATTAGGGGAGGGATTTTGGGAGACTATTTGATTTGATTTTTGGTGATACAAATGTCTTGAGATGTGTGAATAAGTGGGAGGGGTGGGGGCCTTTTATAGTGGGGGAGGAGTGGCATTCGTTTAAATTTTTGAAATAGGAATTACACCCACGTTTTCCCATGTCAAGTGTCTATGTCAAGTGGCTCAAATAATGGTAAAAATTAAATCCAAGGTATTATAGGGTTAAAATATTAACATAAAATGGGTTTAGACAAGTTTCTCGGTCATTTTGGCTCTTAAGTTTAACTTTTATCCCTTTATTATGTTAACTTTCCTCTTAATCTCTATAATTAATTTGAATTACTTTCACTAATATTTTTGGTCAAAAACTAATTTAAACTTATTATAAATTATAAATTAATCTTATTCCTAATATAGAAACTATTTATATAAATTTAAATCATAGAAGTGGAATAAATAAATTTAAATTTAATCCCATAGATGGGATGACAACACAAGTTTTTAAAGTAAAAATGTTCAAAAGTTTGCTATGTTTTTATATCCAATTTCAAAGTGAAATCGATTGAAATTACTTAAATAAAATTAAATTATGTATAATTGATATAAATAAACTTTAAACCCAATAAAAAAATATAATTTAACCTTATAAATAAATCAGATGAAAAAGAAGATTTGATTTAAAATTCATAATTTTTCAATATTCATCAAAAAATGAAACCACCCAGAAAAATAGAAAAAATTAACACTTAGAAAATTTTTATGTTATTATTTAAAAAATAGTTTTTATTTTTATATATTAAATTTATAAAATTTCCAAAATTTATATTTAAAATATGTTTTCCCTTAAAATGCGATGAAACTATCTTTAAGAAATATAGGTTTTATGCTTAAAATTGGGTTTGTTCTTATCTTATGACTATAAAATATATTGGGTGAAAATAAAAAATATTTGATTGAATATATAATATATAAATTTCATTAATATAATTTACTGATAGAAATTAATTTGATTTATTAAGACAAAATTCCATTAGGAGAATAAAAATAAAAATAAATCCTCTATATTAAATTGGTTTATAATTATTTGGTAACCAATGAATTTAGAATAGATTTTTATAAAACAGATATTTTTATAAGTTTTATAATAATATTCATAACTTATAATTTAATGTCTAGGTTATATCATATTATATTAAATAACAATGTTTTAATAATATATTTTTGTTTTGTAAAAATTGATCTTGTGTGTAATGAAAGTCATTGAAGGAATTCATTGTCACGTGTGGAATAAGAAAACTAAGAGTTGCATGCATTTCAAGAAATTGAATATGTTAAATTTATTTAAAATAGTAATTATATTGTAAAGTATCAGGGTATTATATTCCCTTACATGCTTTGTGTTGCATGTCATACACTTTATCGAATAAAATATTATTATTTTAGAATTTTGGAGTATTACATTATCCCTACCTTAATTAAATCTCATATTCATAATTTGAACTTGATAATGGTAATTTTTTTTTATATTTCATATTTTAAAATCCCATATAGTGAGGAAGTTTCATAATACATCCTTTAAAAAAGAGATAATGGGAAGTAAAAAGGTTACATGAACTATCATATAACTTAGTCTATATATAGAAGAACATTAGTGGTAAGTGAAAATACATAGATGGTGGAAAATGTAAATATTAATAGGGGGTATTGAGGTCATCAATCACAAACAAGTGAATGATCAAAGGAATGTTTAGGGCCTTATGTTTATAAATCTGTGATGATTTAAAAGGCCATCAGTTCAACAAAAATTAAGATATTATGATAACATTTTATTTCTAGATCATTTTTGAATGCTGGATAATTATTTTAATACCTATAATATAAAAAAAATACACTTACTTAAAAAATTTCTATAAACAAAATTTCATACTTTGATTGTGCTTTGATCAATTTCAAATTCATCCCTTTGCTCTAAGAAATGAATATCCAAAAAATGAATTTCTATGACTAAAGCACTAAAATACTCTTTTAATGGATCATAAGGCCCTTAAAAAAATTATTTATATTTATTTATAACTATTTTAAAACTCTAATATATTTAATATATTAATCTATAGACATAAAAAGTAATACTATTGGTTCATCCTTGATATCTATTTATCAAATTTTTTAACTAAATAAATTACATATTAACCAGGTAATTACATAGGTCAATGGTTAGCATTAAACCCTTATTTTACTTTGGTCATGAGTTTATGTACTACATCTCTACTAGGCTTGATAGGTTTTCACCCTAAAAACATGTTGTCATTTTTGAAGGCCATATTAATATAATTCCTATAATGTTTCCAAAAAAAATGATGGACATATTTGAAATTTAACAATTAAATATTCTTTTTAACTGAGTTTTTCAATTCAGACCCAATATATAAATAATTCATTCATTTCTTTCCACATAGGTCCTTACTTGGTATATAGTTTATTCTTTAGAATAGGGCATTTACTAAAACCAAAAACCATAGTGTGAGCATCAATTATCGTATCAAAAAACCATATATTCATTTTTTTGGAGTTCTAAATAATGAAATATTATTTTCAATCTAAGAAACCTTATGTTTAACCCAATTCATTAATTTTCATTATTTTTTTAAATCCTTTGTAATGGTTTGTAAAGAAAATGTGAATTATCCTAAGAATATCCCCTGGGAATGACAAACTATGTGCACAGTAAGGTTGATTATCGTATACGAGGTTATGATGGAGTAAATCACAACATAACTTTTTAGATTTGTTATCCCTTGGTTAATTTGTTCTAGAACCACATCCACTTGTAGTATCTAGACAATGATGAATTTCTAGTAATAATAACATAATCATTACCTAAAAAATTCTAGGATGTTCTTCTCTACTTATCCTAAAATTTTATCTTAGAGATATGTTCTCTAATATATGTTTTACTAAATCTTGTTTACAAGGTTGAAACTAAACCTTATTTGATACCAATTATAGACACGTGACCCTAGAAATCCTAGAGCTAGTGTATTGATACCATTACATTGGCAAAATATACAATTAGATCCCTTTCCAAAGGACTGGACAATTTACCTGCCTTGGTAAACTAGATACATGCACAAGTATTGTATTACAAATGAATACAAAAATTACAACATGTTTTTTAGGGTAATAAATTTATTCCATCTAGTGTATCCCGGTATATATTTCTTATTACACTTCAGGGAATCCTGGGGAAAGGAAATATAATAAGGGTGAGCTGAAATGCTCAGTAAGGGTATGTATAATCAAAATAATAACAAATAAATGAGTATAATTTTTATGGAAAGGAAATAACTAAACACATATGAAATATATCATTAAATTGAATGGATAAACAATATGAACATGTAATAATTAAAAACAAATATTGTTCAAATAATTATATAAGGAATAATCAATATGTAAACACAAATATATGAAAAAAATTCTATTTAATCAATGAAATGAGAATGAAATGCATCCATAGATAATAACAAAAAAATATCATGGATAATAATAACTAAATATAAATAAAAGAAAATGATTAATTATTAGATTCCATGTTTCCTAGGTACATGGTACCTTTACCATTAATAACTTTCAAAATATAGTTTATAATACACTGGGTGAAAAACCCATTAGCTTAGGCTAGCCAACTGATTCATCCCATGAGACTACCAATTCATCGAGGGGCTATCTATAATCATGCCCCACCCATGTTGTACCTTTAAAAATCCTTCCTCATATATCAAATAATTTATTTAATTCATGAACAATGTGCCTTATAAAATATCCGCATAGGGTAAAAGATACATATTTATCAATATTCCCACTATCAATAAAATATTTTTCAAGTATACACCATATGTAAAAATGGTTAATGGTTTAGGAAATAATAATATCCCTGAAAAATGTTATGAATATTTAAGATCAATTCAATATCCAATGATCACATGATATTGAATATTTCATGGGAACTACAAAAATGAATCAAGGAAATGAATGTCAATAATATCATTTTCTTAATCAATAATAAACCATCCAGAGGAAGAATAAGAATGTAATCAATAAAAAATATCCTATTTGAATTATGTATAAATAGTTTTTGTCATTTATTAATAGAAATTTTATCAAAATATATTTTGAAAACATTCTTGAGGAAAAATATCCATTTCATTTTGAAAATTTTTTTGAATGTTTTTTGAAAATTATTTTCTATGAAAATAAATTTTGAAAACACCTATTTTAAAAATAATATTTTAAACTTACAAAGGAATATTATAAGAAATTATGGATGGTAATTCAGCACATACCATAAAAGTTAAAAAGAATATTCCATTTTCATGGTAAAAAGTTTAGAAAAATTCATTATTCGGAAAGAGACAAGAAGATTCATTTTATTTTTTTTAATTAAAATTGGTAAAACTTTATTTAATAAATAGTTTTTGAAAGGTTAAAAACATTTTATAAAAACCTTTTAGAAAATATAATTTTTAGGATAAAATAATTTCTCGGACTAAAATAGAAATGAAGTCCGATTTTCATGAAAACATTTGCTATCAAATTTTGTGTAACAAAGAGTAGAAAATGGAACTATTACATAAAAAGTTCATGAATAATAGTAAGTAAAGAAAATGGAATTATTTATCAAATAATGATACAACAGTGTTCTCCCATGGATACTCAGGTGTAAATAATCCTGAATAAAATGAGATTGTGAAGTAAAACCTTCAAAAGAACAAACCGTTGTTGTGAGAATAAATAAATGAATAGATTGTGTATTTAAAATTTAAATGCACATAAAATAAGTGTAAATAAAATAAAATATATTAAAAAGTTATTACACACATAATCATAGAATATGAAGAAAACAAGAAAGTAATATAACCCAATGAAAAGGCATTATGTTATGAAATTCTTTACCACTTTCTAACTTTTAATACAAATCACCATAGAAGAAATAATTAAAATTGAAATTCAAAATACCCCGAATATAAATAAATTCATGATATAATATATTAAAATGGTTAGTATATACACCACACAAAATAATTAAGTGCTAAATGTTACATTTATCTCACAAATGTAAAAAGTGAGATGAAAATCCCTTACCTTGCATTTCATTTCAGGTTAATTTACTTTAACTTCATGTATAATTGTTTTAAACATGTAACTAACTTATACCGAAACCATAATCATATTTATAATATCATATATGATCTTATTATAATATCTTATTACATGTTTGTTAATAAGTTTTCATTATTTTCACTATTTCAGGTGTTATTGTCTATTTTTTTAGTATTTTTTGACTTGTTATTTTTGTTATTCTTATTTAGATAAAGATTTAATAATATCCAGAATGTAAAAATTGATGTAATTACCATATATATTCATTATATATGTATTTATAATAATCCATAAAATTTGGAGATAGGAAGTGAAATGCACCATTTATGGAGACGGTAGGCCGTACATACGCATGTACACTACTTCTATTTCATTTTCATATTAAATAAAATACAATAAAATGATATATATTTATATTATTATTCTAGTATCCTATTTATTTAATATATGTCACATAGTTTTATTAAAACCATCCTTTATACATTCCATGTATAGCGTTAATGAATCACATCGCTTTGAGTAGGCGGTTGTCTACACTTCCACAAATGATGTTATCATATTCCAACAAAATGAAACACCTAAAGGTATGTTTGATATAAGAACTAGTACCCAACCCATGAATATTCACGAAATATTCATTTAATTAAAAAATTAATTACACATAATTTGGATTTTTTACAATATGCATTCCTAGAAAATAAGTACATACATTAATGAACTAATATAAATGACACTTATATTATATATACTTGCATACAGGTAATGCATAGTGGAAAATTAGTGCATACATGAATGCATATAGTAGTCATGTCACACTTATTTTATATATAAGTGAAAACTAGTAATACGTACTGAAAAAATAAACACAGATCTGACAATGTATATTGAAATATAAATACAAATATGGAGCTACATAGAGAATAAGTGCATATATAATATGAACACACATATAATTACATAAAGAAATTATTAGAGAAATTACTGCATACAGAAATAAGTACATATGGAAAATAAATTCATACATAATATTAATAAAGAATGAAGTTCATATAGGAATGTACTTATTTTATTTATGAATTACGGTGAATAAAATATCATTTGTGTGCACCTATTTTCTATATTTAGAAAATCTAAAATGTTGTTGACTATACAGAAAATATATCACATATATATGCTACTAGTGAATAGTAGAAAAAATTATAGTGATGATATATATAGATCTAAAATATTAAAAAAATGTATAGTAGCACTAAAAAGTGTTTAAACAACTGATACTAGAAAAATTATAAATGTTGAATCATTAATGAATATAAATGACGCATTTCAGTTGATAATGAAAGAGTGAAACTATGAAAATGGTTCTAATATAAAAATTATTTATTGAATATACTGTTTAACAGTAATATTTAGGGTATGGTGTAAACATGTGGGGGATTCAGGGGTGACTGGTTTTGCATACAGATATCTTCAAGCACTTGACTTGTGCGACTATGTATGCAAAATATATGTGAGTGTTTTCTTTTTTTCAAAATGGTTCCCACCCCTGCCATTCCTAGGGATGTACTACTGCCAAAATATAATTGATCTCACCATGTATACACTAGACCACAACCTCATAAAGAACACAAACAAGAAGCATGTGGTGTGGGAATCGTCCGGTGTAATGAGAAGAAGGAACTCAGTAACTTGAACTTCAACCAGTACATGAACCTCACCTTCCTAGCTAGCCAAGTGATGTGAAACTCCTTACCAGCTCTCCACACCTACCCAAACTGCCACTCCCTCGTCATGAGTGGCTACCTAAACCTAACATCAGTGCACTATACGTGTGTGGTGAAGGCGTAGGACCATCGATCCCCTTCCATGATTACCCACACTTCCCAAGGGAACTAACTGATCCTTTCTTGCTGTTGAAATGCAAATAAAATTCAATGTTATGAAAAATAAAATTTAGAACATATTAATCATAAAAAACTCATAGGAAACAGAACTTTTTTCACACCAAAGAGAAATGTAGATAAATTAACCACACTTAACTAAGGATATATTTGAGTGGTGTAAGTTCAAAAAAATGTCATCTATACAATTCCATCAGTACATCACAATACATCAATAGTTTTGTTAATAATATAACAATAGTACAGATGGCCATAGTCTTATAATGAAGGAGGTGGAGACATGCGTAATGGTAGGAGACATGCTTTATTATAGATAATTGATGTACTAGATATAAAATATTCATATGAAGCATATTAGGTGTCAATATACATAGATTACAGAATATTCATAACCCAAATGGACTATATAGATTAGGAATATTCATATAATAATGGTTTTTTAAAAAGAAAAATGAAATAAAAGTTTCATAGTATATAGGGTATCCAACCGTGTATTATTCATAACATGAATATGAAAAAAGGATATTTTAAATAATAACTTTATTTCAATCATTTAACATGAATATTAATAGAATAAAACCTATTTGCATAAATAACTGAATAGATCATAAGATTATGAATATTTATAGTAACAATTATTAAGATAAAACCCATTTTCATAAATAACCTATTTAACCTATCCAATTAGATAAGAACCAGTATTATTCATTGATAGTGTAGATAATTATCCTCTAGAATTTAGAGTTGGATATGGTGAGGTATGGGATGGAGGCACCCTTGAATCTAATAGTTTGTTAAGCCAAACCCTTGTGAGAAATTTTTTTCTCATTAGTTAATTACCCTTGTATTTACTTCCTCACCATATTTACTAAATACCTCTTTACAAAGGGTTACTATTGGGATATTTAGGGGCATGTATGCATCTGTTTTAATTTTTATGTATCCCAAAAAATTATATCATCAAACACACATACACACACATTATAAGGCCCATGTTTTGAGGAAGAAGGATGTATCTGGGTTTGATCAAGTTATATGGTGATGATAGACATATTTTTTTTCCTTAGGAAGTGTTATGTAAGGTAACGAAGTGGTTGGAAGAGATTAGTGGTGGAATAGGGTCATTTTGGAGGATTTTGGGGCTTTTTATGGTCTGATGCATGGTCTTCAGGACAAGACAAGTTTCCTAGGTGGACCTAAAAAGGGGCGGCGGTAGTGGATGCTACATGGTCACCGAGGACTATGATGTCAGACGACATGGAATCAAGTAGGGTGGATATTGTCTATTTCATGGTCACTACATGGTCTCGCAAGGATGTGCAGTCTGGAAGTGTGACTGATTAAAAATACACCACACTAACCCTCAATTTAAACTATATTGGGTTATTTTTGTCACATTATCTCCCTTTAATCTAGATATCTATATTTTGGGCTATTTCTGAGTGATTAATTGCCCATATATCTTTTTCGTCTTGTATATTAGCATGATGGAAATCTTGTTCTAAGGTAAGTCACTACAGATATCTTCCTCTTCTCTTATTCTAGGTTTTCTCTCCATGGGAACACTAATTTTGTATGGTTTTTGTGATATTGAGGATTTTGTTAAGACAATTTAGGTATTTTGGTTCTAGGGGCTTGAAGAAGTGAAGTAAATTTTGGATCTTGTTTATGGTGAAATGGATTTGTGAAATCAAAGGTCTCAGGTAGGTGTCTTCCCTTATACTCTAGTTGTTAATAATGACTAGAGATTAAATGTGTTGTTCTACTTAAATATTATTATTTTTAAATTATTTCATTAGGAATCTATTTTGGTTTGAGAAAAAATCATGTTTTTTATGTGAATTATTTTTGGGGGAAAATTAAAGAAGGAATTTTCTGTGTGTAGACATTTTAAGGAAAATGATTGTTTTGGTAAAAAAGATTATTGTTTGGATTGTGGCATAAAGTTTTTTATTACTATTTTGTCTTTTTTTATTATTTGGATCAATATTCTAGTTAGTAAATGGTTCTATTGAGTTTTCGATTGATGTGTTGTGTTGGTTGATATTTTGTGTGGTCGAGAATCTCTAATGGGGGTGGAATTGATTTTTCGGTGGATGCGTAATGTTTAGTTATTATTAACTTGATATTGTATATTTCATTTAAAATAGGGGTCATAAATGACTTATTAAACTCCCGGTTGGTTGTGCGGACCTAACTATTTATTGAAAGGTGATGTGGTGGAAACTACCCCTTGGGCATGTGAACCTTTTTGGATATATATTGTGTTAGTTGTGATTTATAAAATGTTGGTTTTTGGAATTTTATTTAATTTTTAATTAACTTTGATTTAATGATATTGGTGGCGAATGTTTTATAAAACTCATTTAAGATTAAATATTTTTTCATATACAAAGATTTGATGTTGAACATTGGATAAATACTTTTTGGATGTCGTATTAGATTTCAATATTTTACTGTGAGGAGCACTATCTTGAGGAATATAGAGTTGGAGGTAGGGTGGTTGGGGTTGAAGGCACCCCTGGATATTAAAATTTGATACCTAAAACCCCTATGAGTATTTTAAGGAGACATATATTATACGAGTTTAATTGTTAAAATAAATTTATTTTTTTTATAATGTTTTGATTAAGAAACCTTTCATTTTAAAAAATTATAATTACATACCATTTTTACGGGATAAGTAGAATTGTTGAATAATAGTTTTTTTTGACATGGTCTATACAATGAAAACATATAAAAAATTATATTGTGACAATATCCCTGTGGAATATTTTTTGATGAATTATACAATTCAAACCCATATGTATAAGAACAAACTGATCACCATTTTAATGTATATTTGTAATGATAATCATCACATGAAATAGGTTTAAGTGTAGTAAATGGTTAATTAATAACCGTAGTTGAGTTGAATAAACTGAAATTAACATAAAAGTGAATGTAATATGACTATAAATAAAAACATATGAACATATATGTGAATATATATATATTTATATGCACACAAATTGAATGTAATACAAACAAACCATGGGCAGTAAGTATTTATAGTGGTTAAATTTTAAAAAGTTATATGTTGACATCAAAAGCAGATAATCTAGATAAACCTAGATTCAATGAGAATACGTTGATGGGTTTATGAAAGAAATTCTACTAAAAAAATTATGTTGTGTACTATGTAATTAAATTATATAAAAAATGTTTCCAAACCTACATTGTTGGTGACTTTTTTACTCAATGTTGTTATCTTCTATCACATCCTTGCTTCATACTACATTCTTTTTTATTTAATGAAATCTCTTATAACTTTTTCGAATCATTGATAAGGAGTCTGTAATGAAATTTTTTAATGAATAAACTATAGAAAGTGGTTAAATATATAAAATCCAAGAGATGATAGAATATAACTTGAATAAGTGGAAAAAACTTATCCAAAATGTTTAAAGACTAGTATGAATTATAAAATTTATTTTTCTAAAAGTGGAAAAATAAAAAATGTTATACCTGTAATATACCTAATTGAATATAAAGAACATGGTTGATGCTATGAATGTAATATACCTAATTGAATATGAATAAAATGGTTTATGATACATGATTCCATTGAAAAAATTATTCATATATGAATATCATGTGAGATTTTTGTGTATAAAATAATATATATTTTTCATTTTAAGATTGTGGGTTTTTTGTAAAGTGAATTGCAGTGCTGAAAAATTTTATGCGGAATTTTAAAAATTGAATTTCATAATCACTATACTACACTGTCAACATAAAAATATAACATGAATCATAAATAGTAATGTAAGAATAAATTGTATATAGTAAATCATATAACCAAAATAAGTGTAAGCTAAGGTCACTACAATTAGAATACCTATTTTTATGAGAATTACAAACCCTTAACCTATTAACAAAAAGTAACCAAACAAAAAGTCACCAAATACAATTAGTATAATACACTATCAAAATGAAAATATAAGGTGAAGCATAAACTGTAATGTAATCATAAATAGTATATAGTAAATCATGAAACCTAAATAAGTGTAAGAAAATACCACTGCAATTAGAATACCTGTTTTCATGAGAAGTACAAACCTCTACCCTATTAATGCATATAATATACCTAATTAAATATGAAGAACATGGTTGATGGTATATATCTAATATACCTAATTGAATATTAAGAACATGGTTGATGTGTTAAAAATAAATTACTCTTAATTATCTTACAACGAATCTTCATCATCAATGTCCTACAACAAATTTATCCACAGGAAAAAATTATTAATGTGACTAATAGATAAAACATGATTCCATTAAAAAAAATATTCATATATGAATTTAATTTGATATTTTTTTATACGAAAAAATATATTATTCATTTTAAGAATATGGGAATTCTCTAAAGTGAATTGAAATGCTAGAAAATGTTAGGAAAAATATTAAAAATTATATTGCATAATCAGTATACTGCACTATTAACATGAAAATATAATGTGAATCATAAATATTATATAGTAAATCCTAAAACCCAAATAAGTGTTAACTAAGGTCACTATAATTAGAATACCCATTTACATGAGAATTCCAAACCTTTACCCTGTTGACAAAATGTCACCAAATAAAAAGTCACCAAATATAATCTGTATACTACACTGCCAACATGACAATATAATGTAAAACATAAATAGTAATATAAGAGCAAATAGTATATATTAAATCATAAAACACAAATAAGTGTAATCTATGGTCACCAAAATTAGAATATATATTTTCATGGGAAGTCCAAACCTTTAAATCAGAAGACATTTGGTATAAAAAACATCAAAGATGTTCAAAACGGTGATTATGAATATGATGTGAAAAATAAGGAAATAAATAACAATAGGAAGAATCTAAATTTTCCATAATTTCAATACATTCAATACTGGGGATTTTTTTTCTGGATACTAGGGTTTATCAGGGATTTTGAAGATAACACAATGGATATATAGACTAAAATGGTCATTTTACAAATAAAATTTCACCACACCACTATTATGGTGGAAGAGATTTGATTAAACAGAATAATGATTAGGACATACCTCGGTATCAATCCACTTTCCTAGAAGGAGAGACAGAATATGGGAATGACTAGTAACTTATGATTCTATATAGGAAGACAAATAAGATTCCATTAATGGAGATAAGGAAAATGTAAGACCTTGTTTACTCATCGGAGCTGTAAATCAAGAGACCATATGGGGAAGAAAAGAGATAAAACCCATGAAAGAGATTGGATCATGGGTATGCAGTGATGGCAGAGATGAATATGATTCGATGGAAATCATGGTGGATGGGGTGGGGTTAGGGTTCCAAGGTAATTGATGGAGGAGGGATAAGAGGTGATGAAAATATTAGTAAGGGGGTAGAGGTGGAGGTGGAGGCAGAGGCAACGACATAGGTGGAGGAAGAGGTGGCGGTAGAGGAAGAGGTGGGAAGAAATATGTGATGGGGGGAAGGAGGTGAGAGGGATGGGGAGGAGGTAGAGGTGGGGATGACGACATCAAGAAGGGAATTCCGAGATAGGGTTAGGGAAGGAGATTTGGGGTGGGGGAGTTAGGGTTGAGGGTGGGGAGGAATTACACGGGGAGGGAGATGATTTTAGAGGAGAAGGAATTGCATATAGGTTATATAAATGGTATTGGGGATGGGAAGGAGGCCGATGGAGTTGGAATTTTTATATAGAAGCACACATTAGGTAAATGAATATGGAGATGACATGTATACTGAAAATGGACAACCATTAGTATAGATAATAGATTTAATAAGTATTAATACATTATAAAAATCATATATAACACATATAAATAGCATTTCCATCATAATTCTCACTATGAGATGTGGTAAAGGAAGAATTAACAATCATTGTTTTGTGAGGCTGTAGTCCACCACACACATAAATGATAAGTTTGTTACCTATTAGATGAAAGCGTCTATAAGTTTAGGTAGAAAACATAGAATAAAAACAGATTAGTATATTGAGGATAATTAGGTTATTTTATAATCATTGAATAATAAGAGTTGAGGGTTGGAGAATTAAATAAAATGAAATCTATAATTGAAAATGTCAACTTGTTTTCGGGTAACTCCTTTTGGTTTAAAAAAAGACTTCCTTGGTTGGATTTATATACAAACAGAGGATTATAGGACGAAGGGATGAATTTTTAAGCTTATTTCATTAGATTCTAGGTGATCCAAAGGGTCTTAGATGTGTGAATAAGTGAGAGGGGTGAGTGCCTTTTTATAGTGGAGGAGGAGTGGCATTCTTGTAATTTTTTGAAATGGGAATTCCAACTAAGTTTTTCCCATGTAAAGTGGATCCAATGATGATCAAAATTATATAAGAGGTAGTATAGGGTCTAAATAATAACATAAAATGGATTTTGGGCAAGTTTCTATTCCATTTTGGCTCTTTTGTTTAAGATTTAGTCCCTTGTTAAGCTAATTTTCCTCTTAATCAGTATAATTATTTTTAATTAATTTCACTATTATTTTTGGAATGAAAATAAGTTGAACTTATTAGAAATTAGAAATTATTATCATTCCAAATATTGAATCCATTATTCTAAATTATAATCACATAAGTGGAAGATATTAATTTAAATTTAATCTCACAGATGGGACGACAAAGCGAGTTTTTAAAGTAAAAACATTTAAAAATTTGTTAAGTTTTTATATCCAATTTAAAATTGAAAATTTATTCCAATGACCTAAATTGGATTAATTTATATATAATTTATATAACTAAAATTTTAAACCAATAAAAAATATAATTTAACTTTATAAATAAATTAGACTAAAAAGCAGTTTTGAATTAAAATTCAGTATTTTGCAATATTCATTAAAAAAATGAAACCTCATAAGAAAATAATAAAAATCACCCAAAGCTATTTTTTATTTTCTTCTAAAAAAATATGTTTATTTTAAAATATAAATTTATAATAGTACCAAAAATATTATTTAAAATAGGTTTTCCATTAATATATGGGAAAAATATATTTAGAAAAATATAGGTTTTTATGCGTAAAATTGGGTTTGTTGTCATCTTATGCCTATAAAATCTATTGGATGAATATAAAAAGCATTTGATTAAATAATATATATATATATATATATAATTAATATCATTCACTAACAGTATTTAATTTAATATATTAAGACAAAACGCATTTGGGAGCATAAAAATAAAAATATATCTTTTATATTCAATTGGTTTATATTTTTTGTTTCTAATTAATTAGTAAGAAATGAATTTATATTAGATTTTTATAAAACATATAATTTCTTAATTTTTTTAATACTATTCATAACCTTAAATTTAATGGATAGGTTATATAATATTATACTAGGTAATAATGTTTTAATAATGTATTTGTGTTCGGTAAAACTCAATATTGTGTGTTACGCAATTCATCGAAGAAATTATTTCTTGTGGGTGATGTAAGATAACTCAGTGTTTCATGCATTAAAAGCAATAAAATATATTAAATTTATATAAAATAGTAATTATATTGTAATTTATTGTGATATTATATTCCCTTATCCGGTTGGTGTTTCGTGTCATACATGCTATAAAATACAATGTTTTTATTTTATAATTTCAGGTAATTACATTTATAATTTAGGAAAATGATCTATAAGTCATTTCTAACATATAAGAATCTACTACAGATCAATTATACACATGGTGTGTCCGGTATGACTTAAAGTGTTTGTTTTTATTTAAATTTAGTAATTTAGTACAAAAAAAACTTAACATACTAAAAAAGAGAAAATGTGCTCATATTGTCTTGATAATTTTTGAAAATGATCTATAATTCATTTATGATGTTTAGGAATCATCTTCAATTCAATCTAACACCCAATGAGCCTGGTACGACTCATATATTGGGATTTTAGTTCAAAAGTGACATTTTAGCTAAAAATGCATACCACCTACTAAAAACCAATAAAACACACTATAATTGTTTTGATAAATTAGTAAAATTAACCATAATTCATTTGTGATATATATAATTTTTCTACACATCAACCTGACACACAATGTGGCCGATATGACTTAAAGTAAATTTTTATTTAAAATTTACATCTTAGTACAAAAAACACTTCACATAATCAAAATTGAGAAAAAACACCCATACTATCTTTTACATTAGGAAAAAGATCCATAATTTATTTTTGATTTACCAGAATTTAGCACATGTCAATCAAACACACGGTGTGTCTGGTGTGACATAAAATGCATGTTTTCAGTTCAAAAGTGTCATTTTAGTTCAAAACATGAACCACTCCCTGAAAAAAAAATCCACTTGGAATGCCTTAATAATTTATAAAAATGATCTATAAGTCATTTGGGATTTGTATAAATTAGATGCAAATCAATTCAGCACATGGTGTGACCAGTATTACTTAAAGTGAAAATTTTCAATTTAAAACTAAAATTTTAGTTAAATCTGTATCCTCCATTGAAACCTAATAAAAACACTGATATTATTTTGAAAATTTATGGGAAAAAATAAAAAAATTATTTTTTGATCTATAGGAATTGACTGCATATCAATCTGACTCTCGGTGTGTCCGGTATGACTAAAAATTTATACTATTAGTTAGAATTGACATATTAGTCTGATACACAATTCACATAATCAAAACTAAGAGAAACAATCAGTTTTTTTGATTATTTTGTAAAATGATAAATAATTCATTTGTGATGTGTAAGAATTAGGCACACATTAATCTAACACATAGTGTGCCCAATATGACTCAAAGCATGTGCTTTGAGTTTTAATGTTACATTTTAGTTCAAAACATGTTTTACTAACTAATAATTAAGAAAATTCACTCTTATTCTCTTGATAATTTATTGAAAATATCTATAAGTAATTTTTGATGTATAAGAATTAGCTACACCTCATTCCAGAACATGGAGTACCCGATATGACTCGAAGTGCGTGTTTTATATTTAAAAGTAATATTTAATTCAAAACATTCATCATTGTCTTAAAACCCTGAAAAAACTTGAATTTACTTGATACTTTAAGAAATTGATCAGTACTTCATTTATGGTGTATAGGATTTGACCGCACATAAATCTGTCACACAGTGCAACTTGTATGATCAAAAGTGTGTGTTTTTATTAAAAATAAATATTTTAGTACAAAGCATAATTCAAATACTCTGAATTGAGAAAAGACTCTTATATTGTCTTTATAATTTATGGAAAATATCTATTAGTCTTTTTTGACTTATAGGAGTCATCTATACTTCAATCCAACACATATTGTTCCTATTATGACTTAAAGTGTGTGTTTTCTGTTTTAAAGTAATATTTTATTTTAAACCATGCATCACTGACTGGAAAATGAGAAAATAGACCCAGATTATCGTGATGATTTATGAAAATTATCCATATATCATTTTTTGATGTATAAGAATTATTCATTCTTCAATCTGACACACGATGTGGCCGGTACGACTAAATGTGAGTGTTTTTATTTAAAATATATATTTTATTACAAATCACACTTTACATGATCAAAACTGATAAAACACACTTGTATTATATTGATAATCTATGAAAATAATCCATATATCAGTTGTGACATATAGGAATTAGGGCATGTCAATCTGATACATGGTGTTCCTGGTAGGACTCAAATTGTGTATTTTAAGTTTAAAAGTGACATTTTTTTTAAAACATGAATCACTAACCAAAAAATTATAAAACCTACATATAATGTCTTGATACTTTATAAAAATAATCTATAAGTCATTTTTAATATGTAAAAATCATCAACACATCAATTCGACACATGATGTTACCAATATGACTCAAAGTGTGTGTTATTTGTTTAAAAGAAACATTTTAGTTCCAAATTCATATCACTCAATAAAAACTATAAAAAAATTATTTTATTATTTTGATAAATTTAAAAAATTATCCATAATTAATTTTTTATGTATAGTAATTGGATACACATCAATCTAACAAAGAATGTGGCTAGTATGATTAAAAATGCATGATTTTATTTTAAATCAATATTTTAGTTAAAAAAACATTTCACATACTCAAAAATAAGAAAACAAAATCATTTTGTTGTTCTAATTTTGGGAAATAATCCATAAGTCATTTTTTATTTTTTGGAGTCATTCGTTTGTTAATCTGATGCACAACGTGACTGGTATGACTTGAAGTGTATTTTTTTAGTTTGATGGTAAAAATTTAGTTCAAAACAAATATCACATATTCAAAGCCAATAAAACACACTTGGATTGTGTTTATACATTAGAAAAAAATCAATAAATCCTTTTTTTCCTAGGAATCTACTGCACAACAATCAGACACACAATGTGCTCGATATGACTTGAAGTGAATGTTTTGAGTTTTAAAGTGAAATTTAATTCATTGTATCATATTTTTGTTTAATTTATTTATTTAAAGTATTAAAAACATAAGCATTGTTTTTATTATAGGTACAACCTTCTTCCATTCTTGAGTTGGGGTGGTGTGTTTAGAAACTGGTAGCACAATTTGTCTCTTTTGAAAGGGGTCCCAAAGATAGCATAACTCATGGTGTTTCTGAGCTCATTGGAATATTTAATATTTTTAATAAATTATACAAATAAATTTAATGTAGTGTAATTAAATACTTATAATATATATTTGTTTATAATTTTATTTTATTGTTTATTTGAATTTAAATTATAATTTTATTCGAAACGGGTTATTGGAATGTGTTATAAATTTTGTAGCACACTACTACAACCCATGTATTTTATCATCTCTATTACTAGCAATGATAAAATTATCTTTTATCAGCACTAAAAATAGCACTGGAATAAGGAAAGTTTAGTGTCTCAAAAAATAATGCTGATATAAGCACCATTCTTCAACACTAAAATAAGCACTGATAAAGGTTGTTCTTCACCAACATTTTTTTTAGAACTGATGATGGGTAATTTTATCAAAACCATTTATAGTAGTGATAAAATCACCTTGATTTTAAGGGTTCTTATAATTTCACAATTATTTTATCACTAATAATGGCCTTTTATCATGTTGATAAAGAATGTATTTTAGTATTGATTTAATTTTCATCTTCCTAAGCATCAATATAAATTATTACTGCAATATTTTCATATTTTATAAATTAATAATCAAATATTTGAGCAAATTTGAAATATATTTCAATATTTTCCACTATTTTTTTTGAATTTAATATTTTCCATTATTTTAAATTTAATCATGTAGGTTTTATAAGTGTATAATTTTTTTTTATTTAATTTTTTTTCATTTTAAAAATTAAATGTATTTCATTTAAGTCTTTAACATGGATTGTTTTTCCATACATTTAATGTTGATTATAGATATCTTGATTGAATAAATATATTTTGTTTCTTGTAATTTTTTTGGATATTTTTTAAGCAACAAGTGCATAACAATTATTGATTAATATTATGAATTAGGGAGCATGGAATATCTTTACAAGTGGATGTTTTAATTTAATATTAATAATAACTTCAACACAAATAATATAAAACTTAACCTTATTTGTATTCATCTATAATAAAATATAATGAAAATAAATAAAATTCTAAATATGCTATATAAAATTATAAATAAAAATAAATATGTAAATTTAAATAAGATTTAGATGATGAAAGCCTTGTTATAAATATTGGATTGAACTTTATTTTGGTCACTTGTTCAATGAAATTGAATGGAATGATATTTTAGTGTCATGTATAAAGTCATTGAAAATTTCATTAAATTATTTATGATAATAAAATTTGGTTTATAAAAGGAATAAAGAAATATGAAAAGTTTTACTCTATAAAAAACTATTTTTTAAAATTATATTTTTTTTATCATTTAACATAATAGAACAAAATTAAATATTTTTTAATTATATTTTATGAAACCTGGATTAACAAGTATTTTTTTCCTAATATAGATCATTTTATTTATATATATTTGTTTTAAATTATTTTAATATTATATTGAATGTTTAGAATCAATACATTTTTTTACATATTCATTATCTAATTATTTTACACTATTTTTTAATAAGTGATATATAAAATATAATATATATTAATGTTGTTATGTAAGAAATGAATTGAATAAATGAACATAGATTGGATTAATAATTTAATAACGTGAAGTTGGGGGAACTCTCCAGGGAAAGATAAAACATGACATTTATATATTAACTGAGTGTCTTGAATCTTGTAAAGGCTTCATGTCTTGTGCTTGATACATCAAAATTTTATAGGATTCCATATCTCCTTATTCATTATGAAGTTTAAAGTGAACCTAGGTACCTATGCATAATTTATTCAATACAATTACACATTGATGGAATAATGATAAGTTGGGGTTTCTCTTTTTTAAGGTAATTCAGGGCTGGTGGAGAATCACTTGACCTCAGTTTCTTATATGGTTGTCTTGGATTTATCTAGAAAAAATAACATGCCCTCTACATAATCCATCAGACCTCTATAAGATGTTAGACATCTATATTCATTAAAAATTTAAAGATAACTTTGGTATATATGTGAAATACAATTAAGACTTATACATAGAAACATTGATGGAATAATGTGATGTTAGGGACACTCCCATAGAGAATAATCATGGGTCATGTAATGTACTATCCTAGGTAATTGTACACTAACTCAAGCTAAGGTGTCAAATGATCTCAGGAATACCTCTCTATATGTTTGATGCTTCCAAATAGCAATAAGGTTTACATAATATATCATGAAGATACCACAAACTCAATATCACCATAGAAAATATCATAGAAAAATATAAACATCTACAATCGATATTAACATTATAGTGAAATAAAGATAATTATAATGATATGATAACATCAATAATAATATAAACTATGAAATAAATATTATAAATGCACTAAAATATGGGATAGTATATTGTATGATATCCATTGAAGTCATCATTTGAAATATGAACAAAATGAATAGTGTAGGTTACAATATATTCATATCCTAAGAGGCATACAAATGCCACTGTTAGCCATTATCATATTTTATAATAAGATTTATGATATGGATGTGAGTGAAAGATAACTACCATGTCTTCTTGATTGTTTTTTGTGGAGTTATAAATCAATTTGTTTATTTTACAATGGATAAACATGCATAGTATAGTAGTTTTAATTGTTTAAATAGTTATAAGAAGATTTATCGAGTAGTAATGTATGCTGGCTAACATGAGATGGAAGTCAACACTACGAACATATTAATTTAAAGAAGAGAGTCTATAAAACTAATTTAATCCCTATAATGATGTGTACTATAATGTAATCAGTCCATAAATGAAGATCGTTTTATCTATGTTTAATGTTTTTCTTTACAAAGAAGGTGATAACATCCCTTGGGTAATTAAAGTTCCTCTCAACAAGAATGAGGATCCTTGGATGGCACACCACTCATAGAGGAAAAATCTTTTTGGTTATTATTTGATGATCAATATCAAGTAAAATTAATCATGTTCTAGTGGGGGATGGATCTTACAAGGATTATTCTTACAGTGACAAATCTTATAACAATTAAGGTATTCCTATTTTTTATGTTCTTTATTTACATATTTTGATAATTCTAATGATATATTATACTATTTCATGGGTTTCTTCCACTCATAATATCATGAGATAATCCTACAAAATATAATAGTGGTAGTAGAACCACTTTCATTATTGATTTAACATGTTATTATATTGACATTTCAGAGAACATAAATATTGTAAGGTTATAGGGGTCATATCATTAGTGTACTACACAAATGATTTCTTCTACTTTTCTTATTCATAGTGTAACTGAACTTTATTATAAGGAACATCATATTAAAAGTATGTGGTTTTTATGTGTTGTAAAATATGATAGGAGGTATCTTAGGCTATTAATGAAACACATTTTTCAAAAAAAAAAGCATTATATCATATCAACTACTCTAGGGAAAAAATCCCTTAAGTTAACATTCTAGTTTTTTTGGGTTGATTGTGTTTCCTGACAAAGTGGTTTTCTGATGTCAGTTGTGGAGTTACAACATGGTTTTTTACTAGGAATTTTGACAAATATCCCAGACTTAGGAATATATTCTCTTGATATGGTATAAAAAGTTTCATATATATGGTAGAGCCATTTCTTAGTGTTTGCCAAATTTTTTGGGTCCAAAATTTAGAGGATTGATCAGGCTTTTTTAAAGCTTAATTTCTACGAATACCTCATATAAATATGTAAAAGGCATGAATTTCATGAAGGTTTTATGTTTGGTGAAGAACTAGTGCTTCATGAAAGTTTGGTGTTCTACAAAGGTGTGGAGTTTTACAAAAGGGTATGAGCACGAAGGGTTGACGGTAAATTTAGGCTATTATGATAAGCTTTGAGAATGAAAAAATTTCCTTAATTCTTCATGAATATAGGGTGGTTCTTGAAATAAAATGGAGAGCTTCACAAAAAAGGTAGTGGCGATGTTTGAAGGATTCGTTAAAGGTTGGAAACACTTATAAATAAGAGTATAACCCCCTCATTTGAGTAAGAAAGATTTGACGAAAAATCCAAAGGCTCTGAATTCTTGAAGTTAATTAGTGAAGGAATTTCATTATAAAAATGTTTTCATAAGAACATCTATTTTTAGAGAAAGTAATTTCACAAAGGCTAAGTGATCTTTGAGAAAGTATTGAAATTCGTGAAGGCTATGTGTGCTTCGAAAAAGAAGAAAGATTTATGAATGGAGTAAGTATCTTAAAGTCTATGTGGGATTCATGAAAGAGTTAAGCTTTGTGAATGTTTAGAGCTTCATGAAATTTGGATATTCTTGTGATTAATTGGGTAGTTTCTTAAAGGTTTGAATTTTTTTTAAACAAAAAGTAAATCTTATATGGATGAGAAGATATTGCTTAGTATACCTCAAGTAAAGTGTTCTTAATAAAGTGGATGAAAATGGAAGATAATTATGCACCAAATGTGGTGTAAAAAATTGATTTAGGTAATCGGAAAAAGATTCATCAAAAAGAGAAATGAGCATACTTCAGTTGAGAGATCAACGAGCTTTCAAATTGTGGTTGGTTGTAAACTAGGATGGACAATGAGTATGCTCTACAATTTGTAAAACTAGTGTTCTTTAATGGATTTGGTATATAAGAACATTGAATTTTTATTCTTCTTAGATGTACCTTAACGAAGGTGAAACAAGTAAAATTATCATGTATCATGCATGATTTCATTTCTATTTACACATTGCTATAGAAAATGAGAGGATAATGTTTTTTTTAAAAAACCAAGATATGAATTGGTCACCCAATTCATGACCCTAATAAATTTATTAAAAAAGTAAAAGTTAGCGGTACAAACACAAGGTGTAACAAGCTTACACAATCAGTTAATTGAGGTAAATTCATTCTCGAGAGATATAAAAAGCCTATAAAAATCAAAAAATTTAACTAACCTATCCAAAAGAGTATTCCATTTTCCTTGAAGACATCGTATCCAAAAAGGGTATATTCTCCATGTGTGTGTAAACCCATCACAAGAATAGATTTTAGCCCATGCAGAAGAAAATAATTAATCCTAGAAATATAGATATGTCACCTCAATAATTCTTGGACCAAAAAAACTACCCATTCAGATGTAGCTCATGAAGAATTTTCACTAGAGTTTTAAAGCATCTAGGTATCCACTACACACTCATTAATAGGTTCAACACCAAATCATGTGAAATCTCACTTATAATCCACTTATCCCAAAAAAAATAATAGATGAAAACACAGAAGTTAATCCAGACTAAATAGAATGCTCAAAGAACCATCGGAGGAAAGACGTGAAAAACCAACTAACTATACACCAACTATTATTTAGACACAATTATTCATCAAGAGAGTCCATTCTTTAATAGTTTATGATCCATTTATAGTATGTGAATAGCTAGCCTATGATAATTCAAAATCTTGAGGAACAACACAACAAATCCATCACTATACTCTGATAAAAAACGGTAAGAAAATTCGGTCCACAATGAATAGAAAAAACATGAAATATGATGTCAAACACCTCACAATTTCATCAAATTCCAAATTATCACATCAAAATGTCAAATAAAGTTCTTTCAAACAGCCAAACAATGATCTATAAAAACATTCAGAATCATTAGCACAAGAAAATTATGATAAATATCAAGTTTCACTAAAAAAAGAACAAAGAAACTCAATATTCACAAATAAAAATGGAAATATATTTATTAACATATCAATAAAACTAAAATCTAGAACTTGATTAATAATTAAAACTGACCCAAACCTACTTCAAAACCACCATAAAATCTACATGAATCTATAAAAAAATATAAGCAATCATTTCCATGGAATTTATTTGTATTTAAAAATAGGGGTTCATTTAAATTCCTCCACAATTTTTGTAAGAATTTTATCTTTGATTTGAAGATAAAATTATTTAGTGACTTTATTATCCTTTTTTTTGTAAAATAGCTACATCTTGTTCCTCCATCTGAGTCATCAGTTCCCCTAGATCTTATGTGATCCTATCTACATCTTTCAAAGAGGGATCAAAATATTCATAAAAAATGAATTCATTTGAAATAATCACACTATGATGTGCACAAGAAGGTTTATTATCTATCTAATGTGGGGTGGGATATATTTTTGAGGCCTAACTACATCAAGGTATATAATATTTCTATGTTAGAATAGTCTCTAAATTTTAGAGTCTTCCTGGGATTCAGAGTGGTGAAACCATCCAAGTCATTGATTTGTTTTTTTTTCTTTCTTAAATCATGATTTCAAATACTATTCATAAACCTGAAAAGTTTGGTCACTAGTATCATGTAAAGACTTATTAGAATCAGAGTGGACACTTTTTCCTCCTCATGGATTGTTTCATGAGGTTCAATGTGTTCCTCCTAGTCTCACATATGGTTGGGAGAATCAGTGGTGGAACCTTTAGTGTTGTTAATAACATCAGCAAAACCTAACATCTCATTTGACTATAATGAATAAACCACAGATTTCCTAGGATGGTCATTATCCACAAGTAATGTTTTATCCTCATCATACCTCTCAATAGAATCATAGTTCCCTCCAGTCGGATCCTGAACCCCAAAGGGGATAATATCAACTATGATACTAGTAATAAACTATTTTATGACCAATTTTTCCTTAGCTTTTCATCCAATGTATCTTTATGATCCAGGGTTCATTCCGTCTTATTGATGCTATCCTTAGATGCATGTCCAAGATCAAGGAAAATTCTATAGTAATTATGGAGGTTTTCATAAACGACTTCTTAAAATAATCCATGATTACCATTCTGAATCTAGAACTGGGATGGAAGATATTGATAAATATCAATCTCTATACATAATCTATGAATTTAGGGTTTTGAGAGATTCCTCATCGCAAATCCCAAATTTAAGGGAATTCCAAGACAGATGGAAATAAGAAATAGTGAAACTTGTTTGAACATGTGAATTGGAAGTCTAAGAAAGCTGATCCATAATGGAATAATGGGAGATCCAGTATAAAGATAAAAATAATGGGTCTATTTAAGAAATTTTATAGAATAACCCCTGAAAAACTATGAGTGTCTCAATAATTGTCTATAATACCCATATTTATAAGATATGTGAAATATGACATTGGAAGAGTTAAATAAACCGATATAAAAATAGGAAAGCCTAATTTCATCAAGATATTTTCTTAATAACTTTAATGAAAGTCTTTGTTTAATAAATTTTCCAACAAGAACAAATTGTAAATCCCAATAAATAATATTAATCTCATTTGTTGGAAAAAAATCTCCAGTTTTCCTTGATGTCAAAAATGTTTTGGATTTATGTGTGGATTAGAAACTGCGAAAAATTTAAAACCAGATTTGACATTTGTAATAGTTCTTCTGGCAACAACTTCAACGAAGGATAGAGGGATTATGGTAGGGTTTCTTGTTTGGCTGCCCAAGATCTAAAGGAGTAGTTGTTTTAATCTATTATACCTTTACTCACCCCCTATTTGGGTATTTAAACTTGTTGTGATAATAGTTATCGGGTTTAAGAAGGATATAATATAAGTTATTATAGGTAGTATAAGTGATTAAGAGACCCAAACCAATATCACCATCAATAATAAATTAAATCATGCTTACTAGAAATAAATAAATTGTAATCATATTTACCTTACATGGAAGCTTCAGCTTATTGATATTTTTCCAATGTTATCTTATGTGGTTGACGAAGATCACATAATGGGAGTTAAAGGACATCCCACCTCTAGGGGCATCCACAGGCTTCCAAATCATCTGATCTTTTGATGGAACTCCTCTTCTCACCTAGGTGTTCTAAATCCTCATAGTGAAAATATGGAAGAGGAAATAAAATATGAACCCCTGAATCCATAAATGTAGGAAAATAAAAGGACTCTAGTAACTCATTAATTCTACTCAAGATATAAATTGATCTGACATGATCTCCATCAAAGACATGTATCTCTATACTTCTGTCCTTCGTTTGTATTAGATACTATAATGAACTCTCATTTTTTCCTTTGTCTAAAACATTAAGTGATCTTGTAACACAAAATATGTCAATCCTATAGAGACAAATCAATCATTTTCAATTATCTGATTATATACTAACCATATCGATGAATACATAAGATTTCATTCATATTTATATATAAACACATCACATGTACCTCACCAGAACAAAAAAACACATAATATGTACTATATAGGTGTGACTAAACACTCCACATTCTATATTAACTGATGTAATAGATTTCATACTCACTAAAAGAAAGGATGAATACCGTCTTAGTTAAACTCCAACTGATAAAATAATTAGAAATAGACCTGACCACATACTCACTATAAACATAACATTCCTTCATAACCTAGAATACTCTATAACAAAAATTAGTTGGGGATAACTCATATTCATACTTTGAAAGTTCAATTATCATTACATTTCAGGAAATTTATATTAATACAAAAATTTATGTAGCCAATGTGGAATAATTATTATATTATTTTTTTCTTTATATGATACATTTTATATTCTTAAAACTTCTTTAATTATACTTTATAAACACCTTATAAATGACTATTTATCATATTATATATGATAAACTGTGAAATCTGTCTTATGTTTTTACACTTTATCGAATTTTTTAACTCATTGAACTATATGTAATTCCAATCACATCTCTATATGACCATTTTATAAAACACTCACTAAAATATTTAGTGAAAAAAATTATGTAGAAAGAAAGTTTGAATAATGGTGATATATTGGATTAATATTCTTAATGTTTAGCTCCATAAAAACATTCAAACTCTTTTACTCCACAACATTAAATTATATGATGTAAATAACTTCTAATATTTACTTATAATTATTCTCTATTTAATATTATTATCCTTGTAACTATTCCATCAAATTCTTCCTTAAAATTTATTGGTAAACAATGTAACTGATTATATTATTTCCCACTATAACATCAAAAAATATTTTAGGATAAAGTGAAATTTAATTTTTATAGTAACTAAATGAAACTCTTTGTATTTTATTTACATCAATACACTAAAAATATTTTTGGATATATAAAGTGAAATTCAATTTTCATTTTTTGGGAATAATCCTTTATAAAATAGTGATATTTAATTTATCAATATAACTAAATGTAAATATTTACATTTCTCATTACCATCATATATCCTAAACTATTTAGGATATTAAGTGAAAATAACTTTTATTTTAGACTGGTTCATATATTTACGTATACAATTTTAACTTCTAAGGTTCAAATATACTCTTTCTAGACTCTCAGACACTATATTCTCCTCAAAATATCATGTTAGTATACACAAACTCCTTTGTGTTAGGAAACAAATCCTATTTCATTTAATAAATAATATTTAGCCAATAAACTATTGTTTCCATATAATTTATGGTATTATAGGTATTTGGATAAATTTCTTCTATAAAGAAGACTTTATTAAAATATACCAATGATGGTTGGCAGAAACACCTCCCATCATATTTTAATAAATATTTGGAATAAAATTTTTTATCCCTGTCTTCTTCTCAAAACATGTCATAGATTCTGATGAATCATAAACCATGTGTATCATCTAATACTGTTTTTATAACAACACTTTCATAACTAAAAAATCTTATCATATAAGATAAATGAGATAACTATATACTTTTTTATTTAGATTTATCTGAGACTGATATATCCCTTTATATTCAAATCTATGATGTAATAACTCTTTGCTTCATTACTTGAATGAAATATTCAATATTGATCAACTCCTATAATGATTTTTAATTCGTGTATATTAATAAAATTTGTAAAGTATACAATCAGTATCATACCCTTAAAAACCAAAGAATAAATTTTTGAAACACTAATACCTATCATGGACATTCCATGGAGTTTCCCAAACCTGTTCAAGCATCTCAAAAAATTACATCTTATGGAATCAGTAATCCTCATTCCAAATATCACATTTAGTTTTCTATAACATTTATTAACTACTTGGACAATTTTTTTGACTCTTAAACAAACTTTTCTCCTTTTGGTTTGAACTTATATATACTTGCACAGTTTACACAACACTAGAACCTAGTAATCACATGCCTAGTTCATATATTCTAGTAATATTGAGAATATTGGGTAAACTATACTCAAATTAATCCATATTTTAAAAAAAAATCATAAATGAAAAAAATGAATTCTATAATTAGAATAATCCTTAAGTAAATCTATATTCTTAGAAAAACATTTTCATGCCCAATCTTATATAATATATGAGTGAAGATTAAAATTATTTTTGTCATTTTTGTATCTAATTCCTTTGAAACCCTAAGTGTATTATCCTATTCTTATCATAAGAATCTATATTCACCCATTAAACAACATCAACACTTGGTTACATGAGAATGTGATTCTATAATGAATAAAATTTATCCGTACTTAATAACTCTTCTTATGTTACTAGTTATAGGAGTTTCTTACATTAAAATTATACTTCCAATAGTATTGATCTTATTGTTAAGAATGATGCTGATAATATGTTTTATCTACAATAAAATGTTCTATCCGTTGAGTATCATATTTTACATACTTTTAATAAATAATTTTATTAAATGAGATTCCACTAAAATAATGTCCCCTTTTAAACTTATCATATTAATTTTTGGGTCATGATTCATATTTTATCTTGAGTTATACTAGGCACCATATAAATAATCCATGAATTTATTTGGAACAGACCTATTACAATCATATCATATACGAATCTTGGATATCTGAGTTGATGACTCATTATTGAAATCCATTATATGGATATAAACTCATCTCTATTCCTATAGTATAGTAATGGTCAAGGTTTTATACATAGTATAATTCAAAACAAATGCTGAGAATATTTCACCTAATGGTTAGGACCACTTTATTGATTTCATACCTTACAAAAGATAATTCATGGGCACATAATAGTTATGATTTTCTAGCTAAGTGGAACACAGTGAAATATGTTGGTCAGAGTAGAATAATTAAGAGGGGGGTGAATTGAGTATCTATAAAAATTTATGTTTAAAAAGGTGTTCTTAAAATGATTTCCCCTTCAAGTTAAATACATCCTAGTTAATCAAAGTAATACGATTATAAAGGTGTGCCTATTTAAATAACTTCTTAGAAGATTGATTATTTCTCAGTAATAATAATAGTTATTAATATTACATTTGAAACTATTTTACTAAGACAAAGAAATTATAACTTCTTTCCAGGATTAACTATCAATGTAAGTTTAGTGATTTCTGAATTATATAGTAGAGAAGTAAAAAAAAGAAAACTAAAGTAAGCAGTATAACAGATATACAACAAGTGGTTCAGTCTCAAGCTGAGACCTAATCCACTCCACTTGGTTATCACCTGCCACAAAGCAGTTTATATAAATAAACTTGATTCACACCCTGGATCGGGGTTAAAAAATAGTACACAGGACAGTCCAGGTCTCACAAGGACCTCTTCCACAGTTCTTAGTGGGTAAAAACTACAAGGCCACACAGGGAACTCTTCCACACCTATCTGTGGGTATACAAAAGAGTAAAAGAGTGTTTGAGTAAGGATATCTTGTATCCTTTAGTTTAATGTAGGATAAAGAGTGTGTTGTTATATAGATACACACTCTACTCGAATATTAATAAAATGATACAAAACAGAGCAGTAATGTTGAGATAGGGTTAGAAATGCTCTTAGTGTTGATCTTTGCAGCTCTGGACATCTGAAATGAGGAAAATACAAAACTCTAAGTCCTCATATGGAAAACAGAGTGTTTCAAGTTAGACAGATTCGGATTGTGTTCTTCACAATGTTTTACAGCGTGAAGATGTTCTTAGGATTCTAGTATGGTTCATGTGTTCTTTAGCAGAATCAGGTTGCATGATCCAATTCACAAAAATATATTCTGTTATAATGCTCACGCCCACCAACTTTTTATTTTATATTGGGTTTTTCTACAATCTTTTCACACTTTTTTTCTGGGATGCACTACTCTTTCTATCTTGGAGTGCATGTGTTGAAGCTGACAGGTTGCATGTATTCAACACCACGTACCTCAAACTATCTGATGATATGTCTACAAAGAAACATTAATTATGTCAGTGCATTAAAATCATCAAATATGATCATTAGAGATTAAATTGAAAGGCGGAAAAATATATTCAGAAACAATGTCACAGTATGTCATGGATATGGAGTCTCCTTTACACGGTGTCTGGATTGGTCATGGTGTATTGTTCATGGTGTCTCATGGTCACGATGTTTGGATTTCACAGTGTCTTGTTCACGATGTCTCATGGTCACAGTGTCTGCTTGTTCACGGTGTCTGAATGTCATGAAGTCTTGTTCACGGTGTCTCATGGTCATGGTGTCTACTTGTTCACAGTGTCTGATTTTTCACATTGTCTGATTGTCACATTGTCTGATCCTTCACGGTGTGTGATCCTTCACGGTGTCTCAGAATTTTCAAAATAACTATATTCAGACTTACGTAATGATGATCATAGAATGGATTAGACTTAATCATTTGTCAAAGATGGTATAATAAAAGTAAATCAAGAATAGTATAATGTAATTAAACTGAATGTAGAGAAATTAAGATCTTTAATGGCTCTTCTTAAAGAATGATAATACTTAAACAATTATACACATGATTTAATATAATTTACAGGATTTAACCAGGTTGAATAGGATTCGTGATCATTAAAACATGATTAGTACACGAGGAGTCCAACAATATCCCCCTTTTTGATGATAGAAAATCATATAGATTTAAAGTGTATATTTGATTCAACTATAGATATAGAGATAAATGTCTAACATATAGATATTTCTTCCCCTTTTGGGATTATAAAAAAGATGGAATAAGAGAATTCATGAAAAGTTCACATTTCATTAAATAAAATAAGATCGAGTAAAAACAAAAAGAAGAAAAAACAAAAGCAACATCATTCCTATAAAAAAGGAGTAATCACTGTTCTTCTTCAGGGGCTGGTCTTCTCTTTTCTTTTAGCAGTAGTAGCAGAAGAGGAATACATAAGAGCAGAGGTCAAGGTAGAAGAAGGGAGTGAGGTGGTTGAAAGAGAAGGTAAAAGAAGGCCTTCAAAAACTGATGGAGCCAGATTAGGAGTAGTAGAAGATCTAGGTAGGTGTTGATCAAGGATGACAGGATAGATCTGACTCCGAGCTTGGATGACAGACATTGTAGTGGAGGCTAGAGAAGAGTTGAAGGTAGGCAATCCAGGTCTTAGAGGTGCTGCCATAGGAACAACAATGGATGTACTCTATACATGATGGTACTGTCTTAGAAGCTTAATGAAATCTGTAATGATCTCTCAACCATAATTCATGGATATCTCAAAATCATCCTTGTTTTCCATAAACTTATCCAACAATCGAGTGAACTCTGTGATCTTTTGGAATTGAGTCTCAAAATCTTGAGTAACATGTAGAATCCATAGATTTTCCACAAGATACTTGAAATGATTATTCATGTCAGTCTTGAAGAAGATTCTGTTGATGTATAAATCCAATTTATTAGTAATCTCTTGATGAGCATCATTAGCAATTTTAGAATGGATTTAGACCAGGTCAAGAACTCTGTCACTGTTCTTGATAACTACAGAGAGAGAATCTTTATTGAAGCCACTAATCACTGTCTGAAGCTCTTATTTGACCACTATTATAAGAATATCACTATCTAAAGAGGGTTGAGAGGATTGACTAGAGGCTCTAGAAGAATTGATAGTTGTAGTGAGAGATTTTAGTTGACTCATCACTTTCTGAAGACACCCCGTATACTCATCAGTGAGTTAGTTTAGATTAACCACAAGCTCTCACATTTCTTTCACAATCTGTTTGTTCCTTTCTGCGACCTTTTTAGCTAAGGAATCTAAATGTGGCTGAATCTTAGAGACAAAAATATGTGGGGTTTGAGGAAAAATAGGTTCCATAGGATGAGAAATAATCTCTGATCTCGAATGCATCTCTTTCAGCATGTCTTCAATCGTACTTTTTAGGGACTTCACTTCATCAATAAGTAGTCTGTTATCAACTCTTACTTCCTGAATCTCATGAATCATTTTGGGTTGTATTTTCTAAATAACTTTCTCCAACAATAATGAGGCATATTTCTCACTTAGATGTTTCACAAGATCAGGTTGGGAATTCAGAACTTTTTCAATACTAGACAAAAGGATAGCACCAATTTTTTTTAGATCATCCTTACTCACAAAGGATGGTTGTTATAATGAAGGTTCAGAATTAAGGACTGATACATGCTTAGGTTCTTTCTCAAGAGCAATATTAGAGACATATTTCAGTTGGTACATAGTAGAAAGGTCAAGGACTTATACTGAAACTTGTCGAGTGTCATCCACATCATAGAAAATGGGGAACTTATACTGAGTTCTTATAGGGATTAGATCAATCAGATTTGGTACTTCGTTAGATTCTAGATTTGGGGGTTGATCCTCTTCAACAGTTGCATCGTTATCATGATTGAGAGGCTTAATATCTTGATATAATTTCAAAAACTCATCTCATAGTTCTTCTCTCATTTCCTACCTAGCCAGCTGAGAAGCCAGCTCCATCCCTTCCCCAGCTAATGGAATAACTTTGGGAATAGATTGTTCCACTGGGAGTTGATAAAGGTTAGATCCTTTCATAAAAGGTAATTCTTCCTCTGTAGATTCTTCTACAACATTATTCTTGGTTTATTGGATAATAGATTTTGTTTTATCCTCGGGTTGAGATTCCAGAGTAACAACTTTTGTAGGTTGAGGGACTTCTTTTTCACTTACCACAAGAGGGATAGAAGTACTATCTTCCTTAAAAGAAATAGTTTCCCTAGGGGGCACAACAGAATCTTCTTCCTCTTCAAAAGAATATTCAAAATCCTCATCTGCTTCCAAACGTGGATCAGAAATATCTCTTGGTCTTGAGGGATGTTCTAAAAGATTGAATTTTTCATAAATTCTATCATTGTATTCCACCCATGCCTTTTTCCAAGGATACCAATTTATCATCATCCTCTTGATAGTGAATTTTGAAAGGAAGTACTCACAATCCTTTATAACATCCTCATTAGGTCTAACCATACCTTTGGAAAGAATCATGGATGAAATAAGCCAAGGGTAAAATAGGGTGGTTGACTTGGATGAGGCTTTGATCAATTCACACATGTGGTAAATGATATATTTGCAAAGGTTCAACTTATGCACATTTTTCATAAGGTGGATCAAAAACACATCTTTATATTTTAAAATAGAAAAATCACCATTTCCAGGACTAAATAGATTCTAAATAAACTTGAATAGAAGCCTTGATTCTCTATCTAGTTCAGCAATAATGGCTCTCATCTTGGTGTTATTTCTAGTTAAGGCTTTCAAAGAATCCCCCAGATCAAAGAATTCAGTTAAAGGTGGAGTTCATCTCTGATAATCCTCATAGATTCCTTCATGATGTATCCTAAGGAATGAAACCGATAACCTCGAAGAGAATGAGAATTTCTGGCCATTTAGCCAACTTCTCACTACATAACTATCACCGGAATCAAAATAGAACTATACATACTGATAAAACTGAGCCACAAACTTAGGGTAGATAGGTCTATCTTCCTTTGAAAACCACTATAACCAGCCTTGCTATTCTAAAACTTTTAAAGAAAGAGACTTAATAGAAATAATACACTTGGGGAAAACCACTTTCTCAGGTACTACAACCTGGTTTACTAGATTTGGATTTAGAGGTCCTTCAGGTGATATCTTATTTTCAATCTTATTCTTCTTTGAGCTGCGCTTCTCAGGAGTCGACGGTGAAGGGCGTTTCATCCTTGGAATATACTGATGGTTCGAGAGAGAGAAATGGGTTGCAGGGTTGAAGAAGGATTCAAAATGAGTTAATAGAAGAAAGCCTGGGTGAATAATTGAGTGACACTTCCTTTATTTTATCATTTAATAATACCAAACGTCGCAAAAGTAAAAACATGGGAAAACAAAAATGTGAAATGAATAATTACCATGATACAGTTTTTTAACTCATAAATAAACATTAAATAAAAACGTTATGGTTAAACCATATAGGGTCTTTAAGGTGAGGCAAAGATTGAATGTTATGGTGAGATAGTAACTGAGTGTTACAGTGAGAAAATAATACAGTGAAACAGTAACTGGGCATTACGATGAGACAATAAAATGGTGAGATAGTAATTGAGCATTACGGTGAGATAGTAACTATTAGACAGTAGTAATGAAGCACTAACTATGAGATCGTAATCATGAAACAATAAGATATACAACAGTAAAAAATTTAATTAAGATTTATCTTTCCAAATTCATGTATGATGTAGTCAATTATTTCAGAATTTATTTGTTTGGTAAATATATCAGAAAGCTGATAATCAGTACCAATGAATTCCAAAGTGATATCTCCCTTTTGATAACGATCTATCAAAAAGTGATGTCTTACATCAATATTCTTTGTCCTAGAATGTGAAATATAATTTTTTGAGATATTAATAGCACTTGTGTTGTCACAATTTATAGGTACATGCCTGAATTGACATCCATAATCTAGTAATGTGTGTTTCATCCACAAGATTTTTGTACAACAACTTCCATCAACTATGTATTCAGCTTCTGCAGTAGACAATGCAACCAAATTTTGTTTCATACTACACCATGATACTAGTGACATGCCTAAAAAGTGACATGTTCCAGAGGTTCTTTTTCTATCTATCTTACAACCACCAAAGTCAGCATCAGAATAACTAACTAATTCAAATGATTGTCTCTAGGATAGAATAATCCTAGATTGGGTGTGTTCTTGAGGTACTTGAAAATTCTTTTTACATCATTTAAATGATATTCCTTTGGATTTTCTTGAAAACAAACACACATATACATAATAAACATAATGTCTGGTCAACTAGAAGTTAAGTAGAGTAAACTTTCAATCATTCCTCTATAAGTGGTTTGATCAACAAATTTTCCATATTCATCAATATCTAACTTACAAGTGGTACTCATAGGAGTGTTACTACTTTTAGTTCTATCTAATTCAAAACGTTTTAGAAGATCTCTAGTATATTTACTTTGAGTTAAAATAATACCATCAATATTTTGAAAGATTTGAAATCTGAGAAATAATTTTAGTTCACCCATTAAACTCAATTCAAATTCATTTTGTATCATTTTAAAGAAATCAACACATAAAGAATTTATCAAGGATCCAAAAATAATGTCATATACATTGATTTTAATAACTAAAACATCATTATAAATTCGTTTTATAAAAAGGGTAGAATCAAGTATTCCTTTTGTACAAACTTTGTAAATAAGAAAAGTACTTAATCTATCATACCAGGATCTTGAAGATTTTTCAAACCGTATAAATCTTCTGATAATTTAAAAATATGATTTGGAAAATTGGGATTTGTAAAACCAGGGGGTTGTTCAACAAATACATCCTCAACAATATACACATTTAAGAATGCACTCTTAATATCCATTTGATATAGTTTTAAATTAAGATGTGTAGTATAAGCAAGCATGATTCTAATGGATTCAAGTCTAGATACTAGTGAAAAGGTCGCTTCATAGTCAATTCCTTGTTCTTGACTATATCCTTGTGCAACAAATCTAGCCTTGTTTCTAACTATGTTACCAGCTTCATCTACCTTATTTATAAACACCCATTTAGTGCCTATGGTGAATGTGTCCTTAGGTCTTTCTACAAGGTTCCATACTTTGTTAATTTGAAATTGATTAAGTTCTTCTTGTATAGACATCACCCAAAATTCATCAATGATAGCATCATTAATGTTTTTAGGATCAAGTTGTGACAATATGACTTGATGTTCAACCTGATTTCTAAGAGAAGCTCTAGTTTGAGTTCCTTTGTCAAGGTCTCCTAAAACAACATCTATGGGATGGTTCTAAAGAGTTATAACAGCTCTAGTAAACAAGATACTAGGGATTTCTAGTTCATCAGCAGGTTCAGGTTCTAAGGAATTTTCAGAATTGGATGTTTTGACTAATTCTTTCATAGACTGATTTGGGGATTTTAGATTAATGTTCAGATTCAATAGATCATCCTCCATGTTTTCTAGAATGGTTTTAGTCTCATGTGGATCGTTTTCATCAAATTTGACATGGAAAAATTCTTCCACACATTTAGTTCTTTTATTGAACACTCTATAGGCTTTACTAGACACGGAATATCCTAAAAAGACACCTTCATCACTTTTGGATTCAAATTTGTTAATATTTTACTTAGTATTAAGGATATAGACTTTGAAACCAAAAAATTTGAAGTAGTTAAACTTGGGTTTTCGATTGTTCCATAACTCATAAGGAGTCCTTTTAAGAATAGGTTTTATCAACACTCTATTGATTATGTATTATGTAAAGACATGTAAATTTCAAGGAATTTTTTTTCTTAATTTTTTTGGGATTTTACGAGTACGTAGTTTCTGACATCACCTGATTCTGAGGCCCGGTGTGTCCGGAATCAATTTCTGAAATTTGGCTCAGGTATGTTCAGTGAACGAATGAGTGGGTTTTTCTAACTTTTGAACTGGTGCTCGGAATTGAAATACGAGGGCACCGATGAAACCGAAACACCGGTAATTTCTTAATAAGACCTTTACTGGAGTTGCATTTGATTGGGAGGAGTTGTAAAAAAATTTGGAATAAATGAAGAGTAAAATAAAATTATGTTACAATTTTATTTCTTTTCTAAGTGTTTTAAATCCTAGGTGTGGATGTTGGGGTGGGACCCGCTAGATACTAACCACCCTTGAGTGGTTAAAGGTGAGGTGGGGCCCACACGAGCTCAACCCCTCACATTCCCTAACTCCTCTATACCCCTCATAAGTTATGTAACTCTCCCACATTAATTCATTCCAACTGAACACCTAATTAATTAGCCAACTTATGTTTAATTAATTAAGTGAGTTGTTTTTGAATTTTGTATTTTGAAATGCATGCCATACATTAATAAAATAAGGGTAGACATATTTTATTTGGGGTTGTCTCTTTGTGTTGGGTATTGGAGGAGAAAGAACTTCATTCTTCCTGCGAAGAACGTTTCCACTTCGTTCTCTCATCGAAGAATGCCATGAACACCGGTACCAACCTTGACATCTTTCTTCTCGACGTTGATGAAGCGACGTCGTCATTCCACGACAACGTCAACAGAACAACGAAAGAATCTCCATCCTTCGTCAAGCGATCAACCTTCTTGAATTGAGGTAGGGGTTAAGTTCAATTTTATATAATTAAGATTAGGCTTTGTTTGTCGTCGAGAATTCTCGTTCTTTTGGCCGCTTGTTATCAACATAACGGGAGGAGGTCGGGCCGCGCAAACACGGCCGAATTTCCTCCCTTTCTCTTGTTGTTTATCGTTGAAGCTTGAAACGAAGGTGGTGCGGTGCCATTGAACCACATGGGAATGAAAAAGGGTCGTGAATGAGGTGGTCCGCAGTGATGGTGGACGGCCCCGTTGCGCCGTGCCGGTGAGGCCGAAGGAGGCCGCGACTAAGTGCGGGCCGCGACAGAGAGGCGCGGCGCCGTCGCGTGGCACCGGACGGGAAGGAGCTGCGATGGTTCAGAGGATCGGCCGGCTAATCCATCCGCCAGAACCATCTGGAGGCGGGACCCCCTTGGGTCCCGCGGTTACAATAAAGGTCGTCCTTAATGGCCGACCGTTTCCTCAATCAAGGGGGGCATCGCCCCCCCTCGCATTCCGCTTGGCTGAGAGCCAAGCCGCCGGCCACGCGGGCCGGGCCAGCTGCGCAGTGCCCGGCCTCCAGTGCCGGGTTGGGCCGCGCCCAACTTGGCTAGACCCGAAGCTGGGTCGGTTCGACCCGGTTCGGACTGACCCAGGGGATATCGGGCCAGGTCGGACAGGGCCCGAACCCCTACTTTTAGACAGATTCGTTCAAATTCCAATAACATGGGCTACAGACATCCGATCAATGTAACGTTAGTTGCGTATCGATCCTTGGATCGAGATGGTCGTTTAAGTATATTACACTCAAGGTTTCAGAGAACTTTGGGTACAACCGGGTTGGTTTGAACACGAAACCAACCGGGCTCTCGGAGCAGAAACACATATAACTTGAGCTCCGGACGTCCGATTGACGTGCCGTCGACTTTTTTGGTTTCCTCTTAGTGAGACAGTTCTTTTGTATTACTTCTATCAATGTTTGGACGTAGCTGGAGTACGGTCGGGTTAATTTTAGCTTAAAAACCAACCGGGCCCCTGGGACGAAAAATCCAATAACTCTCAGACCGGGCGTCCGATTGACGCGCCGTCTGTCGCGTTGAGTTCCTATTGATGAGACAGAACTTTGTGATACATCAAATATGGACTTCGTGACAGTTGATGTATCGACCCCTTGTCTCGTGGAGTGGACCCTCCCGGAATAGAGCGTGTTGTGTGCGGGAACCCTAGAGCTGGTTGCGACTACGACGACGATGACGACTGTACTTGGATCCTCCGTGGTTTTGGCAGCGATGACAACAGTACTTGGATCCTACATGGGTTCGGCATTAAGGAAGACTGTACTTGGATCCTACGTGGGTTCGACAATGTTGGTTACTGTACTTGGATCCTACGTGGGTCCGTCAGCGATGACATCTGTACTTGGATCCTATGTGGGTTCAGCAGAGGAGATGATTCAGAGGCTACGTCAATCATCTCCCCCCCTCTTCGTGAATAGTATACCTGTGTGAGATGAGTCTTGACTTTCAATCATTATCTTTTAAATGATTGAATTTCTTTCCTGTGTGGATTGGGTTGTGCTTTCCTGTGTGGATTGGGTTGTACTTTCCTGTGTGGACTGGGTTGAACTTGGGCTCGGAAGTTGGAGCCGAACTGGGTTTGATGACTTAGGTATATGTATGGGCATATACCTAAGTAGGGTTGATTGTTATATCGTGTTTGTATCTCTCCTTTGTAGTTAATCCTTCGTGGATTCTGGAATACCTACGGGGGTCTCAGGGTCCCTACTAAGTATCGTATACTCACCCGTGCACGGGCTATGCCCGAACTACGTTGTGTTGGATGCAGACGATGGACAACACTGATCGAGGTGGAGGCTCATGGAGCTGGATAGTACCTGGAGGTGGATCACTGGACAGGACGTACAAAGAGCGGATGACTGGACCCGAGGAGCTGAGGAGACTATTTTTACCCACCCTTCATGTGGGATTTTCAGTGGATGGCTCAGTGTTGCTGCTTTACTTTTCTGCTGCTGTATTTTTCTTTTTAGTTGTACTTTACTTTCAGTTGGGTTTGTATTCTGGTCCATTTACTTTCCATCAATTTTGTACTCAGTTTACTTAGAGTTTACTTTAGCTTGCGTACTCTGTGGTGTTTGTTTACTTTATAAAGGCAATGCATTCCCTTTTATCAGGATTTACACCTTTGGTGCTTGTCGCCATCCCCTGGCCTGTAGAAGGTGGGCTTGGGGTAGTAACGACATGGGCCCCGAGGATGGGTGACGACAAATTGGTATCATAGGAGTTCAGTTCTATTGCAGAACTCAGGAATCTAATCTTTCGTCTATGTGAAGCAATAGTGTTAAGGGTATTTGAGTGTGGTTGTCAGTCCCGAGAGTCCAGTGTCGGTGCGGCGGCCGACGTATCCACACAACAGGACCCTGACTTCTGATTTCCGACTCAGTGCACGAAAACATTGATTTCATGTGTGTTTCAAAGTTTTCTTTGTGATTACTCGTGTCAGCTCACCAGGTATACTGTATTGACTGTGGCACACCTGTTTCTTTTCAGGATGGCCCACGACAACAGCCAGCTAGGGTTCCTAGATTTGTGAGAGACGGCAGCCCACCGAGTGTCGAGGCCTCGGTGCAGGGCCCTATTATAGAGGAGGCACCAGCGATACCTCTACCCGCCGAGCCACCGATGCCACCAGCCCTAGCAGCTAAGAGTGAACGTCGCCTGAGTGCACTGCATGATTTTCAGTGTCAGAGACCGCCCAGGTTACATGGAGAGATGGACCCTCAGGCTGCCGAGGATTGGCTGGAGGCTGTAGTTCGAGTCTTCAGGTTGGTAGGGACACCAACAGTTCTTATGGTGATCCTTGTGGTAAGTCTCCTGCACGCGGCAACAGGTAGATGGTGGAGCCTGATGCTCCAGGTGCACGACGAGGCATTACTTCTTTAGACAGACTTCGAGAGCCTCTTCCGCTCAGAGTTCGTTCTAGCCACCCTCCGTGTGGTGCGCATTCAGGAGCTACTACAGCTACGGCAGGGCAACATGATAGTAGCCCAGTACTCAGCGAGATTTACCGATCTCTCGCGCTACTCCATGGACATGGTACGAGACCCATTCTTCCGGGCCCGGACCTTCGAGCAGGGACTGAGGCATGAGATCAGGGCTTTGATGATCTCCCTCAGTATTCTGACGCAAGCAGGAGTACTGGAGCGAGCTCTTCTTGTAAAAATCTTTCTTGCTAAGCCTACACCAGCAGCGAGACCTACCGCAGGGCAACACGTAGCGGAGTCTTCTGCAGCTGGCAGTCGACAGATGTGACATGGGTCCAAGTGGACCATACCATCAGGTGGACGACCTCAGGACACTGGCTCAGAGGTGTAGGGAACACGCAGCAGAGCCAGTCATACAAGAGGCAGACATTGCTATGCATGCTGCGGGCAGGGCCACATGGCTCGTGACTGCCCGACCCACCACACAGAGGAGCAGCGGACGGTTTAGGGACCACCCTGGAAGATGCAGAGGTTCGAATGTGGCAGTCCGCAGGGAGAAGGTAGAAAAAGCAGAGGAGTTGTCCAAGCAGCAGGTGGTGGACAACATTTTGAGGCTCTACCACCACCACCACCAGGAGGTCCACCCTGACTACATGGAGTTGGCGAACAAAGGCAGGCTCAGCTTCAGGCAGTGGAGGACTACGACCACGGTGCACCTAAGATGATTCGAGGTACTATCTGTGTCTACTCCACCCATGCTTTAGTTCTTATAGGCACATGAGCGAGTCATTCTTTCATTGCTGCTGCCCTTGTTCAGAGCTTGGAGATTCTGACAGAGCTGTTGGCTCGATTCTTATGTCTAGAGACTCCTACGGGAGCAGACTCGACGATTACACACTGGTGCCGGTAGTGTGAGCTTACTCTAAGAGGCGAGAGATTCAGCTGGGATCTTCTTCTAGCGGCGTCGAGGCCTTACGACGTCATCTTGGAAATATATTGGTTATCTACAGTCCATGCTCAGATCGACTATATTAGGCGCAAGGTGCGGTGTGTCCGCACCGATGGGAGAAGGTTCACCTTCACTGGTGAGAAGGGAGACTTTGCATCATAGGATGGACTCACGTAGAGGATAGGATATCCGATCACTCATCAGTTGGCTAGTATCATCCTAGGAGAAGTTATGTGCGGAGTCCGAGTTTTCTTATTGTGGTAGATCAATATGCGGATGTTTTTCCTGACGACATTCCAGGACTACCTCCTTGCAGAGAGGTAGACTTCTATATTGAACTGTACCTTGGGACAGCCCCAATATCTACTCCAGCATATCGGATAGCTCCTGCTGAGCTTCGAGAACTACGGGTACAACTGGAGGACTTGCAGGGAAAGGGATTCATCCGAACCAGTGTTTCACCCTGGGCTTCCATGATTTTGTTCGCCAAGAAGGTGGACGGGAGCTTCCGACTGTGTGTCGATTACCATCGCCTGAACCAGGAGACCGTGAAGAACAAGTATCAGCTACCGAGGATTGATGACCTCTTCGATCAGCTCAAGGGAGCACGGTGGTTCTCGAAGATAGACGCCAGGTCAGGCTATCATCAACTCAGAGTTCGAGACGAGGATGTGTAGAAGACGACTTTCAGGTGTCGGTATGGCCACTATGATTTCTTGGTTATGCCTTTCGGCATAACTAATTCTCCAGAAGTGTTCATGAGTCTCCTGAACATGATATTCCAGCCTTACCTCGATCGATTTATCATAGTCTTCATCGATGACATATTGATTTACTCGACTACTGAGGAGGAGCACGCCTACCACTTGTGGGTTGTACTGGATACACTCTAAGATCACCAAATTTATGGTAAACTCTTGAAGTGCCAGTTCTGGATTCTAGAGGTCCACTTCTTGTGGCAAGTTATCTCTGAGGCAGGAGTTGCGGTGGATCCTGTGCAGATCGAGGCAATGCTAGCTTGGGAGCCACCCAGGAGCATGACGGAGGTGCGGAGTTTCCTAGGTCTGACAGGGTACTATTGGAGATTTGTGCCAGAATTCTCCAGAGTTGCAGCACCACTCTCAGCTTTGACGAGGAAGGGTAAACCCTTCTTGTGGTCAGATAGATGTCAGCAGAGCTTCTAGGAGCCGAGACAGAGATTGACCAGTGCACCCATCTTGAGGCTACCAGTAGAAGGCATAGGGTACATAGTTTACTGCGACGCATCAGGGACCGGACTCAGGTGTGTCCTGATGCAGGAGCGGGTAGTGATCGCTTATAGATCACGACAGTTGAGGCTCTACGAGCAGAACTATGCTACCCATGACTTGGAGTTAGCAGCAGTGGTCTTCGCCCTGAAGATGTGGCGGCACTATCTGATTGGTGAGAGTTTTAAAATCTATTCTGACCACCAGAGTCTCAGGTACATATTCCCACAGAAGGAACTGAACCTAAGACAGTGGCGATGGCTCGAGTTCCTCCAAGACTATGACTTTGAGATAGTCTATACTCCTGGAAAGGGGAACATAGTAGCCGATGCTCTCAGCAGGAGGAATGACATCCAGCTACTTGGAGAGGCAACGGAGCAGCTAGCCGCATTGCAGATATCCTTCGTGGATATATATGGGTCAGCTTTTCTACAGTCGCTCATAGTGACTCCAACACTTCTTCAGCGGGTCATAGAGGCACAATGTGGGGACGTTGACTATGAGACGTGACATGCACAGATATCCTCAGGACAGGCACCTGATGGAATCTCTGTAGGAGGAGAGCACATCGTCCTTTTCAGAGGACGTACCATTGTACCAGTGGCATTACATGAGGAGGTGGTGAGAGATTTTTACACTTCCCCATTAGCGGTACATCCAGGAGTGGCGAAAATGTAACAGGATCTTAGATGACAGTACTGGTGGCCGGGTATGAAGAAGGCTGTGGCAGAGTTTGTTTCACGATGCCTCACCTGACAGTATGTGAAGGCAGAGCACCAGGTACCATCAGGCATCGTATAGGCCCTAGAGGTCCCGGAGTCGATGTTGGATGGGATATCCATGGATTTCGTGACTGGGATTCCACGTACTTCCAGAGGACATGACTCCATTTGGGTGATTGTAGACCAACTCACCAAGTCGGCTCAATTTCTACCTATTAGAGAGAAGGGCTCAGTGGAGAGCTTAGGACGCATCTACGTTCAAGAGATCGTACGGCTTCATGGTGTACCATCATCTATTGTCTTTGATCGAGATTCTCTCTTTACTTCCCAGATTTGGAAGGGGTTGCAGGAAGCTTTTGGGACGCAGCTATGCTTGAGCAACGCCTTTCACCCTCAGACGGATGATCAGACGGAGAGAAACATCTAGACTCTCGAAGAAATGCTCCATGCATGTGTCCTCGACTTTGTTCGCAGCTGGAAGGATCATCTACCCATGGTGGAGTTTTTGTACAACAATAGCTACCACTCCACCATCGGGATGGCACCATATGAGGCATTGTACGACCGACCTTGTAGATCACCTCTGTGCTGGACTGACCCTGGGGAGTCAGCACTCGTAGGACTAGAGATGGTCTATGCCACGACGAAGAAGGTATAGGTCATCCAAGAGTAGATGAGGATTGCTCAGAGCCGACAGAAGTCTTATACTGACAGGAGGTGGAGACCACTAGAGTTTGAGGATGGTGACCATGTTTTCTTACGGGTCTCACCTCGACGTGGATTATAGAGATTTGGACGGGGTGGAAAGTTATCTCCACACTTAATCGGACCATTACAGGTTCTTAGTAGGATAGGCGAGGTGTCTTATCACCTGGATCTTCCACCTTAGTTGCACCGGGTGCACGATGTCTTCCACGTATCTCAGCTGAGGAGATACATGCACGACCCAATGCATATCATCGACCATGGGGAGCTAGACATCGATGACGTGGCAACTTTCGTAGAGGTTCCAGTGGAGATCGAGGATCGAGAGGAGCGGGTCCTACTTGGATGGTTGATTCCTCTAGTGCGCATCAAGTGGAATCACGAGAACCTCCAGGAGAGCACATGGAAGAGGGAGGCTCAGACGCGTGCACAATACCCTCTTTTGTTTCCTTAGTTTGCGATGTATCTTTATGGGGACGTAAAGCCCTGAGTTCGGAGTAATGTAAAGACCCGTAAATTTCAAAAAACAGTTTTTCTTAAATTCTTTGGGATTTTACGAGTATGCGGTTTCTAACAGCACCTGATTCTGAGGCCCGGTTTGCCCGAAATCAATTTCTGAAGTTTAGCTCGGGTACATTCAGTGAACGAACGAGCGGGTTTTTCTAACTTTTGAACTGATGCTCGGAATCGAAATCTGAGGGCACCGATGAAACCACAACACTGGTAATTACTTAATAATACTTTTACTTGAGTTGCGTTTGCTTCGGAGGAGTTATAAAAAAATGTGGATTAAATGAAGAGTAAAATAAAATTGTGCTACAATTTTATTTCTTTTCTAAGTGGTTTAAATCCTAGGTGTGGAAGTTGGGGTGGGACCCGCTAAATACTAACCACCCTTGAGTGGTTAATGATGAGGTGGGGCCCACACAAGCTCAACCCCTCACATTCCCTAACTCCCCTAAACCCCTCATAAGTTTTTTAACTCTCCCGCATTAATTCTTGCGAACTAAACACCTAATTAATTAGACAACGTAAGTTTAATTAATTAAGTGAGTTTCATTTTAATTCTATATTTTGAAATTCATGCCAAGTAGTAATAAAATAAGGGTAGAATTATTTTATTTGGGGTTGTCCTGTTGTGTTGGGGATTGGAGGAGAATGAATTTCATTGTTCCCATGAAGAACGTTTCCACTTCTTTCTCTCATAGAAGAATGCCAAGAATGCCGGTGCCAACCTTGGCATCTTTCTTATCGACGTTGACGAAGCGATGTCATCATTCCACGACAATTTCAATAGAACAATGAAAGTATCTCCATCCTTCGTCAAGTGATCAACCCTATTGAATTGAGGTAGGGGTTAAGTTCAATTTTATTTATTTAAGACTGTGCTTTTTTTTTCGTTGAGAATTCTCTTTCTTTTGGCCGATTATTATCAACATAACAGGAGGAGGTCTGACCGCGCAAACACAACCGAATCTCCTCCCCTTATCTTGTTGTTTATCGTTGAAGCTTGAGACGACGGCGGCGCGGTGCCATTGCACCACGCGGGAACGAAAAAGGGTCGCGACCAAGGTGGGATGTAGTGATGGTGTGCGGCGCCGTCGTGCCGCGCCAGTGAGGCCGAAGGAGGTCGTGGACAAGTGTGGGCCGCAGCGGAGGGGCGCGGCACCGTCGCGCCACGCCGGATGGGCAGGAGCGGCGGCCGATGGCCGCGGCGGTTCAGAGGAGCGGCCGACTGAGCCAGCCGCTGGCACCAGCTAGATATGGGACCCCCTCGGGTCGTGCAGTTACAATAAAGGCTGACCTTAATGGCCGTCTGTTTCCTCAATCAAGGGGGGAAGCGCCCCCCCCCCCCCCCCATCGCATCCCGCTTGGCCGAGAGCTGAGCCGCCGGCAACGCGGGCCGGGCCAGGCAGCCAGTGTCGGGCCGGGCCGCACAGGCCGGGACGGGCCGCGCCCAACTGAGCCAAACCTGGACCTGGGTCGGGTCGACCTGGTTCGGGCCGGCCCAGGTGGTATCGGGCCATGTCAGACCGGGCCCGAACCCCCTACTATCAGACAGATTCGTTCAAATGCCCATAACTTGGGCTACGGACCTCCGATCGATTCACCATCATTTGCATTGCGATCCTTGGATAGAGACGGTCATTTAGGTATATTACACTGAAGGTTTCGGTGAACTTTGTGTATGGCCGGCTTGGTTCGAACACGAAACCAACCGGGCCCTCAGAGTAGAAACACTTATAAATCGAATTTCGGACGTCCGATTGATGTGCCGTGGACTTTGTTGGTTTCCTCTTAGTGAGACAGTTCTTTTGGCTTACTCTGATCAAGGTTTGGATGCAGCTGGAGTACAGTCGGGTTGGTTTTATCTTAAAAACCAACCGGGCTCCTTGGACAAAAAAGCCAATAACTCTCAGACCGGGCGTCCGATTGACGCGCCATCTGTCACATTGAGTTCCTATTGATGGGACAGAACTTTGTGATACATAAAATATGGACTTCATGATAGTTGATGTATCGACCCATTGGCTCGTGGAGCGGACCCTCCCAGAATCGAGTGTGCTGTGTGCGGAAACCCTAGAGCTGGCTGCGACTGCGATGACGATGATGAATGTACTTGGATCCTCCGTGGGTTCGGCAACGATGACGACTGTATGTGGATCCTACGTGGGTTCGGCAGCGAGGAAGACTGTACTTGGATCCTATGCGGGTTTGGTAGCGTTGGTTACTGTACTTGGATCCTACGTGGGTCTGGCAACGACGACATCTGTACTTGGATCCTATGTGGGTTCGTCAGAGGAGATGATTCAGAGGCTACGTCAATAATCTCCACCCCTCTTTGTGAATAGTATACCTGTGTGAGCTGAGTCTTGACTTTCAATCATTATCTTTGATTTGATCGACTTTCTTTTTTGTGTGGATTGGGTTGTGATTTCCTGTGTGGATTGGGTTGTACGTTCTTGTGTGGACTGGGTTGAACTTGGGCTCGAAAGTTGGAGCCGAACTGGGTTTGATGACTTAGGTATATGTATGGGCATATACCTAAGTAGGGTTGATTGTATACTCAGCCCTGCATGGGCTATGCCTGCACTACATTGTGTTGGATGAAGACGAAGGACATCACTGATCGAGGTGGAGGCTTGTGGAGCTGGACGGTACCTAGAGGAGGATCACTGGACGGGACGTACACGGAGTGGACGGCTGGACCCGAGGAGCTGAGGAGACTATCTGTACCCACCCTTCAGGTGGGATTTCCAGTGGACGGCTCAGTGTTGCTGCTTTACTTTTCTGCTGCTGTATTTTTCTTTTTAGTTGTACTTTACTTTCAGTGGGCTTTGTATTCTGGCCCATTTACTTTCCATCACTTTTGTACTCATTTTACTTAGTGTTTACTTCAGCTTTCATACTCTATGGTGTTTGTTTACTTTATAAAGGCAATGCCTTCCCTTTTATCAGGATTTACGCCTTTGGTGCTAGTCGCCAGCCCCTAGCCTATGGAAGGCGGGCTTGGGGTAGTCACGACATGGGCCCCGAGGACGGGTTGTGACATAGCATGCTGTATTGACAGCTTCATCCCAAAAATAAATTGGCAGGTCATATTCACTGAGCATTGTTCTAGAAATATCTTTCACGGTTATATTTCTTCTCTCTAAAAATCCATTCTGTTGTGGTTTTCTAGGGGAAGAGAAATTATGATTATAACCATTTTGTGAGCAAAAGGATTCAAACTCTTTATTTTCAAACTCACAACCATGATCAATTATTAAGGATTTAATTCTAATTCCACTAAGATTTTCTACGGACTTGGAATATTTAGTAAAATAAGAGCATGTTTCACTCTTGTGACCGATAAAGAAAGTCCAAGTATATCTAGAAATGTCATATACAAGAACATAAACATAGTGCTTCCCATTTAAACTAGAGACTCTAGATGGTCCAAAAAAATCCATGTGAACCTGTTCGAGAGGTTGAGAAGTTGAAACTTCTTTCTTTGGTTTGAAGGATACTTTGTGTTGTTTTCCCGTTTGACAGGGATTACATAATTTGTCATTTGGAAACTCAAGTTTGGGTAAGTCTTTTACTGGGATTTTTATAGTCATATTTCTAAGGGAGTGAACATTACCGTGTCCTGGTTTCCTATTCCAGAGCCAAGAATCTTTATGAAATACACATAAGCATGAAGAATTTTGAGAAGCTAAGGAATCTAAGTTAAGAGAGTAAAAATTTTCAGTACTTAATGAAGAAAATATTAATTCTTCTTTAGAATTAAAGACATTGTAAGAATCATCTTCAAATCTAACATGAAATCCATCATGTCATAACTTTGAGATACTAAGCAGATTGTATTTTAATCCATCAACAAATAGTACTTTATAAATCAATACTGAATTTGAGTTACTGATTTGGCTGAGGCCAATAATCATTACTTTGGCATTATCACAAAATGTGACATGTCCTCCATCTATTTTTATTCGGTTCTTGAATTATGGGTATTCTCATGTCATGTGCCTTGAACATCCACTGTCAAAGTACCATAGATGTTTATAGGAACTCTTTAAGAATCTTTCCTCAGATGTGTTTTTTCATAAAACACATGTTGGCTTTGTTAGCCTGTTCATCATGTGATGTTTCTGAGTCGCTTGAACTGTCCTCAGAGGCACTCCAGGTTGCTTTCATTTCCTTTTATACTTCCTTTCCTTGTCCTCATATTTCTTTTTTTACTTGAGATTTGGACAGTTAGCCTTGATATTTCCCTTTCACTTACATTCATAACAGACAATCTCACCAGTCTTGTCACTTCTTTTCCAGTCCTTCTTCCAACTTACTTTTTGGTCATATTTTCCATTGAAGTTAGGATTTCGGAAAACATTCTTCTTCTTGTAAAATATTTTAAATATTCTGGCTAGTTGAGCCATTTCCTCATCAATATCGGGAGATGATTGTTCACTAATGGAAATTTCTACAGATGCTTCCAATTTCCCTTTGACTTTGTGTTTAGAGGTGGCAGTATTGGATGCAACAGATTTATTTTTTGGTTCATCATCCTCCACCTTGTTAAATTTCAGATCTTCTTCATACATCATCAGTTTGCCAATGAGTTATTTTATAGGTATCTTGCTAATGTCTCATGATTCTCTAAGGTTCCCCTCCATTTATCAGGCATACATCTGATAATTCTCATGATCTGTTCCTTGTCAATGACTTCTCTTACAAGAGAAATCATTGTGTTTAAAATATCATTGAACCTAAAATACATGTCAGAGATAGGTCCATCAGATTTAATTTTAAAGTTATCATATTAAATAGTATAGTATTAAGTCTCATTTCTTTTACACTGGATGTTCCTTCATGTGAAACAGATAGGGTATCCCAAATTTCAGGGGTAGTTTTACAAGTATAAATTATAATGAATTCCTCATCTCCTAAAGAGTAGTATAAAGAATTCATAGCATTGCAATTGTTATTGTAGGTAGTTTTGACAGGTTAATCCCATGTAATTCTATCAGTAGAAGGAATATTGTATTCATCTATAATGGAAGACCGAATCTCAAATCTCATACTATCAATGTGAATTTTCATTTTAATTTTCCATTGAGAATAGTTGGTTCCATTAAATAATAGTTGTCTATTGGTTGCAGAACCTTCCAATCTATTATCCATAATAACAAAATAGGTTTAAAGAGCTAGAAATTTTGAATTGACAAAAATTTAAATATCTTTAAAGTACAACTTCAATGACATTTTTATGAGATTAAAAAAAGTCTTAATAAAAGATCCTCTGATACCAAATAATTGTCGGAGTAGAATACTCAAGATGAGGTTGAATTGAGTATCTATAAATATTTCAATTTAAAAAGGTGTTATTAAAAAGATTTCCCCTTGAAGTTAAATATCGCCCAGTTAATCAAAGTAATACGGTTATAATGGTTTGACTGTTTAAATAACTTCTTAGAAGATTGATGATTTCTTAGTAATAATAATAGTTTTTAATATTACTTTTGAAACTATTTTACTAAGACACAGCAATTATAACTTCTTTCCAAGATTAACTATCAAAGTAATTTTAGTGATTTTGTAATTATACAGTAGAGCAGTAAAATAGAGAAAACTAAAGTAAGAATCACAACAGATATACAACAAGTGGTTCAGTCTCAAGCAAAGACCTAATTCGCTCCACTTAGTGATCAACTTCCACCAAGAAGTTTATATCAATAAACTTGATCTACACCCTGGATTGGGGTTAAAAAATAGTACACAGGACTGTCCAGGTCACACAAGGACCTCTTCCACAGTTCTTCATGGGTACAAACTACCAGGCCACACAGGGACATCTACCACACTTATCTGTGGGTATACACAAGAGTAAATGAGTGTTTGAGCAAGGATATCTTGTATCCTTCAGTTTACTTCAGGATACAGAGTGTTTTGTTATATAGATACACACTTTTCTCAAAAATTAATAAAATGATACACAATAGAGCAGTAATGTTGAGATAGGTTTAGAAATTCTCTAAGTGTTGATCTTTGCAGATCTGGACTTATGAAATGAGGAAGATGAAAAACTCAAGTCCTCATATTAAAAACAGAGTGTCACAGGTCATACAGATTTAGATTGTGTTCTTTATGGTGTTTTACAATGCGAAGATGTTCTTGGGATTATATTATGATTCATCTATTCTTCAGCAGAATTAGGTTAGATTATCCAGTTTCAAAAAATGTATTCTGTTATAATGCTCACACCCACCATATTGTTCTTTTGTATTGTGTTTTCCTGCAAGCTTTTCATACTTTTTTCTAGGCCGCACTACTCTTTTTATCTTGGAGTGCATGTGTTGGAGCTGACATGTTGCATGTATTATGCACCTCGTACCTCATATTGTCCGATGATATATCGACAATGAAACATTAATTATGTCAGTTCATTATAATCTTTAAATATAACCATTAGAGATTAAATTGAATGTCGAAAAAATAAATTAGGAAATAGTGTCACAGAATGTCATGGAAATGGTGTCTCCTTTACACGATGTCTGAATTGGTAATGGTGTCTTTTTCATTGTGTCTCATGGTCACAGTGTCTAGATGTCACAGTGTCTTGTTCACGGTGTCTCATGGTCACAGTGTCTGCTTGTTCAAAGTGTCTGAATGTCATAGTGTCTTTTTCACGGTGTCCCATGGTCACAGTGTCTTCTTGTTCATGGTGTCAGATTCTTCACAATGTTTGATTTCCATGGTGTCTGATCCTTCACGGTGTCTAATCCTTCATGGTGTCTCAGACTTTTCAAAATAACTATATTCAGACTTAAGCAATGATGATCATATAATGGATTAGACTTAATCATTTGTCAAAGAAGGTATTATAAAAGTAAATCAAGTATTGTATAATGTAATTAAACTGAATGTAGAGAAATTAAGATCTTGAATGACTCTTCTTAAAGAATGATAATTCTCAAACAATAATACACATGATTTGATATAATTTATAGGATTTGATCAGGTTTAATAGGATTTGTGATCATTAAAACTTGATTAGTACATGAGGAGTCCAACAAAATATATGGAAACAGGGAACCCGGTGGTTAGGGTCACCATATTTCTTTCTTAACTCACACAATATAATCCATGGGAACCTAATGGTTGGGGTTTTAAATCTAACTGTGAACTATATTAAATGTTAAGAATAAGACACCTAATATTTAGGGTCAACTAATTATTATTTTTTCCTAAAAAACATAATACATGGTAACCAAGATATTAAGGGATCCCATCTAAGTATAACCCAAAAAAATTCCAAGAACATGACACCTAACGATTAGGGTGTAGTGACCCAAACAATACATACATATATATTTATACATAAATATTAAATCTTATTAGATGAATATTCATTAAATATCATTACGATCCATTCCATAACCTTAATGGTTTTGTGTCTTTGTAAACTTCGATACACAAACAAATGGTACATAAAAGATCTACATCATCATCCAAAAATTTCTTCATAACTAGAACACTTCATTGATATATCATATATAAAACCTTTATTCATATATTGGGGAAAAGGAAACATAATAAAGAGTGATATCATATTCTTAGTAAGGGTAAAAAATGGATATATCAATGATCATTTAAGAATAACATGAGAATAAGAGTATGAGAACATGAGCTGAAAATTTGAAAACTATACCCAACAATTCATAGATCATAATAATGAGTAATGACATAAATCTTGGAAGTTCATAATACATGAACCAAAAAGAAATCAAAGACCAGGATCCATGATTTTATAACATTGGCTTAAGATCATGTCATAAAAGATTTACATAAAGCGCAACATAATTAAAATTATATAAATATTTTTTTAAAGAAACCCACCAAGAAATTAATCACATGCTATTCTTAGGATAAAAACCCATGTATCAACTTCAGGGTTTGTATAACCTCTTGTGTACCCTCCTTAGGTATTGGAATAACATCCCGTGTACCCTTTGATATCATAAAAAATTAATATTTACCCAATTATTTACAGTTATATAAAATAAACACCCATACATTATTCACAATCTATTCATTTCTACTTGATGATATCAACGAAACATTTATAATTTCATCATAACCCAATATACATAAAATAAAATAGGTTTCATCAAGATTTTTTCATTATAATAAATAAACATCGAGGAAAATAATGAGGAAAATATCATATAATCACATTCTTAGTAACCTCAAAATATATAATCATTGATGTAAAATGTCTTTAAAAAATTGATGAAATATTTCTTGAATAAAATACCATTTTCAGTTTTGATTCACTTATTCAAAACCTAAAAAATTACAAAATATTAAGTGAATAATTTTATTGGAAAAAAACCTTGTAAAATATTAATGTAATCATAAAAAAAATTTAAGTCATGAAGGTGGTAAACGACATTCATGCGGTGTACATTAATATAAATATTCCTTTTACATGTTTCAATAAAAAGTCAAAAGTAATATGTTCAAAAAACAAAAGAATATTCCCTTTAAATATTTTCAGAGAAATAAAAATATTGGTAAAAACTAATTTTATACAATAATTTTATAATAGTAAAAATATTTTTGAAAACATTATAATTACAAAATCGATTTGGAATAAAAATATTCCCAACCAAAGAGAGAAATAATGTCAGTTTTTATTAAAAAAATTATTTTAATGTCTTGAGTAATTAATGAGAGGAAAGTGAAAGGAATATATGTAATCACTAGAAATAAACATAATAGAATAAAATTAATGATATTTTCATGAGATAGAATATATAATTTTATAATTATAAATTTGATCACAAATAATCATAGTAAAAATTAGATTGTAACATAAAACTCTTATATTATATTTGACTTGATTTGTAAGTGATATAACCAAATATTTAATAATTTTATATTTATTATAATTCTATAAAAAAACCCTTATAAATAATTATAATGTCATAAATTATCCAATTATAATATTTCAACACCCATTTATTAGTAACTCATTATTAAAATCACCATTTCTGGGTGTTAACTGTTTCGTTTTTCATGAATGTTTTAGTTTGGAATTTCCAGTCTTTATCTTTCGATCATGGTAAAAAAATATCTATAAAATTTACCATGAAATAAGTATTTTATTTATTCATCATATAATTTTTTATAAGTAATCATATAAATTATTGATGAAAAATGAACCACGTCACTTCATAGATATGGTAGTCCACACCTATGCATGATCAAAATTGTCATTTTAAGAGATGGAAAGATATATAGATAAATAATATATTATAATAAATAAGTATAATTATTTAATAAATATATTATATAAAAATTATATCAATCATAATAATAATATATTAAAGGTGGGGATGAAAAATGAAACACATCACTTCGTGAGGTGGTTGTTCACATGTATGCATGAACGATGTTTTCATTTCCCATTTGATTTAGAATGTGAATAATAAAGGTTGTAACATTGATGTAATAACATCAAAATATTTCAGAGATACCAAATATACCATGTTATGACGTATAAAATATGTTTATATAATGTGGAAGAATAAATAAAATTTAAAGATATCTATTAAGATCTATACCTCTTCATTCATAATCCTATTTTTCTTACACATTGATACTTAAGAGGATGGTATTATGATCAAGCTAGGACCTCTAGGATTTGGGTATGTATAACAAACCATTATTTTCATATATATAAATTGCATCTAAGTACATGAATATTCATTATATAACATAAAAAACTATGCTAGAACCATATGATTTTAGTGTATTTGGAAACTTGGAAACATAAACAACTTGTTCCTAAATCATCAACACAATCTCCCGCTTAATTATTCATAACTATAACCATTTTTTACATATAATACTTTATACCTTTATTCATATTTTGGGGAAAATAAACATAATAAAAGGGTTATATTAGATTCTAAGTAAGGTAAAACAAGGTAGATATCAATCATAACATAAGCATATGAGAATAAGAACTTTATCATAACATTTAAAAATTATACCTTGCACGAAAAAGATTACAATATTGAGTAATTGAATAAATCATAGAAGTTAAAAAGACATGAATCATAATAGAATATACTCCATGAGAGGATAATATTGGTATAAGACATATAATTGTGTCATACACATAAGTATTGAAAGTAATTTCCTTAGTAGTCTAGGATATTTTCCAAGAGTATCATAGTGGAACGAGTTCACTCCCCAAACCATCATAGTAGTCAAGGTTCACTCCCAAGACTATTTTATTGGACAAATTCCTTTACTAAATGAGGTTCAATTCCCATTTAAATCCTATATTAATGAACTATTTTCACTTCCCATTATAGTCTTATCTATCTTATGAGATATAAATCATTACCCAATACAATGGAGGGAGATATAGGTCTCTACCATCATTGGTTATGATGAAACCACCATACTTATTTATATTGTAACCATCAAAACATAATCAAAACCATACATATGTGTCCATAAGAACATAAGTCATTCATCGTATTAAAACCATTTTAAATAAATGATTTTCATAAACATCTCAACATAACACAACTCATAGAAAAGAAATGGGTTTCATAAATGTCATTCCACCATAAAAATTAATCAAAAATAAATTAATAAGGATATTATCATTGATTAATATCCTCATAAAATAATTTTTAACATCAACTAAGGTTATCTTAGATGGAAAGTAATTTTGAAAGATCACGTGAAATAATTATTGAAAAATAACATTTCCATTTTCAAATAATTTCTTTTTAAAGAGCTGGAAAATTATAATGAAAAAAATTTTAATTGAAAATAAAATTATAATATTGTAAAATATACATAAAATCATTAATTGTTTCTAATGGTGTGAAAATATTCTCATGCTATCTAAGTTAACAAATCATTCCTTCTGTATTTTGGTTGAAAACTCACAAATAAAACTCATTTAGAAGACAAAAAAATCATTTCAAACAATTTTTTAGAAATTAAATAATGAGAAAAATTAATTTAAGAAATATGAAGATAATATTATAAACCTTTTTGGAAACAATATTAAAAAACATGAAGATAGAAGAAAAAGATAGTTTTAAAGGAAACTTTAAAAAGATAATTATTAAAAAAAGTCTCCTATAAATATCATATAATTGAAGTGAGAATTAATAAATCTAATTTATTATGTGTATTCACTATAAATACACATAAAAATTGGATATAAAATATTAATATAATAAAATTTATTTCTGAACAAAATCTTAACATAACATAATCAATGAAGTAGAAGTTCAATCCCAAAAATGGAAATTAGGTTAAGAATTCCCATTCCACTATATAATAAGTCAAATCTTATGTCCCCTAAAAATGATAATTATCAATTATTTTATAAAATTATTATAATTAGATTTATTATATTACATATGAATGGGAAGTTTAAACACTACACACAAGAAATAAGAGGTGAATAAGGCATATATCTCATAGAAGTAAAAGTGAGACGAGAAACCCTTACCTCATGCTTCCCTTTAGTTTTTCATAATTTAATCTCATGTAAAAAGGTATAAATAATGTTATTAATTAACTAAATAACTATAATAATATCTGAAATAACTTATTTGATACTTTAAATTCACTTAACCACCCATTCATTAATAATATTTCATTATTTTCATTATTTTAGGCGCGTTCGTTTCATGGTTTCATTATTGGTTCATTTGTGTATAATTATGGATTTTCTTATCAAATGGAAATGAAACTCCAGAATTAAAATTAAATGTTATTCATAAACATAAATATGTATAAAATTTCCCATATATTATTTTTATTTTTTATATTATAATGATTTATTCGAAAAAAATGTTAATAATTGATCTTTTGTTTATTTTTGGTGGTTCTTCCAACCATCATGAAATAGATTCATTTTATTTAATATTATGTATATATAGTAGTTCCAGAACATGAAATAGGTTATAAAATACCTTTTAAAATCTTATTTACCACATAACACTTTTTTGACCATAATTGAAGGCTGTAATGAAAAATAGAAAATCATTATTAATGAAGAGGGTTAACCACCATAATTTGGAAAATGGTTTCATTTTATTGAATAAGAAGTGGTAATAAAATGTATATATATAATATATTACATTAGAAAAATAAAATTAATTTGTATACATGATTTTGGAATTATTATTCCTTGATGTATGAATGATGTGAGAAGAAGTTAGAAGAAGAAAATAAAATAAGAGAGGTTGTTTGCGAAAATTACCTCTTGAACATCACCTCCTTGAATGATCCATTAAAGACCTAAGAATATGTGTTTTGGTGATATGAGTATTTCTTGTATGTGGGGAGGGTGGGGAGTATAGTTATTGGAAAATATTTTAGGAGATTAAATGATTGTGAGAAGAAAGGGGGTGGTGAGGAGTGATATTTATACTTGAGTAGGGGTGGTTTTATGTGATTAAAAATGATTATTTTATATTTAAATCAAGCCACATTAGGTTGGAATTAATTAAAAAGAATTATATTGATAAATAATGTTTCAAAGGATTCTAATGGTCTATAATCACATCAAACAACCATTTAATGTTTTATTTTTTTTATTTAATAGTTTACCTTTTAAACATTATCCCGTTTCATTATTTTACCTATATTATGGTAAATATTTTTTTTGTAAAATGGTAAATTATTTATGAATGAAAATGAAAATGAACATAGAAACTAATTTGGAACTTATTATTCCAAATATGGAATCCATTTTACCAAATTAAATTCATAGAGTTGGAAAAATTAGATTTAAATAAGACCCATAGATGAGATTAAAAAGCGGGTTTTCAAGAAGTGAATTTTTTAGAAAATTATGATTTTATATTAAATCTTTGGCTAATAGTTATAATTTTATAAAAATTATTTAATATTTAATGATATATAATCTATAAATTTTATTTAAAAAGATACATGCCATAAAATCATGGGGTGTTACATTCTACCCCAATTAAAATGAATTTCTCTCTCAAAATTCATCACTCAGATATAAACAGATGAGGATAATTCTGCCTCATAACATCCTTAGGTTACCACATAGCTTACTGAAATTAGCTATTTCACTACAAAAATTTAACCAGGTGAGTGGTATTTTTTCAAATAACTTTATATCTATGATTCCGAATCTATATTGTTAATTCTTTATATTATAGATCTTGCTCAAGCAGTACAACCTCTGAGTTTAGTATGTATGAAGGATCATGTGTGTAATTTCTTATGAGAGATAAAAGGAAAAAATCATGAACATGTGAGAGATTTTATGGAAGATCCAATTGATAATCTACTATCCTAATATTATAAAAAATTAAAAAAAAATTCCCACACAATATGAAATTGCACTTCGAAAATCTAAGTTGGATATTTAAAACTTTCATTGTGGGAAACCCTCATCGTAAAAATTCACTCTTAAATGGGGAATATCAGCATAATAATAGGATACCTATTTGAAGAATATTATTGGATATTGAGAATATGGACATGGAATATAATTCTAAATATCAATTTCCTATGGATAAAAATAGAGAACATGGTCATTAGAATGTTAATGACCACAAAACCATAGAAAACATTGTTTGAAAAAAGTAATTAATATCATCAAAAATGATTTTATAGGGATTTATTTTATTTCAAAATCATTTGAGAAGATATAATTACTTGATTTCATATCATAAGTACATACTCACTCTTTGTTTGTTCCTCGATCAATTTACACTTCATTTCTTACTCTAAGAAATGAAGTTTAAATTTAAATTCCTACAGAACGAGTGGATCATAATATACACAATGGGATGAAAAGTAATTTCTTATGACTCTATTTATCATAATTTTTTTAACACATATTATTCAATATAGATAAATATTAATATGGTTAACTAATATTTTAATATTTAAAACCTCAACAAAAGTTCAATATAAAATTTCATAAATAGTCACCCTTATGAACTCTACAAAAAAACTAAAATCCAAAACTTTGGAATGAAGGTAACTAAATATTCAGAATCAACTTATCATTAATAGAACAAATAACTTGATGTGGATCTTAATTCTCACAAACCAAACATCCAAACATCATTATCATGTATTATCTTGAAACCGGGTAATAACTATAATTACTATAAAACATTAGTGAACATAAGAATTATTGAGAATCTTAACTCTTACCTCATACTATAGATTGAAAAAATATATAAAATCAATCCATAAACAAAATTTTCATCATATTAATAATTAGTTCCAAGTTCATAAATACCATCCCATTTATTTTATCAAAAACAAACATATCTTTATCTCATTATTTTCCCATCATCATTCACATATTAAGGGTTATCATTCCTTTAATCATGTGTTCTCCAAAAATATCACCTTACCACCTCAATAAATTTTCATGGATACCGGTACAATTTAACATATATTTTCAAATACATAAGGAAATAATATAGTGGAACAATTCTTTCTATATTTCATTATTCCATAATACCATAAAGGTAATTCTACAAAATTAATCTTGAATTCCAATATATAAACACTCAATAATTCTACTTCCTTCTTAAACCATTAACTAAGAATCATTTTTTTATTCCTTAATACTTCTTCCATTTCATATTTCATTCATAGTCTCATCATAATCATCAATATAACCATCACTCATACATCCTTTCCAATTTTCATAATAAGATTTCCCCCTAGGGAATCGATTTTCACAATGCCTATATATTCCACATTTAAAACATTTAACTATATATGATGACTTATAAATACCATTATTCTCGTCCTTTGAGTTAACCGAACTTTTTAAATTTTCATTTGAAATTAATTTCCTTGTGTCCTTATTTTTCACAACCAAAGTATCTTACAGCACCTTTAAAAAATTCTCCTTGATGCATCTTCCCACATGCTTTACATGAGGAAAATTGAACTTTCGTTCCTCTATGGTCACCATGAAACTCTATCTTTATCTTATTAGATGAGTTCAGATACTCACAAAAGTTGAGTTTATTGATCATATTATGTGATTTTTAATTATTATTAATAATAAAGTTTAATCTTCCTCTTCTAATTTCATTTGGTTTCTTATGAATAAGATCATTCTATTATCTGTAATATTCACTATTAACATGAATCAAATTGGTTTCAACCATAGTCTAAAACCCAAAAAGTATAGTGTGAGCAATAATAATAATAGTTGTAAAACCACAAAATCAAGGTAAATTTCTTATTAAATTTTAATATATGATACTTTAGGTTTAATATAAGGTTATTCATGATTGATACCATAATTATAGGATTGTAACCTATACTTAGACTTATCCTTAGGGATCTTACTTAAGGTTTTCTCATCCTGGTTTCCCAAGGCTAACCAAACCTTTCTTTGATAGCAACTATAATGAAACATTCTTTTAATACAAAGATATTACATCTAAATATATTAATATTCATTACATAACATAACCAAACCATTCCTAAACCGTATGGTTTTATTGTATTTGTGAACTTGGAAATATAAACAAGTAGTTCATAAAACATCTACATCATCCTCCGCTTATTCTTTCATAACTAGAACAATTTTTTACATATCATACGTAATAGAATTATTTATAACATGGTGAATATAAACATAAGAAAAGTGTGATCTTAAATTCTTATTAAGGGTAAACATGGGAGATATCAATCATAATATAGGCATAAGGTCACTGTAGCAGTACTGTAGCAGGCACTATAGCAGTTACTATTCGGTACTGTAGCATCCGAAACTATTCATCTTAGGCCACCGGTTTGGGGTTGGAGTCCTTAAGGACATCAGATCACCCAAGGCCTTCGGGTCAATAAGGCTATCGAGCCACCTCAAGGCCCTCAGGGCCACCTGATTTGCAGTTGCACAGACATATTCTACAAGGAACCACTCTAGGGGAGGAAAGAGCAGGGCACATCCACCAGAGCAGGGCTAAACGGACTTTGGAAGAATGAGAGGGTATGAAATTTTCCATTAGTACCATGCCTGTGCACCCCTGCACATGGACATGCTAGCCTAAAAATCATGCAAAGGTGGAGAGCTGATCACAATGCAGATGCTGGGGACGAGCAGTTCTAAGTATTCATAGTCTGTATGATTTATTTAAAGACCTACGGGTCATGTAATGTCTCCAAGGCTACAAGAAATGTAATTCCTAAGCCTACGGGCCTGGTAAGGGTTCCCCCTCATCCCTGAAAAGGGGGGTTATCAGAAAATAAATAAAAAAAAGAAGTCCTTCGGGCCATTCAGTCATAAGATAACATGAGATATGTTAAGATAATATTATCATAATACATAGAATTGTGGCATATAGTTATTCATTAAAATTGATTAGTAGTCAAGGATATTTTTCAATACTATCATAGTGTAACGAGTTCACTCCCAAACAATCATAGAAATAACGGTTCACTCTAAATACTATCATAACATACAAATTCCTTTAATAAACTAGTTTTATTTCCTATTCTTGTGGTGTCTTACTGAACAAGTTTAACTTCCCATTCCAGTCTTGTCTATCTCATGAGATATAAATTATTACACAATACATTGTAGGAAGATATAGGTCCCAACCATCATTGGTTATAATGTAACCACCTTTCCTGTTTATAACATAACAATAATCACACAATGAAAACTATACATATGTGTTCCATGAGAACATAAGTCATTAAATATATGAAAACCCGTGTAAAGAAGATGAGTTTTATAAACATAGCATTATAACATAAACTCATGGAAAAGAAATGGGGCTCATAAATATCATGAAACCATAAACATAAATAAAAAATAAATGAATAAGGATAATATCCTTGAATAATATCACTATTATAGAAAAAGTAACATAAAATAATTCTATCTTAGATGGAATTTAATTTTTAAAGATCACTTGAAATAATTATTGAAAAATAACATCTCCATTTTCAAATAATTTTATTTTAAAGAGCCTCACAATTATAATGGAAAATATTTCCTTTTAAAATAACCTTGTAATATTATGAAGTAGGCATCAAATTATTTAAGAGTAATGATGTAAGCAAAGTCCACTCATGTCGTATAAGTTAAAAAAAATTCCTTCCATATTTTTGTCGGAAAAGTCAAAAATAAACACCGTTTAGAAAAAAAAAAGAATCATTTAAAACCATTTTTCATAAATAAAAACATGATTAAAAATGACATTAAAAAATCCAAATATAATAGTAAAAACATTTTCCTAAACAATTTTAGTAAACACAAACATGGAAAAAATAATGTTTTATGGTAATCTTTAAAAATACAGATTTTAAATGAAAGTCCATTATAAATATCATATCATTGAAGTGAGTATTAATAAAATTAATTTATTATGTGTATTAACTATATATACACATAAAAAAGTGGATATAAATTTATAAGATAATAATAAGTCTTTCCACATATAATATTAGCATTACCTAATCAATAAAGTATAAGTTTAACCCAAATAATAGAAACTGTGTTAATAATTCCCTTAAAAATTTGGAATAAATCAAACTCTAAGCCACATAAATGTAATAATTATCAATTGAAAAATTCAATAAATTTAATATAATTTGATTTAGGATATTATATATGAGTGGTAATTATATACAACACACATAATAAATAGGCGGTGATTAAGGTAAATATAGCATAGAAGTAAAAGTGAGACGAGAGACCCTTACCTCACACTACTATTTAGTTTTGTATACTTTAAACTCCTGTATAAATGTATAAAGAATTTTTTTTAATTCATTAAAAAACTATTATAATATTTATAACACCTTATTTTATACTTTTATAAAACCTTACCACCCATTAATTAATTATATTTCATTATTTTTATTTTTTCAATGTGTTCATTTCATGGTTTCATCATTGGTTCATTTGTGTATAATTAGGGATTTGATTTTAAAATGGAAATAAAACTAAGAAAGTGAAATGAAATGATATTAATGTACTTACAAAAGTTTAAATATTCCAAAAAATTATTTTTATTTTTTACATGAAGATGATTCATTTGATAAAATGTTAATGATAAATGTTTAGTTTAGTTTAGGTCTTTTTTCCAACCATCACGAACTAGTTTCATTTTCTTTAATATTATGTATATATATATTAGTTCCATAACAAGAAATAAGTTATAAAACACCGTTTAAAATATTATTTAATAATAATAGTTCTTTTATTACCATCCCTAAAGTCTATGATGGAAAATGAAAAATCATTATTCACAAAGGCGGTTTATGGACAATGGTTTCATTTCTTTAAATAAGAGGAAGTAATAAAAGGAATATATGTAAGACATTCCATTAGAAAAATAGAATTATACTATGTAAATGATTCTAGAGTTATTATTCCTTAAAAGAATAAGTGGGTGAGGAGAAGGTAGAAGAAGAAAATAAAATATGAGAAGTAGTTTGAGAGAATTACCTCTTGAATATCACCTCTTTGAAGGAAAGACCTAAAGATTGGTATTTTAGTGAGACCATAAGCATTTAGTTGTGAATATAGTGGGGATGATAGGGTTTGGTAGAGATTTTATGAGCTTTAAGTATTTTTAGGAGAAATGTGGTGGTGAAAAGTGGTATTTATACTTGAGGAGGGGTGGGTTTAAGCGATTAAATAATGATTATTTTATATTTAAAGGAAACCAAATTAGGGTGTAATTAATTACAGTGAATTATTTTTATAATTAATATTATAACGGGTAGTTATGGTTAGGAAAAACATAAACCAACCATTTAAAGTTAATGTTTTTATATATTTTAAGCTTTTAACTTTTAATTTTTACCAATTCTATTATCTTACTTATACTATGGTAAATATTCTTTTACCATAGTAACTTATTGATGAATAAAAAAGAAAATTACATAACAAAATAATTTAGAAAATTTGATTCCAAATATGTAATCCATTTTACCAAATACAATTCATATAATTTTCATAATTATATTTAAACCAAAACCCACAAACACGATGAAAAAGTGGTTTTTCATGAAGTGTATTTTTCAAGAAAAAATGATTTTATATTAACTCTATGACTAATAATTATCATTCTATAAAACTCAATTAATATTTACTAATATATAATCTGTAAATTTTATTTTAAAATATATATACTGTAAAATCTTTGTGTCTTACAGGAGGGATGTTAGGATAGGTTTTGGGAATGGATTTTATAAACTATGAGGTTATTGAAGTGAAAATAATAGAGGATAGGGTGTTACCTTTTATAAGTAAGGGAGTGGACAAACATCAAATTTTCCAAAATAATAAAATATATTAATGTCTTATTCATGAAAAATTTCTCCAAAATGACTCCTCTTCAAAGAGAAGGTGATGTAGGGTCTAAATATGGTTATAAAATAGAATTTATACAACTTTATGTGAAAATATTACCCTTATCTCTTAGTTTAACCTCTAAACTTGTTTTAACCGTAATCGTGGTAACACAATTTTACTATTTTTACTCTTCATTATGACTCAAAATTAGAGAGGGATTATTAAAAAATTTGAAAAAAACAAGCCAAAATATGGAATCTATTTTATTAAATTTAGTTTCTATAAGTGGAATAAATTAATTTTAAAATAAACCCAAAAAACATGATGAAAAAGAGTTTTCCAAAAAAAACTGTTTAAGTATAAAATTGTGTTTATACCAAAATTAAGAATAATATATATTCTAATGAAATTTATTATATTTTTAATCAAAATTAAATAATTAAATTTAAAAATAAATTTAAAATAAAATGGTACTTTTTAAATACTTGAATAGAAAAGACTATTTTCTAAAAATATATTTCATCACTATTCAATAAAAAATTAACATTTTCATAGAAAATCCAAAATTTCACCTAAGATAATTTTGATGTGATGATTTTAAAAAAGTTATCCTTTTTATAAAATAAAATTTCAAAAATTTCCTGCAATTAATTACAATATCTGTGTATAAAATGTAATAAAAACCATTTTTTGAAAAAAACATATTTTTTTAGAATAAAATAACATTTATAAAAATTTAGTAGTTATTTTTTATGAATTAACCAATAAATTTACATTATATGAAAGCTTTATACACATTTTTTATAATATGGTTATTCTAATTTATACCACTAATTTAATATATAAGTTATAATGGTCACATTTGAATAATCATAATTCCCTAGTATATCATGATTCATTTAAACATTGTGTTATCTGTATATATATCCATCAAACACATCAAGTTTATTTTAAAGGAAATACTTGTAAAATATTATACTATCACATTTTACACACATAAAATGGATTTTTATATCAAAATTTCATCACTTTGATACAAAAAATGAAGATATATAGGTTTCTTCACATCCTCATGTTCCCATATAGCTTCTTAAAATTTCTAATTCCTCTAGATAACTTTAACCAGGTTTATAGTATTGTTTTATTGCACTTTATATCTATGATGCAATATTTATATATGGTTTTCTTCATGGTAATGATCATTCTCTATACGTACAATCTAGGAGTTTAATAGATGTGAAGGATCATGTATATACATCCTCATGAGAGATACATGGAAAACATCATGAAATTTAGAGAGGTCTAGTGTAAGTTCAATGAAATAAGATACAATCCCCCATTGGTAAAGAATATCATAGGGAACAATATACCTTTGGTACTATTAGTATATGTGTACTAACCAAAATTTTCTTTAGTTTTTTGATATTTTCTTCACATTAATCATTCCAAAAGAACTTGATTCTCTTCTAAGTAAAATTGGTGATCATATTATATATCTATGAGAAATGATTTACAAAGAATCAATAATATCTAACCAATAAAAGGAAAATACAGATCTCAGTCATTATGTATTGTATAAGCCAATTTTTAACAACTCACATACTTGATGGATCCATTGATATTCCCTCATTTGAGATTATATAACCCCAAAATAAAAATTTTAGTATCCAAAATTCATACTTGGTAAATTTTTCATACAACTTATGATACCTTAGGGTAATCAATAATATCATCAAGTTATATTAATGCTCATTATTTCACATAGAGTATATAAGAATATTTTTTATAAGGAATACCACAAAAAGATCAAGGTAATCTCTAGAGACTATTCATCAAATCCCTAAACATATTGGGGAAATTAGTAAGACCAAATATCATCACTATAAATTCATAGTGTCTATACGTCATATGAAAGAATGTCTTGGTAATGCCTTCACATTTGACCCTCTATTGATAGTATCTAGTTCTAAGATCAATCTTGGATAAATATTGATCTTCTTGTAGTTGATTGAAAAAATTATCTATATAGGGAAGATGATTCTTATTCTTCATTGTAATATTATTAAGTTATAGATAATAAATTTCAAGTCACATTGATCCATATTTCTTCTTAATAAAAATAACCAGTTCACCCCATGGTGATACACTTGGTCGAATGAATCCCTTAGCAATAATATCCTAGAGTTTCTTCATTAATTCCTACAACATAATTAGTTCCATTCTATATAGAGACCTTGAAATATGTGTATCAATAGGTATGAGTTTTATCAAAAACTCAACTTCATTAATTAGGTTATGGATTGAAAAATATCCCATAAAGACATAAAAACCCCCTTAAAATAGAAGTATCTTTATTGTTGAGTTCCCCTCACCATCTAAGATAAATAATCCCTTTGAATAGGAATCAAGACCTATACAATGAATGTAATTTCCAATATAATTTTATATTTATCATCACACCGATAAAAAATAAATGATTTTTTTGTAATATAAAATATGAATTCCATTCCTTAGTAATTGGTATAGTATATAATGAATTGACCTAGGTCAACCCAACCCATCACCCAAGTCAGACCATTACCTGGCCCGAAGTGTACATCGAATCACCATGGGCTGGAAACTAGCACTAGTAATGACCAACAAAATCATGTAAAAAACTTATACCATGGTAAACCAGCATGAACCATCCATGAAATGATATGAACACACTAATATCATCAGATTCCACTCTAGTAAAACAACACATCTAGATTACACAATAAAGACAATAATGTACCATTACAATATCATCATATATAGAGAATGCAATAACGGAACATAAATACATGGTATCTCAAGTCAAAACCCAAAACTCATATGAATGGGAACAATAAAAAATAAGTCCTATAAACACATCCCAATGGTTACAATCTAAAAAATAGATCCACATGATCCAAAATCTACGAAACCATGTCTCCTACAAAAAACACCAAACAACAGTAATAAAAAATACCCACCTAGGTGCATGACACCCTTTCCTTTACCCATATCCTAAAAAATGAAATCTATATACATCCAAAGGAATATTTAGGGTTTGAGGCACAAATAATACTAGGATACCCCATGAATTTTACCCATAAAAAGTAATAAACTAGTTTGAAATAACATTTCAAAATGAAGCCACTTTGAAAAATACCATTTTTAATAAATCCATTTAAATCCCTTTGGTTTTACATTTTAAATAAAAAAAGTTTTCTAAAAAATTTCTAACCATCGATCAAATAAATAAACAAGTCCACATGGCATAACATTCTATATATACACAATCATACATAGTAATAAAAATTATATAAACACCATCATCATATAACCAATAAACAAAAATGGGAATAGCATATATCATCACATTAATAATGGAATTAATAAAATTCATAAATAATGTAAACCATCTTGGGATGAGTAAGTTAACCAAGTTATCTAACCATAAGGATATAATGTGAGTATTTCCAAAAAAAGTATTATATCCAGCTAAGAAAAGTAGAAGATCTAATGATCTTCCTTAAGACCAACTCCAAGAGCTCTCACAGTCTATCGATAAACAAAAGTAGCTCTCTCATTCTTCTTACCCAAAGGCTCCCTCAGTCCCTTGGAAACCAAATGAAATCTCTCATGTTTTTCCTCCCTAATGGCTCTTGTAGTCCCTTATACAACTTCTTTCTCAAACCCCGGTTAACCCATGTACTACTCTATGCCAACAAAATCACAAACAAGAACCATATAATCCAAAATCCACTTTATAAGAAAATTTCACAAACCAAAATTTTCATTTTATTAAACACCTTTCTATAAGGTAAAACTTCTGATAAAACCTTTTTATAAATCAATTTAAAACTATAAAACCTCTTAAATCCATTTCATCAAACACTAGTGAATACATGTCACGACCCGCCCTCGGGGCCCGTGCCGTGACTACCCCAAGCTCACCTTCCATAGGCCAGGGGCTGGCGACTAGCACCAAGGTGTAAATCCCAACAAAAATGGAAGTCATTGACTTTGAAAAGTAAACAAGCACCACAGAGTAAGCAAGCGGAAAAGTAAACACTAAGTAAAAACTGTACAAGCTGTGCTGAAAGTAAAAGGGGCCGGAAATACAAGCCCAACTGTAAAGTACAACTGAAAGGAAAAACAGCAACTGAAAGGAAAAACTGCAGCGTCGAGCCGTCCTCTGGAAGTCCCACCTGAAGGGTGGGTACAGATAGCCTCCACTGCTCCTCGGGTCCACCTAACCGCTCCGAGGACGTCCCGCCTAGTTGTCCACCTCCAAGTACTGTCCTGCTCCGCACGCCTCCTCCATGATCAGCGCTTTCCGTCGTCTGCAACCAACACCACGAAGTGCGGGCATAGCCCGTGCAGGGGTGAGTATAAGCTACTCAGTAGGGACCCCGAGACCCCCGAAGGTCTCCCGAAATCCACAAAGGATAAATCACGAAGAAGAGATGCAATCACGAAGTAACATCTGACACGGCTTAGGTATATGCCCATACATATACCTAAGTCATCAATTCCCCGATCGGCTCCAACGTCCGAGCCCTAGCACAACCCAGTCCACACAGGAAAGCAAAACGCATACCCACGCAGGATAGAACAACACAATCCACAAAGGAGAGTAAACAGTAAATCTACACAGGATAGCTCAACACAATCCACAAAGGAAAGGAAAACGTAATCCACACAGGAAAACTCAACAGATAACTCTCATAGGTATATGCCCATACATATATCGAAATTATCAGATAACCCATCTCAATCAAGAGGAAACACAAGGATCATTGACTCAGCTCAAACCAGGATTTTCATTATCAAAAACGTAACTGCTGAAGAGCCCCATCTCTGAAGTGTACAGTGGTCCTGTCACGACTCCGAGGTACTTCTCACTAACCTAAGACTGCTGAGGTACTCCTCCTGTCGAGTACCGCGGGTCTGCTGCCAACTACCGGGTGCTCCGTCTGCTGAGGGTTTGCTGCCAAATACCAGGCGCTTACCCAAATAGCCTACAGAGGTACTCCTCCAGTCGAGTACCGCGGGTCTGCTGCCAACTACCAGGCGCTCCGTCCGCCGTGGGTCTGCCGCCAAATACCGGGCGCTCCGTCCACTGGGCTAGTCGACTCACTCCAAGTCGAGTCGGTCGAGCAGTCTTCAGGTCTCAGCCGGCTACACGGTCTCCGTACTCCGTACGCTCGTCTCCAGTATCGCGGGTCTGCCGCTACAACCAAGCGCACCACCTCTATCGAGTAAAACAGAAGATTCAGCTCACACAGGTATACTTTTACGGATGACGATAAAGACGATCCCTGATCCATATAAGTCGTCGGACCCACGAAGGATCAATAGGTAACTAATCTCTGCAGTGACCCACACAGGATCAGACCCACACAGGATCGGGCCCACGCAGGACCTGAAGCCCTGATCCACATAGGATCGCTGAGTGCAGTAGTCGTCGCAGTCCGCTGAGGATCTCTGCACAGTCGTCGCCGCAGTCCACTGAGGATCTCTGCACAGTCGTCGCTACAGAAGTAGCAGTCGCAGCCAGCCTAGGGTTCCCGCACACAGCAAGCTCGTTCGGGAGGGTCCGCTCCATGAGCCGAGAGTCTGATACATCAACTGTCACGAAGTCCGAATTTGATGTATCCAAAAGTTCAGTATCGTCAACAGGAACTCAACGTCGCAGACGGCGCGTCAATCGGACGCTCGGTCTGAGAGATATTGGCATTTTCGTCCCAGGGGCCCGGTTGGTTTTTAAGGCAAAACCAACCCGACCTCACTCCACCTGCATCCAAACCTCGGGCGGAGTATGCCAAAAGATCCGTCTCACTTAGAGGAAAACAACAAAGCTGACGGCACGTCAATCGGACGTCCGTAGCTCAAGATATGAGCGTTTCCGCTCCGGGGGCCCGGTTGGTCTCGTGTACGAACCAACCCGGCCGAACACAAAGTATTCCGAAACCTTGAGTGCGATATACCGAAACGACCGTCTCGATCCAAGGATCGTGTTTCCATTGACGGCGAGTCGTTTGGAGGCCCGTAGCTCAAGATACAGCCATTTGAACGAAGACGCCCGAAGAAGGGGGGTACGGGCCCGGGCCGACCCGGCCCGACCCCCCTGGGTCGGCCCGAACCGGGTCGACCCGAACTGGGTCGACCCAACCCGGGTCCGACCCGGTTGGCCCGGCCCGGCCCGGCAAGGGCCGGTCCGGCTCGGCCGGCTCGGCTCGGCCGAGCGGCGTGGGTGGAAGCCGCGGGTGCAGCCCCCGCGGCCGAGAGAGAACCGCGGCCCGCGTACGGGCCGCGCTGGTGAACCGCGGGCGCGGCTCTGCCGCGTCCCGCCTGGACGAACCGGACCCGCGCGGCCGCGGGTCCATTGGCCGCCGCCGCCGGGGCTTCAGCCGCGGCGGACTCGTCCGGCGGCGCGCCGGAGCGCCGCCGCCTCCGGCCGCCGGCGCCGCCGGCAGCTTTCGCGGGCCGCCGGCGTCGCTACGGTGGCCCGTTTTCCTTCCCGTCTGCGCCGTTGCTCCTCCCGGGATCCGTTCTTTACTACGGAATCGTCAAACGTCTTCTGCGGCAAGTTTCGTCGTCGTCCGTCAAATCCGCACAAAACGAAGAACGGCGGAGGGTCGTCGGGCCGTGTTCGTTTGGCCCGCACCCTCCGCGTTAGAGATAAACAACCGGGAGAATTTTATTCCACACAAGAAACAACAATTTTAAGAAGATTAAAAATTGTTCACAAAAACGGTTCTTTAATTTCTTTAAGAAACATTGATGGTAATAAATTTAAAAGGGGGTAGTTCACATAACATAAAATCCCTACCTCGTCGATCGTCGCGCGTGGGCGTTCTTCGCGGAAAAGATCGTCGCAGAAGAGAGGGATCGTCGCGTCGTCGCGGGGAGGCGTCGCGTCGTCACCGAATCCGGTGTTGAGTCGGCGAGCTCAACGAACCAAGAACAACAGATTTAAATTATTAATATTTAAATCTATGTTTCGATTAAAACCAAACGAAAAGAACTTGAGAGGAAAATCCGACATCACTCACCTCAAACGGTCGGTGATCGGAGTTCGGAGCGTGGAAGAACGTCACGGACGGAAGTGTCGTCGATTTCCGGGTTCGGCGTTCTTCGCGTTCTTCGCGTTCTTCGCGTTCTTCGCGAGGGAGAAGAAGAAACAAGAATCCTCTCAAACCTTCTCCAAAGATTTTAGGTTGGTCTTATTTTATTAATATGCCAACACACGAAAACAGGTTAAGAAACGATTGAATTAATTCGTTGAATTAATTCAACGAAAGAAACATGCCATTTAATTTACGAAAGAAACAGTCCATTTAATTCATGAGAGAAACAACCCAATTAAATGGTCTGTTAAGAATTTAGAAAACGCGTCGGTTGACTTTCATTAAGACGGGTTTTCACGGGTGCGTTTCTTAGCGGAAAGAAACGGCCGGGCTCGTGCGGGCCCCACCTCACAAATATCCTACCAAGGGGGTAGGATATTTCTGGATAGTATCCTATCCAGTTCAACACAGTTCAAGCCGCCTTTAAGTGGCTTCAAGTGGCTTCCAAGTGGCTTAAGTGAAATAAAATAAATTTGTCGCAAAATTATTTTATTTCTTAACTTTAAGCCTGAAAATTAAAAACCACACCCGAGCAAATGCAACTCCAGAAGAGGCGTTTCTAAGAGAATACCGGCGCTGCGATTTCATCGGTGCCCTCAGAATTTGATTCCGGGCACCGGTTCAAAAGTTAGAAAAACCCACTCGTCCGTTCACTGAACGTACCCGAGCCAAACTTCGGAAAATGATTCCGGGCACACCGGGCCTCGGAATCAGGTGCCGTCAGAAACTGCGCTCTTGTAAAAATCCAAAGAAAATTAAGGGAAAAAATTTCCTTGAAATTTACGGGTCTTTACATTACTCCCACCTCAGGACTTTACGTCCCCGTAAAGATACATCGTAAACTAGGGAAACAAATGTGGGTACTGAGCACGCATCTGAGCCTCCTGCTCCCAAGTGCTCTCCTGGAGGTTCCCATGCTGCCATTTGATGCGCACAAGAGGGATCGATCGCCCATGTAGGACCCGCTCCTGTCGATCCTCTATCTCCACTGGGACCTCCGTAAAAGTCGCCCCATCATCCACGTCTAGATCCCCATAGTCAAAGATGTGTGTCGGGTCGTGCACGTATCTCCTCAGCTGGGATACTTGGAAGACGTCGTGCGCCCGGTGCAACTGAGGTGGCAGAGCCAGGCGATAAGCCACCTCGCCAATCCTGATGAGGGCCTCGAAAGGCCCGATGAAGCGTGGAGACAACTTGCCTCCTCAGCCAAATCTCCGCAAACCACGTCGAGGTGAGACACGCAAGAAGACGTGGTCGCTATCCTCGAACTCTAGTGGCCTCCGCCTCCTGTCAGCATATGACTTCTGCCGGCTCTGTGCTGTCCTCATCCGCTCCTGGATGACCTGGACCTTCTCTGACGTGGCCCGGACCATCTCTGGTCCCACAAGAGCTGCATGATTTCTTCTATGCCGATAAGAGAAACCTGGTCTCATCCCCTGGATGAACCACATTCATTGCCTAAAACAGTCAATCCTAACATGGATGATACTAATCCATACCAAGGATGACGTCGTAAGGCCTCGACGCTACTACTAAGAGATCCAACCGTTACTCTCGCCTCCAAGGGTTGAGTCACACTGTCGGCATCAGTGTGTGGTAACTGGGTCTCCTCCAGTAGATGTCTCACAAGTGAGGGTCAAGTCAACAGCCAAAACTGGAACCTCTTAGTAACATCACGAAAGGGGACAGGAAGGAAAATATCACAAAGGTATGCGTCTTTTATTATTGCAGCTCATAATACAAGATGCTACACAAAAGCAACAAGGAACCAGAAGTACAAAGGACGTATCCACTAGTTCTGCTCCTGTCCATCTGCTCCCAGAGCTCCATGATCGAAGGCCTCGGCTGCCTGAAGCTGAGCTCTCGCATGTTCACCTACTCCCTGTGGTCGGGGCGGACCTCCTGGTGGTGGTGGTGGCAGAGCCTCAAAGCGTCGCCCACCTCCGGCTGCGCGGCCAGGTCCTCTGCCTCGTCCGCCTCCTCCCTGCGGACCGCCACGGTCGAACCTCTGCCTCTACCTGGGAGGTTCTTCACTTAACTGCTGATCATCAGCATGGCGGGTCGGACAGTCAGGAGCCATGTGACCAATCCCGCCACAGGAGTAACAATGCCCACTCTCAGCACGCCTGGCTCTGACTCCACCCCGGCTCCCCCGCACAACTTAGCCTGAGTCGTGCAGTCGGCCACCGGTAGGTCTGGTCTGCCTGGAAACTTGAGTCATCCGTCGGCTACCAGCTGCTGAAGAATCCGCTACCTACTGCCCTGCGGTAGGTCTCACTGTGGACTCAGCCAGGAAGCTCTCGATCAGGAGGGCTCGCTCCAGTACTCCTGCCTGGGTCGGGATACTGAGGGAGATCAGCGATGCCCTGATCTCGTGTCTCAATCCCTGCTCGAAGGTCCGGTCCCGGAAGAAGGGGTCCCGTACCATGTCAGTCGAGTAGCGAGATAGGTCGGTGAACCTCGCCGCGTACTGAGCGACCGTCAAGCTGCCCTACCGCAGCTGAAGAAGCTCCTGGATGCGCACCGCACGGAGGGTGGCCGGGACGAACTCTGAGCGGAAGAGGCTCTCGAAGTCCATCCAGATGAGGGTGGCCTCATCGTGTACCTGGAGCATCAGGCTCCACCATCGTCCGGCTGCTGCGTGCAGTAGGCTCGCCGCGAGGATCACCATGAGGTCTGCTGGTGTCCTCACTAGCCTGAAAACTCGGACGACCGCCTCCAGCCAGTCCTCGGATGCCTGGGGGTCCGACTCCCCACGGAACCTGGGTGGTCGCTGGCGCTGGAACTCGTGCAGAGCTCCGAGGCGTCGTGCGTCATCAGCTTCCAGTGCTGGAAGCATCGGGGGCTCGGCGGGTAAAGGTACCGCCGGTGCCTCTGCTGTCAACGGGCCCTGTACCGAGGCCTCGTCGCTCGGCGGGCTGTCGTCGCGCTCTACTCTAGGAACCCTAGCTGGCTGCTGTCGTCGTGCCATCCTAAAAAGGAAACAAGTATTCCATGGTCAGAACAGTATACCTGGTGAGCTGACACAAGTAATCACAGAGAAAACTTGAAACACATATGCAATCAATGTTTTCGTGCATTAAGTCGGAAATCAGAAGTCAGGGTCCTGGTGTATGGATACGTCGGCCACCGCACCAACACTGGACTCCCTGGACTGATAACCACACTCAATACGCTAAATACTATTGCTTCACATAGAAGAAAGATCAGAGTCTGCGGTAGAACCGACCACCTCTGATACCAATATGTCACGACCCGCCCTCGGGGCCCGTGCCGCGACTACCCCAAGCCCGCCTTCCATAGGCCAGGGGCTGGTGACTAGCACCAAGGCGTAAATCCCAACAAAAAGGGAAGGCATTGCCTTTGAAAAGTAAACAAGCACCACAGAGTAAGCAAGCAGAAAAGTAAACACTAAGTAAAAACTGTACAAGCTGTGCTGAAAGTAAAAGGGGCCGGAAAAGCAAGCCCAACTGTAAAGTACAACTGAAAGGAAAAACAGCAACTGAAAGGAAAAACTGCAGCGTCGAGCCGTCCTCTGGAAGTCCCACCTGAAGGGTGGGTACAGATACCCTCCACTGCTCCTCGGGTGCACCTAACCGCTCCGAGTACGTCCCGCCCAGTGGTCCACCTCCAGGTACTGTCCTGCTCCGCACGCCTCCTCCACGATCAGCGTTGTCCGTCGTCTGCAACCAACACCACGAAGTGCGGGCATAGCCCGTGCAGGGGTGAGTATAAGCTACTCAGTAGGGACCCCGAGACTCCCAAAGGTCTCCCGAAATCCACAAAGGATAAATCACGAAGAAGAGATGCAATCACGAAGTAACATCTGACACGGCTTAGGTATATGCCCATACATATACCTAAGTCATCAATTCCCCGATCGGCTCCAACGTCCGAGCCCTAGCACAACCCAGTCCACACAGGAAAGCAAAACGCATACCCACGCAGGATAGAACAACACAATCCACAAAGTAGAGTAAACAGTAAATCCACACAGGATAGCTCAACACAATCCACAAAGGAGAGGAAAACGTAATCCACACAGGAAAACTCAACAGATAACTCTCATAGGTATATGCCCTTACATATATCGAAATTATCAGATAACCCATCTCAATCAAGAGGAAACACAAGGATCATTGACTCATCTCAAACCAGAATTTTCATTATCAAAAACGTAACTGCTGAAGAGCCCCATCTCTGAAGTGTACAGTGGTCCTGTCACGACTCCGAGGTACTTCTCACTAACCTAAGACTTCTGAGGTACTCCTCCTGTCGAGTACCGCGGGTCTGCTGCCAACTACCGGGCGCTCCGTCCACTGAGGGTCTGCTGCCAAATACCGGGCGCTCACCCAAATAGCCTACAGAGGTACTCCTCCAGTCGAGTACCGCGGGTCTGCTGCCAACTACCAGGCGCTCCGTCCGCCGTGGGTCTGCCGCCAAATACCGGGTGCTCCGTCCACTGGGCTAGTCGACTCACTCCAAGTCAAGTCGGTCGAGCAGTCTTCAGGTCTCAGCCGGCTACATGGTCTCCGTACTTCGTACGCTCGTCTCCAGTATCGCGGGTCTGCCGCTACAACCAAGCGCACCACCTCTATCGTGTAAAACAGAAGATTCAGCTCACACAGGTATACTTCTTCGGATGACGATAAAGATGATCCCTGATCCATATAAGTCGTTGGACCCACGAAGGATCGATAGGTAACTAATCTCTGCAGTGACCCACACAGGATCGGACCCACACAGGATCGGGCCCACGCAGAACCTGAAGCCCTGATCCATGCAGGATCGCTGAGTGCAGTAGTCGTCGCAGTCCGCTGAGGAACTCTGCACAATCGTCGCCGCAGTCCACTGAGGATCTCTGCACAGTCGTCGCTGCAGAAGTAGCAGTCACAGCCAGCCTAGTGTTCCCGCACACAGCAAGCTCGTTCGGGAGGGTCCGCTCCACGAGCCGAGAGGCTGATACATCAACTATCACGAAGTCCGAAGTTGATGTATCCAAAAGTTCCGTATCGTCAATAGGAACTCAACGTCGCAGACGGCGCGTCAATCGGACGCCCGGTCTGAGAGATATTGGCATTTTCGTCACAGGGGCCCGGTTGGTTTTTAAGGCAAAACCAACCCGACCGCACTCCACCTGCGTCCAAACCTCGGGCGGAGTATGCCAAAAGATCCCCTCACTTAGAGGAAAACAAAAAAGCTGACGGCACGTCAATCGGACGTCCGTAGCTCAAGATATGAGCGTTTCCGCTCCGGGGGCCCGGTTGGTCTCGTGTACGAACCAACCCGGCCGAACTCAAAATATTCCGAAACCTTGAGTGCGATATACCGAAACGACCGTCTCGATCCAAGGATCGCGTTGCCACTAACTGCGAGTCGTTTGGAGGCCCGTAACTCAAGATACGACCATTTGAACGAAGACGCCCGAAGAAGGGGGTACGGGCCCGGGCCGACCCGGCCCGACCCCCCTGGGTCGGCCCGACCCGGGTACGACCCGGTTGGCCCGGCCCGGCCCGTCCAGGGCCGGTCCGGCTCGGCCGAGCGGCGCGGGTGGAAGCCACGGGTGCAGCCCCCGCGACCGAGAGAGAACCGCGGCCCGCGTGCGGGCCGCGCTGGTGAACCGCGGGCGCGGCTCTGCCGCGTCCCGCCTGGACGAACCGGACCCGCGCGGCCGCGGGTCCGTTGGCCACCGCCGCCGCGGCTGAAGCCGCGGCGGACTCGTCCGGCGGCGCGCCGGGGCGCTGCCGCCTTCGGCCGCCGGCGTCGCTCCGGTGGCCCGTTTTCCTTCCCGTCTGCGCCGTTGCTCCTCCCGGGATCCGTTCTTTACTGTGGAATCGTTAAACGTTTGCTGCGGCACGTTCTGTCGTCGTCCGTCAAATCCGCACAAAATGAAGAACGGCGGAGGGTCGTCGGGCTGTGTTCGTTTGGCCCGCACCCTCCGCGTTAGAGATAAACAACCGGGAGAATTTTATTCCACACAGGAAACAACAATTTTAAGAAGATTAAACATTGTTCACAAAAACGGTTCTTTAATTTCTTTAAGAAACATTGACAGGAATAAATTTAAAAGGGGGTAATTCCCATAACATAAAATCCCTACCTCGTCGATCGTCGCACGCGGGCGTTCTTCGCGGAAAAGATCGTCACGGAAGAGAGGGATCGTCGCGTCGTCGCGGGGAGGCGTCGCGTCGTCGCAGAATCCGATGTTGAGTCGGCGAGCTCAACCAACCAAGAACAACAGATTTAAATTATTAATATTTAAATCTGTGTTTCGATTAAAACCAAACGAAAAGAACTTGAGAGGAAAATCCGACATCACTCACCTCAAACGGCCGGTGATCGGAGTTCGGAGCGTGGAAGAACGTCACGGACGGATGCGTCGTCGATTTCCGGGTTCGGCGTTCTTCGCGTTCTTCGCGTTCTTCACGAGGGAGAAGAAGAAACAAGAATCCTATCAAACCTTCTCCAAAGATTTTAGGTTGGTCTTATTTTATTAATATGCCAACACACGAAAACAGGTTAAGAAACGATTGAATTAATTCGTTGAATTAATTCAACGAAAGAAACAGGCCATTTAATTCACGAAAGAAACAACCCATTTAATTCACGAGAGAAACAGCCCAATTAAAAGGTCTGTTAAGAATTTCGAAAACGCGTCGGTTGACTTTCATTAAGACGGGTTTTCACGGGTGCGTTTCTTAGCGGAAAGAAACGGTGGGGCTCATGCGGGCCCCACCTCACAAATATCCTACAAAGGGGGTAGGATATTTCTGGATAGCATCCTATCCAGTTCAACATAGTTCAAGCCGCCTTTAAGTGGCTTTAAGTGGCTTCCAAGTGGCTTAAGTGAAATAAAATAAAGTTGTCGCAAAATTATTTTATTTCTTAACTTTAAGCCCGAAAATTAAAAACCACACCCGAGCAAACGCAACTCCGGAAGAGGCGTTTCTAAGTGAATACCGGCGCTGCAATTTCATCGGTGCCCTAAGAATTTGATTCCGGGCACCGGTTCAAAAGTTAGAGAAACCCGCTCGTCCGTTCATTGAACGTACCCGAGCCAAACTTCGGAAAATGATTCCGGGCACACCGGGCCTCAGAATCAGGTGCCGTCAGAAACTGCGCTCTTGTAAAAATCCAAAGAAAATTAAGGAAAAAAAATTTCCTTGAAATTTACGGGTCTTTACAATACAAGACACTCCCTTTTATAAAACCATCTATAAACACCTAAATTTATAAAATAAGCCATAAATCATATCAAGAATGGGATCAGCATCATACATAAATCATTTAATTTTCTATTTATGGAACACAAACCAAATGAAAATAGATATTTAATGGTAATCCATGGAAAAAATCCTTAAATAGACACACTTACCTCAGTGTCGGTGCTAAACTCATCACCTTCAATAAAAATATCCTAGAGTTGGTAAGAGAATCCCTAAAACACCTAATACAAGATAAAGTACCCCAAATCCCACATTTAAACCCTAGGTTTGTCCAGCAGCACCCTCTAGGGTTTCACACTTCCATGGAAAAGGATGAATAAAATTGAAGAAGGGAGAGGGAAGACAAAAACAAAAATATTTGGACTTACCTCATTCTAAATCACCCAAAATCCATGAGAAAACAAAACCACAAATGCAGAGGGAAATATTACACACTAATAATAAGGGGGTTCTCATGATGGGAGGAAACTAGGACCAAAAAACTTAAAAAATAAATTGGTTAAAATGGTAAGGGGCCATATTTTAACGAGTTTGGGAGGATCACAAGGTTTGGACAAACTATTAAGAAAAACATGCACCAAATGTGCGAGAGATATAGTCTTTCCAAAAACCAAGATACATAGTTACCATGGAAGATGCATGGTTTAGGAAACCACACTCAAATAGAGAAGAAGCCCACTGTCAGCTTCTGCAGCACCCTAACATGTTTAGTCACACAGTTACACATACCATGCACCAACCATGTGTCTCATATGTATCCTATAAAAACATCCATTTCTGATCCCTGAAACCTTATAACTTTAAAGAAGAACCAAAAGAGTAAATAAAACTTCAAATTAGATGTATCAGTGACACAATGAGTGTTATAAACTCCCCACCATGCCACGTTCTTCCCCCAGAAAGTCTCTAGGAACGCTCTAAAGAAAATAATCGAGTCCACTACTCCCTTACAAATGAATCATACTCCCATGTCTCATAGATATCTTCAATAAACTTCTAGATTACATGTATTAATGAGATCAACTTACCATGGAGAACCTTGTTATGATAATCCATGATACAAACAAGCTACTGCACAATGGTAGTTCCAAAACATGAGATTGGTCTAGATGGTATTTATTTAGTTGAGAAATGTGAAGGATTTTATTGATTGAGGTCAGTTATGGTAGAAACTAAAAATGATAGGATAACTTCCTAATATGGTCCACAACACAAAATAGCTCGACAAAACATGATGCCAAATTCCCTTTATATCCCAAGTGATGATTCCTCATTTGAATTGATACCCCCCAAAACCTCATATAAGCAATAAAAAACTCCAAAAAATGATGAACATGGTTAGAATACAACATCTAGTGACTCTGAGCTATTGCAATTCATTTATAAATTAGACAGACTATCTCAGTCATCTCCTAGATGAGACATAGTATAATCAAGTGATGCTCACCCACCTCAGCCTAACATAAAAGGGATGAATGTGTCCAAATGAACAATTCATCAAATAGGGCCATCTTAATAAAGGCATGATAAATATTATTATAATAAAACCTAGAAAATAGTAGGTTCCTTTCCCATGAACCCTCAAAATTAGAAACATACACCCAAAATATATCCTTAAGATTCTAGATATCCTGCTCAGACATACCATTCATCTGTGGGTAATACATAGTGCTCAACTTCAGATATTTTCCAAAATCTTCTTGGAGTTACTCCTAAAAATGGAATATGAAAATGGAATCTTGGTCTGAAACTATCACTGAGGGAACTCCAAAAAGTAGAATGACCTCTAAAAAATTTATGGGTCTGAGGTACTCTTCATTTATAGACTTTCTGATGGGTAGTATGTAGGATGATTTCATCAAACAATTTAAAATCACTCATATAGAATACTTTCCACTTGGAGTATGAGGTAGTCTGATAAAGAAATCTATATTGATATTATCATAGTTCCATACTAGAATTATAAGTGGATAAAATAACCTAGATGGTCTATGATACTCAGCTTTAATCAACTAGAATACCAAACATATAGAAACAAAATCAACCACTACATGTTGTATTCCATGCAACCAATAATGACCAATCGAGGTATAAAACATCTTGGTTTCCATGGGGTGCATGGCCTAACTAGAATGATGCACCCCGTTAACCCCTTACTGAATCAAGCTCAAAAGAACTAAAAAAATTTTCATAAAAAGGATAGAACCATCAAGAGTCTATAACCAATTTCCCAAGGAATCCTTACCATTTAAGGATCTTCTAATCTACTGGAACAAAGGGCTGAAAACAATTTCACTCTTCACCATAGAGATAAGAAAGAGCACGGATCAAACAATGGATAAGAAAACATACTATCTATCAACCTATACATACATATTTAGATCATAAAACAAAACCATCAGACCTTATTTATCCTATAATCCCTATATTGCCTACACTAAAAGCTTTCTACTCAATGTGTCAACAACCACATTACCTTTCCTGAGTATAAAAGAAATCTCAAAATCAAAATTTTGTAGATATTCCATATAGAATATCAATTTTAGATTCAGGTCCTATTGGGTAAACATGTAATTTTTTTATTTTTGATCTAAATAAACTATAAAATTATCTTTGAATAGGTAGTGACACCAATTATTTAGCATTTGTTTAAAGACTTCCAATTCCAAGTCATAGGTGGGATAATTCCGCTCATGTGGCTATAGATTCGATGATCCATGGGGCACCACATGACTATCTTGCATCAGCACACATCCCAAACCCATAATTTAAGTATCAAAATAAAAAACATAATATCTCCCATGCTTAGGTATAATGACCACAATTATAGATGTCAAACAGGTCTTCATCTTCTCAAATGTAAGCTCGCACTTCTCTTACCAGTCAAACTTCACTGATTTCCTAGTCAAGGTTTTCAAGGGTGAACCAAGACTTGAGAAGTATTTAATGAATCATGTATAATACCTAGACGTTTCTAAAGAGGTATGGATCTCAAACACATTCTTAGTCTTCTCCCAATACATGAAAACTTGAGCTTTATTTTGATCCACTGAAACTATTTCTTCAAAAATCAGGTAGCCAATAAATTCACTTCATAAATCTAAAACCATCACTTGGATGACTTTTAATATAAATGGTTCTAATCCAAAATATCCAAAACCATGTATATATGTTTATAATTATCATCTTTTGTCTTTTAATACATCAAGATGTCATCCAAAAACATAACCACAAAGGAGTCCAAAAAGTAGTGTAAGACCCAGATCATTAATTCCATAAAAACCATAGAAGAATTAGTAATCCAAAATGGCATAACCAAATAATTAAAATATCTATGAAAACATTAAGTGGTGGTCTTTTGAACATCCTTTAACTTCAATTTCAACTATTTTATATTGGACATAGAAATAATGTATGATAGTAAGGAAACCAGGCTTGTCTTGGGGAGCATATCGATGGTAAACACAACCTATTATTGGGGTGTTAATCATGAAAAATCCTTCAATAAAACATATGTTTACCTTAATATGACCACCAGAAGTTCACCCACTAATATTTTATCAAAACCAAGAAAAATATAGATACCTATCATGAGATCCAACCCAATTCTGAATCAACTGGCCCCACCGTCCATAATCATGGATCCCACTCACTATAAAAGATATGGATGATACTATCAGTAGTAAGAAACTTGGCCTTATAGAGGTAGTAGTTAAGAAGAAACTTATAGATTATCAACCAATTCATACCAATGATGAGGTAAAACAAATATAGGCCCAACATGAGGATATCCCAATTAACTTCCATATCAGTAATTAAAACACCAAACTTTGTGCACTTGAAACCCTGCTCCATCTTCCTACAGAAATGGGATAGAAAATATATAACACATGGAATAAAATATGCTCAAATACCCAAGAATTCAAGAAAATATGTAGATATTAAATAATGTGATTCTCCAATATCAAATAAAATAGATTCCATATAAGAATAAATGAACTCCGTACCTCTAACTATGGCTTTCCTGTAAACAGATTCCTTTGGAAAATATTCTTCTTCATGAAGATAGCCTACCTTTGGCCCACCCTAAGCCTTGTTCCCCAGGTGATAATACATTTTACATGAGGGTGATATCATCCACCCTTATAATAATCATATTTTACCTAATAGACCTTTTAAAATGTGGATATTACACTACTCCCCTGTAAAGAAAGCTGGTAGAAGCACTGAAGACGTCCTAGTAGTCTACTCTAGATGTTCAAACTAAGACCCTTTGGAAAATAGGTCCTATTGAGTCCACCTTTCCCAAAATGAGAGAATATAATAGGTATATTCCCTAAATATTTCACTAGAGTTTCACTAGATGACTACTGAACACTCTTCCCACATCCCTAGTGATACTCAAACCACTTCCACTTTTTTTCCTAAAAATATGTATGACTACCACCCACTAAAAGAACATCACTAAGACCTATATTTCTATTCAATTTTTTTTATTCTATATCATTCTTAACAAAAACCATTATATAATATTGTAGAAATAGAATAATGAGCATAGCTAGGATCTTTGTCTCTAAGAACATCTCAAAATGTCAAACCTTGAGGCAGTTTTTCATGAAGAGATCCATAGAAAAATGAACCAAATCAGTAAAATGGGTAGCATAATCCATCAAAAAATGATCCCCTTGCTCCAACTTTAAGAAATAAATAGCCTTGAACTCAAAGTGTAAGGGGATAACTGCTAATTTAAGGCCACACTAAAAGTGGTCCATGTGAGATCCTCATGCTTCTTTGCTTGACACATGGGCTCCAACCACTTTTTACCTAGCCCTTCTTGCACATGAATAGTAAATCCCACATTATATGTGTCAGGATTCTTTAGAAACATGAAAATACACTGAATACAATCTAAATACTCCTCAGGTTCATTGTGTCCCTTTTCACTAGGGGACACCGATGGATTTTACCTCATAAACATCCGAGCATGGTCCATCATCATCAACTTCTATTGAAAACCCACTTTATATAAGATTGGATCAAATGGATCATATAATCCACTAGATTCGTATCAACTAGAGGGTTTTCATATGGGCAATTCTTCATAGTACCCTCTCTATGCTCGTATGAGGTCCTTCTGAGAGGAATCATCTACAAGTACAAAACATAAGCTTCATAATTAATAATTCAACCTCAAACTACATCAAATGAACTAAAAATAACAACCATTAAGGCCCTAAAAAAGAAAAACTAGATTCAAAATTAACTACAAGTGAAAAATAACATAAATATAAAAAATATCAAGTATTTCCCATTATTCATGGTTTTGATTCATGGTTAGGAAGAACATGTGCCGACCATGTGGGTATCACTAGAGTTGGTAGGAAAGGCCACACAGGATGTGCATAGTTACTACTAAACCTATACCTCCTCTAAACCTCCTCATTTGACCCCATAACTAAAAACATCCTCCAAGCTCACCTCGGGTATCAACACCAACAAATAATTACATCAAAATATCCCCAAAACCATCTATAACTATCCTCAAAATTTAAATACAATCCCAGACCACCCATGGAAACATGATGCTTGACATGAATAAAAGCCTACTAGGTACTCCATTATTCCTCCCTCTCGATACCTGATGGTCATAGCTTCAGTAAACCATTGAATCCCAAATAAAAATCCCTCTAATACTATTTTTTAACATTCCTACCACGGTCAACCCCACACAACACCCGAGCTATCCCATCACATGGACCAATGCATATTCCTAATCACCACGAGTAGACAACAAGCACCAAACATAAAAAAAAATATCTTGGGAACATTTTTCCCATGGTAAAAAGAAATGACCCATCTATAACATGGGATGGGCACAATGATATCACCAGAGTCCACAGTAGTAAAACACCACATATAGTGTATGTAATAATAAAAATTAGATACTATAACAACATCATCATATATAGATCATTTCATAACTAGAAATAAATACATGGTATCTCAAGTAAAAACCCAAAACTCAAAATGATGGGAAAAATAAGAAACAAGTCCTATAAACACATCAAAACATAGATAATATCAAACTATATCCAAAGGATATAACATCAAAAGACCATATATTTTACCAAAAACACTAGGAGAAAGTAATCAAGAAGTTACCCCTAGGTACATGGTTCCCTTTCCTTTACCTACATCCTACAAAATGAAATCTATACACACCCAAATGAATTTGTAGCGTGTGAAGAATAAATAAAATTATGATACCACAGTGAATCTATTTAATTATTTTACCTATGAAAACAAATAAAATTTATTAAAATCACATTTTAAAACTAAACCACTTTGACCAAATTTTAATTTTCAAACAATCCTTTTAAATCCATTTGGTTTTAAATTTTAAATAAAACATGTTTTACAAAACATTTCTCAACATGGATAAAATAAATAATAAAGTCCACATTATAAAACATTCTAAATATACCCAATAAATCATATAATGGGAGAGCATAACATCACCATCATCACATGAGCAATAAACAAAAATGGGCCTAGAATATCTCATCACATTAAATATGGAACTAAAAAAATGCATAAAGTATACAAACCAACTTGGTATGTGTAAGTGAACATAGGTACATAACCATAAGGGTATAATGTGAGTGACTCCAAGAAAAGTAATATAGGATTCTAAGTAAAGAGGAATCTCTCATGGTCTTCCTCGAGCCCAAATCCGATAGATATCATGGTCTCTCAGTAAATAATGGAAGATCTCATAATCTTCTTACCTAAAGGACCCCTCAGTCCCTTGAAAATAAATGGAATCTCTCATGGTCTTCCTCCCTAAAGGCTCTTGTATTTCCTCATACAACCTCTTTCTCACATCCTAGTTAACCAATGTGCTACTCTATGTGAACACAATCACAAAGAAGTTCTATATAATCCAAAAACCACATCATAAGACAGTTTCACAAACTAACATTCCCATTTTATCAAACACCTTCTCAAAAGTTAATAAAATTTGTATAAACATTTAATAAATCCTTTTAAAACCACAAAAACACTTTGATCTATTTCATCAAACTCATAGAGTGAATAAAAGCCACTCTTTTTTGGAAAACCCACTTTAAACAACCTAATTTCAAAACTATGCCATAAAACACATCAATCATGGGATCAACATCAACCATAAATTGATTTATTCATAATTTAGTCAACAAAACCCAAAGAAAATTTTATATTTAATGGTAATCCATGGTAAATTCTCTCAAATAAAGACACCTACCTTAGTATCAGTTCCATCCTCATCTTCCTCATTGAAAATCACCCAAAATAGGTAGGAGAAGTCATCACAAACCTAATAAATAAAAAATAACCAAAAAAACCTCATGAAAACCCTAGGTTCCACCAAACCCAACCTCTAGGGTTATATACTTCCATAGAAAATGAACAAAAATCATGAAGAAGGGGGAGGGAAGAAGAAACCAAGTATATTTGGACTTACCTCAATCTAAAACTATAAGAATCCAAGAGAAAGAAGATGTCAATGGTAGGGGATGAATACAAACTAAGGAGGAGGGACTAAAAATTATGATACAAGGAAATTAGGGCCAAAATCCTTAAATAATTTGTAGGGGAAAATGTAAAAGGACCCCATTTCAATGAGTTAGACATGGCCGAATGGTTTAGAAAGATAGTTAGGTAAACCATGAACCAACCGTGTTGGAGTCACTATATCCCCAAAACCATCGATTCAAAATTAACCTTGGGAGATATATGGTTTGAAAATCCTGCCTGAACTATGGAAAATCCTACAATCACCATCTGCAATACCCTCACACGGTTAGCATCACGGTTAGAAAAACTGTGTTACAACTATGTGCTTGGCCTATCTCCTCTAAAACTCAAATTTCTAGACCCAACATCTGAGAACTCTAAGGAGTAACCAAAATATTAAATAAAAATCAAAATTATATGTATTAGTGACATAATATGTTCCACATAGGCCTTATACAAATAGGGACAATCAATTCCCAAAATAACATAAAATTTAACTAGAGGGAGAATAAAGTGATTTTCATGAAGAAAATTACCATAAAATTCAATTAAAGTAGAATCATAGACTTGAGATGAAACCATAATACCATTAGGAGTCTTCAATTATAATTCAAAATATAATTATTGAGTTGGTATTGTGATACCCTTAGAAAATTTGTTAGATATAAAAGAGTGGTTCAATCCAGAATCAAATAATACATTAGTAGTTCTGGAGTGTATGATAAGTTTACCTTTAACAACATCATTACTGTACCCAAAATTAGAAATAGTGATAACATTATATTTCCATTTGTATCTGGGTTTAGGAGCTTGTTGACATAGATCATCGTCATTAAACCTTAGATTTAAGTGATGTTTGGAATTATTACCACATTCCTTGCATTTGAAAAATTAGAGTATGGGTGGTGCATTCAATGGTGCTTTCTCTATATTCATATCATTAGCTAACTTATTCCCATCACTTAAGTATTAAATTTTCTGATGACCTTCATTTCCACACTTAAATCATTTACTAGTCCCCTTATGATAATTTCCTCAATATTTCTTTCCACACTTCCAGTATAAAGGACAAACCATATTCTTCCCCCCAAGATTATTATTATTATAATTTCCCTTGAATCCCATATTTATTTTCTTATCAAATTTTATATATTGATGGGTGACTCTGATATCTATTTGTACCATGATAAAACATCAAACTCTTTATTCTTAGTTATTAAATTATCTAACAAATAATTCTTTTTAGAGACCCAGTTTTAAGATATTAATGAATCAATAAATCTTTCTTTCAGGTTGAATTATAATACTAGAATCATACCATAAAAGTATTATAAAATTTTACTTATAGGTAAAAATGGACTCATCATCCTACTGATTTATCTCAAGGAATTCCTTTTCCATTTTTGTATAAATAATAAATGGAAAATACTATTATTTTGAAAAATAATATTCTAAGCACATCCCACTACATAGAGTTAATTTATTACTATTATATCATGTTATTGATAAGAGTCCACCATTGATCTGATTCACTTTAAAAATAATAAGCGTCAAAAATAAAATTTTTATGCTTTGGAAAATGGATAAAAGAAAATATAATTTTAGTGGTGCAAATTCATTTATCAGAAATTAGTGGATTATAAAAACCACTAAAATAAGGTGTATTGTTTCTCATGAAGGAATCAATAGAATGTTATGTCATCCTTTTCTCATTTGGATGCTCAACATTATTCATGGATTGAAATGGTGAGTAAGAATAGAAATGATATTTTTCATTCCAAATCTAATAACATTTGGTTACTCAGGAGGAAAAACATTGAATTATATTTTATATTAATCATTAATATGTTTCTTATGGTTACTATAAATTTAATAAAACCAAAAATTATTGCATTATAAACAATAATCATAGTGACATACCATATAATCATGAAAAATAATTTATTGGATTTCTAAATCATCGAAACTTATTTTCAATATTTGAAACCTTATATTTTTCGTAGGTCATCAGTGGTAATTATCTATTGAAACTCATTTATAATAATTCATAATGAAAATGATAATTAACCCAAGCATATACCCTATGATTATCTATCTAGGTGTTCTGTCTTAATCCCATTCATCGCGATCTGGTGATGATGAATTAAATATACAATATGCCACATTTAGAGTGGTTACCCCTAGCTTATCTATGACAATAATACACCCACATGATAGTATCTAGAAAGGGATTTATTTTCTATGAAAACCACACATACTTATTTAACAAACTTTTGGATTTTCTTCTATAATTAGTCTTATCCTAAGGGTTATCACTATATTTTCCTCATCCTAGTTTCAAAAAATTACTAAACCTTACTCTAACACCAACTAAGGAGACCCAAACATTACATAAAAAAATAATACATCTTATTAGATAAACATTCATTATATATCATTATGATTCACACCATAAACATAATGGTTTAGTTTCTTTGGAAACATGGATACCTAAAAAAATAGTATATAAAAGATCTACATCATCTCCCATAAATGTTTTCACAAATATAACCCTTCTTAGACATATCACACTTAAATTTTTTTTTATCATGGGTAAAAGGAAACATAAAAAAGTGTGAGATTAGACTCACAGTAAGGGAAAACAAGGATATATCAAAGATAATTTTAGCATAACATGTTCATACATGTATGAGAACATGAGATTAACATTTGAAAGCTATACCAAACAATTCATAGATCATAATCATCATTCAAGGAATAATTATTGGGAGTTCATAAGGTATAATTCATAAAGGTATCAAAGAACATGATCTGTGAGAGCATAACATTGGCCTAGGACCATGTCATAAATAAGTATCATAATGTTTGAAATAACCATAATCATATAAATCTTATTTCATGTTTACCCACAAATATATTCATCACATGTTATGATTGGGATAACCACTCATGTACCTACTTTGATCTTGGTATAATCACCCATGTAGCTTATTTTGGTATTGGAATAGCATCCCATGCACCCTTTGATCTCATAAAAATTTAATCTTTAACTAATGAATTATAGGGATATAATAGACCCAACCACAACAAAATCATAATCCATTCATATACATACCATAATATCATGAAAATATTTATAATTTCATCATTTCATAACCCATGAAAAATAGTATAGGTTTCATAAAGATTTCATCATTATAATCAATAAACATCTATAGAAATAATAAGGATGGTATCCTCGAATCATATCCCCAGTAACATTAAAGGATGTAATAATATATGTAAAAATACTTTAAAAGATCATTGTAATATTTATTGACGAACATACCCTTTTCACTTTGAAATCACTTATTTCAAATTTAAAATTTTCAAACTATTAAATAAATCATTTTATTTTAAAATAAACATGAAAAAATATAAAATAATATTTAAATAAATGATAGGCCATAAAAGTGAGAATTTTTTTTCAATTGGTGTGTGTTAAAACAAAGATTCCATTCATATTTTTTAAAAAAATTAAAAAAAATACATAATCCAAAAAGAAACATAAAAACATTCGTTTTTATTTACTTTATAGAAATTCAAACATGGGTAAAAATTAAATTTTAAAAATCACAAGGGAATATAAAAAAGATTCTAGAAAACATTTTAAAGAAAATATGAATATGGAATAAAAAGATTCCCAACTAAAGAGAGAAATAAAGTCAATTTTTCTTTAAAAAAATTATTCCAGTGTGTTGTGTACATAAATAGAGGAAAATAAAATAAAACCATGTAATATATATAAATTAATAATGGAGAATACAATTCATGAGATTTTTGTTTAATGGATTGTATAATTTCTTTATGAGAAATTTAAGCATAAATAATCCCGATAAATATGAGATTGTAACATAAATACCTTAACTCAAGTTTTCATTACTTCATAAGCACTCTAAAATCCTATATGATAAATTTAATTTTTTTGTAATTATATATCATGAAATTATACCTACTTATAATATCATATATGATCCAGTTATAATATTTCAACACCCATTTATTAATAATTTTTTTTAAAATCGTCGTTTCCATGTGTTAACTGTGTCATTTTTCATGAAAGTTTCAGTTTGGAAGTTCCCATACATATACTTTTATTATTATTCCATCATATAAAAAATATTAATCCTCAAATAAGTATTATATTTATTAATAATATACTATTTTATAATTATTTATGTAATCCAATTGTGAAGAAAAAATCACATCACTTTGTCGAGGTGGTAGTCCACAAGTATGCATGAGCGACATTATCGTTTTCTAACAGATGTAAAGGTACAAAGGTAGATAAAATATCAAAATTAATGAATTATAATTATTTCATAAATATAATATATAAAAATTTTATCCATCACAATAACCATCACTGAAATGTGGTGATGAAAAATGAAATACATCGCTTCACGAGGCGGTTGTCCGTATATATGCATGAATGCTACTTTCATTTCTCATTTTATGGAAAAACATTTGAATAAATGTTGATATATTTACATAATAATATCTAATTGTATTTTATATACTATATTTTTCTTGTTATTAAGGATTAAATTGGTTAGATAAGGTATATAAAGAAATAAAATTGAAAGTACTCAGTTAAACATAATAACCCTTCACTGAGAATCCTTCTTTGGAATACACTTTATGCCTCGAAATGATAATATTTTTATCAAACTAGTAAATCTAGGATGTGGTGAGGAATTTTTGTAAATTATTTTCATATGAATTTTATGGGATAAGAATCTATTTATGTGTGAAGAATATAGGATATGGTGTTTCCTTTTATAAATGAGGGAGAGGAAATACTAGGAATGTTTCGAAATATTAAATTATATCAATGTATTATTCAAAAACAATGTGTTAATAATGACTCATATTTGCATATTATATGATATAGGGTCAAAATAGGTCTATATAATAGTATTTAGACAATTTTAGGATGAAATATTACTCTAATATATGAGTTTAACCCCTAATAAACTTGTTTTTACCTTAATTGTGGTTATAAAATTTTAATGTTTTTATAATTCATTATAACTATAAATGAATGTGTCCCCACTAGAAAATTTGGAAATAATATTTCCAAATATTGAATACAAATTTTCAATTTCAACTATTATAATTATAATAAAACACTTATAAAATAAACCAAAAAAACATGATGAGAAATAGTTTTGTAGAAAAAAGTATTTTTAAGTATAAAATTATATTTATACGAAAATTGTGAGTAATTTAGAATAAAATATAATTGATTGGATTATTAATATATAAAATAAACTAATTATATTTTATTATAAATTCAAAACAAAATGGTACATTGTAATTACTTTAATGTAAAATATAGTTTTTTATAAAATCTATATTTTTCACTATTCACTAAAAAATTAATCATTCTAGAAGAATAAAGAACTTCCAACTTTAGTTAATTTTTATTTTATTATTAAAAAATGATATAATTTTAATAAAATATAAATTATAAAACTTTCAGAAATTAAATATAATATATATGTACAACATGAAATAAAACACTTTTTTTGAATAAAACATATTTTTTAAAGAATAAATGACTACTAGAAATTGAGTATTTATTTATTATAAATTAATTAATAAATTTGAATTTTATAAATCATTTATATATATTTTTCATAATGTGGTTATTATTATTAATACCTCTTATTTGACATCTATGTTATAATGGTCACATTTAAATAATCATAATTCAATAGTATATCTTGGTTTTTTTAAACTCAGTGTTATGTATAAATAAAGATTTAAAATACTTCTAGTTTACTTAAATAGTAATAAAATTAAAATATTTTGGTATTATATTGGGTCACCTTATTTTTTTTATTTCCTTACAAACAAAAATATATGGTCACCTATTGGTTAGGGTCACCCATACCGAATATTCGAGGTCTTGACAATTGCCGTTTTGGAAGGAATCTAACACTTAATATATTTGAAGAAGATTTAATATCATGATATTATCTCATATTATTAAACTTATGTATACATGATTTTATGGATTTAGGTTTTAATATTATTCACTCCACCAAACCATATGTTCAATCCCTATTGATGTGTACCTCTTTACACAACCCACAGTTTGTGTTACTCACCCAAAAATAGAAGCCAAACATATTTAAAAATATTCCAATGAATATCAAGCATAAGGTATATTAAATTTTCAAGTAAAGGTTTAAAATTATATGAAAATAATAATCTCCACTAGAATAATCTTGAAGCCATATATAACATAATCCCACCTTTCTAGAACAAAGCAGAAACTTGCAGGACAATAAGATGTTTGACCCAAAGACCCTTTACATAGTGATACGTGACTCAAGATAATCCAATTAATCATAAGATTAATTTTTGATATGTTTATATTATATTCATCAATTAAGTTAAGGTTAATAACCTCAATTACAAACCCAAGTCTAGGTAAGAGAAAAAAATAAATCCATTATCATACCTAACATGTAACTCCTTAGATTCATGCATTGTTGGGTTTGGGTTTGAGAACTAATTTTTGGTCAAGTGTTGAGATTTATAAAAGATAAGTCTCTGGAAGATACACCTAGAGAAAATGGATGAAGAAAATCACACTAGAACTATGGAAATCCATACGTAGTCCAAAAAAAGTTAGTTTATTGGATGTTTCTAAATAGAACACGTTTAATGGAAGTAGTGTCATGTAGACAAGTATAAGCTAGATCAATAGGTGCATTTGAGTGAAAGATATCCCAATGGAATCAATAATAGTATCATAGTGACCAGGTGTGGGAATGTTGATGGAGAAACCTTCAGAAACTTATACCTAAAGGTGAAAGATATAGTATAGTGGAAGGAGTTATGAAATCAAAAGGGAAGTTTTGGGTACAACACAAGTTCTAAAAGATATGGTGAATGTGTGAAAGTTATGACAAACATAGGGTTTGCTGATGAAGATAACTAAGAGTTATTCATCGTGGTTATATAGTAAAGTAAATGATACACAGTATTCATTTAGTAAAATAAAAGAGTAACATGATCTATTCCCTGGGATTTAGTGATCATGAAGAAGAATACTATGGGGAAATAGACGATGAAAGGACAATAGTGGGTTCCCTATGAAAGTGAGAAGGTGGAGGAATTGAATAACATTCTAGAACCTACTATTAATAGTTGATCATGCCACATATGCTAGATATTCTATGTCATAAAATCAATGTGTTGTAAAGTACCAAAGGCCTCATAGATAAAGGAAGGTTGTTGTAACCAAGAAGGGTGGAGGACTATAATGAGTAGAAGTTAGAGGAGGAAGTACCAGTGGGGAAACATATGATACAAGGAAACAAAACTTATAAAGGCTAATAATGGGTTCCTATTAAGCTAAAATTAAATATACATTTTTTTCTATCATTTTGTTAAGGATTTGTAATGATTCATTTGATAATTAACTTGGTATGTGCATAATTTTATAGAAAACATGTTTCTAAAGTTTCAAAGGAGAAAATGTAGAAAAAGAGAAAAATGAGCTTATTACACATCATTAAACCTCATTACATGACGTGTAGAAGGGTTTCATATCATGCTACACGTTTTAAAGAAATTCATGATGAATGTTGGGGGAAAATACTTGTGAAGAATCCATTACACAACATGAGTGTAAAATACACGACATGAAAGATTGAAAAGTAATTCTTGATCTGAAGATAATGTTTGAAGGAAGTTACACATCATGATTTACAGATACACGATGTGAAAAGGGTAAAATATTCAAATCCTGGACAAGATATATGCGTGATATGCAAAAATTCAAAATCTGTAGAGGAATACATGAATCAGAATTACACGATGTGAATCCTTATTACATGACTATAAGTTTTCACCTATAGATAATGTAGTGGGGTAACATATTTAAGAGAGATCAACAATAGAACATTTATTTGTTTTTCATTCCTCTCTCATTCCCTTAAGTTTATCTCTTCTAAACTCAAATTTATTTTCCACTTTCCATTATTTTGTTTTAATACAAGCTTTGTGGATTGTTTTTCGACATCACCTTCATTCCCTTTTACATTATCACCTTCGTTCATCATCAATTGTCAATGAACTCATGTGACATTCATTTTCATTCTAATTTTAAGTAAGATGTTAATTGAATTGTGATTTACATTTCTTGATTGTGATTTGATGCTTTTTCCCTTTAGTGAATCAAAATCATCTCATGTGTGTTAATTATTTAAACATGATCATTTTTATCATATTAAGAAAAATGTTAATTTTTCATTCACTTGACTTCAATACTACCATGAGTGGATAAACCACCTAGTCTAGGGATTGAGAGTAGGGGTATCTAAACTTAAGAAGATATTTAATTCTCAACTTGGTACCCTTAAAGTTTAGTAATCATGGTAAAAGTTAATGTCTTATCCCATTCATTCAAGCATTATTGATCATGGGATATTTGAGTGAGGGACCCTATCCTATTTGGAGTATATTAGGCTATAACTAATAGCCTAACATACTTTCTATCTTAGAATCCAAGTTTAATATATCTAGGTTGTAAGTTTTTCCTAATCAAGGAATAGTTAACTCTTAAGTATGACTAGTTGATTTGATAATATTAAATTAAAGACCTCCGCTTGCTTCATAGTATAAACCTTATGATCCTACCAAGTTAGAATTAACACCATCTTTTCTACAGTACCCTAAAATTGATCTCAATCCCTCTTTTATTCCTAATTCAAACTATCTACTCTCTAGAACTATATTTACCAAACAAAACCAATTTGAAAGGAATCCTAAACCAAAAGGACCCAAATCATAGATTTCCAGTTCCGACTTCTTTCTTTGTGGGATCAACTCCATAATTTCACTATAATACAACCTAGTAGAAAGTGAAGTTTGGGAAAATAGTACAATTCTAATCTGACTGCAGCCCGTGCGAATTCAACTACGTGTGCGAGTGCATAAAATTTTGAAATTGTTACTAAGGTGAAGATAAATCTGTGTTTCACATAGTTAAACCCCTATAAAAGGCCAAGGATCACCTTTCCATCACCCCATTTCATTCTTTCTATCCTTTGAGATGCCACTACATCCCTGATCTGTAGCATAGTGCATGTACTAAGGCCTTTAGACTCATTCAAGGAGCATTAGAGAACATGAATAATCAGTTTTATATCATGATATCAAACGATAACTTTCTGCACACCTCTAGTCAAACATGGCTGGCCCAAGCAATCAAGTGGGACCTAACCCACCTATCCATCCCAACATGCAATAAGTTATCCCTGGGGAGAACCCGATGTAGGAAGAATGAACCATAAAAGATTATGGATTTCCATAAATCCATGTTGTTACACGAAGAATAGTTAATCCTTCCATCCAAGACCATACTTTTGAAATAAAACCTAAACTCATTCACATGATCCATAACATGAGGAAATTTAACAGACTGCAAAGTGAAGACCCATATGAGAAAATCTACAACTTCCTAGAAGTTTTTGATACCTTTCAAAATAGGGAGTATCATTAGATTACATAAGAATCTATGTCTTCCCATTATCTATAGGATAAATATCCAAGGATTGGATCAAGAGTCAAGCTTCTGAGTCAATCAAGACTTGGGATGATCTAGCCAAGAAGTTTCTAAATAAATAATTCCCTCTGATCTGGACTTGGAAACTCTAGAATGACTTTCAAAACTTCACTCAAACTGATGGAGAATCAATATGGGAAGCCTGGGATAGATTCAAGGAACTGATGAGGAAGCGAAAACACTATGAACTGGAAATGTGGATCCAACTTCATACATTTTATCAAGGTTTCCAACCAGCCGCACAAACAATCATCGATGCTTCCAAAGATGGGTGATTGAGGTTCAAGACACTTGATGTCTAAATATCCATTTTTGGATGAAGTTTCTAACAATTATATCCTCTGGAAAAGTGATCGTGGACCACCTCTATGTGGAATCCACCAACGGTACGAGAACATAAGACTAGCATCACAAGTTTAAGTGCTCATAAAGAAGCTAGTATCATTCCAACTGCTAGCTACACCACCCCTTCATACCCCTATAATGGAAATAAAATAATGTACAATGTGTGGTGTCACACACCTATACAAATACTACAAGGTTTGAGTTTAAAAAATGCATGATCAATATTGTAATTACATTAATTATAATAAACAAAACCCACCATTCCAACAGAAGAAACCGTACTATCAGCAGAGGTCGGCTCAATAGCCACCTCAAAACAACCAAGGATATTACCAAAAATGAAGTGGTCAAGCACCATTTAATATTTAAGGACCACTTGGATACCCAAAAATAGACCATGTCGTAATAACACAATATAAAATGAAGTAACAAAATTTTCTTCAGAGAGGAAAACTACAGTTTCAACCAGTTCAACCAAGACCTCAAAAGTAAACCGGTCCTCCCCAAAGTAACTTGGAGAACCTACTAGATATATTTTATGAAAAAGAATACAGGAAAATAAAAACTCAAGAGATGGAGATGCAAAACCAAATATATTTCTTACGCAATCTCAATGTTCAAATTGGTCAGATCTCAAAAGAACTTGTTTGATTGATTACTAGGTACTCTACCTTGTAATACAGAGACATACCCAAGAGAATAATCTAAGTATATAGTGGTGAGAAGTTGATTTTTTTTGGATTTCCAATGACTAGGTGGAAGACATGAGAGAAAAATAGAAGAACATAAAAAGAAACCACCAGTAGAAGAAGAAAAAATTTATAGGACTGCACCAGCAACACCTTAGGAGGTATCCCCCACTGTAGTCACTCAAACACCTGAGCAACCAAAAGAATAAGTTTATCTTTCCCCACCCCCATACAAGTCACCTCTTCTTTTTAAGAAAGAAAAAGATAAGACAGGAAGGAGGCTCAGTACAGGATATTCCTGGAGATGTATAAACAACTAAAAATCAACATACCCTTTGTAGAGGCCATATATAAAATTCCAAATTATTCTGAAATATTTAAGGATCTTATATCCAATAAAATAAAAATTTATGATCTTGGTGTCATATCACTAAATGAAGAATTATATTCTATTGTTTAGAAAACAATCCCACCAAATATGAGAGACCCATGAAGTTTTATTAATCCCATGTGCTATTGGAGAATGTAAAATTGGATGAGATATGTGTGATCTTAGGGAAATAATAAAACTCATTCCAATTAGCGTTGTTCTGAAGTTGAGACTCCAGGATCTCAAAACAACTCAAGTAACACTACAAATTGTGGACCGATCGGTGAAGTAACCTAGAATAATTCTGGAGGATGTGTTAGTTAAAGTTGTAAAATTTATCTTTCCAACAGACCGTCAAGTTCTAGACATGGAAGAAGAAGGTGACATCTCAATTATTATTGAAAGGCCATTATTATCCACAGGAAGGGCTCTAATAGATGTTAATAAGGGACGTATAATATTACAATTTGGATAACAGCATGTAATATTTAACCTTATAAAAGATGCTAAAGAGTAAAAGGATTCCATTTAGTAAAATTCCATCTCTCTTACCTAAGAAATAAATTAATACATGACCATAGAAGAAGTATATAGTGAGGAGTCACTCTCAGATGCATAATATGAGTATGATTATGAGGAAATAAGCTTCAATGAACTTATCAAAAGGGACACTTTTCCATACTCGAACACCTCAATACTTTAACTACCGAAATTGGAATTGAAGCCACTACCCAGTACCATTTAGTATTCATACTTAGGAGCTTAAAAATCATTGCAAGTAATCATCAAATCTGAACTATCCCATTTACAAGAAGAAAAATTGGTTGATGTCTTAAAGAAAAACAAGCAATCAATTGCCTAGAAAATATTTGACATTAAAGGGATCATCTTGACTGTATGAACAAAAAAGATTCTACATGAGGATGATGAAAAACCCAAATGTCAACCATAAAGATGGATCACACCACCAATGAATGGATTTTTAAAAAATAAGTGTTGAAACTTATGGATTCTAGAATAGTCTTTTCCATTTCAAATAGTGAATGGGTTATCCCACTATAATTAGTTCCCAAGAAATGTGGGCTCACAGTGGGGAAAACAGATGAAAATGAATTGATCTCAACATGCAACATCATTGGATAGAGAGTTTGTGTTATTTATAAGAAGATTGAATGCATAAATAATAAAAGATCATTTTACTTTACCCTTGATGGATTAAATTTTGGAAAGTATTTCCAAAAATGAATTCTACTATTTCATGGATGGATATTCAAGATACAATCAGCTTGTAGTCAACACAACTAATTACTCAAAGACTATATTCACCTGTCCATTTTAAAACTTCACATATAAATGCATTTCATTTGCCCTGTATATTTCTCTTGCAACATTTCAATGATGCATGACGAATATTTTCTGTGATATGGTAGATAAATTCTTAGAAATATTCATGGATGATTTCTCAGTCTATGGAGGGTCTATTGAAATTTTCTTAAGAAATCTGGAGTTAGTATTGTGATGATGTGAAGAAAAATTACTAGTATTGAATTGGGAAAAGTGTTACTTTATGGTTCAAAGAGGCATAGTACTTAGGCATACAATTTCCAGAGAAGGCATAGAAGTTGATCAAACCAAGATCATGTCCATCAAGGATTTACCTAAAACTTCAACAATAATGGGCATAAGATGCTTTTGGGGCCACGCTAGATTCTACAGTTGATTCGTAAAAGACATTGAAAAGGTTTCCCACCCATTGAAACACCTTTTGTTAAAGGAAGTTACATTTGAATTCACTTAATAATGTCAATAGGAATTCAACACATTGAAGAAGAGCCCAATAGAAGCCCCTGCAATCATTTCACCTAACTGGGACAACGAATTCAAATTGACTTGTGATGCTAGTGATTTTGTTGTTGGCACTATTTTTGGACAATGAGTTGGTCACATATTCTATCCCATCTACTACACCATCCATACACTGAATTAATCCCATGTCAACTACACAATGATAGAGAAATAACTCTTAGCTGTGGTGTATGCCTTTGATAAATTTTGTTATTATTTAGTCTTATCCAAGGTGATTGTGAACACCGATCATGCTGCATTAAGGTACTTAATTAACAAGAAGGATTCCAATGAAAGGATGTTAAGGTGTATCCTCTAGATTCAATGAATTTGATACTGTGATCAAAGTACCAAAGGAATAGAAAATTTGATTGCTGATCATTTATCCAAACTTCCTATAACACTCATCAAGGATTGAGAATATATTGACATAGAAGTAAACTTTCTATATGAAACTCTTTTCAGTATTAAGGTTCAACTATGGTTCTCTGATAATGATAATTATTTCACTATGGGATTTTTTCACCAAGAGCTATCATATTAAAAAATGAAAAGACTACCGACTGAGAAAAAACATTACCACTAGGATGAACCAATCTTGTTCAAATGTTGCAATGATGGATTACTATGACATTGCGTCCCAAAAAAATGAAATACAAAATGGGATAGAAATGTGTCATATTTCACCAACTGGAAGACATCATGGACCCAAAAACACCATAGTGATTTTTTAATGTGCACTTTTCTAGACCACGCTACACCAAGACACACAGGAATTTTTTCAAAGCTGTGATAGCTGCCAATGAACTGGAAATATTGGGAAGAGAAACAAAATGCCTCAAAACCAAATCATAGGAGTAAAAATCATCGAATTTTGTGGAATAAAATTCCCAAGACCATTTCCAATATCACATTCCAAGTCCTACAGTATGGTTTTCATTGAGTACGTCTCAAAGTGGGTAGAAACTGAAGCTGCATCACATGAAAAAACAAAATTGGTCATGAATTTCCTAAAAATGAATGCGTTCTCAAGATTTGGATTTCCAAGATTACTCATTATTGATCTAGGGAAACATTTCAAAAACCAACATGTTAAAGGATTTCTAAAAAAATATGGAATTAGGTACAATTAATTAACTCCTTACCACCCACAAACAAGTGGGAAAGTTGAACTGTCAAATAGAGAGATCAAGAAAATTGTGGAAAAAACTATAAACACCAATTGAAGTGACTGGATTCTAAAATTGGATGATGAAATATGGGTATATCATGTTGCATAAAAAACACCTATAGGTACAAAAAAATTCAGACTAATTTATAGGAAACAATGTCCTCTTCTAGTTGAACTATAGCTTCCCTTGTATTGGGTAATTAAGAAGCTAAATTTGGATTCTGAAAAAGCTAGAGAAGCTCAGATGCTACTGTTAGATGAATTGGACAAAATAAAGAATGTTACCTATGAAAATGTGAAGATATAAAAATATAGAACTAATAAATGGAATGATCAATGCATTGCATGTCATATCTTCATCCTAGGAAATAAGGTCCTTTTATTCAACTCTTGATTGAAATTGTTACCTAGTAAGCTGAAATATCAATAGTCTAACCCTTTCGTATTCATTCAAGTTTTTCCATATGGGACCATTGAAACTCAATGGGAGGGTGGACCACCATTTAAAGTGAATGGTCAAATATTGAAAATATTTCAAGAAACCTTCCACTAAGGCTGCATCATCAACCTTAAGTTCATTTGAGTGTCCATTGAGTCTAGCACTTGATGTTAATTGAAGCACTGACTGAGAGGAATCCTAGGGTAGGTCAGTTTAGGCTAGATGAGATTAGGATATCCTTAGGAAAGATTAGGATATTCAAGGGTATTGAGTCTAGGAGTTGAACAAAATTGAGCTAAATAGTCATTTACACGTCGTGTAACCCTATTACATGACGTATACATTTTATATCCAAAAATTCATTAAAACCCATCTGTAAATGATGTGAAACTTTGTTACACATTATAAAAAACACAAGGAAATTTTTTTAACAAAAAAAATTGGTCATCAACCCTAGGTTCACGAACTGATACCCCCTGACCATTCACCTACCTCACCCTCCTCCTACCTATCGACGACTTGAGACACCCTAGAACCCTCCCTCTATCATCCCTCCACCTTCTCTCCTCTCAAACGTTCCTTCCCCTATTCCCCTCATTTCCAAACCTCACCCTCCTCTCATCCCTCCCCTATCAACTGCACATACCCACTTACCTCTCCCTCCCATATACCAAAAACCACACCCCCTAAACCCCTCTTCCTCATACGACCTCAACCAAACCCCACCCTCTCATCCACACCTTGACATCCTCTTCCTGCAATGGAACACACCAAAATTGTGCAGTCAAAACCTTCTAAATTATCATCATATCACGATGAACATGAACCAACCAAGCACCCATGAGGCACCACAACTCTCGCACCATCATTACCTCCCACTACAGCCCATTTTGAATCTTCATCTATCTCAGAAGACTCATCTAGTGATGAAAACCTCCAAACACATCTCATTCCATGCCTTACCCATCCAGATCTCCATTCCAACTTTGAATGGATACAAAAAAAGCCCATGAAGACAAATAAGACCATATAATTGCCTATTCTTTCCCACTTGAACACTAATGATGACATCCTGGACCTCCTCGAGACACTAAATTTAGATTACAATCTTGATGTATGAGAGGAGAAATACAGAGAGATATTTCAAGAGTTCATTTCCACATTTGAGTTGGCCATGATAGCCTACGATTCCATTTGGTAAACCGAACGTATGATCTATCATTCATAAAGTTTGGTATTGGTTTGGGAATTTATACAAAAGAGTTTTTTGCATCTTAGGTCTTCACAACACTTCAGTTGGTTCCACTATGATCTGATTTGAGATGCCAATGTTATATGATTACACGAGATCCCCAGATACCACAAGACCCACAGATCACCAAATCCACCTAGTTGTGTAGCCCAATATTGAAAATACTTCATAGAGCTTTGATGCACACATGGTTTGTATGGGAAGAGTCACAAGGTAGAATAGGACAGATAGATGTACTCATTTTAGTAGTAGCCATGGGCGGCATATCCATCAACATGGATTCACAGTTCTCCTACTACTACAAGGCTCACACCCAATGAACCCGAGGCACCTTGATGGGAGGATCATTCATTACACACCTTTCCAGACATCTCGACATTTTTGTTGTGGATCTGCCACTCACATCCCTAAGAGCCATTGAGATCATTGATTTCCAATTTCTATGAGTGACTCAATAAATGACAATAGTATAAGACCCACTAGCTGAACCACCCACCACATCCCCACCTAAACCACCAACCCATATCCCCAACCTTAAAACTACCACATCCAATACTTCTCCATCCACCCATCCCACACCACTAGATCTATGGGCTATACATATTTGCATCATGAAGAACACACACCACCTCTCTACCCATTTCTATCTGCCCTTCATAGATCTTTCTGAATTCACAATCCCAGCACCACCATCCTCTGCCACATACCCTCTTCCATCACCATCACCTATTTGACCCTCCTATTATACTACACCCTCACCAAACACAACCCACCCCAAGTATCCCTCATACATCCCTGACCCTACTACCTAGTAAGAGTACCTAGCTGAGCAGGCCCGATGGGGTAAGGGGCTAGCCACCGCCTCATCCACTAATGTTCCTTTCATTGATCCAGCTACCAAACTTGGAGCCCCACTCCTAATCGACACCTCTTCACCTAAAACCAATCCCATCCATCTAAATTTGAGACTCCACCCTCTATCTCTATTCTACATGGAACTTCTGCTGCCATAACCACTGATTCGGCCAAACTACTACCATAATCACCCGATGGTGGGTAGATTTTGGATGATATTTTTGTTTCTAATGACTAATATTAGCAGTCCCTTTTTCTAATTTTTGGTTGTGGATTTTTTTTGTGATAGGTCTGGATGTTTCTATAGTTTCATATGTATATTCCCACATTTTTTTCTTCACTCATTTATTTATATGAGAATATATTTCTATATCACATATAATTAGATTTATTTTTATATCTTTATTTTTTTAATATCCATGTCTATATCCTCTATGTAATCTATGGTTTTCAATGGAAATGTGCTACCATATGTTCTAGTTTAGAGGCTGACTCAACACATGGCCAAACTAGAACATCAAATTTCGGACCTCCCACTATAGATTCATGTACAATTGAAACCACCTAGAGATATGATACCATTTATTCCACATGTAATTCATGCTAACACTGCCCCCGAAGTCATCAATCCAGTCAAGAGACCCCACGATCTAGTGGAAACTTCCACCAATAGCTGTATATGATAGAGGAAACCCTAATCTTATTAACGTCACTATAAGATATTTTAATCCACCCATCTATTTGATGACATTTCTATTAGAGTTTTAGGGGAGGAAACCCATAGTGGATCACTTTTTTGGATTGAGTCAGTATTATAGAGTATTTTAATTTTCATTTTGAGACCTTTTAAGATTTATTGTAAAAATATTCTATATTTATATAAAATTAGTTACCAATTCTCATCATACTGTGCACCTATCTATATTTCCGATTACTCATATTTTAAATATATAAATTAATGTATAATCTAGTGTATGATTTGTTCTCTAACCCATTCTGCTGGTGACCCAAATTTAGCATCACGATAGCCCAAGTTCAGTTATGGAATGCCAATATATATTGGGATATCTCTATTCCCTCAGTTTTAAATATTTCAAATGACCATTTAATTTCTTTATAATCTTTATTGGCTATAACACTACCTCGAAGAATTACATGGATAGTGCGGACACTGTCTCTTTATAAGTGGAGGGGATTTTTTCATGACATTAATTTTCGATATAGCGGAATTATTACATGTTCGCATCTGTATTGGTGACATTTTTCAAATTGGAAGAATTCATTAAACTTGAAAAACATTATACCCATATAAATAAAAGAAAATATTAAGCTGGGAATTGTTAAGAACAATGTTTTTTCACTATTTAGTTTTTTAGAATGATTGCTAATCTTAGAGATTTAACTCAAATTAAACATTTTTTAAATTAGGGTTTATTGACTTATTACATGGATTTATTCCCTTTTTGATTTCCAATTTCTATTTCTATTATCATATTGAGAGGATTCTAAACTTACAGTTTCATATTCTTTTTTGAGCATATTTCCTGAGTGACACCTAGGACATGTAAACCTTTCAGAACATGCATTGATATCTTATTGAGGCTATAAATGAACAAGTAAAACATTAAAATTTTCAGGGAAATATAATTTGAGCCAATTTTTTTAATACCCACCTTAAATATTTCCTTCATTAATCCCATAGATTCCATGAATGACTGTTTTAGGATGATGCTATTCCAAGATGATTTTCTTTTCTTACGCTGCTCCTTGTATAATGCATGAATTCACTTTGAACAAGTGTGGGGAGGATTTAAGATACCATGAGATTCTATTATGGAGATGTATTGTTTTTCTCATTAGACTATTTGGTTGCGATGCATTTATAATTTATAGCATTTCACTTCTATCCTATTCATTTGAAAAATACAAAAGAAATGAAAAATTGAAATTGGTTGTGTATTTAGAATGTGAAAATAACCATCTCCAAACAAATTATTCCACTGAAGAATCATATGTGGTTAAGAGATGGAGGTGAGATCTATCCTAGACACGAATTCTAAAAAATAAAAATAAAAAAGAAAAGGAAAGGAATAAGATACCACTTTTTTCACTTACTTTCAATATAAATGGATCCAACCAGAGTTGTTGGGAGTATGGATTTTATGCTTTGAAGGAGTAATTTTGATATACTTTTCATGACATTTATGCATTATACTTTAGAGTGTACCCTCATTTTTTAGATATATTTTCACTATTTACCTACCTACCCACAACCTCAGAGTCATTATAACCTAATCACTGATGCCCTCATGATTAATTTTTTTACTTGTCCTTAAAAAGTAGAGATGATATAACCGACACAAACCTATGTTTAGGAGCATGCACTTAGGGTATGAACATAACCCCAATTTCATTTTACCCTTAGTGTTGAGAGAAAATTCATCATGAGGTAAATTAAAAATGGGTATATAATTCAAGGAACAATTAATGGATTGTAATTAATAGATTAGAATTTGTTTAATTAACCGTGCTATGAGGAATGACCAATTTTATATGAAGTGATGATTATGGAGACTAATCTTTTCTAATTTCACTTAGTTTAAATTTCCTAGACATAATAAATGTTTCATGTTTTAAAATCTTCTTATTCTTTTGAAATCGTTTTTTAGACCTTTTTCATGAGGATAAGAAATTGATCAAGTGTGGGGGAATTTTATAAGTTGAAAATATATATACTTTTTTTCCATTTGGTTAAGGTTTTTCAATGATTTATTTTATAATGAACTTGGTATGTGCTGAATTTTTAAAAAAATAGGATTCCGATGTTTCAAAGGAGAAAATGTAGAAAATGAGAAAAATTGACATATTACACATTGTGAAACCTCATTACCTAAAGTATAGAAGGGTTTCATAATATAATATAAGACGTGAATAATTTCATGAAAAATCTCCAGGTAAAATACATGTTAAGATTCCATTATATGACGTGAGTGGAAAATACACGCCATGAAATATTTGAAAACAATTAGAACTCCGAAGATAAAGCTTGAAGGAAGTTACCCATCATGAGTCACTGATACATGATGTGACAATGGTCAAATATTTGAATCAAAGATGAGATATTCATGAGATATTCATAGATTCCAAATTTTTGGAGGAATACATAGATCAACATTACATGACTTGAATCATCATTACACATTGTGTAAGTTTTCACCAATAAATAAAACAGTAGGGAAAAAGATTTGAGAGAGATCAGTAGTAGAAAATTTATGTGTTTTTCATTCCTCTATCGTTCCTTTTTGTTCCTCTCTTATAAAATAAATTTTCATATTATATTTTATTTTTTTCGAATACAATCATTGTGGATTATTTTCGATATCACGATCATTCCATTTTTGCGTCACCACCTTTATTCATCATCAATCGTCAACAAACTCATGTGGAATTAATTTTTGTTCTCATTTCAAGTAATCAATTAATTGAATTGTGATTTACATTACATGATTTTGGTGAGATTATCATTCCATTTAGTGAATCTAAATCATTTCATGTGTGTTAATTGTTTAAACTCGATTGTTTTTAGCATGTTAAGAACAATGTAAATTTTTTATTCACTTGCCTTCAATCCTATCATGAGTGGATAAACCAAATAGGGTAGGGATTGAGAGTAGGGGTATATGAACTTAATAAGATCTTTAATTCTCAATTAGGTAACATTAATGTTTAGAAATCAAGATAAAAGTTAATTTCCTATCAAATTCTTTCGAACATCACTAATCTTGGGATATTTGTGTGAAGGACCATATCCTGGTTGGAGTAGATTAGGCTTCAACCAATAGCCTAAAATACTTTCAGCCTTATAATCCACGTTTAAAGCATCTATGTTTTCACTATTTTCTAGTCAAGTAATAGTTACCTCTTAGATATAACTATTTTATTTTATCATAGTCAACTAGTGACATCCTCTTTCTTTGTGAGCTAAACGATAGGATCCTACGAAGTTATAATTAAAATAACATTTTATACAGAACCCTAATGCTGATCCCAATCCCTCTTGTATTCCTGAAGAAAAATATCAGATCTCTATAACTATATTTACCATAAAGAACCAATTTCAAACGATTCCTACACCAAAATGTCCCAAACTATAGGTTTCCAATTCCAGCATCTTTTACTTTGGTATCGACTCTAGATTTTCACTATAATATTCTCTATTATCAAGTGAATTTTGGGAAAAATATAATTCTAATATGACTGCATCCTATGTGAATTAAACAAAACATGAAGGAATGATAGTTACTTATGAAAATCAGAAGGTGGTGGAACTAGATGGCCCATTGGGCCTTACTATAAATAGTAAAGAAAACCACCTATTCTGGGTACGGTATGATAGACAATTAGCATGTCATAAAGTTCTAGTAGACCTATAAGTGATGGAAGATGGTCACAACCTAGAGGGGTGTTGGAATAGAATAATGAAAAGTGTAAGGATGATCTTCTAAAGGGATCACATCCTCTCACTAATGATTCTTCTTATTAGGATCATTTTTAATGGGAGTTTTTTGCTGGAGGCACTAGAGTTCAACTTCCTTTAATTGGGGTACGGACCAAAATATATGTTATCCTTTAGCTCATATGAGTTTTTTTCTTTAATGAAGAAACATAAGTTATATTATGGATATAATAATTAATCTCTGAACCATGTAATTCCATGTGTGTTGTACTTGGGTTTTCAGGATGTTTTATATGTGTTTGTTCGCATATTATTTTTCCTCAAAAATAATTCCATGAGGTGAAAAGAACCAAATATTGGTGAAGAACAAAACGATGGATGGGGTGAATGAACATTACAATTAAAGACACTAATTGACAGTGGATGGATCATTAAAAATTAATAACATATGATTATTGATTTCCCATAAATATTTGCAATATGTGGTATTAGTGATTTTTTGAAAAGAATTTCATATGTTGTTTATAAAGTACTCGAACAGGTGTTCACCAGAAGATAAAAATTGTACCAAAAGTTTCTAGAAATATAAAAATTATTCTTAACAATTATGTGTCTGGATGTGTGCTCTGTTTATCATGGTGGAATTGAAATCTTGGTTGGATTATTTCTAGGATACTTTTTTCAAGTAGTTTATATTTTTTTTGGAAGCATTTCACGGGGAATATTATAGAGGTACCATGTATATCAAAAATCCTCTATGATGGTTATATCTTGTGGCATGTTCTATTTGTCATAATGGAATTCATAACTTGGATGGAGGACTGTTGAACAATTTTAGAAGAAATCATATGATCCCTTGTGTATTTGAATTTAGTGGGAGTACACTATTTCCACAAAACATCATTTTAATGTGTTAGGATGGAGCTGGAAATTCAATGTTGGAGGATAAAAACTTTGGATGATGAAAGTTCCCCCAAAGAGTTTTTAAGTATAGATTCAATGGTGATCCAGCCATAAATATGGTGTTGGAAAAAATAAAGTCCATGAGAACAAGCACACACATATTTTTATAGAAGGTTTAATTAGATGAAATAATGCCTGACCTAGAAGTAGTATCCTCCATTTTTTTGAAAATCACTTGATCCAATCTAGGTGCTAGATATTTTAGTTAAGGATAATTGTCTAGTACCCCAGTTTCATATCTAGCATTGAAAAAGGAAAAGGGATATTATAGTAACACTACTAGAAAATATAAGTTCAAAAGGATTTAAAAATCCTATTATCTATTTTTTTTGGGTTTTTTTAGTTACCCAGTGTTTATTGAACCCCTTAAATCAAGATATTTGAATTTTGTGTTTATCATTTCTCAACAGCCATAATGAAAGTATACGTATTTTTGAAAACCTAAATATTTTGGGTAATTTGATTTTCTTTCTAGACAAATATCGTAAGGATAGTTTGTGGCAAGATTACTCTGATGATTATCTGGATAAATAGAAGAATTTTTTTTGGAATAAATTTTATTCATGTTGGGTGTTAATGGTTATGTAAGAGTGTACATAATGGTTATGCTGAGAGAATTTGATATATTAAAGATAATGTCCATTTCATGGGTTTCGTGAGCACATAAAAGAAAAAGGATAATGAAGACCCCTGGTCTTTAGAAGGAACTTGGATTCAAGAGTCCTAAAAAGTAGTGGGTGGTGTCATTTATTTGGAAGGAGGGCCACAAATGACTTGAAAATTGTCCAGTTCTAGTGGTTTTCTCATAGATATATTTTATAATAATGTATCTTCATTTTTGAAGTGACAAAAAATGTGGGTTTTGTTTTCTCAATGAAAAATGTATGAGTATTTATTATAACCTTCATTGACAATAACCACGATGGATGGATGTGGAATAGATGATTGTTTAGTGTATAAGGGTGAGTAGAAGAAAATAGATTTCCAACAAATATACTGGTTGTGTATTCAAACAGATTGAGGAATCTGGACCTAAAATTGTAGAAGGTGACATAAAGAGAATGTTTAGAATTGATAGGTAAAGCTTTAATCATGTGGTGGATCTATGAAGAATGTATTGCATTGAGATTCTTTCTGACAGTGATGTCATATGGGGAGTTCTAGAAACAAATGTATTGTATGTTTGGGTTCAGTTCCAATATAATACATATCTTATATCTCAAATATATTCAGTTATATTTGGTGAAGTATCTTCTAGAGTCACTCGAACTCTGAGAATCAATATAGTTGTCATTTTATCATCTATAAGAGCTTATATTTGATCAACAACAACCATGTTAAATGTAGAATATAGATAAAAAAATTATAGTGTACATGATCTGAATAATTTGGTTAGATAATGATTTTGGTGATTTTATATTTTGCACAATAACTTTTAGATGACTATTTTAGTATTGGATGATCCTATATAATTTGGTATATCATAGTGGATTATAATTGAAGGTGGAATGTAGTGTGAGAAAAGGATCATGTATGTATTTGTTTCACTGATGGATTTTTTTTCCAGTGGGAGTTCATCATCCAAAAATATCAGATTTTCTATAATTCAGATGTTTTGAATGGGGTCAGTTTCGAAGCTATCACTAGATCATGATTTACCTAACAACTCTCAAAAGTCACAAAATCTTCATGGTAGAGTCTTTAGAAGTGCATTTTTTAGAAGTTTTGAGTCCATGAACACAGTAGACACCATAAATAGTTGACAATATTTCAAAATAATTCATAATGAGTTGAAACATATTTAATTTTTATAGATGTACATAGGGGAAATTAAAGTGTTTTATAGAAACAAAATGAAACTTCATGATCTAGAGGACTGAAGTGGTGATTTATTTTGTGGGGACCTAAATGATCAAAGCCTGGAATATAACTATGCTGGAACAAAAAGGGATTAATGAATGTTGGTTGGAGGGAATGCAATGAATGAATGGGAATATAATTCGATTGGGAGATTGTTGGACATGACCATTAAAAATAGTTCTTTAAGTGGGAGACTACTGGGTTTTATAGTGAGAATTGTTCTTTAGTCAAGTTTTTTGATTTATAGATGTTAATTATCTAGAAGATAAATTTAGAGAAACCTAATGGTGACTATCACAACAGAACTATGAATTTTTGGATTTTGGCTAGTGGAAGTTAGTTTACTAGAAGAATCTGGATAAAAGTTATCCAACAGAAATAGTGTCTTGGAGTTAAGGAGGAGTTAGCTCAGCAGGTCCATCTAAGAGGATGTTATCCAGATGGAAGAAGTAACAATAACATGGTTAATAGTTGTGGGAATGCAGATGGAGGAACCATTTAATGTATTCACCTAAATGCAATGATTATGATCCAAAGAAAGGAGTGATGTAGATATAAGGGATGTTCTAGTTGCATTACATGTTTCAGAGGATTTGGTGAATGTATATAAGTTATGGCATATAATAGGTTCATTGATGATGATATATGATATTCATTATTCATTTCAGTGGTAAAATAATTATATGTAGGAGTAATTAAGTGGGATATAAGAGTCACATGAAAAATGTATCAAGATATGGAATTCAAGTAAGTGGATACTACAACAAAACAAATGTTTTCATGAACAATACTGGCTTCCCAAAAAAACCTAGAACACAATGAAATTGGATGAACTATTGGGACCTACTATGAATATTAATGAGGTTTCACTTATGATGGGTATGTTGTAGAAGATAATCTATGTACTGTAGGCCTTGTGGATGAAGGCAGGAGGTCGTAGCTCATAAGTGTGGAGAAACAGAATGAGTATAAATAGAAGGAGGAGTTTCTGAAGGGATAAAATCACCCTACTCGTTGGTCTTCACAATGGGGGAACTTGTGATATGAGTTTTTTATGCCTTATTCCAGAACCACCATATTATCCATTGTTCCACATAGTCTCAAGCATACCTACCTATATTATATAGGATACTACTTAGTTTTGAGGGCCTAATTCATACAATGAAGACTCTATTCCCTTGAATCAGAGTTCAATATCAGTGGAAAATAACCAAAAATTATAAACATCCATAAAAATAGATCAAAGTATGATGAATAATAATAAACATAGTGCTATAAATAATGCCACATGGAATTCATAATGTTATCAATACACTGATCACCCGTTAGGTCGATCCAAAGTAAAAAATAATCAAAAAATACAACACATGAACACTGGACTTACTATAATCCCTATTCCCCACAAATCTAAACTCTAAATATATTTCAAGATTCCAAAACTCAATCCACTACATGTAATATTATGAACATTAAAGTAGACATAAAGTTTTCACGTGCATTGGGTTTCTCATGCAAGGAGTGAGAAATACATCTATGTAGGGTATTAATAAGTATCCCTAGTCCATTCCATTATATACGTGTATTAATTAGGGAAATAAACATTCCCCATAAGCACATGGAATTCATGGGATAACTAGGCCACCAAAACTCCCTATGAATTGGGCCACCATGTGGTAACCAGGACACCATGACACCCAATCATACTTAATTTAGTGCCATAACAAAATCCACCTCATCAGGTCATCTCATTCCATCATACCTAATATCTAGACCATACCCAAAGACAAGGGTAATGAATTGTCCAAACCTTGAACTACCATATGAAGGAACGTTGCACAATCATATGAACATATCTCTACCCATACCTTATCCCTGAAGGTATGGTCCATCAGTCATGCCTCATGTCACATCAAGACCCATACATATCATAGATGGTCCTCTATAATGACCCAATACTCTTAGGTAAAGGTCCAAATTTCCAAACGAAACTCATCCCCCCATGAAATCCTCAACCTAATCCCACTACAAAATGGTATGACTAGCACATGACAAAGTATAATGGGTGGTCCTGAACCTAAGAATCCTCAAGTAAAGGTTTAATATTTGTATTGTAAATCATGTCATGACCTAGACCTCTCATGGGAGATCCTCAACCTAATCCACTCACATAAAATTCCATCACATGACCTAAGCCTACACTAGTAAAGGTCCTCAACCCATGCCTCTCTAGGAAAGTTTAATCACCACAACCCAATCCCTGTCAATTAAAGAAATATTATCCCTCAAGATCCCTCCCCACCTCTGAGTCGTATTCCTAACACAACATATGCATCACAAACAGAGCTCACACCCTACCATACAACTCACCAAATAATCCCATGGTTCTATTTACTTGATACTGATCCCCTCATCATGAAAAAATATCACCTAAAATGTCTGGGAATCCACTAGTTTCTCCATAACCTTTATGGTCACTACTCATTGATACCACCTCTAACCCATCACCTGGAGGTGTAAACATTTCTCAATGGATCATCCTAACCCAAGACTTAGGATTCAAGGTCCAAATCCATTCCAAATTACCATTACATCCCAAATAAAAATACCTTAGAAACCTCTCACAATACACACATAGGTATCATCTCACATCTCCTAAGGGAGATGTCATATGTTGTTACTCATAAGAAACCCTCATCATTATGACTCGTTTAGTCTCAAAGGAGTCATCACACTCATAAGATTCACAGATGTCCAATCCAACCTTAGGAGTGTGTCAATCATCAAGTGTGATACATACAACTACCTCACCCATCCTACTAGGCCTATAACTCTCAATAATTTCCATTAGACCTATAAATACAACCTAGGACATCATGTATATCATATAATATCCTAGGACCTCTTAGAGGTCTCTAAAAATCTCATCCAATGTCCTAAAATCTTGGTGAAATAATCATTAGGAAATATCATATTTTTTACGTACTAAAAAACACTCATGCCGAGAATAGGAGTCCAAACTCCATCCTATATCCTTATATAGGGAACTATCACTCTCTATTTCTTTTTATAGTCCCATGAAATGCATGCAAGAAAGTATACTCAATCGAAAATAAGCATATAAGTTTATATTACTGGATTTTTCTACATTTGTCATGGAGTTACCACCCAAAACAAGTTCTACACCACCATATCGAAGCTAGTCCATACCTCATCCAAGCTTTTATGCCCACCCAACCATCTATCTCACACTAAACATCATACATAATTAATTATAAATAATTATAATTTCTTATTTAAATTAATATAGAGACATAACGTCCACACAACTCACTAAGAACCACTACCACATTAAAACTATGACCAATCACCCATAAAAGGGCCATGGAACATTACTTTAACCATTATAAGAAATATTGATAACCACCCGCACTCGACTAACCATCAATTTCATCAAATTTTACCAAAATACATAAATAAAATATGGTAGTGAGTTACCTTCACAAAAATCTCTTTAAAAGGAATGAACTTGTCACTTCAAGTCCTCTTTTCACCCCAACATCTGAAAGACCCATTGATTATGATCGATTTTATCGTGATTTAGTGGAATTAGTTCCAAAACCCTAACAAAAATTAGACTAGATCAGAGCTACGAAACAAAAAAAATGTAATTGGAAATAAAGGGAGTGAATTACTTGAAATCACTATGAATAACTATACTTGAGTATGGGAGATAAAATTGAGGGAAGAAAAGGGGATGATCTAGTTGAACGACCCTCCCCATGTGCACATATTCAACCAAGGATGGGGGGGGGGTTAAAACTCATTTTATTTATAAAAACCACAAGAATAACTTTCATAGTATGAACCTATTTCATGGTTGGAATACTATATAAGGTTACCTGATCATCTACAGAGGGGTCACGTTCATGGTGTGAAAGCCCTGAGTAAGGGTCCTCCCATACCCAAAATCCTCCCATGTCATAAAACCTCATTCATGGAATTAAAATTTCATCTTCTATAATAACTAATGGTATAAACCATGGTTCATGGAAAGAACTATTGTAGAAAACAGAAAATTAATCTCTCGACCACTTAAAACTTCCTTCAATGCTTACTAATGAACCCAAAAAACCAAAAGGTCAATGTTATATATCCAAAAATATTACTTAAAGATTCCCAAACACTCATATTATGGAACCAAGTCCCAATTCATAAAAGGGACCCCTCAGTAAACTAAAAATTTATATTACATTGGGAATTTAAAACCCATAAGGAGGAAGGTTATTCCATGTTTTTTTCTGGAGTCATTGGAGTTAAAATTTCATTAATATTTGTAGGGTACCATAAGATAGGTTATCCTTGTAACTCATATGAGTTCTATTCCTTAATGAAGAATAAGTTGCTCTCTTGTAGATTTAGTACATAATGTTCATACCATGTAATCCTATGTATGTTGTGTTTTTGTTTTCATTATATTTTTGTGTGTGTTTTTAGTGTGTTTATTATTATTAGAAAGAAGAATATGATGTTATTGTAACTGAATAGAGGTTCATATTTTTTTAGTGGTTTGATTTCCTAGACATCCAAATTTCAGACACTTATTCATGGGGAATGAATCTATCAAAAGGTGTAACATCCTGTGATTGATGTCTCATAAAGATCCACACTATGTATGATAACCTCTAGAGGTGATTTTACAATATAAAAAAAATACCCATATTTAAAATTATTATGAATAAAATATGGGAATAACTTTTAAATAAATAAAAATTTCACATATTTAAACCGGAGGTAAATATTTATGAATAACTCATAAATTAAAGATAATTATTAATACTTTATAATTTATATAATCATTATAGATATTCCATAATATTGAATATAAACACTTTATATTCATTCTATAATATTAAATTATTCATATTATTCATTATATTATATTTCTCTTTAAATATATCATATTTTTATGAATTATAAAAATTTTACAATTTAATTTCTATCAATTAAACATTTTAAATAATCTATATATCACAAAATTAACATTATTTAATCCTCTTGATCATATTATTCGTTAAAAATATTTTTTATGAGGTTTAAATATTTTTTCAAAATAAGGCTTTAATTTGGAAAATTTAGATGAATATCTATGAACAATTCATAATATAAATATAAACAGTTCATATTTTTTCCACATTTTTTGTAATTTATAAAAAATTTATAAATCAGTCTTATGTTTTCTAATTAAACATTTATTTTTATGTCATAATTCATGTCGTATAATTTGGCTAAAATTATGTTTTAATTCTAACATTCAATATTGAGGAATATTTTAAAAAATGTTTTATAAATATTAAATAATTAATTATAAAATATTTATAATAAATTAATTTATAAACACTTTATAAATTAATAAATATACCCAAAATAAATTTTATAATTATTAATAAAAAATTAAAAAATAATAAAATCAAATTTATAAATGAATATCAAGATAGATAATTTTTTATTCTAAATTGTAATTTACAATATAAGAGGATTTATAGGATTAAATTGATATTCCATGTATTTAAGACTATAAATCTTAATATACAATCGATAATCATATTGTAAAATAGTTATACCAACGATATAATATCATTCATATTTGATGATTGATAACCTAATTGTTATCTACAATATCACATATCACATTTAAGGATAGGTATCAATACCACCTTTAAGATTTGATGATATGTTTTTCATAAAGCATGCCACAATAATATTATCTTATGATATCCTGATATTATATATTAGGATTAATAAATATCAAAAAGTTTTGTTTTGATTCATATTATGAGATATTCTTATAACATGGAATAAGATATCTATAATTTTTATATCAAGTATGATTTCATATATCTGAAAACATGGTATGATTTTATTCCACTTCTAGGTTTCATAGGGATATGATAACACTTATTAAAGGTAGTGGAAATGATTAAGAAACCCAAATCTAGATCACCCTGAAATAATAATTTTAAATCACACGTACTAGAAATGAAGAAACTGTAATCATGTGTACCATATATTGAATATTCCATTGATTCATCTTTATCCATCGTCATCATATGTGGTTGATGAAGATCGTATAGAAACATACAAATTAAATCTTACCTTTGAAGTTATCCATGATATCTTGAATCATTTGATTATTGAATGGAACTCATCTTCTCACTAGAGTTACGACTAGGAATGTACAATAAAGCTCCAACCCATCATCATATGACACTAATATTTTTAGATCTCTTGAAGATACTCCTCGAGTGAGCTCAGGTTTACTCATGCATTATAAAAAATGAGTAAAAACCTCTTGTTTATTTATACATTCATCATATGAATGCATCTAGTACCATCCATTTCATCTTATGAAATGGGTTAGTTAATGAAAACATAACTCATTAGAGATTCATTGGAACATTAATACTTAACACCACAATAATCTACTTAAGGATACACTAGTAGAAACATATCCTTAAGCTTTAAATCCATCATATTCATATGACTTCATATATTATAGAACTTTATTATATGACCCAATTGCGACCTATGATTGGCCAAGGAAGAAGTAAGAAAAAACATTTCATGATCTAAGATATCACCTAATCATATTATATAATTCAACCTATTTCATCTCATGAAAAAAGGATTTATGTAAGAACATATCCTTTGTTATAGATTTTGGGGGATATAATCAATTTTGAATGGAACCTTATGATATTACAAATCCAAAGCAGTGATACTAATCACATATTATGATTGATAATTCCTCATTATTAATCATAAAATACTAAATAGACTATTTTTTATAAAATTAAATATTTCTTCACGATTTGATTATAAAGTAGGATATTTTTATAAATTATAATTATTATTCATTTTAAATAGAGTATTTCTATGCTTAAATATAACATGAAATCTTAAAATTTATATATTATGCATGAAAAAATAATTAAAATGTTTATTTATTTGTTTATTAATTTTTTAATATTTTTTTGATAAAATTATTATGAAATATCAATATTATGTAGTAATATTAAATATGTGGGGTGTGGTGGACCAAACCAACATAATCTTGAGTCCATAAAAACCCCTATGTAAAATGAGTGGATTAATCCAACCCATAATACCTCACAATGGATGTGGGAAAGCTCATAGGTAACCTAAATTATTTAGTAATTTAAATTTTCTAAATTTTTATTAGGTGTTCCAAAGTATGATTGTAAAATAGATAGATTTATCAAGTACACCTAGGGATGTATAAAATTTCACATTTAACCCATTATTCCTTAATGTTTTTAGAATTTTTTAATTTTTAATAGGCCCACACCGGCCCATAATGCTTGTAAAGCCTATGAATGAGAATGTAAGATTAAAAAACTAAAAAATGTTAAAAAATAATAAATAAATTCCAATTAAAAATTACATCAAATTATGAAAAGGTTGATATAAAAATAGTTTAAATTTTCAAACACAAAGTTAAAAATATAAATTAACCACACAACCGTCAATAATAAATAACGATTGACTACTTCCTCACGATTCTTCTCCAATATCAAATTCACCTTAATCCTATTTATCCTCATAATATTACATCAAATCATAATTAAAAATTAATCTAAAATAAAATATTTGATATAAAATTTAGTAATAAATAAATTCATTGATATATGTAACATTGATATTTATCAGGAAAAATTACATTTAAGAAATCAATTGTACTTTTCTATCTACAATTCTATACGTAGAATATTCCCCTAAGAAAAATTATTCATTTTTATAATATAGTCAGAAAAATAAAAGTTAATATAATTATTATATATAAGATGAAAAATATAACATTTGAAAATTACTAATAGGTTCAAGACCATGAATCTAATTTCGAGCACAAATTAATTCTAGGATTTTTTTTGTAGAAGATAAATCTTATATTTATTCAAACATCTCCCTACAATGCAGATGGTGGACTCTGAGGCCATCATGGTTATGTGAAATCTCAATAAAACACATTCCATGAGTTATAAAATAGGAAATATTCTACTTTTATCCTCTCACCATTCAATAACATTTAAATTTCTATATATTGATATGTCAACTAATTACATCTCTAAATAAATTTTCAATTTTGATTTCTTATCATTTGGACTAACTATATAATTTTTTAAAATCAATACACATCTTAAATAAAATAAAAAAAATGGCTAAATGAAATAAAATAAAATAAAATAGTAATAATTTAAATAAAAATAATTTAAATTTACATCATTTACATCAATAATTTCTTATGAGAACTCATATAGGTCTATTTCATATTCTTCATAAAGTAGAAATAAATTTCATTTTACTATAGATATATTTCCTTGATAAAGATATGGATAAATACATTGATAGGTAAATTCAAACATTTTTATCTTGATATAGGGATCAAACATAGCTGCAATTGAATGAAAAATTCAATAAGATCAAATTTATTCTTTATATTCCAAGATATTAATTTAATGAAATCATCTTAATTATTGAAATTATATATTAAAAACCTCTCAATTTTTAGATAACTTATAATTATAAAATACTTTATGTCTATTAGACACATTATTTATATAATGTTTTATCCAATTAAAAATGATTCATAACAACGAAACAAAAAAACACGAAACATGAAAACAATTTTATTTGAACAATAAAAAATATAGATCATTAAAAATTAACGATTTATAGTTAGAAAAAAATAAAATACTAATAATTTGTAATTTTCTAATGAAATATTATAAAATTAAAAATTAAAAAAATGAGGTTTTTCATTTTTAATTATCTCATGATTCTTTTATAATTTTAAAAAATATTATTAATGAATTTAAATAATTATCTTGTATTATTATAAAAAAATATTTTAATAAAACATGAAAAAAATATTTTTTTTAAATTTTGGCTAAGATATAATTATTTAATTGGATACTAACATTATATAATTATGAATTATTTAATTATTTATAATTTCATTATCGAATTTGAGATCATGTTTCAAATAAAATGTGAGTAGCTAAATAATTTTAATAATCACATTTATCTAATTTGAAATAATGAATTATTTGTGTAATAAGATGGAATTATAATTATTCAAATTTTAGAACATGATAAAATTAATGAGACTGAATAATTATTTTTTATGGTTATAGATTTATATTGGATAATATTTATCTAATATAATTATTTATGTGGATGATAATTTAATTATTTAATTATGGAAATTATGAATTATTTTTCTAATAATTACCAAATGAAGCTAAACATTTCCTTGTTAGAACAATAAATTTTAATAATTAAAAACAATAAACCTCAAAAATAACACAAATAAGTTATAAAATTAATTACATTGAAAATTAATAAATAATATTAGAGGTAAAAATATGGATTTACATGAAAATGTTTTTAGAAATATTAATTTTAATTTCATATTGAATATTAAGATAATTATGATAAGATAAAATCAAAATATTAAAAATTTTAAAATATAAAATTACCTGGCTAGGATGAAGGTTGTCCCACATGTGTGTTGTCAGATGTTCAGGTCGCTATAGGCATCAATGGTGATAGAAAGTTGGGTGACCAGTGTTGTAGTTTTGACCCGTGAGGGGAATGGTTGGCGATGCTGTAGGCCCTTAAGAAAGTGTTGATGGTAACAGAGAGTTGGGTGATGATGAGTTGTGGGTAGTAGTGTTTCGGCCAAAATATAAGGTTCTGGTCACTCCAGAAGGAATCAATAGAGATAAAGATTGGGGTGATGATGAGTTGGGGGGTAGTGGTGAATTGGCCTAAAAATGAAGTTCATGTCACTGTAGAAGGCATCAATGATAATAGAGAGCAGGGAGATGAAACGTTATGGGTTGTGTTTCATTGGACCCATAAGGAGGTGGGGGACAACAAGAAACACAAAAGTAAGTTTTGACATGAGTAAAATGATGGGTTAGAGTAGTGATATAGGTTTTTTGATGTAAAGAGATAAGAAAAGGAGATGTGTTATTCAAAATTCATTGACTCACATGGGGAACCAGATGTGTTAGTCTGTATGGATAGAGGTAGTTTTGAGTGTATTAATGGTGAATCCAAGTTTTCTAGTGGTGAATTTAGTGTATAAACAAAGTTAAAAAAAATTGGGGATGCATATATATGATAAGGGTAGGAGTAGAAAATAGGTGAATGGGGGATGAAAATCACTTGGTGGTGCTTTTGGTTAATGGATAAAGGTGGGGATGAGATGGCAGGTGAACTAGTTCATCTACTATGTATGAAAATATGAGGGATATAGAATATAATTGAAATTTATATTAAATTAAATGGGATGTTTAGAATAGAAGGGGGAGTCATTCAGTTGGGTGAAGGTTTCACATGCGGGGTGCAATGCATGTGATGCATTGTATTTTGATCTAAAAAATTGTATATGACAATCAAAATATTATATGTTTAAAAAATGAAATAAATAGCCCAAGGTTCAACCTGTATCTCTGTGGGTAAAGCCACATGTGTCAGCTACCCACACATTCAATCCATATTATCTAGATTTGAATAAAGTTTTTTAATATACCGAAATCACCCCAAACTCACTATAAGCCCGATTTTTCCATCAGTTCACAACCTGTTTTACATTACTAATATTATGCATGATTAAATTTGTATGATAAATTGCTTCTTATAAATTATAAATCCATACATTATATTCTTGATATGATAACATAATATTTATTTTTCATTTACATTGAACTTATTTTTTAATTAAAAGTTATTAGCTTGAATTTAGTTACAAAATATAGTTTATACATATTAGGTGTTAGAGTTTTGATAAATTAGATCTCTTTTGAGTAAATTATACCTTGTTAGAGGGATTTGGGTAAGACTTATCACTAACTAAGAGGCTTATTCCCTAGTCTAAAAAGGTGGGAGTTGGATATATATGGATCTAGGATTACTCATGTGTGGTTTATCAAATTCATATAATTTAAATATTTATATGAAAAGTTAACATACCTTATTCATATGATGAATTTTGGTATTTATAAATGTGTTTGTCTTCTATTTTTGGGTGAGTAATATAAAAAATATATTGTTTAAAGATTTATACATTAATATGGTGGTTAGAATAGAGATTACAAAACTAAATTGGTAAAATCATGAATATATAAAAGAATAAAACATGATATAATAAGGATTTGATGATATTAAATAGTTATGGATTTAATCTACATGTGATTTATATTAAATTGTTGAGACATTTAAAGAATAAAACTAAAATAATAAGTGTGAGATTTATTCTAAATAAAACACATGTCAATACCATGATCATTCAATTACGTAGTTTAATACTAAATCTATGTGCCCATGGATTATCTTCTATAAGGAATAGTGGAAATGACTATTCTTAAGAGTTAGGTAACCAAATACCACTATGAGATTTGGGCGACACTTATCTGGGAAACCCTAAGAATTATGATAATAGAGTAACATAGTTGAGTTTATATCATTTTAATGTATTTGATTGAAAATGTTCCCACTCAATTATCCAAGAATAATATGTGATATGATTGGAATGTTATCACACATTAATAGATTTGTTTTGATATGACTACTAATGAGGGGTCAAGGATTTTGAAAATATGGATCTTGGATCACTAAATTGATATGATTTATGGGGTCACCATTTTTAGTGGGAGTACTTATTTTAAAATTCATCCACGAAAATATAAAAAGCATGATACTCACCCCTAGATATTTCTTAATTTTATGTTATTACATGCATCATGTATATAATTTTGAGATCTCTTATAAGTATGAACAATAAAATAATTTTATATTGGTATATAAGGGCTAAAATTTCTATCAAAGAGAAGAGTTTAAATTATTTAAATGAGAATGATAAAGAAATCAATTTATCCAACTCTAACTTATAAGTATTAGATACAGTGTGTGCATCACATATTTTTGCTGATAAACAAAGACTCCAAGATATGAGGGAATTCAAGAAAGGTGACGTATATCTATTTATTGGCAGTGAAGAAAGATTTATTTCATTGAAATTCAATATTTATGATCTATGTCTCTATAATGGATTATTTCTACAATTGAAAAAATGTTATTATAATCTCGCCATAAATATAAATTTCATTTTTGTATCTTTTTTTGGATAAAAGGTTTTTTATTCATTATTAAGAGGAAAAGATTATAAATATTTAGATGAAATTTTTTATGGAATTGATAATATTGTAAATTATATAATTTTTATGGATATGGATAATCTCATCTATAACATTCAAAATAAAAAGGTCAAGGTTTATTCTAACCTGACTGACCATTGACATTGTTTTCTTTGATATATAAATGGAAAATATATAAGAAGACTCCATAAATATGAATAGATAAACTTCCCAATATATATTTTATGAGGATTTGGATTTTTCTAGAACTTGTATGATGTTCGACTTCTGATAAGCTTATCCCCAGGTCAGATAAATTCTTATTTCTTGGTTATACCAAGGAAACTATGAGTTATTATTTCTATAATCCAAATAAACACAAAGTGTTTATGACCTAATATGGTATTTTCCTTAAAACAATCATAGAGGAAATAGGTGGAAAGAAGAACTGACTCATAAAAGGAAGTTGAGCTAGATCCATAGAGAGTTGTGGAAGAATAATTGACTCACGGTATACAAGAACCTCAAAGATTGGAAATGATACATTTGGATACTAAGAGATATGGATTTATAATTGAAGAAAATGATGAAATATGTTTATAAGTTATAAAACTGATACATATTTTGAGTCCATCTAGTTTCTAAATTTCATGAAATTGTCAAAATCCATGATATATGAAATGGAATCCATATACAATAACCAATTTTGGTATTTTGGGGATGCACCTAAATGGGTGAGATCCATAGGGTGAAGCGGTGATTTATGGAAAAAATTAACATGGGTGGTATAGTGTCAACCTATAAAGCATCACTACTAAAAAATTGGGTTTATCCAGAACATGGTTTTCAATAGTGCTTTTAGCTAGCATGGTTAAAACCCCCTTTTTCAACTCTAGAAAAAGAATTGTTAAAGGGGTCTTTAACAGTTCTTTTTTAGAATTGTTAAAGGGGGTAATTAACAACACTAAGAAGAGCACTGTAAAAGGGGTCCCTTTTTCGGTGATTGTAAAGAAGCACTAATAAACGCCACCTTTTAACAGTGCTAGTAAAAAAACACTAATAAAAAGGGACTTTATCAGTGCTTCTAAAAAATTGATAAAAGTTGTATTTATCAATTCTTGTAAAAAAGAGTTGATAGGGGGTATTTATCCACGCTTTTTTAGAAGCGCTGATAAAGAACCCACTTTATGATCACTTTTCTACTAGATCTGATAAAGGGTATATTTCAAAAAACATTATTTTTTTTAAAAAAAAAATATTTATATATAAATATAAATATATTGATATAAATATAATATGAAATTTTTAAAAAAGTTTTAGATAATTTTAAATAGAAATTTACACATAATATATAACATATATGGTGAAAATGGATTATAAATCAATTAAATAAATATTTTTTATTTATAATTTTCTAATTTTTAGTGAGTAATAGTTATTGAATAAAAATTTAAAGATAAAAAATAAAAAAAATAAAAAGAAGATCTAAAATAAGTTGAAAACATAACTCAAACTTCAAATGGTCATAACGTTTCATATAGGGGGACACCAATCACTATTGTTTTGGGGGAAAAAAGGCCCATGAGGCCTTTAAAACAACATTGTTAGTTAGGGTACCCAAATTTGTTACCATTAAATGAATTTTCAGCCTCATTTATCTTTTTTCCTTTTTCATTGGGGACTGAATTTATTCCCAGGGATTAAATTTATATTTATATTAGGGCTTTGAAGTTTTATCCTTTTTCATAATGTACTATAATTTATAATCAAATATAGAACAATATATACATACTTTTTTATATATTCACACATAGAAATATAAATTTTTAAATAAATAATTCAACATATTCACATATAAAATATATTTCTCACTATATAAACCTTATCTATATAAAAACTAATATCAATTTTATTTAAAATAAAAATTTATGAATATTTATATACCTATATAATTAATATATATATATATATATAGTGTTTATATATATATATATATATTTGTGTGTTTGTATTGAAAAATATATATATATATTTATATATTATAATATATATATATATATATATATTAAAATATAATATATTTAAATAAATATAAACATGTATAATTATTAGAAAATATGAACACACAAATATATATATATATAAACGATATATATAAGTTTTATGTATTTATAAACAGACACAAACACACACATTCAAAAAAAACATATTTTATATATGTATTTAAAAATATTTATATTAATATATGAATATGAGTATAAATATAAATATATATAAATATATGGAAACAGGTAATGATATATATATAAATATATAAATATATCATAAAATGTAAGAAAAAACTATATAGGGGAGTAGAAAAGGTGATGTTGTATAAGTTGGAGGTCTCAGGTTCAAAACTCACTAGAGGTAGAGATATGCGTGGGAGGGTGGTATTATCTAAAGTGATAATAAAGGAGGGAAGAGGAAACACTAATATGGGGTGTGAATAAATACAATTATCCACTTTGTCATCAGGGCCTTTATCATCACTTTTTTAGAGATGTAAAAGGGGGCCTTTATCAGTGATTTTTACGAGCACCAATAAAGCTAACCAATTAACATCACTTACATTATCTGTGCTTCCATAGAGCTAATAAATCTATTTTACTAGCTATGTTAAAGGTACGATTTGTAGTAGTGCATGCTTGATGAAAAGAGGTTGCAGACAAATTCATGGTATTGACTATGAAATGACATTTTGAAATATTGCAATAATAAATCCCATTCAAATATTTAATTCCACAATAGTTTATTTTGATATATGATAAATAAAATGGATATCAAAACCACTTTAATTAATGTGAATTCTTACAAGGATGTATATATGATAAGACCAAATTTTTTTGATGTTTCAAATGAGTCTGATAAGGTTTTCAAGTTGTAATAGTGCATTAAGGGATTGGAACAAGCTTTTTAGAATTATAATATCTGGTTTGATGATGAAATCGATTAGTTTGGTTTCATTTGGAATGGATATTATTATTTTGTATATAATTGGATTAGTGGGAGTGTGGTAGTATTTGGATATATTGTGAGGATGGAATACTACTTATCAAAAATGACATCCCAAATTTACACTATGTAAATATGTTGTTGGAAAAATGTTTTTCAACGAATTCCATCGGTGAAAAAACCAATATATTTATTATGAATATATATAAGTTTAGATCTATGTGGTTTCTAGGATTGATTTAGAACACATATATTCGTTAAGTGCTAAATAGTTATGTCATTGGGAAATCTAAAATGGGGGTATTTACAAATGTTTCATGATATAATCCTAGAAGGATTATATATCCTTCTAAATAGAGAGAAAATATGGATAGAATTAATCATGTGTCCACTATATGATCTATAATGCAGTGCCTCTAATACTATGATATCAGATTCGGGGATGAAAACACATAACTTACAAAACTTACTTTTATACACATCAATTATAATAATATATTTCACAAATTTATAGTCTAATGGCCTTTTTTAGAGTTTTAGAGAACTAGGACAAGCCACTAAATAATAAATCTCAAGTCTTGTCATAAAATGTTCAGTTTTTCCACTATATAAGAAGCTAATAAATCCATAATAGGTCTTTAATAAGTACCATACAGTCTCCACATAATATAATCCTTTAGACAAACCATATGTATTACTTTCCTACATAACCCAGGGAAAGGAAAACATAGGATGTGGTGATCTGAAATGCACTATAAGGGAACACATGCTAATAAAGCATAACGCGAGAGACATGAGGTATAACATTATATCATAATGAGTATTATCATAATCATGGAATAATGGAATAAAGATATGATATCATACAAAAATGGATTAAATAATGATTATAATATAAGATTCTGTCATCATAAGAATATCGTGAAAACATAAACATGAAATCATAATCATAAGTCAAGGATCTCTACCTTGTTAACATAACATTATTGGCTAGGTTCACTTTCCACACACCATAGTTGGATAGCCTCACTACTCTTCTACCATGATATCTCATGTGATGGAAACATTACCCAATGCATTAGAGGGCTATATAATTCTGGTCCCACCCATCACATAAAGAAAATCATATATATCAGTACCACATGGTTTCTATAAAACAAAATAACTAAAGGAAATAATAAGGGGTGTATATCCATTTCAAGTGGTTCCCTAAGGAATCATTCATGATTTCTTCAATAAACATGACATGGTAAACCAATGGAAATAAATTGGTATCCAATGAATTTATGAATCAATCTAGGTAAATACCACTAAACAAATATGATCACACATATGTTATATACACTATATAAGAAATAGATATCTGTTTTAAATAAGAATTTCCAAAATCAATTGATTTATTGGGTATCTATGTGAACACCCTTTAGTCAAATAATGAAACATAGTGAATTCATAAGGGAAAATAATTAGAATTAAATCATTCCAATATAGGTAGATGATTAGGAAAGAAAATGTAGTGATAGATCATACCATAGATGTAAAATAGAAATTAATAATCTATCTAGATAAATAAAGTGGAAGATATCATTTGAATAATACCTAAGATCATCCATATAACATAGATAAAACCACTCATAGAAGTATTAGGAAATTTTATTTGAAATAATAATTTCCCTTTTCCTTTGAAAAAATTTTAAAGGAAGATTATATTAAACTATATTAAGAATAATTTTATTTTTTGAGAACTTAAATGTATATAGAGGAAGTCTCTTAGAAAATGAAAAACGAGGTGGGGTGATACCTTTACATAGAAATGTGTACACGAGATTCATTTTAGTTGAAAATGAACCATACAAAAACCTTTATAATATTTCTGTATTGTTTTTTAATAAATTTAATGTAGTTGAAAAAACCTTTTTTAAAAAAATTTATAAACAAGGCATTTTGGAACATTTTAAAACATTACTTTAGAAGAAAACATTTCTGATAAAAAATCATGTTGATAATATTTATAGTCTATTAAATCTATTTAGTAAAACTCAGATCATAAAATGGATGATAAAACCTTTCTTTGATAAGAGGTGAAGGGAGGTATTAAGGTCACTTTAAAAATTATAGAAAATAATATTGATACGTAAAACATGGATATGGAAGAAAAATATCCTTCAAAATGTATATGATTTATTTTTATTAATATTGTGATTTTATTTGAGGAAGCATTTCATCAAAGGAGATGATATTAATTACTAGAAGTGAAACCCAAGAGAAAATGTAAATCCATTTTTTGAAAAAATAATGGTAGAAAATTTAGATTTGGAAGATCAAAGTAAATGGAAGTTTCCACGACTCACAAGAAAACAGATTTGAGTCGAGAAAACAATTACGAGTTATGTAACATTTTAATAAAAAAATATTAAAGGATAATAACTTGATGATGAACCTAAAATAGCATGAATAAATGATATTTCATTATAAAATAACAATTGAGAATAATATACAATATATTAAAGTAAATTGGCATATAATGTAAAAAGTTCCCCAACCAAGAGAGTTTGATATAAAACCCCTTACTTTATTTTGACAAACAGATGATCACACTATAACTATAACAACCCGAAATATAGTAACCCATAACTGGTACCTAATTTATTAAATTAGTATAAATACAATGGGTCTAATCCATAAGATCCGATTATTTTATTAGTCTTGATGAACTAGATACATACATGTTTATCGTTTTTACATTGTAAATAAATCAAAAAAATAATAATATTAGAAAACAAGAATCATTTTTGAAATAATTAAAATAATTTTTCTTCATATCATGGGGAAAAGAAATAAAGTAAGAGTGAGATCAAATTCTATGTAAGGGTTTTTTATAATAGAACACATCTTGAGTAAATAAGGCATAATCAATATGGAAAGGTAAATAACTAAAAACACAAACCACCTAATCAATAACTTGAGAATGAAATGCATATATGGATAATATTAATACAAAAAATATCATGGATAATAATAACTAAATACTCATTGATGTAAATTATTTATATTATATTTCATGATCTCAGAAATCATGATATCTATACCATCAAGACCTTGCACCAAGATAGTTTAAAACAATGCGTAGGTATACACTATGAACCCATTTAATTTAAAAAATTGATTTGTCTCATGAGAATTATTGATGCATGAAGGGGATATCTTTATATTATCCCCACCCATAATTAAATTTCCAAGAATTCCTCAGAAATTAAATGATCAATTCAATTCATAAAAAATATTCTTTATAAATAAATATTCATATTGAGTTAAGAATATGGATTTATAAACATTTTCCCCAGCCTATCAAATAACTTTCATAGTAAAACACAATATATAAAAATGGTATACGATTTAATCAATAATCATATCGATGATATAAAACTATGGATATTTAATATAAATGTAATTTCTAATGATCAAAATAAAATGAATGTTTCAAGAGAAAGTTAATAACTAAAAAATTAATAAGTGATAAAAGATAATATTTGATTCATAAAAAATAAAGGTATTGTAATAAAATTATGTGACTTAAAATAATATTTAATTAAATATTTTTATTTTTAATACCACTAAAAAAATTTATAATAATAAAAATATCATAAAATGGTTATAGAAACGAGAAATTATTTTAACACCATATACATTAAAAAACACTCTTCTGACTTTTTGTAAATGAATCTTTCAGAAAAATTAAAAATATTCATTTAAAAAAAAATAAAATTAAAATATAACTTCAAATAACCTTAATATTTATATTTATTAAGAAAAACGAATTTTTTAAGTCAATTTTGAAAAATATGGGTATCCAAAAAAATATATCCAATTAAAAAAGAACTAAAATCTTTTTTTTCTTTTAAAAATTTCTTAGATTTATTTAAGTTATAAAGAGTTGAAAATTAGTAAAAAATTATGTAAAAAACATAAATATATATATTATAGGAAAATATATAGATTTTATGAAGGATGGATGATAATATCCCTTCAATGAAAATTAAGGCAATCTTAAAAAAAGAATATTGAGACATAATTTCTTACCCCTTTGGAATCTTTTTAATTTTAATCCTAAATTAAAAATTTAATAATCATAAATAAATAGGTATTAATTTTAGATATAAAAAATGGGAAATTATACACATCACATAAAATTAAATAGGTGGATAATATCAAATATGTCTTAATGGAATGGAAATTGAGATGAAATCACTCACCTCACACTTCTATTTAGTTGAACATGATTTAAACTCATGTATAATTGATTTAAACATGTTATTACTTTATACCAAAACCATATTCATATTCATAATATCATATATTAACCTCTTATAATATAGTATCATCTTATCACTAAAAATATTTCTTTATTACCATTGTTTTGGCTCTTAACTGCTTTGTTTTCTCATGCATGTTTTGTCATCGTTGTTCTAGTTCTTTTACATAATATATAGTTCCAAAATATCTAGAATGATAATAATTTTAATAATATCATATTTATCCATTAGATAATTTTTTATAATCCTTCTTGAAATATGAAAATAGAAAATGAATCACATCGCTTTGTGAAGACGGTAGGTTGTAAATATGCAGGAGTGATGTTATTATTGGTTTAATGGGTGAAAGGGTCAGTAAGTGAATGATATATTATTTTTTTCATAATAAATATTATGTCACAATTATATTTTATATTCATTATTTCAAAAATTATGACTATCCATGTGATTCAGTGATGGAAAACAAATTATATCGGTTCGTGAGGCGGTAGTCCGTTGTACACACGAGCAATGGTTTTGTTTCTCATTTGATAGATAATTAGATGGATAATAATTATAAATTCAAATTAATAACATACCAGTATATGTTATATAATTGTTTCATTATATTTAAATCATTAAGAGATAATTTAATGTGGTAAAATAAGAATTAATAAAAGAAATAGCTTGGTGAAGATGATTACTTTCACATAAAAAACCCTCATTTGGATCTCTTATTAGGATCCCTAGGGTTAGTCTTTTAGGAATACCAGTATCTCCAAAATTTGTATAAGAATTTTTGGGATATATTTTGGTAGGTTTTTTTAGGTAAATGGATTAATAGGAATGGATAAATGAGGGGAGGTGGTGCCCTTTTATTGTTGAGGAGAGTGGAATAGTTGTAACTTTTCAATGTTTTAAAATTATGTTAAGTCACTTTCTTGGATAAATGGATAAAAAATTGATAATAGTAAAAGTAAATAAGGGTAAGGTAAAAATAAAAATCACCAATGTAGTTTCATCAAAATTTTATGTAACACCATAAAAATTTATAAAACTACGCTTGATATCTTGCTTAGCACGCAACACCAAGTTTCAAGCGAACCTCTATATACTATCAAAAATTCTATCATCACCTAGCCATTGGATTGGTAGTTATGAATAGTTTAAAAAAATTGAAATATATATAAATTTTCTACTAAATATAAAAATATTTAATAATTATTAAGAAATTAGCACTCAATTTATAGTGATTTTATTATTTAAAAATATATTTTCTTCAAAAATGATTTTTATTGATTTTTCTGAGAAAATATTATAATTAATTTCTGAAAATTTTATAAAATTTATTTTATAAAATTAAATTAAATTTTTAAATTATAATATCAAAATTATATTTAGATGATTTTTTGATATTTTTCTAAAAATATTGTTTATAGTGAATAGAGAAAATACCGTCTTTTGTACGCTTTTGGTAAAACTGTCATTTTTTTTCATTTAAATGTCCCATTATGATTTGAATTTAATATTAAATTAATACATGACTCATTTATTTTTAAATAATATAACTAATTACAAATTAATCATAATTATACTGGATTTTGGTATAAGTTCATTTTAGGGATTAAAAATGTTTTTTTTAGAAAAAATGGTTTTTCATGACTTTTTACGCATTTTTATTAAAATAAAAAATTTCAATTAAATGAAATTAATTTTATTAAATGGTATTTATTTTTTTATTAATCAATTAAAATTTATCCTAGTATGAATTTTTTATATTTTTATGAAGAATTTAATTTTTGGTGAATAATAAAAAATATAGTTTTTATGAAACACGATCTCATTTATGATATCACCAAGACATAAACATAGTAAATTTTTATGAAAATTGTATAATGAATAAATTATTATAGAATAATAAAAATAAAATAAAAAAATAATTTAAAATAGATAAATTATAATTTATTTCATGACAAATATGAAAATCATTTTCATTGTCGATGTAGTGCTTGAACAAAACTCGAAAAGTCAACTTTGGTGTCGTAATGATAATATTTTAGAAGGAAGAAATCATTTCTCGACCTATTTATTATTTATTAAGTACTATTTATTATTTTTTGTGGTTGGATACAAATTTTTTAGTTATCTAAGAAGTGTATTATCCAAATGCTTGTTCACTACTTACACAAGCCTAAAAAAGTAAAAATAACATATTAAATAAGTTGCCTTTACATAAATGTCAGTAAAAATTATTATTTAATGAATATAAACGATTATATTAAAATTAATTAATTTATTTTTAATTTTTATTGATGATATAATTACCTTAAATGCTTACGCAACACTAACACAGTACTTGTCCAAGCATTAGAAAAATCAGGTATTTAATTTAAAAACTATAAAAAATATTTATTGATAAATTAAACATTCAAAATATTTTTCATATATATATGGACAATTAGATATAATTAAATTATTAAATTATAATTATATTTTTCATGGTGTATTTAAATTCAAATTAATTGAATAGTGTCAAAAATATCATTCATAATATTTTATGAAAAATAATATTATATTAAATTATATAAATATCCTTAAAATTTTGAAAGAGTAAAAGAATTATAATATAAGGTCTAAAATTGAATCTATTTACCCTTTATGGTCCAATTTTATCCTTATAAGTAAAATTATACCCCTTTTAAAGTGAGAAATACGTTACCTCGGTGAAACATAAAATTGGTAAACTAAGGGGTTAATCGAAAAGATAAGGTTTAAAACACCAATTAATGATTTCCAAATTTTATTTTTATTTAATTAAAACATAAAAATAAATCTTATCCATATACTTTTAGATTTTGAAGAAATTTCATGGAGAATGGATTTATTTTATTTTAATATTATTTGGAAATCCCAAGAGTGCCCCTCTCCTCAATTATAAAAGGCTCCCTCTCTTTTCTCTTATTTACACCACTTTGAGCATTATAATTTTTTAAAAACCCAGAACATTATATTATAAACTACCATATACACATTATAATGGTTATTGTATTACAAAAATACCAACCCTAGAGCTCTTAAGAGGACATCTGAAGGAGTTGTTTCAAAGAATAGATAATCGACTTAACCGATCACTTTATTTTTAGTTTTCATTTTACCTCATAAAAATCAGTGGTATTCATCATAAAATAATAAATTCATTATCCTAAATAAAATGAAATTTTATTATTATTATGAAAGAAAAATTCTATACCCACATTTCTGTCTAATGGGAAGTGAAAGTATCGCTCATTTATACATGCAACTTACCATATCCACAAAGCAATACAATTCATTTTTCATCACCATATTTTATGAATGGGTATTATGATGGGTTTATAATTTATATATGATATTAATGAAATAAATATTCTTATATAATTATAATATAATATCTAAATTTATACCTTACTATCCATTATAAAATGATAATGTCGCTCTTGTGTACGTGTGGACGACCCCTTTCACAAAGCGATGTGATACATTTTTCATTTACAATTTACATGGATGGTAGTGATGATGGATTTAATGTAATATATATGATATATATGATATTATAATGATTCATTAATAATTAATTATTAATTATTTTTATTTTTTCCATCCATAGAAAAATGGAAACAATATTTATGTGTATGTATCGCCTACCGTCTCCATGAACAGTGTAATTCATTTTTCTATCTCATTATTTTATGTATGAATATATATATATACACTTAAGGTATATGATATTTATACCATGATTAAAATTATGGATATGATGTAACTATAATAAAAGTATATGGACCAAAACTATTTAACCAAAACATATATGAATAACAAATCAATTATCCCCAAAAAATGTGATTTTAACAAAGAATTGTTAACAAATTGTTGATAAAAGATTATATGAAAATAATATATGATATTATTTTTTATGATTATAATTTTTTAATATATTTTTAATAAATATATAATTATTATATATGAGGTTTTAACACATGTGAAGGAAGTCGGGCCAAAAGTTAGAGTTGCTCGTATCATTTTTGATTCCTATGACATATGTCTTATTAAAAACTTGTTTATTTCATCTGGTGTATATACTGACCATTTGAAATTTTATGTCATGATTACATTTATATTCATGTTATTTAATGTTTCATTTTAATTTATTCCAATCATGGGGGTTATGATTCAAATTTTACCAAAATGGTAAGGGTTTATTTCAAAATCACATTATTATTCAGGATTGTTTACATTTAAGTCTCAAAAGAGAGAATTATTTAAACTTTCTTTATTAAAACTAATATATCTTCTTTTAATCTGTTTATTTATAGAAATTAAAAATTTCCTTTAATTTTTATCACTTTAATTACTTTAGATACTAAAATAATGTTTTTATAGAAAACTAACTTTGTTTTTTTTACTCAATTGAGAATATTTTTCTTCCATATCCATATTTTCTATAAAATGTTTTAAAGATTGATTTTATTATTATCCGATTATTTTATAAAGAAATGTTTATCCATGTTTATTATTATACAAATTGGATAAAAAATAATATTCCTTTCATTTTCCAAATGTGGTACTTTTTTTTCTTTTTACCAAAAGTGTGAAAAGATTCTATTTTTACATACATATCATGAACAAAATTTCCTACCATCATGACCGCCCGATTATTTAAATATTACTTGAAAATTTATAATATTTACATTATCCATGGATATTCTTCTAGGTCATGTGATTATTTATATGAAATTATTTGATCATAGTATATTCCTACCATATCACTCTTTATGCTCAAGTTATTGATTAAATAACATGTGTTTTATGATATTTACCTTAACATATTTATTATGTCTTATTTATTTATGATAGATTATGCTATATTTATACCTTTACTAAGTATAATAGGTCACCCCATTATTATTTTACCTTTTATTAGTATTTCATTATGTGTTCTATGATTGATATATTGGGCTATGCTAAATGAAATAATGGTGTTCTCAAAGAAATTAATATGCCGATTCTTAAATTTTCAATTTCAATGTGAGTTTGAAGTATGTATCTAGTTTCCAAATACCATTTAAATATTATATTCTTTGGGTTGTGATTGATGGTATTTAATATCAATTTAATGATGTAAACACTGAATCATGGCTACTAGGATTTAGGTCTTTGCAGTTAGATCATTTTGACCCTTATCATTTTCAGTAAACACCATGGTTAAATCATTTAAACCTTTTTTATGGTATTTTTTTAAATTTTTTACTATTAATTATGAAAAAATATTAAAGTGACCTTATTAAAAAAATTAATTGATGATTCAAAATATTGAATCCATTTTTCCAAATTAAATTCACTAGAGTTTCATAATTTAATTTAAAAAATAAACCCCAAAAACGTGTCAAAAAATGGTTATTCAAAAAAATTAATTTTCAAGAATAATATAATATTACATTAACTATATGACTAGTAATAATAATTTGATGGATTTAAATTCATATAGTTAGATATATAGTTCATATATTTCATTTAAATCATTCATCAATAAATATAATTTTAATTATTTAAAATGGAATGACATTATGAATTTTGAAATAGTTTTCTAAAAACTAAACCTTTTACATTCAAATGATTTCATCATTATTTATATAAAATTTATTGTCAATGCATGGTTAATTTTAAAAATTTTAACACATAAATAAATTTATTAATAGTTAAATACTACATTTTTTATTATTTATATAAGCTTATTTCTAATGAAAAATTATAAAATCTCATTCTAGGATTAATTTTAACTAGTATGTTTAAAATTAATATTCAACACATCAAATTAGAATTTTTTTCATGATATATATAAATGTTAATAATATTATAATGTTATTAAAATATAAATTTCACTTACTATAATTTGTGATCTAGGGTTACATTCTTCCCTCCTATAAAACTTTTATCCTTGAAATTTTCATGGAAATTAGTTTTTTTAAAAAGGATAGTTCTTCATAATATCATCCTATGTTTCCAACATTGTTTTCTCTATTTAATGATTTTTACAAATTCATTTTACCGTTAGAGTAATTTTATTCCTCAATATATACTCCCTATTGTCAATAACTCTGATAATATTTTCAATGTATGATAGATCGAGTTCCAATTATATTTCTTTAGTGGTGAGCACGTGCATTGGGCCTAGATTATTATTCATTGAAAATGATATATGGAACACATCACACATTTTAGATATAGCTGGTGTAATTTCCAATTAGTAAGACACAAGTCCAATTCCTTCCAAAATTTAGAAAGTTCTAATGTACCTAGGGATCAATTTTTTTTCTTACTGAACTTGATAACACTCTTCCATAGAGATAATTTCAAGAAAACATGGTCACCTACTTGAAATTACAAATCATTCCTTCAGTTGTTGGCATGAGTATTTTTACTACTTCGAGATACATTAATATGAGTCTGGATAGAATTTATATTCATATTTTTCTCTTCAACATATTTAAATATTATAAGTTTCCTTTCACCAAATTCATCCCAACATGTTGAAGTATGACCTCTCTAGCCATATAATTCTTCATACAATGCCGTTTGAAAACTTGAATGAAAGCTATTGTTATAGGAAAATCTAAAAAGGGTAAATACGGATCTAACATATCTTGAAAGTCAAGTGAGTATGATCTCAACATGTATTCTAATTTTTGAATAGTCATCTCAGACTATCCATCAGTCTGAGGATGATATGTGGTGCTCAAATGAAGCTTGGTATCAAGATCCCTCTAGATAATTTTCTATAAATCTGATTTAAATAGTTGATTGTGATTAGAAAAAATTGAAAGTGGTGTGTTATAATGTCTTAAAAATTCATTAATATAGTTCCATGCAAGGTACTCAAGATGAAAATATTCTATTTTATTAAGGAAATGTGCATATTTTGTTAGGTGATCAATAATAACTCATATTGAATCATTATTTTTAAGAGTCTTTGGTATTATAGTGAAAAACTCCTTAGTAATTACACCACAATTCCACATTGGAATAGTTAGAGGTTTCATACTAACTATATGATACTGCATGTTATCCATTACCCATTAACAAGATAGGTAACTTCATCCACAATCAATAATTTCCAGATTCATATTATGCAATGAAAAACATTTCTTCAAATACCTGTACATCTTGGTGCTACTGGGGTGTATAGATAAATTCAACCTTTGAGAATCATCCAATAATTCATTTTTTAGGCCAGGTATAGATAGAATAAAATCTTATTTCTATATTTTAAAATTCAGCTTCATATACAAAGTCTTACAATTTCCTATCATTCACATATTTAATTCTCTTTTGAAAATTCTCTTCACCAAGCTCAGAAATTTTTATATTTTCTAATAAAAATGGTTTGTAAATAAATTGAAAAAGGATTGATGTTTATCCTTCCTTAATAATTACAATATCCTTCATTACAAAATACATTAAAAAAAATCTCTATCAAACCTCATTTTGGTCAGGACTCAATCATATTTCCTACTCAATGCATATGCTACCATATTTTCCTTACCTAGGTGGTAGTGTATTGATCAGTCATAATCCTTAAGTATTTTGACCCATTTACTATGCCTTGTTATGAGATCTTTCTATGATAAGTATTATTTTAGGCTCTTTCAGTCTGTTTATATCTCACATCTATCACCATAGAGAAAATGTCTCCATATCTTATATGAAAATATTTTGGATGAAAACTCAATATTATGATTTTTATTGTTCTGTTCATGATTCTTTAACTACCTTTATTCATAGAAAATAACTTTATTTTTCTATATAGGAACAGAACTGAGTCCCTTCTTCGATGCATCATTATATATCACAAATTCATGATTTCCTAATAGTAGATTGAAAATCAGAGCATCGACCAATATCATCATCTTTTTTCAAAACATTATTTATGTTCCTTTGTATATATGAAATTAACTCATTTATATGTAATATTGGTTAATGGGTTATCCAACCAAGTAAAAATTTGAACAAATCCCACATAAAAACTTGAAAACCCAATGAAACTACATACCTCGGTTATGTTATTTATTGTAGGCCATTATTTTATTACCTTTTACTTAACAGGATAAACTTATATTATATCTTTGGAAACAATATGGTCAAGAAAAGAATCTTTCTAAAGAAAAAAATTCACACTTTCTAAATTCAACATATAAGTTGTAAAGACCCCAACACTAGTATCCTAGAGTCAATGGTTACTTTATTACATTTTCTCTAGATACAAGTAGTCACATCGAAAAAGACTGAATATTTTATTAGTCTGGAAAAAATAGATACATAGTTGAATATTAAATTAAATTTAAAAATATAACAAAATTTAGTTTTTTATTGGAGTACACCATTATTCACATTAGTATATCCTTACATATCAATCATAACACACACGGTGGAATCCTGGAGAAACATAAACATAAGTGGTGATATATGATTATCAGTAAGGGTATACATACATTAGAAGACAAAATAAATAAATAAATCATAAACAATAGGAAAAGGTAAATATATGAAAACACGTGCAATTTAATCAATAACATAAGCATGAAGAATAATATGGTAGGAATAAATGATGATAAAATAATTCTATATAATTAATCATATTATCTTAAAACATATCTATGAATATCATAAATAATAAAATAATCACATAGAAATAAAATAACTAATCTCATAATATGTAAATTCATAATTTATGAAATCATAAACATACCATTAATTCATCATTCCAAGACATCCTATATAAATTGGTAGGGTATCAACCAATACCCAAACTGGTTTGTCTCATGAGACATGACAATTCATCAAAGGGCTAGAGAAAATCCTTTCCATTACATACCAAGTACAATGCATTCCTCATTTGAAAGAGGTGAAACATAATCAAAATTAACATTCATATTGAAACTATAATACAAAATTTTAATAATTACCCCAATTACAAAACATAATCATAAACCATCTAGAGTAATATTGAAAATGGTATCAAAATAGTACATCCCCAGTCAAACAGATCATAAAACATCCAAAAATACGGTAGACAATAAAATAACAAAATTACCTCATTGAATAATAATATTTAATAAAGGATGATGATATAGATTAAAATATTTCAAAAAGTTCGTTGTATTTTTTGAGGTAAATACCATTTTTCACTATGAAATAACTTATTTTTAAAACTTCACAAATATTAAAGAACCATTTTGTTTGAAAATAAATATATAAATTTATAAAGTAATATTATATGTAAATATTAGTCATTATAGTAGTAAAATAATTTCATTCATATATTTTTTTAAAAATTCCTTTCATACTATTATAAAAAGGTTAAAAAGTACCCCGTTTGAAAAAATGATAAGAATATTCCTTTCAAACCATTTTTTTAAAACTAAAACAGGTATAAAAAATCATTATTAAATCATTGTAGAATAATAAAAATATTATTTAAATTTTTTAAGGAAAATATAGACATGGAATAAAAATACCCCCCCAACGAGGACATAAACATAAACAATCCAGATTAATGATGAGATTGTGAAATTAAACCTCACCTCAGGTTCGATTTCCTTTGTACAAGTTTGAAACAATTGTTAAATAAATATATATTTATTATTAATCTATTAAGGAAGCATAATAATATATTTAATACCATTTATGAATTATTTATAATATCAAAAATCCTTCATTAAAAATCACTATTTTGAGTAATAACTGCTTCGTCTTTCATGTATGTTTTTGTTTGGTAGCATCAGTCCTTGTACTTTGATTATATGTCCATAATATTCATAATATTAATAATTATATAAAAATAATATTTATTAATAATATATGTATTTATACCAATCAATAAAATAATAGGTACAAAATTAATTACATCGTTTATGGAGATGGTAGGTTGTACGTACGGATGAACGCTGTTTTCAGTTCACAACAGATGGATTGAAAGAAAATATTATAATAATCCCCCTTTATAGAATCATTAAAATATAATATAAATTATATATATTTATAAAATTCATCCTCATTACCATCCATGTAAACTAAAAATGAAAACAAAATCACATCACTTCGAGAGGTGGTAGTCCACACGTACGCACGATCGACGTTATCATTTAGAAACAGATTGAAAGATAAGAAGGTAGATACGATATTATCATTATAGGGTTATAATAATTTCATAAATATCATATATAAAAATTAAACCCACCATAATACCAATATATAAAATGTTGTGATGAAAAATTAATTGTGTCACTATGTGGAGACCGTAATCCATATATACACATGAGCGATATTTTCACTTCACATTTGATGGGAAAGCAGGTGGGTAATGGTGGTTTAAAAATAATAAGAAAATTTAAGTATATTTATTATAATTAAGTATTAATTTAATGATAAAATCTATATATTTATAAGATTTATAAGGAGAAATAAATTGAAAGAGGTCGGGTAAGGCAATTACATCTTCTTCAGGAGAACTTGTTTAGATCCTTTATTAAGGAACTTAAAGTTGTTCTTTTAATAAGATAAACAGATAAATGATTTTGATAAATATTTTTATAAGAGGAATTAGTATGTATTGTTTAGTCTAGTTTTTTCAAAGTAGTGTAAATAAGAAGAGTAATGAGTGTCCTTTTATAATTGAAGTGAGGGGTACTTTCGGAATTTTATAAAAGATTTAATTATAATAAAGTAATTATTTATCCCAAATGACTAAAAATGTCTAGGTATTAGAACATAGGGTAAGTTATGGTTTAAACTTAATCAAACAAAAATATTTTAATAGTTTTTTTGGTTTAAACCTTATCTTTTGGTTTAACCCCTTAGTTAACTTATTGTAACATTAACCGTGGTAATATATTTTTCACTCTCAAAAGTCTATAATTTTACATATGAGGTAAAAAATGGCTCATAAATGGTCAGGGGATAAATTTTATGTCCATAAATTTTCCACATTTTTTTATTTAAATTTTTTAATTCTTTTTAAATAATTATAAAAAATATTATTTCAATAAATTATTATTAATATCAATTTTAACACTACTCATTTTATTTGATTTCAAATAAATCAATAATAGTTTTATTTATAATATAATCTATTTAAAGATAAATAATTTTTCATATTCATAAAAAAATTTTGTAACACAATATATCACTTCTATTATTTTTAATATCATTTATTTAAGTTCACTGTTAATTGAATAAATAATGTATTAGTGTTAAAAAAACATTTTCAGAAATTATTTAATTAATAAAAAATATAAATAAATTATTATCATGAATATAATTTCATTTTTCAAAAAATAGAAGTTTATATTCATTCACAACTTGATTATTTCGTTGTGTGGACACATAATAGATATTTATAGTTAAGAGAGTGACATTTTGTAACTTTCTTTGATTAAAATATTATATTGGTCATTTTCATGGAACTGTGTCCATTAAAAAATTCAATTTCTAGAATACGACAGAAAGGATATAATGTCATTTATTCAATAAGAATTAATATGACCTTGTAAATTAATTTTGACCCAGTTTAACATGATTTACCCTTTACCAAGGTGATAAATTTTACCATAGTCACTATTCATATTGAACAAAAATAAAAGGGGACTATGTACCCAATTTATACAACCAAATTCAAAATATTTAATATATTTTATTAAATTCAACACCTATAAGTTTTAGAATTTAATTTAAAATCAAAATTTAAAATGAAATGAAAATCAGATTTAAAAAAAAATAACTTTTATGTATAAAAGTGTTTTATACCAAATTCACTCATAAAATTGATTCCAATGAAATTATTGAATTATAAATAGAATAATAGAGAGAATTTTAGTTATAAATAATTTTAAAACAAAATGTAACTTTGTGAATTATGGAAATTAAAATTCATTTTTCAATAAAAATCAGTATTTTAAACCATTCATTGGATAATAAATATTTTTAAGAAAATCTGAAAATTCCACATGAAGAAAATTTTGGTATGATAATTTAAAAAATTAAATTATTTTTATAATATAAACATTATTTATGTTCCATAAATTAATTATTATATTTTCTCACAAAAAGTAATAAAATTATTTTTTGAATAAAACATATTTTTGAATCATAGAATGGATTGACTATAAAGATATAGATTAATTAATAATACATTATTTATATTTATTAGAAACTATATATATATTTCATAAATAAATTAATCCTATATATATATATTAATTTAATTTCTAGGTTATAATGGTCACATAATAATATTTTAATAGTATATTATGGTTTATTTAAACTCAATGTTTCATTTAACGCAAGATATCATAGATATTGATTTTTTTAAAATACAATAAAATTTCAAGATGTTAAATTTTTTTATCCTTTAGTACATTTTCCCTTAAAATTTAAACTTGTGTTTTTTATAAAGAATTTTATATTAAAATTCATTTATGAAAACCCACATCATAAAAATGGTTAATACAAATGATAAGATGAACTTATATATACATATTGGACATATTTAATTAAAGATTATTCATGTTTTATTCAATATGAATTGTGTTTTTGTTTGTTTTAAAAGGAATTATGAATTCTAGACTCAAAGGACTAAATTATTAAAATGGTAAAAATAGGTTTTACAAGCTGTGTAAATTATACAAGACATGTAGTTTTCATTCAAAACATTACTCTGAGCTATTGTCCAACCCGTGGAGATTTTACATGATGTGAAGATATTAAATGACATGTAAATTATTTAAATGACATATTAATTTCAAAATAATAATCCTACCTAATGTAAATCCCATATACAGTGTGCAAAGATTACCAGATGTATGAATTTTGAAGATCCCATCCAGTAAAAGATATTGGCCAAAGATCCCACAAGGTATATACTTTTTAGAGGTGATTGTGGATCGCAAATAAAAAATGTGAATCCTAAATACATTATGTGAAGATTTCGGGATGATGTCACTTAAATCCAGTACATGATGCAATTTCTGTACACTTTGTGTACCTTTCAATCCATTCTATTTTCCAATGGAACCACCGTAAAACGAATTTTGGACCTATGAGTTTTCTATCATTTTATTCTATTTTTCCTTCTAACTTATTTTTAATTCATCCATTCATTTTTTTAATTATTTTGAGTTATTAATCATTATCAATTCCGTATACATCCATTGCACTTATTCTCTCATTTTGACACTCGATTTCAATATCATTTTCTATTTTCATGGACGCTTGTTATTTCATTATATTTTTTTAAATGAAAATAAGAATTTTACTAGATTTAAATCGATTTCAATTATTTAAATTTGAACTTTTAATTGCATTAATCCTAGATATTTTATTTCTTCTTCGTTTCATGGATATTTGTAACATGTTTAGTATTTCCTTTCTTTTTATCAACACTTCCATGTGCGAAAATTCTTTTTATGGTTAGGGGTCAAGAGTAGGGTTGTTTCTAAGCATAATTAATCCATGAGTTGAACCTTTGTAACCATATAGATAGTAAATCTATTAAAAACAATAATTAATAACATTCTATTTTATATCCCTGACAATGGGAGGTGCAATTGAATGATCCTAACCTAGTTGGAGTTGAGACAATAATTACTATTGGAGTTGGTACCATAGAACTAGATTATTTTTTTACTTTATGATAAAATTATATTCATGGTTTTTATATTATTAAATTCCAGGTCACATCATTATTTTTCTTCTATATAACGTACCATGTGACAATTTTCCAATATTAGATGTCACACTAAAAGGTCAGATCAGTTCCTCAATATAATGTGAACCTGAAAGTTCCATGAAACTATTCTTGAATAAATGTTATATAGATATATGATATCATTTTAAGGCATAAGAATGATACAAGATATCAAGGGTGGGGACTCATAGGACATTGAGGCACCTTCTCATGGTGTAATCCCCTGGTAATATCCAGTAGGATATTATGAGAATGAGACCCGACATTAGGAAATCCACATTATAAATGTCATTGGATGTTCCTATCTGTGGAAAAATGTAATGGTCCTTGGAATTTAAGATTATTATTAATGGATATTATGATTCACACACTGTGATGTATTGGTGAAAATCATTGTGATATATTCTCATAGTGAGGTTGAATACATTGGGTGCGTCATGAGTAATATAACATTAATGAATAACACAAGAAAGGATTTATTACTTATATTCACTAACATATGTTAATATATTAGACACTTTAATAGAAATGATATAGCCTAAATAAATCCATGGACAACATGTTCGCTAGGAATGTTCTATTTCTAGAAATTCAACGAATGAGTTATCAAGCATATAGGTTGATAATACTATAATGCAACATACTAGTTTGGGGATATTTTGATATATGGATTATATTACGCGATAAGCATTCGTATGAGGTGACATGTCATTTAGACATTAACTTCTTTCTATATGGCTGCTTTGGCATGTTGCAAGATGCTAAACTGGGACTTTAGCCATGTTCACCTAATTCAATTTAGAAAGAGGCCTAAGGGTTCACACACAAAGTGTATCTAGAATATCAGTTAAAAAATTATTATTTAACAAGTAAAATAAATATTATCCCCAGTTTGGGTTTAATAATTATTCAGGTATGACTGATCTCATTTTATTTATTTATCACCGAATAATGTAGTTAGATTTGTTTATTTATTTAATAAATAATTAGTTGTTATTCAAGGTCTGATAAATATTTCAGTGGATGGTCAAATTGAGTAAAAGGGTCTAGTGAGAAAATAATATTAAGTATTATTTGATTAAAATAATATTTAATTATAACTTGGAAGATAAGAACATGTCATGGAAAAAATGGTATTTCTATTATTATTTGATATGGGGATTTCACATGGAATAATAAAATAAGTAATTGTACTTATGATCATTACTTATTATTACCTAGTGAATTAAACTTATTGTTACATATTTTTCTCTTATTAACCAAGGGGGTAAACTATAGGTGAGATATCTAATTTTGGTTGTGCACAACATTTTTTAGAAAAATCTCTCAAGCCTCAATAGCTTTTTTTCTCTAAGAATGCTCTCAAGAATGAGAGCATCCATCCTCCACCAGATTAGAGAATACTTTGGAAGTGTCTCTCAAGGTGATTGAGGATGGACAATGCAAGCACAATGTCCTTCTCTGCTAGCACCAAGAGGCTTCTTCAGCAACATCTCGAGATTCACAGAGCAGGTGTAGATTACTACTAGGGTAGATCTACTCTTGATATCTACAAAGCAATGAAAGGATCACCCTAGATCTATGGTCAGACACATCAATGAAGAAAGAAAACCTTGGAGGTATTTCTTCAATGTAATTAAATTAATTATAAAAAAATATTGATCCCCTCTATGGGTTCCAGGCCTCTTTATTATTTATCTAAATCATTTATTTAATTTTGTGGATATTGGAGTTCATCTTCATATTAATCCTAGAATAATCACTAACCATGATAAAATTTAATGTTGGGTGTTAGTCTAACCATGCTTCTACTATGACCGAAACCTACAAGTGGTATCTGAGGATTTATATTTTAATTTATAATTATTTAAATAATTCATTGATGATTCACCCTTTAATAATCTAGTTTGACTATTCATGTTTAATCATTCTTGTAATATGAATTTTGAGATCTATTCTTCCTCTTTCATTTCTCATAGATATAATATAAAAAAATAATTTCTGAAAAAAATTACTTCAAGGATCTCATCAGGAGGTGCTGACGATTTTTCCCAGGTAACAAGATAGTACACACCGTGTATTCAGAATTACATACCATGTAATCTTCCACACATGCCGTGTAATACAAATTACGAACAGTGTAGTTGTGTTTAACACGCCAAGAGTAATTCAGAAATTAATCAAGTTGTGTGCATTAATGACATGCAGTGTAGGCAATTATGACACCGTGCGTTGACTAGGACAGATTGGCACACGATCAACCAAACTATACGCCGTGTGGCCCACTGGACATGACATGTAGTCTCTTCGGGTCTGGGCCAGGTCGTGTATCCCATACACGACATTCCTAGATGGTGACCATGTAACAAGGAGTCTACACGGCGTGTGTCCCACTTCACATGACGTGTACTCTGAAGATTTCCAAATAACTCCTCACATTCAATTTCCCTAGGCATGTACTTCAGATGGACAGTGAGGAGGGTACACGCTGTGTAGTTGGATCTACAAACCAGGTACTTTTTCTAGATTACACAGATTTAAAATTTGTTATTATATTATATAACCCCTGAGACATATACCTTTGTGTGGTCATAAAGCTGGGACACAACATGTGATAGGTATTTGATATATATATATATATATATGTTTAATTTAAATCTATCTAATGTTCAAAGATCTTCACATCATGTATGAGTTTTATTAAAATTATAATTTTTCATGCATGCTACATGACACAATGAATAAAGTGTATACAAGTGTAATACATGTTGGGTAGTTTTAGATGGGTATTTAATGGGTTTCCACCAAGGTACAAGTTATGTACACATCTGATTTTAAATTAATATATTAATTTGTTTAAAATTATAATGGTTGAAAATCTCAAGAAAATTTAGAAAATCAACTAAGATAAAAGGATTGACCAATTAAAGATAAAAATATATTGTTTCGATCATGATTTATCTTAATAAGAAAAATTAAATAAATTAATACTAGTTTTATTAAATGAGTAATTCGTTGCATGTTTGTGGGTGATCAGGACCTAGACCAGACCTTTGTATGTGATTGGTTTCCCTTTAATTTATTTATTAAATTAAAACTATTGGCCTATGTTTTTTCTCCTCATTAATATGTAGGGCCTACGTGACCATGATTTATTTTATATAAACCCCATTTTACCCCTCAATTTCACGTGAGTTAAAGGAATATGTAATGGGTGGAGCTCTCAAGCTAGTGGAGGTGGTTCAAGGTAGGAGTCGAGGATAAACCAATCCATGGAGATGCAAAGGTGGACAGGTGGAAAACTATAAACAGGAACCTTAAAAGGATCAATGTGTTTCCCCCTTAGTTAAGGGTTAGTTTATCAACTTATAAATAAATTAACCATTAATAAGGATCATGATTATACCCTTTGTTTTATTTCTATCAGTTTCATATTTATTAATTATCGGTGTATTTTCACAATCACATAATTAATGAATTAACAAGAATGCAAGATGGAACTAAAATAAAACATATTTTGCCTAAATATTATCATGAAATTGTTAATCACTTAAGTATATATCATTTAATGTTAAAAAGAATGTGAAAAGATAATAATATGGAATTTATGCATAAAGGATAAAATCCCTCAATAAAATATTAAGTCGGTATAGCCTTCCATTACTTTGGTTATAATCAAACTAATTGTTAAAATTGATTGACCAACTAAAGTGGGGTCCTTTCAATTATTGGGGAATTCTAATTTAAGGTTTTGGGTTGAATTAACATGGTTTACAGCAATGGTTGACTTCCAAAGCAACACCTGGTGTAACTAAAAGGCAAGGGTTGAAGGAATCTAAAATAATGATTTCAAGATTTGGGAGTTTACTCAATGGATCAAGGAGCTTCAATTTAATGTAGTCGTCATTTGGAATGCATACCTAAAACCATTCAAGTTGCATGACTAGCCAATTTTTGGGTTATAAGAATGGAATATAGATCCTTGCCACTAGAATATCTAAGAAATAGAATATTCTGAAGCCAGTGGTGAGGGCTATTGGGTTTTAATAAAATAGTGGGAGACTAATGAATCTTTATTTATTTATTTATCTTAATTTTATCAGATAAAGTACTAAAACTATAATAATATTATTTTGATAAATGACATTAAAAGGACATAAAACATATCATTGTGACCCATACATGAGAAGGAAAACCTTCTCACTGACACTAATTCTAGGTGTGGAAAATGTGCCTTCGAGTCATCTGTCACCATGAAAGGAAAATATATGTACTGGAAGAACCTTTATCAATTGCACATGGGAATGAGGCGAGTTATGATGATCTCTCTATGTACGAGATACATCTGAATGATGTTATAGTTTTTCAATGCCTTATGCTATTACTCATAACCAATGAGATCTTGAATAAACATGAGGAGATGGATTCTTATATCATGATGTCTCACCTTTAGGATCTATATCAAGATAAGGAAAGAAAAGAGAGGTATGAGATCTCTAAGACTTTGTTCACCACTAATATTGGAGAGTCTCTATCATTTGGGCCTCATATAGTAAATCTTATCGGCTACATTGAGATTTTCGACATCTTAGGGATTAAATTACTGGATGAGTTGCATAAAGATCTCATACAATCATCACGAAAAAAGCCTTATCAAGTATTATTGTGAATTATAATATAAAAAATAATGAGAATATCCTATCAAAACTTCTAACCCTAATTTCCGAAGTGGATAAAGAAATGGGGTGTGATAAACCCACAACTGTTATTGTGAATATAAAGAGGAAGGAGAATGAAAAGGGGCCTAAGATTTATTAACAGTCTAAATCCCCCATGCACCATCTGACCAAGAAGAATAAGATCCTGAGGCAAGGAAAGTAAAAGGTGGAAGTGTCTTTTTCATGTGGAATGTTAGGCCACTTGAAGAGAAACTGAACACAGAGGCAAGGGGAAGCCAAAGGTGAATTCTCTATTGATTGAAATCATTCCATTTATATACACTGGGTATTAGATACAAATTTTCTTGCTTATATCTATGTTAAAATACATGAACCATGTATATTTTAGAAAATTTACAAAATAGAGGGGGATTTGCGAGCTGTCCATGGTTTGAGGCTGGTTACTCTTTCCATAGCCGACAGCCACCTTTCATTATAGACTGAGATGATTTTGGTTTTACATGACTATTATTATGTACCAAGTGTTACCAAGAACATAATTCTTTTATCAAGTTTAGATACAAATGTTTTTTATTTTAAAATTCAAAAATAAAATTAATTTTTTTATGAGGACAAAATATGTTTGGTATGGAACATTTAAATAATAGTTTGTATATATTAAATTACGAAAACCAAGTGTTGAAAATTGATAATGAATCAAGTTCACATGACTCATATAACACCCAGTTTCAGAATCCCCTCCTTGGTTATGTAAATGAGATATTCTTAAAAAGCTCTATCAAGATGGTTATTTAGAATCTTTGGAGCTAAAACCACTTGATAGATGTCATTCTTGTTTACAAGGGAAAATGAAAAAACCACCATTTGTTGGATAGGGTGAAAGGGCCATAGAGATTCTAGGATTGGTTCACACTGATGTGTTTGGAACATTTCTAATAGAATCTAGAGGTGGATACTCTTACTTTATAACTTTTACTGATGAATTGAGTAGATATGGATATATTTACATGATGAGGTATAAGTATGAGTCCATTGAGAAATTAAAGGAATTGAAGAATGAACTAGAGAATCATTTTGGTAAGAAGATATGGATGATTCGATCGGATTGAGGTGGATAATATCTTAACCAAGAGTTCATCGACCTTTTATAGGATTTTGGGATTCTATATCAACTCACACCACCTAATACAGCATAGTAGAATGGTGTTAGTGAAAGGAGGAACTATACCTTGTTTGAAATGGTAAGGTAGATGATGATCTATGAAAATATTCTATTATCCGTTTGGGGATATGAATTATAAACTGTAGAATACACTTTAAACCGAGTACTAACTATTGCAGAAGACAAAATCCCCTTCAAGTTATGGAGTGTAAAGAAACCGGTTTTGTCGCACACACATGTATGGGGATGTGAGGTGTTTATTAAGACTTTCATAGGCAACAAACTAGTACCCCAGGGCATGAGGTGTATCATTATAGGTTATCCAAAGGAAACAATGGGATACTATCTATACAACCTCTTAGAAAAGTGACTGTTTCTAGAATTTCTATATTTCTTGAGAGGGAGCACATCCTCAAAAAGGATAGTGGGAGGAATATTGAACTTGATGAAGTTGATGCTCAAGATACATAAGAGTTGGTACAGTAATAAGTTTTACAATTACCTAGAGCATAATTAGTTCCTAAAACACATGTACTATATTAAAGTATATGAGAGGTAATGGAACCAGAGAGATATGGTTTTCTTGTCACCGAGGATGGTGAATCATTATTTTGGGAAAATTATGATCCTCTCTTTTATAAGAAATAAGTAGAGATATCAAAAGATGAAATATGTCTAGAAGCTATGAATTCTGATATAAATTCCATGTTACAGAACCAAGTTTGAGTTCTAGTTGATGCGCTAGTTTATGTAAATACTGTTGGGTGTAAATGGGTCTTCAAGAGAAAACTAGACATAGAAAGTGAACTATGTACCTATAAAGCAAGGATAGTGGCTAAAGGGGTTAAAAAACATCAAATAATTGACTACGATGAAACCTTGTTTCCATTTTCCATGTATAAATACATCAGAATCATATTTTCCATAATATATTACCATAACTATGAGATTTGGAAGATGGATTTCAAAACTTCATTTCTTAACAGGAACCTTCAAGAACATGACTATATGACATAACCTGAAGGGGTTGTGACACCAGGTAATTCCAAAAGGGTTTTCAAGTTACAGAGGTCTATTTATGGATTGAAGAAAGCATCTATGTCATGGAATATTTAATTTTATGAAGCCATAAGGTAATTTTGTTTCATTAAAAATGAATGTGATCCATGTGCTTATAAAAGGTTTAATGGGAATGTAGTCATTATTCAATTAGTATATGTTGATGACATATTAATTATTGGAAATGACATTCCAATATTACAATCTGTTAATGATTGATTGAAAAAGTGATTCTTTATGAATGACATAAGTAAATAAACCTACATTCTACGAATCAAGATCATTTAGGATAGATCTAAGAGGCTTTTTAGGCTAAGTCAGAGTAAATTCATTGACAAGATTCTAAAGAGATTTAGTATGGAACAATTATAGAGGGGATTGGTTCCATTTTCACATGGAATACATCTTTTGAAGAAAATTTTTTCCCCAGACACAACAAGAGAAAGATAGAATGAGTAAGATCCCATATGCTTTGGTGATAGGATGAATCATGTATGTATGCTATGTACTAGACATGATGTTTCCTATGTGCTGAGAATGGTGGGATGATATCAAGAAGATTTAGGTGAATGATATTGGATTTCATTTAAGGTTATCCTTAAGTATCTGAGAAGAACTAAGGATATGTTCTTGGTGTGTATGGAGGAGATGAAGAGATTTTCATCAGAGGGTATGCTATTGCTAATTTTCAGACAAACCCAAATAATCTAAAGTCACAATCAGGATATGGTTTCTATGTCAACCAAGGAGCTCTGAGCTGGAAGAGTTAAAAGCATCCAGTTATTGATGATTCTATAGTGGAGTATGAATATATAGCGTCTTTTTATGCAACCATGGAATCCTTCTGAATTCAGAAATTTATCCAGGATTTTGATTTACTTCTTAACAATAGATTTCCTATCACATTTTTTTGTTATTATACTACAATAGTGGATCTTTCAAAAGGGCCAAGGTCATATGAATGGAAAAATAATATACTCCATAAGTATCACTTATTAAGGTACTTTCATCATAGAGGAGAAGTTTAAGTGAGTAGAGTGTCCACAAACTAGAACATGGTGTACCCCTTGACTAAAGGCCTATCTCAACAGAAGCATGAATACAATGTGAGAGCTAACAGATTGAAGGTTGTTAGTAGTTGTCTCTAGTGAAACTGGGAGTCTGTTGGAGTCGGTTCCCTAAACCAACTTCTTTTTTACTTTATGAGAAACTCATATTCATGGTTTTAAATATTAACAAATTCCTTTTTACATCATTATTTTTCTTCTACGTAACATATCATGTGAGAATATCCCAAGAGTATTTGTCTCACTAAAAGGTCATAAAAATTACCCACTATGATGAGAACCCAGAAGTGCCATGAAAGTTTTCTTGAATAAATGTTCTATGGCCAGATGATATCATTTGAAGGGACACAATTGATAGAGGTTATCAATGGTGGAGACTCATAGGACTTTGAGAAACCTTCTCATGGTGTATGCCCCTGGTAATATATAGTAATATATTATGAGAACGAGACCCGACAGTAGGAAATCCACATTATAAGTGTCATTGTATGTTTTTATCTATGTATGTGTGTAATGGTACATAGAATTTATGATTATTATTAAAGGATATTATGAGTCACACAATCTGATGTACTGTGAAAACTGTGATGACATATGCTCATGACAAGGTAGGATATATTGGGTGTGTCACAAGTAATATTGCATTAATGAATAATGAGAGAAATTATTTATCCATTATATTCATTAACATAAGTAAATCTCTCAGGCCCTTTTAAGGAAATGATATGTCCTAAATAAATCCATGGCTATATTGTTCACTAGGAAATTTTTATTTCTAGAAATTCAAATAATGAGTCATCGAGCATATAGGTTGATAACACTAACATGCAACCTACTAATTTTAGAGAGATTGTGATAAATGGATTATACTACATCATAAGAGTTTGTATGAGGTGACACATCATTGAGGCAATAACTTCTGTCTCGATGGGTGCCTCAGTGTGTTGCTAGATGAAAACCATGGACTTTAGGTACGCTCGCCTAAAGCCACTATGAAAAAGGCCTAGAGGGTTACACAATAAGTGTATCCGGAATCTTAGTTAAATAATTTGTTATTAAACAAGTTGAATAAATTTTATTCCTAGTTGTGGTTTAATAATTATTCCGGTATACCTGATTTCATTTTATTTATATATCGGTGAACAATGCAATTATATTTGTTTATTTATTTAATAAATAAATAGTCATTATTTAAGGTCTGATAAATATTTCCAAGGTTGGGTAGACCGAGTTAAAAGTTCTAATGAGAAAATAATATTAAATATTATTTGATTAAAATAATATTTAATTATAACATGAAGGCTAAGCACATGTCATGGAAATAATGGTGTTGATGTTAGTAGTTGATATGGGGGTTTCACTTGGAATAATAATATAAGTAACAACACTTATACTAATTATTTATTATTACCTAGTTAATTAAATTACCGATTACGAATTATTCTCTTTTTATCCAAGAGGGAACCGTACTTGTGAGATAGCCAATTTTAGTTGTGAACAAAAATTTGGGGGAAAATATATCAAGAGTTGAGATCATTTTTTCTCCAAGAACGCTCTCATGAATGAGAGCATACATCCTCTATTTAATCAGAGAATGTTTTGGAAGTGGCTCTCAAGGAGATCCAGGGTGGACGACACGAGCGTAAGGACCTTCCTTGCTAGCACTTGAAGACTTCTTCAGAGACATCCAAATATTCATAGAGTACATGTGGATTAACACTAGTGGATATCTAATAATGACTTCTATAGAGAAATAGATTGCTCACCACAGATCTATGGGTATACACATCAATGAGGAAAGAAACCTTGGAGGTATTTATTTAATTAAATAAAATTAATTACAAACAAAATATAGCTATCCCCTCTCTGGGTTCCGAACCTCTTTTTTCTTTATCTAAATATTTGACTCTATTATATAGATACTGGCATTCATAATTGTATTGATCTAAGAATAATCATTAATCATGATAAAATTTAAAGTTGGTTGTTCCCAACCACACTTCCACTACACTCGGATCCTACAATTACCATTACCCCATGATTATTTCTACATTGAAGATAATAATAATTCAACTAGGATATTAGAAATACCTAGACCAATGGATAGTTTCAATATAGGTAGATTCTTTTATTTACCAAAATCAATTGGAGACCCTTGCATTGCTTCATAGATTAAGCCATAGGACTATTCAAAACTAGATTTGAGACTATATTCTACCAAGATCCTTGAAATTAACGCTGATCCCTTATTAATTTTCATGATTAAATCCATACTTACATGTTCTATTAAAACCCGATCTGAAAGAATGAATGTCATGAATCCTTTCAAAGGTTTTTTTTCAAATGGTTTTTTTCTTATCACTGATCCCTGTGGGTTCAACCACGCACTTAGACTTTACTATTTCTTAGTATCAAGTGTAGTTTGGGACTATATGTTTCTAATATAATAAAAACCCACCTGAATTCAATGATGTGTGAGGTCAAATCAAATCTTTGTGTTGTTATTAGAGATTGCTGTCAGTCGAGCACAATGAACTTCAGACAAAACATTGATTACCTCACCCTCCCCCCTTTTCTTTCTCCTTCCCTGTTTTCATTTTTAATTTTATCCTTCAGGTGCACTTGAATCCTATCTCTATCTTTCTGAGCTAGTGCATGAATTTGGGGACTCTAACTCATTGAAAGGTCCTCAATAGTCAAGAACTAATCTTATTTAATGATGAGATAAACTTTTCCACAATTGGACGCCTCCATACTCAATGGCTGATCATAATAATCTTGCACAACCCAACAAAAAAACATGCAATATGTTCCACCTACCAATGTAGGAGAGAAACTATTACTACAGGAGCACACCCTTATGGGTTATGGACTTCCATACATAAGTAGTTCTACAACCAACATTGTATGTCCTCCCATTCAAGTGTATACTTTTCAAATCAATGATGTACTCATTTACATGATCTAAAACATGGGACAATTAAGTGGGGTACATAGTGAAGGCACCCATTAGAATATTTAGAACTTGTTTTATGTATTTGATACATTTTTCAACTAAGAGATATTATAAAACATAACATGAGTCTGTGTATTCCTGTTCTCCTTGTGCGACCAAGCCATGTATTGGCTAAAAAGTTAATCTATCGAGTTGATCATGACTTGGGATAAACTAGACAAGAAATTTCTTGACAAATATTTTCCACCCATATGAACGTGGAGGTTAAAAAATGAAATTAAAAACATCACCCATGTGGATGTGGAATCAACATGGGAGGAATGTTATATATTAAAGGAGATAACCTGAAATTGCCTACATTATAGACTAGAGGTGTGGATATAATTGTAAAAGTTATACCAGGGACTTTAACCCACCCCCTGTGCTGTAGTATATGTCTCTTCTAATGGAAGACTCATGCTTAAGATACCTAAAGTGGGCCAAGAATTTCTTGATGAAGTATACCACAATTCCAATCTATAGAAATGTTATATAGGACCACCTCAGTGTGGAATCCACCAAGTGTAAGAGAGTACCCACCTCATAGCCCAAGTAGAGGATCTTACAAAGGAGAAAAAATCTATTAAGAATTTGACAGTGCAACCACCCTACCTATTCTGGTGATGGAAGTTCAATCCTATGAGATGTATAGAGGACCAAATTATTACCAAGCATGTAGGTAAGGGATATAAGAAACTCAATCCCAATATTATAATTACATAAATTATAACAACAAGGCTAGAAAATCCTGTAACCACAACAGTACAAAGAACATAAATATTACCAATGAATAAAAGCTCAATAGATTTAACAACCTAAACTAGGATATTTTTATTAGATGAGGGGATATATACCCTAAAACAATTAGGCACAACTTGGGTACCTACTAAAAGGTATAACTCCTTGATCACTGTAATAATTATGATAACCTTTTTCTAAATCTCAATAGTTTCCACCAGCTCAGTAGTAGAAGTATCAACAAGATCTACTGGGTCCACTGCAACAAGACAAAACTCTCCAAACCAATATTGAAAACCTACTCACTAACTTTATTCATAAAGTAGACCAAAAGATGAAAACCCATGAAAATAAAATGAAATACCAAAAGTATGCACTACATAACCTGGAACATAGAATTGGTTGGATCTCTAAGAGTTTATCTAACTGAGTACTAGGTACTTTTCCTTGTAATATCGAAGACAATTGAAGGTATGAGGCTAAATATATAGTTTTTAGAAGTAGAATAATGCTAGAATTTTAGTATCCATAGAGAGATGAGAAAAATCAGTTTGAATAATCTGATAAAGTTGTTCAAGGGACAACATTAAAAGTAGAACCTACTAAGAAATATCCAATAAAAGGATGACCTAAAAAAGAAAGAATTTTATGTAGGACCACCAATATACAAGCCACTTCTCCCCTTTCTCAAAATAATGAAACAAACCAAAATGGAGGGGAAACATAAAAAATTTATAGATATTTTTAACCAATTTCATATCAACATTCCATTTTTAGAGGAAATTTCTTAAGTGACTGCTTATAAAAAAAATTTAAAGAATTTATCTAATGTAAAAAAGGAAAATGGAGGACTTATGAGTCATCTCATTAAATAAATAGTGCTTCTTAGTTGTTCAACTGAATCTACCTCCAAAAAATAAAATACCCTGGAAGATTTTCAATTCCTTGTACTATAGAGACAAGAAATTTTAAAAAATCCTTTCGTGATCTACGAGAAATTATAAAGAGCATTCCCATGAGTTTTTTAAAAAAGTTAGGGGTTAGTGATCTGAAGCCAACAGGGGTGGAACTCCTGCATTCTGACCGCTCAGTCATGTTTCCTCAAGCATTTCTAGAGGATATTTTATTAAAAGTTTGAAAATTAATTTTCTCTACAAATTTTCTCATCCTAGAAAGGGAAGAAGAAGAGGATATTATCCTCATTATAGGAATACTATTTATCACAATTGGGAAGTCATTGATTGATGTTAACCACATGGGATTGATATTTAGGGTTGGTAAAGAACATGTTGTGTTAAATTTGTTGAAGTATTCTAATTAAAGTAATGGGTCATAGAATTTTGAAACATTATCTCTTATTTATAAGAAATATGATCATATAACCAGTCAATATGGCTATTGAAACTACCTCTTATTAACAATGGATCCAATGATCACAAAAAAAACAAATTACATTGCACCTGTTACAAATAATGAAAAACCAACATTTTTACCCTCTTTTTTTAAGAACTGATCCTTGGGAGGTGTTCCATTTTGGTTGAAATCATATAAATTTGATCTTTTATAACTCTAGAAAATAAATAAATCACTAACTAGGAGGAAAACCATGGTAGGTTCAATAGACTAGAATATGTTAGTTTAGCCTTTAGGAAATTTTAGAGTTTCTAGAGGCTTATTATGAGGACTTGACTCAAGAAGGGGCACAAAAGGCCATATACAGAACATATAACCATCACACTACATGTAAATAACAAATGTCATAAAAATAAAAAATTTAAAATTTAAACATTTTTTATTTAATAATGGATGTGTATGTTTGAAAGGAATTTAAAATCCCATGAACCCTAGGTCCACAGACGTACCCTAAGGTTTTCTTTCTCCCAATAGCGTGCAAAACTTCTCATCCCAACACCACACCTTCTCCCCCTCACCACCAACCATTTTTTCTATCCTCTCACCCTCACCATCACACCTCATTCTTTTACTCATGCAATCTATTAAAACTAAAACATGGAATAAAAAAATACATTACACACCTCTCCATCAAAATACATGCCCAAGCACAATGATATTTCTTTTCCACCCAAGCAGCAGAAGGACACACCTTGTCCACCACCCTCATGGCCATCATTCTCAACCTCCCCTTCCTCCTCTACCTCTAATTTAGCTTCTGATGGGATACTGTCATCTTCCAAAGGGTATGAAGGCACTTCCTACCCACACCTCCACCCTTGCCTCCACTTCTATTCACAAGATCATCAGATTTGGTAGGTCTATCTCCAAGAGAAGCTGAAGCGGACCAAAAATAGTATGGACCATGCAGTACTTTAGTGGATACAGAAATACAAGGTGGTACTTGACCTCATCGACTAAATCCACCTCTCTCCCATCACCCAAGTGCATGATGAGACATAGAGGTTGATCTTATTCATGTTTCTAGCTACATTCAATCTATCCATCTACTCCGTTAGGTTCAAACTTGGTGGTATCACCCATGGTGATTTTTCTATCAGCCTCATAATCTACTCTCCCACTTCATCACCTCCCTAGTCCTCCCAACATTATAGATCGAGACTAAAAAGGAAAATGTTCCGTGACTTTGGGAATGGATCACCAGATATCCATGGAGCCCCTTTGATACTCCCATAATGAAGATCACCCAGCTCTATGGTGATAATCTTCAAATTCTCCACCGAGCATTGGCTCATGTTAGGTTAGCCAAAGTAGTTGTTTATGGGAGCCTCAGCTAGATTGAGGTGATCATCCTCGCACCAACCATGGAAGTATGATAGTCTACATGTATTGGAAGTTCAACAAGTTCTTATGCACCTAGGTTGAGTATAATCGAGGAATGTTGATGGGAGGATCTTTTTTTATCCATCTGGTTAGGAATCTCAATGTCTTTTTGGCCGCCCATCCCCACACCTCCCTTGGACTGATGAATAGTATTAGTCTTTTTTTCTTTATAATATTGGGATTCTCATGAAGAGCGTTAGCATTTTCTGGTGGATGTTGGGAGAACTTGAGGATAATTACGAGGCACCTTTCCATCATGCAGCTGACCCTACCTCACCTACCCATCAGCCATCCACTATCGCTTCTACCCCTGCTACCATCTCCATCACGACCTATTACCTTGTTAACACCACCCCTATTAGTTCCCATACCCCTTATTTTTACCACCACCACCACTATCCCTACCACACATGCACCGACCCCTCCTCCTCCATTCGACATATATCATATTATACAGTTTCTTCTAGAGAACTAGATCCAGATCTTCCTTTATTAAGATATTCCCTTCAGTGCAACATATTAATTCACCAAACCTAGTCCACCATCAGCCTATACATACACACAACCATAGACATCTACAACCCATAATCCATCATACATGCACACCCCACCTCCTTATCTAGCCCAACTGTCACCTGATCTAGTAGATCTTACTTCCTAACATGAGTTTTCAGTAGAGCAGGCTAGACAAAGAAAGGGCCCCACCTGACCATCTTCATCTGAGGTTCTCACTATTGATCTAGCTTCCAAACACACACCCTCAGTTTAGATTATAACCTCACCTCCTCCATATTTTACTGAGCTAGGTGACAAAACCATGGTACCCACATAGGAATTCGACCATCCAACCCCATCCTCTATTGGTCAAATCAATTGGGAAGGAAGCTATAGGAAACCATTGTTTAAGAAGGGACTTATGATGTGGATCATGAAGACTTTGAGTTTACTTCCTAGTTTTTTCATGATCTCATCCCAATTTTTTACTATATTTTTGTGTCCATTTTTATATTTATTGTATACCTTTTTACACACTCTATCATTTCTTATATATACATATGGTAATTTTTTAGCTTCACTACTTGATGGATTATTTAAATTTTGCTACTAAATTACTTTAGCCATGTATAGATATTCTACCTCTCCTATATATGTTGATGCACCTTTCCCATCACCATCTACCCTCCAACATCGGATGTCTCAAAATCTAGTTGATGTCGAGTTCCAGCTTTAGGAGTGATCACTTAAGATATGTGCTCAATAGGGAGACCCTCCATAAAATTATATGCTCTTCATTCCACATGAGATTCATGCTCAATACAATCTGGAGGTGGTTAATAACTCCAAGAATCCCTGTCAGCTAGATGATACCACCACTTGTTCCTACCAGAGGATACGAACTTCTAAGCCGATGGACAACACATACTAATTACCTTTTCCGTCCATAAGGATGATGGTGTAATTGTTAGTTATTTATGGTAGTAAACCCATATTTTTATTTTCTTTATTTTGAGTCATGTACTTATGATCTTTTTTTTTTTTAAATTCTTTTTTGTAGGTCACCCTAAACATTAATACTTTCCATTACTGTATTTATCTGAGCTCTATTATTCTCATGTTGACTATGCACAAATTCCATTTTCTGCTTCTTTATTTTTTTAGAACCTAGTGGAATAATGTTTTTTTTAGTATTGGAATTTTGTTTCTCAAAATTATTATAGTTATCCCAAATTTCAAATCACCACCCAATAAGTTTCCCCAAAGCATGAAATTAACTGTAGGGATCTCTTAATTCCCTAATTTTAATTACAAATTTCCTTTTAATTTTTTTTCTAGGCTTCTATTAATGAATACCAGACAAAGATTCCTTAACAGTGATAAAACTTTCTCGTTTTAAGTGTGGGGGAGTCGCTCTTGAGATTCACTATTGATATACTTGCATTATTTTTTATTTTCATTTATCAAGGAGAAATTTTAATTAAAATAATTTATTAAACATGAAATCTTATTAAACCTTTTAAATAAAATACAATGTTAGGATTTATATTTTTGAATTCAATTTTTACATATATTTATAATTTTTATAATGATTTTTGAGTTTAATACATCAATTCAAATTCTAGACCCTTATAATTTATTTTTATTGACTTATTACTGGATTTTATACCCTGATTGATTGCTAGTTATTTTTTAATTCTCCCATTATTGATAGAATTTAGGAATAATAATTTCATATTCATTTCGGATCATATTTATTAAGAGGCCCACGAGGTATGTACACCTATAATATATTTCATTGTGATATTATTAAGGCTATGATTGAACAAATACACTTTTAAAATGAATAAGTAAATCTATGTGAGCCAATTTTTCCCAAAAACCTCCAGTACATATTACATTATTTAGCCTCTAGTATCCATGGATAACCTTGTTAAGATGGAGGCATCTCAATCCTATTATCCCTTACAACCCTGCTCATGGTACGATCCATGATTATACTTTGAACATGTGTGGGAGAATTTTCACTACTGATGGACATGGGATTTTATCATTAAGGAGATTTATGGGGGCACTTTCACCAAACTAATATTATTTGGTCCATGATTTCTTTTGTATTTTTTTCACTTACCCCATTCCTTTTAAAAAAGAAAAAAAGACAAAAACTAAGGTTGAGTATTAGGAAGGTCAAAAATCACCATTACTAGAATGATGAATCCTAAGATGGATCATATGTGGTTAGGGGATGGATGTGAGATATATCCTGAACATGACTTTCAAAAAATAAATAAATAGAAAAATAATGGAACATGGTATATTCTTGTTACCTACTTAACATATTTGGGGACCCATTTTGAGATGCGGATCACATACACATTAGTTACAATAATATTTACATTATTTCACTGTTCATGAATTTTATGAATTATAATTTAGAGTTTATCCTCCTTTTGAGCTTTATTTTAATCACTTTACCACTTTCCATCATACTCAGAGTTATTGGAAACCCATTGATGAATCCATCATGATTAATTTTTTATTTTTATTTATTAAGTAAATAAGTTAAGGCCAATGAAATCCTATATTTAGGAACATGTACTCAAGGTATGAGTATAACTCTAGTTTCATTTTACCTTGAGTAATGATAGAAATTCTTTGTGAGATGAATTGAAAAACGTGTATTATATAAAAGGATGAGTTTTGAAATTATAATTAAAGGAATAAAGAATCAGGATAAAGAAAAAAAATACGAGGCATGATTTCATTTCTCGTTAGGATTGATTTTGGAGGATTGACTTTATCTGCTTACACATAATTCTATTTTTTAGTTTTAATACACATTTATTGTTTTAAAAAATGTTTCTTTTAGAATCCTGGTTGAGATTCGTTTTTCTTGAAGAAAAGAATATGTTCAAGTGTTGGGGAATTTGACAAGCTAAACTTATATATACATATTGGATACAATTAATTAAATATTATTCATGTTTTATTCATAAGAAATGGGTTTTGTTTTATTTCCTTAGTAATAAGGAATTCTGGCCTTAAAGGAATAAATGATGAAAAGTGTTAAAAATAGGATTTACACACCGTGTACATCATACATAACATGTAGATTGTATTCCAACTATGCCAGAAGAGACACATACTAACTTATAATGATTTTACATGATGTTAAGATAGTCCACAACATATAAATTCATTACACATTATGAAAATTTCAGAATCATAATACTGCTAAAATTGAATCCCATACACGTTGGGAAAATATTACACAATGTTTAATGTTTGAAGATCCCATCAAATCAAATATTTTTTCTGAAGATATAAAAAGATTAAATATTTTTAGAGGTGATTATGGATATCAAATCATGATATAAATCCTGAATAAATAACATGAATATGTTGAGAAAAATTTACTTAAACACAATACATGATGTGTAGTTTTTGAGACTATTTATTTTTAAGTACCTCCACCACACATAGAAGTTAAAACCTACATGTTTTATCTCATTTTCTTCTCTTTTTTCATATTTTTCCCCATATAATTCATTTTTAATTCAATCATTTTATTTATTTTTAAAATAATTTTGAGTTGTTAATCATTTTTCATTAGTTCTACATCTATCATACTTCTAGTTTCATTTTGATTCTCCCTTTTAATACTAATGGTTGTTCTTCATCGACACTTGAGATTTCTTCATTGTTTCTTTACTTAAAGTAAGTATTTTATTGGATTTTCATTACATTAAATTGATTAGACATGAATAATTAATTGTTTTAATCCTGGATTTTCTATTTCTCATTTATATCATGTTTAGGAATAACATGTTTAGTATTGCATTGCTTTTTATCGACACCGCCATGTGTGGATAATATTATTATGGTTAGGGGTCAAGAATTGGGGTGTTTCTGAGCCTAATGAATCCATAAGTTAAACCTTGGTAACCCTAGAATGAGAAAATAGATTAAAAACAACTATTAATCCCATTATTTTGCATATAAATGACCATGGGAGGTGTAATTAAATGATCCTATCCTAGTTGGAGTTGAGAAGGATATAAACATTAGGCCATGAAACATTCTACATTGAATCTTATCATACTAAACCTAGGCTATAAGAAATACTTGGAACTAGGGATATCCAATTAGTTTAACCAAAACCAATTGGTTACCCTTACTCCACTTCACGACCTGATCTGTAGAACTATTCTTAGATATATTTATTATTATCTTCTACCAAGAACCTTGAAATTTACCCTGATACCTTTTTAATTATCTGAATTAAATCCATACTCTCTAGTTATAGAAAAACCTAATCTTAAAGAGTGAACATGAGGAATCATTTCAAAGAGTTTTGTTTGAATTATTTCTAACTTACAAGTGATCCTTAGGGGTTATACCTTGCACTACCTCTTTAATATACCCTATTACTGATTTTAGTTTGGTATTATAAATTTCTAATTTAATCAATGCCCTCATTAATTCAACAACACGTTCGGGCCCATCAATATCTCCCTCTTGAAAATAGGGAAAAATAAATATGAAGGTCATCAAAAAACATAGTTTGAGAATAAGAGAAAATTAGTCTTAAGTGAAAATATGGACAAGGAAGCCAAAAATACCAACCAAGGATTAACATATAGTAACATATAACTTGTTCATTAGAAATTTAACCATTACTAAACCTTAAATATATGATTGGATAAAAGAGAATTGATTTCTCATTAAGAAAAGTAAACAAATAACATTTTTATTTCAAGGTCATTTTTTGAAATTTTAGATATCATTTTAATATCTTGATAAAGAATTTGATAAAATAAACTCACATGGCTTCTTTCCATTTCATAAGCAAAATATCATTCTTTGGTTGTGCTTCGATCAATTTCTACTTTATCAATTAAACCAGAAAATGGATATTCAAGATTAATTTTTTTATTCCTAAAGCACTAAAATAATCTTTTAATTAATAATAATATCCATAATTCATTCCTTAACCTACAAAAATTTACCATAACACAAAAATATTTTATAAAGTAAAACTCTACTCTATATCATGTTCAACACACAACATTGAGCTTAAAGAACCCATGAAATATATAACTATTATAACCCATCCATGAAATTGGTGGGTATAAATAATATTAACTAATTAATTAAATATATAAATATATATATTAAAATTCACTAATAAATATAATTTTTTGATAGATATTTAGTAAATAATCAATTAATTCTTTGTAAAGTAATTTATTCTTCAAAAATATGTTCTCTTCAAAAATGATTTTTATTTATTTTCATAGGAAATAATAATTATTTTTTGTAAATTTTATAAACTTTATTTGATGAAATTAATATCATTTTTTTAATTTTTATGTCAAAATTTTCTTTGGGTGAAATTTTGTGATTTTTTAGAAAATATTGATTTTTTCACTAAATAGGGATAAAATAGATTTTTTGAAAAAATGTGATTTCATTTCAATAAATTAATTGAATTTCAAATAAACGTATATTTTGAATATTATTAAAAATTAAATAATTATTATTAGGTATATTTAATCCACTTAGTTATATTTTAATCATATTTATATCATATTTTAGTGTAAGTAAATCTTTGGGTTTAAAAATGGGGTTTTCTGAAAGCTATTTTGAAGTGCATATGTTTCTCCTTTTTTATTAATTAAAACCACACATAATTATTAAAAAATTAAATGTAATTTAATTAGTATATATCAATAAATATTAATTTATATTCATAAAATTATTATTATTAGTCATAGAGTTATTATAAAATCATTTTTTTCTTGAAAAATACACTTCTTGAAAATAATATTTTTTTGTCGCTTTTGTTGGATTTTGTTTAAATTAATATTTAAAACTTATGTGAATTTAATTTGAAAAAACTTGTTCCATATTTGGAATCAATATATTTTATATTATCTAATAAGGTGAAATTAATTTTTGACCATGATGAATAGTGAAAAAGTACAAATTAGTTATTGCGGTAAATGCGAAAATGGTTTTACCTAGGGGTTAAACTAAGAAAATAAGTGTTAAAATGACCTAAAAAGTTGTATAAAAACTATTTTAGAGAAATATTTTAAAATTATAATTTATAATTATAAACAAGGGTCCATTTTTTATCCTTTTTACATTGTAAAAAACATGGGTACACCTTTTTATTTTCAAAAAATAACAAGTGTGCCAATCACCTCACTTATAAAAGGTTACACCTATCCTCTTCTATTCACACATTCAAATACCTTTGGATTAATAAATACCTATCTCTATATATTCCTTACTTCCTTATACATTATCTATATCCATTATATTGATCACAGGTCCACCCTAAGAAGGATTTTGGTTCTCACCAAAGGAGGTTGTTTGAAGAAGAGAAATCATTCTTAACCAAGCATCTTTATTTTATTTATCCTTCCACCTCCTTAAAATATTCTTCAATTTTGATTATATAATAAAACAATTGTCTGAAATACAATTATATTTAATTATATTAATATAATAACCTAAATCCATATCTTCTTCCATCAAATGGGACATGAAATCATTATTCTTAAGTACGGTGGGATACTGCCTCACGAACCAATGTCATTCATTTTTCATCATCACCTATCAATGATTGATATAATGATATATTTAAATAATTTATACTATAATTGTGACATATTTATACCTATTTAGTTATAATATCAAATATTCCTTCTTAATTTCCATTTTGTTTGGGACTCAAAAATTTCACACGTGTGTATGTGGGACTACTAACTCATGAAGATATGTGATTCATTTTCCACTAAGAAAACAATGGATGTTAATAAGTATAATGTTTATGAATATATCTGATATACACAAAATAATAATTTTATTTATTAAATACTTATAATTCTGAAAACATAATCTATCATCTTCTTTTTTATACTAAATTTTTTTAATGTCATTCGTGTACGTGTGGACTATCGCCTCCACGAAGTGATGCGATTCATTTTATCATCACCACATAAGAAGAATGATATATATAAGTATATTTAAATAAAAATTATTTTATTTATGGTATTTTTATTATTATTTAAATATAAAATCATACATACCTTCTTTCCATAGTGATAATTTAAAAAAAACGTTACTGATGGGTACGTATGGCCTACCATCTCTATGATCGTAATGTAGTTCATTTTTCATAACAAATTTTCAGGATTGTTTTTTAAATTATAATTGATGAATAAATATGATTATTATTTTAGTATTATTATTCTATATATGTTGAAATAATGAACTCTTTGACCATGATCAACACATTGAAGCCATTTTGAAATAGTGAACTGAATGCCCTTAAAACACCCGATGTGGACTTAACTAATTAAGCATTTGAATACGACATTAAAAAACATTTAGGTATAAGGTATTGAAATTTTAAATGGTTCTTAATAAATCAAATAGTTTATTTAAGCTTAATATACAGAATTTAAATGACATACAAGGAAAGGTTGGACTCGAGGTATTTTTTTCTCATCTAACTTTTTAATTATATGGGACATATGCTATATTCAAAAATTATTTATATTATGTGGTGTATATAGTATTTATTTTATATGTAATATATTGAATCCTTCATAAATAATGGTATTTTATGTTTTAATTATAATTATTTCATCAATGGGTATTTTACTAGAAATTTACCTAGTTGTAATGAATTTCGTAACTCATTTTTTTTCATAGGATTATACTACTTCTTTATTTTGTTTGATATTATATGATTATGTGTGTAATTAATTTTTATTATCTTATTTTTTATTTTCATTTTTTATGGGGATTTACATTTTATACACATAATCTATTCATTTAATAGTTCCCAACTTCAATGGTATTATTTTAAGGGTTCTTCATCTCAAATTTTATTTCATTGTGAAAAACATTTATGATATTCATCTATATTTATTTTTGAGTTGTGTATAATTACATTTGATATGTAATATAATGAAAAAACTTATGTTCATGATATTTAATGTATAATTTGATGTTATTATTTCTTAGAGCTAATGATTGAAGGGTTACTAAAGTGGAAGAGGGTTGTTTACAATCTCATTTCTTTTGAGATTTTTTACGTTCAAGGTTATTTTTTAGGAAATAATGTGATATTATTTTATTTAACCACACCACGTTTATTATCCTCTAGTTATAAATGTTTTTCATATGTTTATTTTCAATTTCATTCCTTATTGATTAAAGAAAAATCATAGAAGTTATTTATAAGTGATACCAATGTTGTATTTTCTTTTAGATTGGTTATCTTTTATCTTCAATATCCATATTTTATTAAATGTTTTCAAAAAAATTATTTTATAAAAATAAATTATTTTTAATTCCATTTTACATAATATTTTACCTTCTTTTAAAAGGTATTAAAAAAGAAGTTTACTAATATTTTCTAATTGGGTAACTTTTGACTCCCTTTTTCAAAATATTTTACAAGTAATGTTTATTTTTTACATTTATAACATGGAAAATTTTCCAACCATCATGTACATTATTTTCCTTGAATTTTCTTTTATATTTTTCCAATTTTATTTTCAAATAGAATTTATTTTCAATTTATTTTTAATTTTTTTGAAACTGGTTTTAGAAATGAAAAATTAAATTTCCTTAAAAAACGTTTTTTATTATATTTTAATCGAATTTTCAGTCATCAATGTCAACAACCATTGTTTTTACTTATTCACCAATTGGTATGTTTTTTAAATATACCATATAAATTTATTAATTGTATGTATTATGATAATGTTAAAGAGATTGTTATTGAACCCATTTAGTTTCCACGGGTTACTTATTTTTCAAAGAGGTTGTTATAGAACCCGTTTATTTTCCATGGGTTAATAATGTTTCAATGAGATTATTACAGAACCCATTTATTTTATATAGGTTAATCATTTTCTAAAGAGATTTTTATGAACCCATTTTTTCATGAGTTTATCTTGTTTCAAATAGTTTGTTATTAAGATCATTTATTTTCCATGGGTAAATCATGTTATGAAAGGAATAATGATTTTTAGGATTTGTATGATTAAATACAAGATATATGTACTTTATTAATGGTTATTGGTCTTTTTATAGGATGTGTGCACCCAGATAATGTTGGGTGAGCCCGATATACATTATACGATTTGTTTTCCTAGATAATTCACCAATCCATTCAATAATTATTCGGTTTTATTGAGAAATATATATGAAATTGGGCACAAGGTTATTCTAATTATAAGGGTTATATAAGTGTTCTATGAAGATAATGTTCCAAGAAACCAATGTGTTCTTATTGTGCTACTATGAGTTGTAAATGTTTACTTGGTTCAAGATTTATATAACATGGATCATGATTATTTATTTTTATGACCCATGCCTTTGCGAAAGCCTTATTCAATGTTTTCATGTTCGATGATCCTAGAATTTGTAGTTATGAATATTCTTATATTATGCTCATGATGTTTGATTATTTAACCATACCATTATGATCATATTATTCTCACTGATGAAATTCACTTTTTAATTCTTAGATTTACTATAATAACCTTAACTTTGATAAATAATATTACCCTTGTATTTTTATCAAATATCTTATTATATAGTATGAATATAGAAAAAAATTCACTTATTTGGTTTTATTATATCCTATCAAATTTAAAATATCGATAAGAATAAATACCTTTGATAATATATCATTTGAATATTAATCACATGATTAGTATAAATATAGTGTTTTAACAAATCCAATTGACATAAAAAAAGGATGATATGGACTCAACCAGTTGGATCATACCTTATGAAGCCCATTTACCAAATATTACAAGGTAGATAACATCACTAGAATTTTCCCTTGACCACATGTTGAGATCAAAAAACTTAAGCAAAAGAAAAACCATTTACAAAAGAAGTTCGAAGTCATCTAGATCACAACTGAAACCATGTATGTCGAACCACCCCATATAAAGTCTCACTATTGTGCACCTTACCCTTAGGGTGTTTTCTGGCTTATTAAAAAGATATCCATCAAGAACATAATTATATGAATATTTATAGTGTATTTTAAATAGAATAATGTTTATATATTCTTCATATCAATACTTTATAAGTGTTTTTTATTTTTATACTATAAAACATAAATTTTATCTTTTATTTTTATTTAATTTAAATTAAGATATTTTTGGATAAATTAAAATATTTCTGAAATAAATAATATTTTAACAAAATATTATTATAAAATAATGTTTATTAAATATAAATGATCATATTATTTTTATAATTTGAATGTAATTTTTATAAGGGTTTGAAAAAAGTTATAGTAAAAAAACCAAGTATTTCACAATAAATTTTGATTCTTATTTTAAAAGTGAAAATTCACATATTTATAATTTTTTGATAAAATGAATAATAAATTTTTAACCAATATATATAAATTATCCAATAGTAAATTTTTCATATTTTTTTAAGATAGTCAAATTTTGAGGTAAGAATTAAATACAATATAAATAAATAGTGTGTATTATGACATCATAATGACCCAAAAGTGACGTAATAAATACTATAAATGGTATCCATGACCAAATATATGTTTTAATTTTAAAATAGTTTGATTTTATTTTTATTTTATTAGTTTAATAATGCCTTTATGAATCCTGTAGAACCATTAATATATTTTAGTGTTTTTTAATCATTTCTTTAAGAGTATAGCTCACTTCCACATCATCAAGGGTATTATTTTATTATTCTCAAACCTTGGTTATATAAAATAATGAAAAGAAATACACTTTAGATGAAACCATGTATAGAACCATGGGATTATTTTTGGTTTTGGTTATTTTATTATAAAGAGTCCAAAACCTATGTCTATGAAATGATATTTAATTCCGCACTAATTTCTTATATAAACCCACCAAATATCCCACTTATATTTACTCAAAATACATATAAAACTTACTTAATCCTTCCTAAGATCTCTAAAGTCCTCCCATGATTCCCCTGAGTTCTCAAGAAGCTCCTCCCAAGCATTTGAAATCATACTATCAAGGTAAGGAATCTTTTCATTCGCCTCTTTATTCATGTTTCTTCATTATCTTATGCCTTATATTTTCAATTCCTTTTATTGGGATATGTTTTTCCTTATCCATACTATTTTAAATTTTCTATTCAAATTAAGAGCGACCTATTTCACTATTATAAACCCATTTTATTATTATTTTGGGGATGTCATTATGCTGCTGAAATTCAATAATGATTTTCAATGCAAAAAACGTGAATAGTGAAAAATTATAAACATTTCTTATCAAGGGTGTTCAACATTATTCACTTATACTTATTGATTGGGGAATTACATGAATTTATTCCACACTCCATTATAATGGAATAAAATGTGATGATACATTATTCCATGTATTATTATATATGTGGAACACTTAAGAAAGAGAATGAAAAAATGTGATTGGTGCACCCAGAATTATATAGCATTCTAATGCATTGGGTAATGTTAGGTCTCATGAGACATTATTTTTGGATATGGAGTTAACATGATTATTTAATGGTAATTTTTTCATCATTATGTTATCCTCAACCTCTGTTTTTGATGTAGTATTTCAAGTTGTTTCCAAAAAATTTAGGTTCACTTTATGTTATAATGATTCTCAACCCTTTTATATACCATTGATATGACTATTGTCTAACATGTTTTAATTTAGGTATGTTATGCCATCTTTATTCCCTTACTGGGATTTATAGCTCCTATCATGACCTAACCAAAGCCGAGATTGTGCCGAAAATACCCCAACCCCGCTTTTATAGGCCAAAGTGTGGCGACAAGAACTGAAGGCATAACTAACTTGAGGACGCCTTTTCATAAGAACCTGTACACATCCATGCATCCAACTCAATGAAAAAGTACAGAGGGATAGTAGAAAATAAGAAACAATATTATAAAATTACCAAACATGCATTAACATCATGAAAATAAAAAATTAAGGTTGTGTATACTGAAAATTAAATGGGAAAAATACATGCCCAAAAAATATATCTCAACATGAGAAAACTGGAAAAGTGTAAATAGATGAGAGAGCCTAGATCCTATATCCCAAGCTATTTCCACCGTACATGGTCCAAGCACCTGGTTTCTCGAAACTCATCTGAATTCATAGTCGACCTATCCATTGTTTTCAAAAGACATGACACATGTGGGAAAACCCATGCAGGGGTGAGTATCTACATACCTAGTAGAATGACCCAAAAGGGTGAGGGGGGGGGTATTAAGAGATACAGATAAACAGGAAAATAGAATGTAAAAAAAGGTACAATGAAAAAGTTTATCTCAATACAATGATAGAGTAAAATAAATCTCATACAAGAATGAGGGGATAAACATGATTAGTAGATAATCTACATGTCAAACCATAACCACAAATAGAAGGAGAGTAGACTCATCCAAACATGAGAATATAAACACCAAAATCATGTGGAACACCCCACACGTATTTGGATCTCCATGAAAGAGAGTACCCAAAACAAACAAGATAATCCATAAGAAAGAATATATATATATTTTTAGTTATAGAGGCCCAAATGATAGAGTAAGGGGATCTCTATTTCACAGCTTAGCCCACGAAAAAGAGTCTCCAATAGTTAAAAAAGATCATAAAAAATTCCCAACATCCCACACATCTACCCCAAACACATAAGCATGAAATAATCAATCACCACACCTTGATACTATCCTCTTCGGGCGACACTAACTCTCCCAAATAGTTTTAGCTCACGTCGCAAGAACACATCTTGGTGGGGAAATAGTCCATCTTTCTCATGAGACCAAAGCTACTTCAATCCATGTCTCATCATATTTCTTCACAATGAAATGTCCCCATGAACCTTGGAGAAAACATGAATCCCCGGTTGAACCTCTATAATCCTCGTCATGGAGAGGCTAATAATAAAACCTTGTCTCCCTTATCAAACTCTAAGATAATTCTATAGAATTTTGGGTAGGATTTCAATTTTCTCTGGTCCATCCTCACCTGCTCACAGATGGCATGAACTTTCTTTTATGACTCCTTCACCAACTCTAGGTCCACCAGAGATGTTTCTCTGATCTCTGTCCATTGTAAGTTTAACCTTCTGGGTCTCCTATTCATGACCTCAAAAGGTGCCATACTGATGTTAGAGTGGTATCTATTGTTGTACGTGAACTCTACCAAGGCTATGTGATCCTTCCACATCCGACTAAAGTCAAACATGAAAGCCCCCAAAATATCCTCTAACACATAGATGGAGTGATCGATCTACCCATCGGTCTGGTGGTAAAAGTTTGTACTCATCCACAATTGTGTCCCAAAAGTGTCCTGTAGGCCTCTCCATAATCATGATGTAAACAACATATCACGATCAGAGGCAATCCTGAAAGGAACTCTGTGAAGGTGAATGATATCCCATATGTATAGCTTACCCAAACTCTCCACTGATGTCTTCTCCCTGATAACAAGTAAGTGCGCAGACTTCATGAGTCAGTATACTACCACCCAAATGGAATCATGGCCCATCACTGTGCGCAGAATCCCTATAACGAAATCTGTGGTTATGATGTCCAACATCCACTCTGGGATCTCAAGAGGCTGATACAGACCTTCCAGAACATAGTTCTTAGCCTTCACCTGCCGAATGGTGAGGCAACGAGGGAAAAAATTAACTAGGATCTGTCTCATTCTAGGCCATGAAAACTACTACCTAAGGACTCTATACATATTACCCACAATGAAATATATATCAAGGGAAGATTTGTGGAACTCCCAAGAAACATCTCTCACATGGAAAATGGAACCACTTTTCGACCCTTGAAAAAGATGATGTGATTCTCTCATTCAGAATATCTATTTGGTGATTCACCTATGGATATCTAATATCATAAGACATCGTATTCAATGTATCCCAACTAGGACTCTCTCACATTCTTGAGGAGTGAAGGATTCAACACCATCGACTAAAGAAAAGTTTTAACCTCTTGTTTTACCAGGGTTAGCTGTAAGGAAGATGACTGCTCATAAGATTCCTCCACTAAGGGAGTTGAGGAATTCCTGCTAAGGAAATATGCTACAACATTTCCCTTATCTAGAGTATATACTATCTCGAAGTCATATTCCTAAAATAACTCCATCTGACATCATTGTCTTAGGTTTATATCACTCTATGTGAAAACATACCTAAGACATTGTCAGTCTTAGTAAACCACAATGTGATCTTCTAGAGGAGAATTTCTCCCCATCATTAGGTAGAAGACTACTACTTCTAGATCTAGGTCATGATTTGCATAGTTTTTCTCATGGAGTATTAACTAAATCTACTTGTATGATAGGAATTCCTATCACTACATTAACACACAATCATGCCCAGCTCCTGAGGCATCACAATACACTACAAACTCAATGCCTTCCTCTAGTAGTCTCAACATAGAAGCACTTGTCAACATATATCTAAAATCCTCAAAGGCCCTCAAAAACCTCTCAGTCTAGGTAAACTACTTCCCATTCCATGTTAGGGATATCAAAGGGGATGTGATTTTAGAGAATTATTCTTTAAACCCCATGTTGTACCCTGCTAATCCAAGGAAGCTCCACACCTTTGACACAATCTTGGGTAGATCCTGAGAAAGAAATTCTTTGATCATTGCTGGATCCATGGCTAAAACATGCTCATAATTGACATTCCCCAAAAAGTGAACCTCATGATTCCAAAACTTGGACTTCAACTGCCTTATGTAAAACTGATGTTCTCAAATAAACTCAAGAACCATTCTCAAGTGCTCTACATGATCCTCCTCTGATGCATTGTAGACGAGTATTTCGTCAATGAAGAAACAATTAATAGGTAAATTTAGAGTTATGAAACCTTTTTAATTAAAGAAATAAACATGACGGGGTCATTTATCACACCAAATTCCATCACTAGAAACTCATAGAGTCTATAGAGACATTAGAAATCTAAATTTGGAATACCAGCCTCGTAAACCCGTAACTAGTGGTAGACGAACCTGAGATCGGTCTTCGAGAACCATATCACACCTCGCAAGTCGTCAAAGAGGTCATCAATCCTTGGTAGTTGGTACTTGTTATTTATCATGTCCCGGTTCAGGTGATGATAATACAAACAACGCCAAAATCTCCCATATATCTTTTTCATGAACAATACCAGAGCTACCTATTGGAACATACTAAGTCTGATGAAACTGTTCTCTCCAAGGTCCTCCAACTGCAACCATAGCTCCCAGATCTCTGTTGGTGCAATATGATATGATATAGAAGATATCAGGGATTCCCTTGTATGTAAGTTTATGTAAAACTCTATCTACCATCTCGGAGGTAGTTCAGGAACATCCTTAGGGAAGATGTCCATATAATCCTCTACAACTGAAATAAAATAGATTTCTGGAGATCCTACTACACCAAGGGATACACTCAAAAACTAAAGGGTGATGGGATGCAACCTCTTTCTCATAGAAACTAATTTCCCTATCTTGTGATCTCTCTTTCTAGAAAAGGAGAATCTCATCCCATCAATATGTAAGAATCTAACATGTATGAGGTGACAATTGATCTGGGATCAAACCATGGAAATTCAATCCATACCCAAGATGATTTCATAGGGTTTTATTTTGTTGAAAAATAGGTCCCACATGAACATGTATCCTCCAAGAAATAGCTCACAATATCGGTAGATAAAAGGTACGAAAGAAGTGTTCCATGTGGGAACCTTAAGGTGAACCTTCTATGCTACCATCTCAAATGGGAGCCCAAACTATCGCACTAGGATTATTGAGATAAAATTATAGACTGAACCTATGTATACTAGTATAGAGGAAACATTAGAATAAATACAAATTGTATCTCAAATCATCTTGCTTGCTGTGAGATCATATACATCCAAATCATGTAGTTATTCACAGTCCAACCACAAGATCCCTAAGCCTAATGCGGGCCACATAGTGGTGGTGGGGGAAGGATCTTATAGAGTTATATGGATCCTATAGTTCACCCAATCCTATAAAAGAACCACCTCAATAGGGACTAACCTATCCATGTCTGGGAGATCCTTGGTTATGACGCTGCCTATGCCGTGGCGGTCCATAAACTATCTACATGGGCTACTCATCATGGCTGGTCAGCCATTCATGCACCATGTGACCTCACCCATCACAAGTAAAGCACCCACCCACTCTAGGATGCTCTGATCTTTTGTGTTGCCTCATGCCCATATGTCTATGTTCTTGATCTTGCTCTCAAAAGGGTATCATGCACTAAGATCTCATAAACTACCATGAGCTAGCTGGTGAAAATGACTCATCTCTATAATGCCCCTACCATATCCACCATACTAGTATCCCTCTGATAGAAATATCTATATCACCAGTGATTTATCCAAAACCCTAGCCTAGGTAGTGATGCACAAGGGCACAACACTATATCTAATCTCTCTCTGGAGTCCCTACTCAAACTTCCATGCTCAATAGTAGCTGTCCTAGATCATGTCAATGGAGTAAAACATAAGGTGTGTGGAATTTTTTGAAAACTCATATATTATCATCCATCACTGCTGAATCTCCAAAAGCTCTTAGATACAAACTGAAAATTATAATTAGGGGTAGTAATACTCATAAAAAACTGCTATAAGACATCCCATAAGAGTTTCAACTCATCATGCATCTGTGTAACAATGCTCTACCAATTCCCAGTTTCCTCATGGAAAAGGATGGATGCCAATGCCACCATCTAATCTATTGGGGTCCAAACTAGACTAAAGATATGGAACACCGACTCTAGCCAATACTATGCTTCCTGTGGATAGGGATTGTTATAAAACATCAACAGTCTCTAATGATGTAACTCACAGAGAATGCTAAGTTTTCATTCATGCTCTTCCAACTCGGTTGGAATGATATATTTCTCAATAAGTGCAGGTTATGATACCTACCCAACTAGAGGAGGGGGTTCACATGATAAAACCTGAACTGAGTCACTATCACTCATATGGTCATCATCACAAACCATAGCTGGTATCTAAGATGGGAGTCATTGTAGAGGCATACATAAATTTATCAAGGATTACTATGGTCAGATGAGAATATATATATATATATATCAACAATCAATGGGGAAATGAATCAATAAGGAATTTCAAAGACTAAATCCTGTATGATGCATGTAACATTAATCCCTACAAAAAATTTCTCGGCATACCAAGTTGACAAGAAGGTAGTCAGGGTCCTGGTGAATGGATACATCGACCACATATACCATCACCAGACTCCCTGACTAGAGAGATGTACCAAAGACACTTTGACATTGTTTCCATCAACCCAACCAAATCCTATTAAAAGTTAACATATAAAAAAATCCTAAGGAATAAAATTTCTCAAATACTTATCTCTCAGGACCTGACCCAAGAAGAGGCTCTATTCGTAACTACCCCAATCCCATCTCTATAGGCTAGGGGGTAGCGATATGCGCCCAAGTCATAACTTGGGGAGAAATTTATCTATGAACATGTACATACAAAAATATCTAACTCAATGGATAAGTTAGGAGGGATAGTAGAAAAGATACAACCCTTCTATAAAATAAACAAAACATGCATGAACCTCTAGACAATACAAAAATATGGTGGTGTATACTGGAAGTAAAGGGGAAAAATACACTCCCAACCAGAAATATGTCCCAAAATAAAAAATGGAAAATAATAAATAGCTGAGAGAGCCTAGCTCATATATACCAAGCTATAAACACCATGCACAGTCCAAGAAACCAGTATCTCTATGCTCATCTGAATTCATGGTTGGCCTATCTATCACCTACAAAAGAAACGATATGTTTGGGAAAATCCCATACAGGGGTGAGTATATCTATACCCAGTAGAAAACCCAAAAGGGGTGAAGGGGGATTTGTAAGATATAAGAATAAAATAGAGAATAGTATATAGAATAAGTTATAGTGAAAGAGTACAACTCAAACAAATAAGAGAGTGAAAGAAAGCTCATCCAAGAATAAGGGGCTAAACATGGTGAACAGATGAACTACCCATTGAGCCTTCACCACCTATACCTGGAGAGTAGGCTCATCCAACCATGAGAAGATAGACCTGAAAAGCATGTGGAATACCCCATGAGTCTTCACCTCTCCCGGAAGGAGAGTTTCCAAATCTATGGTGAGAATCCATAAGAAAGAATATATATATATAAAAATATATACTAATTCAACGAAGCCCAAATGAGAGAGTAGGGGGATCTCCGTCTCAAAGATGATTCCAAGAAGAAGAGTCACCAACAGTTCAAAAATTACATCAACAATGTCTAATATCACACATTTCCTCCATCAACACAGAAGTATATGGAACTCAATCCCCGCACCTTGATACTATCCTCTTTGGGCAGCACTAATTCACCCGCATGGTTTTAAGTCGTGTATCAAAAACACATCTTTGTGGAGAAAGAATACATCTTACTCATGAGTACCAAAAAATGTCAAACCATGTCTCATCACTATTCTTCACAGTCAAGTGGATACATATCTAGGTTATGATATTGTTCTCGATTATGATAGGAGGGTCCCACTCTGGTAGTCATCGAGAAATTCCACTTCCCAGACCCGCTAGAGGGTAACGCTCGAGAATTTCATCGGGGAACTCCAATGAAAACCTTGATAAAGGGTAAACAATAAAAGGGTATTTAGGGAACTCCAATTCCCATCCATACTGCAGGGTAACACTTGGGGGAAGATTGATATCCAGGAACTCCACTTCCCAACCATTCTCAAGTGTAACACTTGGAATATGACTTCAGGGAACTCCACTAGCCATTCTTTCTAGAGGGTAACACCCTAAAGAACCTATCAAGGAACTCCCCCACCTAGAGTTGATAGAGGGTAATGCTTGAAGGAATCCATCAGAAAACTACACTAACCATCCTTGCTGAAGGGTAATGCCTAAAAATCTCTGGTGATCCTCTACGATCATTTCCATCATCGAGTGTCACCTCAGTGCATGTCAATCTAGTAAAATTTTAGACTTTATATCTAAATACATAGAAGAGGTCACCATCACGTCCTATGTAAAAAACACTCAATATAGGATACTCGCAGGCCAATGACAAGTTTAAATGAAGGATATACAAAACATGAAAGCTTAATAGAATGAGATAAAGGGGTACACAACGTGTTAGGGGACCACATTGTGTGTGGGCCCACTTCATATCCTGGTTGTATCCCTATAAGGTAAATGACTCCCGACCGTGGAGGGGTACACGCTATGTAGGTGGACTACACAATGTTTCTAACCTATCTAGAGACTGGTTTGTGTATTGTTGTCCATGTTTTTGTACTCGGACCCCGTGTCTACGTACTATAGTTCACAACCCAACGGGCCACACATGATGCCCCTTGTTCGGTTTAAATATGTTCATGTACTCGACACATGGCATATGCCCAAACGTGTGATCCATAAAATGGATCACACACACATAATAGATGGTACATGTAATGTTGAGATAAGTACACGTTGTTATATCCTTATGGGTTTCCAAAACCCTAGAGACGCTGTTAGAAGGGGCTTGATGTCGTGTTTTCTTCATTGAACATAGCATTTAGTCAGGTTTTTGTTAGTTTTCCAAATATGATCACTATAACTTGAATTGATTCATCCAAGCTTTGATTCCACCTTAAATCTATATGATAATCTTAGATCTGGCCTTATATTTTGGGTCATGGCCTTTTCTCACCATGAATCAGCTCCAATCATCAATGAGGGTTCTGTCGATCATTCCACATGCCACTACACATCTGTTAATCCCCAATTTTTTCTCTGACCAAAGAATCAAGCATCCATTATTTGTAACAACCCCAGATCTATGATCATTTCAAATAACCATTTAGGGTTTATAGATTCTCCTCGGATTTGTGTTCTCGATTGATCTCAATCCGCCCGATAATCTTCGAATCGGGACCTCGATGATCCAAGTAGTGCAGAACATGAGGAAACGGGGAAGAAAAGGGCACAAGAACAAATTTTAATTAATCAAGTCCTATTTTTTTTTGTAAAATTCATCATGAATGAAAAGTTTAGTTCATAGAGAAATTTATGCAGAATAATATTTCTGTTCTTAGGCATTTGTAAAGGTTTGCAAAAGGATCACAAATAGAATAACAACTATCTATCCATTCAAAAATTTAATAAAAAGGGCGTAAAACACCAATTTAAGAGTCCTACATTAGTTTTGGATTGATTTTTAATGAATTAAATGCACGTAAAATTATTGGAAAGAGTTGCTGTGTTCATTGTATCCTGATATCCGATATGACATTACATCATCGTTCATCTCAATTCTCCTAGGGGATCGTCAATGCGATGAGGAAGAAAGATATTTCTAGAAATTACAAAAATTGTGAGGCCAAACCTGGGAAAAATTCCATAATTAAGAAATTATAAGAATTTTGTTTGAGTTTAAATGAATTTAGTTAATAAATAAATAAATAAATAAATAAATCCACTTAAATGCACCGTTAATGATCAAGGGGTTTGAACGTCTCATGATGACTCAATTTATGCCACGTATAGGCTAATCAATGCATTCTAAACTCATACATAGTCTCAGATTTCTTATCCAATAAACCATTTGATATTTATACCATTTTATTTAATTAACCATGTGCATGCAATATACAATATATTTAATATTTTAATGAAATTAATTTAGACACACATGGCCTCAAAATCTCACACCATCTCAGTTTTGAGCTCTTTAATTATATATATAAATATTAAAAATTCTTATAAGAAAAAAACCAAGCCTCGTAATATGACCAATTTCTTATGTATATCCCCAAACTATACCATGAGGTCATATGTATGAAGGAATATTATAAACATGTTAATGTGTTTTATAATAAATATAATATATTCATTGTTTTAAGTTATTATGTAATGTTCATAATTCTAAAATAAACTAGACTTATTGATCTTTTGGTTTTTATTATGTGTACATTCATGTAATAAATCAATAAATAATGTGTAATAATGATAAGGGTTTTTATAATTGTTATTAAAGGAAAAGATTAGTCATTTTTGGTATTAGGATTAAAAAACACTAAAGAATACCTTTGGGATAAGACTAATTATAATTAAACATATCTAAATTTTTTAGGTATAGAATAAGTGTTTTATCCATAAAATAAATCATTTTATGGATACTACAATATGATGTGGCTCTTGCACAAATATACATAGGGATAAGTCTTGAAAACACCATGTTGAGTTAGAATCATCTTGGAATTGGTGCATGAAAATTGGCCTTCCTACACACCTAGTTTGACACTCCCTAGAGATATAATATGGTAAATTCATAAGATAATTATGAACCACTGTTAAGGGAACAAAAAAATACCTATAAGAATATATGTTAGGAAACAAATCATGGATAATATATATTAAAGACTAAAAAATCATAATTGAGGAAAGTAAATCAAATTTATAATTTATCTATTTAATGTCATTGGATTCTCTTCTAAATGTTTAATTATTTAAAAATAATCCTTTATAATTTTCCCTTTATTCTAGCCAATGTCAAAAAATTAGAGGAATCAGGTAAATAATCAATGTGACAAGAAATGTGATGATTGTCCAAAAAAGATTACCAACTCAATGGGAGTGGGAATCACAAACATTGTGATGATAATATCTCAGCAGACTCAAGTTTTGAATAGAAACCAAGATCCGAAGGAGCCCCTAAATCCATCTAAGAAAGAAAAAGATATAATTTAGAGCTTTATGTGACAAAGGCCTCGAACTTTCAATGGATCATATGATCCCTTAATCATGGAACCATAGATCAAATCCATTGAGAAGATTTTTTCCATCCATTAATGTTATAATAAAGACAATATTCTACTACATGTTTATCATATGGAGGGAGAAGATAATTAGTGGTGGACATTGATCTAGAATATGAAGCATGAGAAATCGATTGATGCGACTAGGTGGAAGGAAATGCAGAAAATGTTTTTCGATATATATTTTCTTTACACTCTCTGACGTAAAATTCCATATAATTTACTTAACCTTATAAAAAAAGGAAAAACATATTTTAGGGTGTATGATGAAAAATTTACAATAATTTTTTGATAAACATTTGAATTTTTCATCCCCCTAAAATGTAAGTTTTTACACTACATTGGTGGGATAAAACCTAGTCTATGAAAACACCAGTTGATCTATGAGTTTGATACCTATGGGTAAATTAGATGATGTGACCTCAAATTACAAATATATATTATAAAATATCAATGTTATCATGGGGATAATAAATGGAAAGTTTATTTTTTTTCCGGTGTCCTGATGGAGAAATCTAATGGTGCTAATAAATTTAAATATCCCACTTATCAAAGAGGTAGAAAGAAGCACCTTAGAAATTTCCTAAATGGGATACTGAAATGCTTTAGGTGTGGGAAGTAATGGAACCTAGCTACTGATTTATAGTAGGAGAAACCCCATAATGTGATTTAGGTAAGTAATTATCTAGTCAACCCTTAGCACATTTTTCATTGATTCAACAACTATGAATTAGGGAACTTTTCAAACTAATGTGTTAAGCTAAGGGTTTTTGAAGACAACCAACATCCTCCAAGGAATCAAAGGAAATATTTTTCCATAACAACCAATGAGGTGGATCTAGGAAATGAAATAGGGACAAGTACAGTAGTCATTAATTTAATAACAGTGAATGTACCTTTTGATTTTGGTTTTATGCATTCCATCATATCATGAAAGTTTAGTGGAACTATTCAAACACCATCATAAATCATTGAAGTAAAAATTTTAGTTAAAATGGTAAATGGTGAAATTATTAAATCTCAATTATATAAATCCTCCTAAGTCAAAATTTTTGGGATGAATTTTCTAGTGAACCTCATGATACGCCCTTTATTTTAATTTGATGCAATTTTGGGCATGGATTGGACTTCCCAGTATAGTGCCAACATAAATTTTCACGAGAAGAAAATCACTCTACATAACTTGAATCAACCCCTAATTATGTACAAGTTCAAGTAGGAGGATGGATCTTCATTAGCACCAAAATATAAAGCATGAATATTAATTACCTACATGTAAGAATATTTGGTTAAAATGATTAATCCTAATGAAAGAATCATCCTTGAAGGAATGTCCATTGTGAGAGAATACACTGATATGTTTCTTGAAGAATTTCCAAGTCTTCCTCCTAGTTGAGAGGTTAAATTTTCAATTGAGCATATACAAGGGGTTTTTCCATTATCCAAGACTCTATAGATAATGGATATTGTTGAAGTTAAGGAGCTAAAGAAACAACTATAAGATAATCTAGATAAAGGGGTTGTATGACCATGTGCTTCACCTTGGGGTGAACCAGTCATCTTAATAAAGAATAAGGATGGGTCAATGTGCCTTTGAATTGATTATCATGATCTAAACAAGGTCACAATAAATAAAAAGTATCCTATACCATGAATTAATGACTTTTTGGATCATATATGAGAGAAAAATAATTCTCCAAGGTGGATCTATAGTTGGTATATTACCAAGTTAGGGTGAAGAAGGAGGATATACCAAAGAATACATTTTTTACAAGGTACGGGCACTATGAGTTCATTGTAATGTCTTTGGGACTCATTAACTCTCCAGCAATCATCATGGGATAGATGAACACAGTCTTTATATATTATCTTGAAAAAATTATTGTAGTATTGATATATAATATTCTAATATACTCCAAAAGAAAAGAGGATCATGCCTAGAATCTGAGTACTATTCTGAAGAACTTATAAAAGGAGTAGATTTATGAAAATATGAAACATGTGAGTTATAGTTGAAAGAAGTATTATAATTGGAGAACATCAACACAAGAATTGGGGTATCATTAGACCTTTAAAAATACAATCTATTTAAGGATGGATGATTCCATCATCTGTGAATAATATCTATAGTTCCCTATGATTAGTTGGGTACTATTGTTGATTTCTGTGAAATTTATCATGATTTTCAAACCCTCTAAACAAGATAACTCAGAAGGGAGTCGAGTTTTCTTGGAATGAAGAATGTAAAGAGATATTAAAGGAGCTGAAAAATAGTATCATCACTACACCAGTACTCACACTTCAAACAATTTGATAACTTTTAATGGTATTATGAGATTCTTTGAAGAAGGGATTAGACTATGTGTTAATATAGAATGAAAAAGTGATAACATATGCTTCAAGGAAATTGAAAGTTCAGGAACAGAACTACCCAACATATGATACAGATTTGGATACAGTGATCTTCACTTTGAAAATATGGCATCATTATATATTTGGGGAGAAGTGATAAATATATACAGATCAGAAAAGCCTCAAGTATATATTCACATAGAATGAACTGAATAAACAACAATGAATATAATTATAACTCATCAAGGATTGTGATTTTTCTATCCACTACAGTCCTGAGAAATTGAATGAAGTGGTAGATGATCTGGGAAGAAAGGATCCATAAATTTTATCATTAATGATAATTTTGAAGGATACGATATTATTAGATTTAAAAATGATGGAATTGAGAATAATAAATGATGGAACATCATCAATTATTTAACAAACTATTGATCAACAATCCTATATAGAGAGGATAAAGAATGATAAAATAGATGATGTGAGAATTTAGAAGATAATGAAAGCTATATGAAATGAGAAATCATAGAATTGAAATGTTAATGAATAAGGAGTTGTAAAATTGGGGTCACAGTTATGTGTATAATCAAAAACTGAGATAATAAAGGAGTTTTTAGATGATACACATAGTATGAACTTCTCAATCCATCTTGGATTCACAAATATGTATCGAGATCTCTGAGAGAACTATTGGTGGGAAAATATAAAGAAAGATATCAAGGAATATAAGTAGATATGTCTTGTATGTCAGAAATTGAATGCAGAAATACAAAAATACAAGGGGTTTATGCAACCATTACCCATATCTTTATGGAAGTGGGAAAACATCACCATGGAATTTTTCACTGATCCTTCGAAGTTATCAAGAAAAAATAATGCAATTTTGGTTTTGGTGGATCATCTTATAAATAATTCACACTTCATTACGATTTGATAGGATTTCATAAGCGATCAAATTGCATGGATATACATTTGAGATGTGGTGAGGCTACCCGGAACACCACTACCAATTATATATGATTTAAATCCAAGATTTAACTCCATGTTCTGGAAGAGTCTATAGCATGTTATGAATAATGATTTAAACTTAATAATGACTTATCACACTCAAATTGATGGGAAGTCAATGTGGACTATCTAGACACTTGAGGATATATTGAGGGCATGCTCAATTGAATTTAAAGGGAGAAGGATCAACATATTCCTCTAGTCCAATTCTCAAAAAATAATATTTTCCAATAAGGCATCCAAATGGCTCTCTACAAATCCCTTTACGCGAAGAGGTGAAAAACATATACATGCTGGGCTAAAGTTGGGGAACAATAACTACTAAGTCCTGAAATGGTTGAGGAAATGATGGAAAAGGTAAATATTCTTCAGTAACATATCATGGAATCTTAGAGTCGATAGAAGATCTATGCTAACGATTATCAATGAGACAAAGAGTTTAATGTTAGAGACATGGTATTCCTCAACATATCTTCATGGAATAAAGTCAAGAAATTTGAGAAGAAGGGAAAAATTAGTCCAAGATACATTGGCACCTTTTAGTTCCTTGATCGCATCAGAGCAGTGGCCAATCATCAAGCACTCCCACCTAACCTATCTCAAGTACTTGATGAATTGCATGTATCCCTCTTGAGGAAATACATAAAACACCCCTCACATCAACTCAATAAAGAGGTGGTAATGTTGGAGAATGATCTCTCATATGAGGAGAAACTAATGAATATCTTTATCATAGAGACATATTTCTATGAAAAAAGACAGTACACCTCGTCAAACTGATGTGGAGGAATCACAATTTGAATAAGAGACATGGGAACCAGAGTAGGTGATGAAACATAACTACCCTCATCTTTTTTAGTGTGGGAAATGATAATTTTGAGGGTGATATTTCTAAAAGGGGGAAGATTGTAATAACCTAAACTTTTATAAATTAAATTCCCCATTCATTTGAATCAAATGTATTATTATGTATTATGGGTTTAGAAAAAACAAGCACTTATTTGGTTTTACTATATCTTATCAAATTTTAATGTCCATAAAATATCATTACCATTAATAATATATCCATTGAACAATGATCACATGATTGGTATAAAAATAGGGCATTATCAAATCTAATTGACACATACAATGGAAGTGATGTACTCAAAAAGTAGAATCATACCCTATGAATCCTATTTATATGGTCTTATGGGGTAGATAACATCATCCAATGTTTCTCTTGACCAAGACTGGGCTAATATCCAACATCAAATGTATGTGTGAAAGTGTTTATGGGAGAAGTTCAAGCTCATCGATATAACGACCCAAAGAACGTATACTGAACCACCCCATGAAAGTCTCACCATCATACACCTTACCCTCCAGGAGTTTTCTGGTGTATTAAAGGGATATGTATCAGGACCATAATTATATGAATTTTTATATTTTATTTTCAATATAATAATCTCATTATTTTATTCTTATCGTTACTTTATAAATGATTTTCCTTTTTATACAATAAAACAAAAATTATATTTTTAATCATTACTCAATTTCAATTAAGAAATTTATTTTGATGAATTAATTGATTTTTGAAATAAATATTATATTTTTAAAATATATCATTAAATTATTCTTGTTAAATATAAATGATCATATAATTTTCATGTATTAGAATGTAATTTGTATAACGATTTAAAACAGTTATTATCAAAATACCAATAATTTTTCAAAAAAATTAAATTCTTATTTTAAATTTAAAAATTCAAATATATACGAAATTATTTGAATAAAATAAATACTTATTTTTTGAAATCATAACATTGAATTTATCCAATAGTGAATTTTTCAAAATTTTGCAATGTAGTTGAATTATCAGGTAAAAATTAAACACTGTATAAATATACATCGTGTATTATGACATCATAATGACCAAAAAGTTATGTAATAAATAATATCAAGGATATAAACCAAAAAAATATATTTTTTACTTTTAAAATTGTCACGAACCGTCCTTGGGGCCCGTGCCGTGCCTACCCCAAGCCCACCTCCCATAGGCCAGGGGCTGGAGATTAGCACAAAAGGCGTAAATCCTGATAGAAGGGAAGGCATTTCCTTTATATAAGAAAACAAACACGCCAGAGTACACAAGCTGATGTAAACACTAAGTAAACTGGGTACAAAAGTATGTGTTGTAAAGTAAATGGGATAGTATAAAAACCCAACTGAAAGTACAGTACAAATGAGAAAAGAAAGTACAACAACTGAAAAGTAGAGAAACAACCATCAAGACATCCTCTGGAACTCCCACATGAAGGGTGGGTACAGATAGTCTCGTCAGCTCCTTGAGTCCAGCGGTCTACTCCATGTACGTCCCGCCTGATAGTCCACCTTCAGGTATTGTCCCACTCCACAACCTCAACCACAATCAGTGTTGTCCATCTTCTGCATCCAACACAATGTAGTGCGGGCGTAGCCCGTGTAGGGGTGAGTATATGATACTCAGTAAAGACCCTGAGACTCTCGAAGGTCTCCCAGAATCCACAAAATAAATACCATGAAGGAAAAATACAAACATGAAGTATCAACCAACTCTAATTAGGTATATTCCCATACATATACCTAAGTAAACAATTAAAAATGGCTCCCACTCTCGAGCCCAACTACAACCCAGTCCACACAGGAAAGCTCGACCCAATCCACACAGGAAAGAACAACCTAGTCCACACAGGATAGAAAAACCCAGTCCACACAGGACATCACAACCTAGTCCACATTGGAAAATAAGTCAATCATATCAATGATAATCATTGAAAATCAAGACTCAGCTCACACAAGTATACTACTTCTGAAGAGAGGTGGAGATGATTTGATGTAGCCTCTGAATCATCTCCTCTGTCGATCCCACGTAGGATCCTAGTACAGAAGTCGTCACTGTCAAACCCACGGAGGATCCAAGTATAGTAGTCATCGCTGCCGAACCCACAGAGGATCCAAGTATAGTCGACAATGCTGCTGAACCCATAGAGGATCCTAGTATATAAGTCATCGTCATCGAACCCACGAAGGATCCCAGCACGGTAGATGTCGTCGTCGAACCCATGGAGGATCCCAGTACGGTAGACGTCGTCGTCGAACCCACAGAGGATCCTAGTAGGGTAGTCATCCTTGTTGAACCCACTAAGGATCCTAGTACGGTAGTCGTCCTCATCGAACCCACTAAGGATCCTAGTATGGTAGTCATCCTCGTCGAACCCACTGAGGATCCTTGTACGGAAGTCGTCATCTTCGTCGCAGCCAACTCTTGGGTTCCCGCACACAGTAGGCTCGATTCTGGGAGGGTCTGCTCCACGATCCAAGGGGGTCGATACATCAACTGTCATGAACTCCATAGTTGATGTATCTCAAAGTTCTGTCTTGTCAATAGGAACTCAACGCAACAGACGGGGCATCAATTGGACGCCCAGTCTGAGAGTTATTGGCTTTTTCGTTCCAGGGGCCCAGTTGGTGTTTAAGCTAAAACCAACCCGACCGTACTCCAGCTTCATCCAAACCTCGAGCAGATTAATCCAAAAGAACTATATCATTAAGAGGAATCCAACAAAGTCGACGACACGTCAATCGGACGTATGGAGCTCAAGTTATAAGCATTTCCGATCCGCGGGCCCGGTTGGTTTCGTGTTCGAACCAACCCAGCCATACCCAAAGTAATTCGAAACCTTGATTTTAATATACCGAAACGACTGTTTCGATCCAAGGATCCCAACGCAATGGATGGTGCGTCGATCGGAGGTCTGTAGCCCAAGATATGAGTGTTTGAACGGATCTGTCCGAAAACAGGGGGTTTGGGCCCGGTCCGACCCGGCCCAATACCCACTGGGTCGGCCCAAACTGGGTCGGCCCGAACGGGGTCGACCCGACCCGGGTCAGGGTCCGGCCCGTTAAGGTGCGGCCCGGCCCGGCTAGCACGACCCAGCTCGGAAGCCGGCCGCAGGGTGCGAGGGGGGGACCCCTTTGTTTTGAAATGGCGGCCCCCATCTGGTGGGGTCTGCCCTAGGTGGCTGGACGGGGGGTTTCAATCCCCCCGGTATTTCTGGAAACGGACGACCATAATGGTCGGCCGGTGAACTGCCACGAGACCCCCATGGGTTCCGCCTCCTTGTGTGCCAGCGGCCGGTCGAGCCCGGCCGCCTACTACCGAATAGCCGTGGACAAAGGCCGCGGCTTACGTCCGTTCGGCGTGGCGCGATGGCGCCGCACCCCTCCGCTGTGGCCCGCTCTTGGCTGCAGCCTCCTTCGGCCACATCGACACGGCGCAATGGCACCGCGCTCCTCCGCCGCGGCCCACTCTGGCCGCGGTCATCATCGTTCCCGCGCGGTGCAATGACACCACACCGTCTTTGCCTCAAACGCCATTGATAATAAACAAGATACGGGGAGGAGAATCGATCGTGTTTGTGTGGCCTGATTTCCTCCCGTTACGTTGGTAACAGTTGGAAAAATAATCGATATACATCAACGTTAATTCAATACACAATCTTAATTCACCAATAATGAATTTAACCCCTACCTCAACAATGATGACGAAAGTCATTGACGGTGTCACGTGGTGAGGTTTCGATGACAGCGTTGGCGTGCGTCCAAGTATGGAACTCACACTAGCTGTGGAGAGATGAAAGAACGACACATCATCTCCCCTTACGGCGACGACGTTCTTCATCGAAGGGTGTTGTTCTTTGCGGGAGGATGAAGCTATTCAAAAACAACTCAAGATCTCCCTCCCCTTTTCCTCGCACAATAAAAGCCAACCCAAAATAAAATAAGGCTTTTCATTATTTTATTTACTCATGCCAACATTTCAAAACTTCAAAATTCAAAAAAAACTCACTTAATTAATTAAACTTAAGTTGTATAATTAATTAGGTGTTTAGTTGGAAATAATTAAAGTGGGAGAGTTACATAACTTATGAGGGGTTTAGAGGAGTTAGGGAATGTGAGGGGTTGGGATCGTGTGGGCCCCACCTCACCCTTAACCACTCAAGGGTGGTTAGTATCAAGCGGGTCCCACCAAAACTTCCACACATAGGATTAAACCACTTAGAAAAAAAAAAAAAAATTGTAACAAAAATTTTATTTACTTCACATTTAATCCTTAATTTTTTTAACAACTCCTCCCGAGCAAACACACCTTTGGTAAAGGTCCACTTAAGCAAATACCACCACTCTGGTTTCATCGGTGCCCTTGGATTTTTATTCCGAGCACCAGTTCAAAAGATTGAAAAACCTGCTCATTCGTTCACTGAACGTATCTGAGCTAAACTTCAGAAATTGATTCCGGGAACACCGGGTCTCAGAATTAGGTGCCGTCATAAACTGCGTACTTGAAAAATCCCATAAAATTTATGAAAAAATTTTCCTTGAAATTTATGGGTCTTTACATTACTCTCACCTCAGGTCTTTACGTCCCCGTAAAGCTACATCATAAACTAGGGAAACAAATGAGGGTAGTGTGCACGCATCTGAGCCTCCTGCTCCCATGTGCTCTCCTGAAGGTTCCCGTACTGCCACCTGATGCACAATAGAGGAAATGATCGTCCACATTGGACCCGATCTTGTCGATCCTAGATATCCACTAGAACCACCACAAAAGTCTCCCCATCATCGATGTCCATCTCCCATGATCAATGATATGTGTCGGGTCGTGCACGTATCTCCTTAGCTGAGATATGTGGAAGATGTCGTGCACCCGGTGCAACTGAGGTGGAAGAGACAAGCGATAAGCCACCTCACCTATCCTGTCGAGAACCTGGAATGGTCCGATGAAGAGTGGAGATAACTTTCCCCCACCCCCCCCCCCCGACCAAATCTCCATAATCCACATCAAGGTGAGACCCGTAAGAAAATGTGGTCACCATCCTCAAACTCTAGTGGTCTCCGCCTCCTGTCAGCATAGGACTTCTGTCGGCTCTAAGCAGTTCTCATCCACTCCTGAATAATTTGAACCTTCTCCGTCATGGCCTAGACCATCTCTGGTCCTACACATTCTCACTCCAACACTATCCACAAATGAGAACTAAAAACACGGCCCGATGTTGTCTCACCACTCCTAACAGTTGAATGCCCGATCTTCTACTAAGAGCATCCATTACAACGTTACCCTTCCCAGGAGTATAAATTGTCTTGATGTCATAGTGCTGGAGGATCCCAAGCCATCACCGCTATCTCTGGGTCATGTCCTTCTGAGAAAAGATACACCTGAGACTATTGAGTTGGTGAGAACCGTAAACCGTTTGCTCGACGAGCAATGGGTGAGACTAGCCATTTGTAAGAACTCAACTCCACCCTTCTTCGTCTACGATCTATAAGAGCTGCTGAGATTCCTCCTCTATCAAAAAGAGAAATCTGGTCTCATCCCCTGGATGAACCATGTCCTTTTCCTAATACAGTCAATCCTGACATGAATGGTACTATTTCATGCCATGGACGACGTCGTAAGGCCTCGATGCTACTACCAAGAGATTCAACCTTTACTCTCACCTCCAAGGGGCGAGTCACACTGTCGGCAGAAGTGTGTGGTCACTAGGTGTCCACCAGTAGGAATATTGAAAGCGAGGATCAGGTCAACAGTTTTAAACAGGAACCTCTTAGTATCTACCATACAAGTGGACAAGAAGGTAAACGTCACAGAGAACAAGTGTCTTTTATTACTGTAGCTAAAGACCAAGACACAAAGCATCCACAAACAACGACATTAACAAAGCTAGAAGAAACATGAACAAAAGTCTCCATGCCTGGATCTAATCTCTCTCTTGCATGTCTGCTCCCGAAGCTCTCTGGTTGTAGGCCTCAGTGGCCTGAAGTTGAGATATCCCTTTTCCCGCCATTCCCTATGGTCGAGGTGGTCCTCCTGGTGGTGGTGGTGGTAGGGCTTCGAAACGTAATCCATCGTCTACTGCTTGGCCAGCACCTTTGCCATGTCTGCCTGCTCCCGGCGGACCACCACGATCAAACCTCTGCCTGGGAGGTCCCTCTACTGCCTACTGCTCATCTGCAGGTCGGTTCGGGCAGTCTCGAGCCATGTGACCCTGCCCGCCGCATGCATAGCACTGCCTTCTCCTCATATGGATAGATCTATGTCATGTGCCCCACACAACCGAACCATTATCCTGAGGTCGCCCACCCGATGGCCTGGTCTTCTTGGACCCCTGCATATGCTGTCTACTGCTGGCTGTAGAAGACTCTGCTACGTGACCTCCTACGGAAGGCCTCGCTGTTGGTGACTGGTCAGCGAGAAAACTCTCCACTAGAAGGGCTCTCTCCAGCACCCCCGCCTGCGTCGGGATGTTGGGGGAGATCATCGAAGCCCTGATCTCATGCCTCAGTCCCTACTCGAATGTCTGGGCCCTAAATAACGGGTCTCGTACCACATCAGTGGAGTAGCGCGAGAGGTCGGTAAATCTTGCCGAGTACTGGGCTACTGTCATGTTGCTCTGCCGCAACTATAGTAACTCCTGAATGCGCACCGCACAGAGGGTGGCTGGAACGAACTCCGAGCGAAAGAGTCTCTCAAAGTCCATCCAATGTAGAGATGACTTGTCGTGGACCTGGAGCATCAGGCTCCACCATCTACCTACTGCTGCATGCAAGAGACTCGTCACAAGGATCACCATGAGGCCAGCTGGTGTCACTACTAATATGAAGACTTGGACGATAGCCTCCAGCCAATCCTCGGCTGCCTGAGGGTCTGTCTCCCCGTGGAACCTGGGCGGTCTCTGATGCTGAAAATCATGCAGTGCACTCAGGCGACATGCACTCTCAACTGCTGGGGCTGGTGGCATCGGTGGCTCGACGGGTAGAGGTACCGCCGGTGCCTCCACTGTATTGGGGTCCTACACTGAGGCCTCGTCGCTCGGTGGGCTGCAATCTCGCACTTAACTAGGAACCCTAGATTGCTACCATCGTGGGGCCATCCTGAAAATAAACAGGTGAGCCACGGTTAATACAGTATACCTGGTGGGCTGACACAAAGTAGTCACAAAGAAAACTTTTGAAACACACACGCGACCAATGTTTTCATACACTGAGTCGAAAATCAGAATTCAGGGTCCTGCTGTTTGGATACGTTGGCCACCGCACTAACACTGGACTCCCTAGACTGATAACCACACTCAATACCCTTAACACTATTGCTTCATATATAAGAAATTAATAGAGTCCTGAGTTCTGCGGTAGAACTGACTCCTCTGATACCAATTTGTCATGACCCGTCCTCGGGGCCCATGCCGTGACTACCCCAAGCCTACCTCCCATATACCAGGGGCTGGAGACTATAAAGAAAGGATTAAATCCTAATAGAAGGGAAGGAATTGCCTTTATATAATAAAAAAACACCATAGAGTACACAAGATGAGGTAAACACTAAGTAAACTGATTACAAAAGTAAGTGATTGAAAGTAAATGAGCCAGTATAAAAACCCAACTAAAAGTACAGTACAACTGAGAAAAGGAAGTATAACAGCTGAAAAGTAGAGCAAAAACCACCAAGACGTCCTCCAGAACTCCCACCAGAAGGGTGGGTACAGATAGTCTCGTCGGCTCCTTGAGTCTGTCCGTCTACTCCATGTATGTCCCGCCGGATAGTCCACCTTCGGGTACCGTACCGCTCCACAACCTCAGCCATGATCAGTCTTGTCCGTCGTCTGCATCCAACACAATGTATTGCGGTCATAGCCCGTGAAGGGGTGAGTATACGATACTCAGTAGGGACCCCGAGACTCCCGAAGGTCTCCTAGAATCCACAAAGGAAAAATACAAACATGAAGTATCAACCAACTATACTTAGGTATATGCCCATACATATACCTAAGTCAAAAATTAGAAATATCTCCCACTCTCGATCCCAAGTACAACCCAGTCCACACAGGAAAGCTCGACCCAATCCACACAGGAAAGCACTACCCAGTCCACACAGGATAGCACAACCCAGTCCACATAAGACAACACAACCTAGTCCACACAGGAAAATAAGTCAATCACATCAATGATAATGATTGAAAATCAAGACACAGCTCACACAGGTATACTACATTTGAAGAGAGGTGTAGATGATTAGATGTATCCTTTGAATCATCTTCTCTGTCGATTCCACGTAGGATCCTAGTACAGAAGTCGTCACTATGAAACCCACGGAGGATCCAAGTATAGTAGTCATCGCTACCAAACCCATAGAGGATCAAAGTACAGTCGACAACGCTTCTGAACCCACATAGGATCCTGGTACAGAAGTCATCATCGTCGAACCCACGGAGGATCCCAGCACGGTGGACGTCATCGTCGAACCCACATAGGATCCCAGTACGGTAGACGTCATCGTCAAACCCACAGAGGATCCTAGTATGCTAGTCGTCATCGTCGAACCCACTAAGGATCCTAGTACAATAGTCATCTGCTTCGAACCCACTATGGATCCTATTACAGTAGTCTTCCTTGTCGAACCCACTGAGGATCCTTGTACGTAAGTCGTCATCTTCGTCGCAGCCAGCTCTAGGTTTCCCGCACACAGCACATTCGATTCTGGGAGGGTCTGCTCCATGAGCCAAAGGGGTCGATACATCAACTATCACGAAGTCCAGAGTTTATGTATCACAAAGTTCCATCTCGTCAATAGGAACTCAACGCAACAGACAACGTGTCACTCGGACGCTCGGTCTAAGAGTTATTGGCCTTTTCGTCCTAGGGGCCTGGTTGGTTTTTAAGCTAAAACCAACCTGACCATCCACCAAATGCATCCAAACCTCAATCGGAGTAAGAAAAATGAACCTTCTCACTAATAAGAATCTAACAAAGTCGACGACCCATCAATCAGACGTCCGGAGCTCAAGTTATAAGCGTTTCCGCTTTGCGGTCCCGGTTTGTTTCGTGTTCGAACCAACCTGCCCATACCCAAAGTTCTCTGAAACCTTGAGTGTAATATACCAAAATTACCATCTCGATCCAAGGAACCCAACGCAACTGAAGGTGCATCGATCGGAGGACCATAGCCCAATATATGGGTGTTTGAACGGATCTATCCGAAAACAGGGGGTTTGGGCCCGATCTGACCTGACCCAATACCCCATGGGTCGTCCCGAACCGGGTCGAACCGACCCGGGTCCGGGTCCGGCCTATTAAGGCGTGGCCTGGCCCGGAGCGGGCAGTCCGGCCCCGTGCGGCGGCCCGACTCGGAAGCCGGCCGCGGGGTGTGAAGGGGGGGCCCCTTTGTTTTGAAACGGCGGCCCCCATCTAGTGGGGTCTGCCCTAGGCGACTGGTCGGGGGTTTCAATATCCCCGGTATTTCTGGAAAAAGCCAGTCGGTGAGCTATCGCGGGACCCCCATGGGTCCCGCCTCCTGGTGTGTCGGCGTTCGGTCGAGCCCAGCCGCCTCTTAGCGAACCACCACAGCCAAAGGCCGCTGCTTCCGTCCGGCCGGTGCGGTGCAATGGCGCAACGCCCCTCCACCGCGGCCCGCTCCGTCCGTGGCCCCCCTTGGTGTTCCGGCACCGCGCGACAACATCGCGCCCCTCCGTCGTGGCCCGCTCTTGGACGCGGCGTCCTTCGGCCACATCGGCACGGCGCGATGGCTCCACACTCCTCTGTCGTGGCCCGCTCTGGTCGCGGTCTTCATCGTTCCCGCGCGGTGCAACGACACCGCGCTGTTTTTGCCTCAAATGCCATTGATAATAAACAAGAGACGGGAAGGAGAATCGTCCGTGTTTGTGCGGCCCGATTTCCTCCCGTTACGTTGGTAATAGTTGGAAAAATAATCAAGATACGCCAACGTTAATTCAATGCACAATCTTAATTCACCAATAATGAATTTAACCCCTACCTCAACAACGATGATGAAAGTCATTGATGGCGTCATGTGGTGAGGTTTCGATGATAGCATTGGAGTGCGTCTAAGGATGGAACTCACACTAGCTTCAGAGAGATGAAGGAACATCATGTAATCTCCCCTTGCGGTGACGGTGTTCTTCGTCGAAGGGTGTTGTTCTTCACGAGAGGATGAAGCTCTTCAAAAATAACTCAAGAGCTCCCTCCCCTTTTCTTCGCACAACAAAATCCAACCCAAAATAAAATAAGGCTTTGCCTTATTTTATTTACTGTTGCCAACATTTCAAAACTTCAAAATTCAAAAACAACTCAATTAATTAATTAAACTTAAGTTGTCTAATTAACTAGGTGTTTAGTTGGCAAGAATTAAAGTGGGAGAGTTACATAACTTATGAGGGGTTTAGAGGAGTTAGGTAATGTGAGGGGTTGGGCTCGTGTGGGCCCCACCTCACCTTTAACCACTAAATGGTGGTTTGTATCTAGTGGGTCCCACCCAAACTACCACACATAGGATTAAACCACTTAGAAAAAGGAAATAAAATTGTAACACAAATTTTATTTACTTCACATTTAATCCTCAATTTTTTTAACAACTCCTCCCGATAAAACGCACATTCGGTAAAGGTTATCTTAAAAAAATACCGCCACTGCGGTTTCATCGGTGTAACACCCCAAGATTTTATGAAAAATATTCTTTTTAATTTCATTAATGTCTTGTGTTGTACGCTACACCAAAAGGAGCTTGAAAAACATGCATCCCTGACTTGGCTTGCATTACACGCAATAAAGACTTTCCTCGATAGCGTGTGTAGTACGCAATACTGAGTTTCACAAAACAACGATATGGTATTAAAATATTATTAAAACTGGCCGGTATGAATAGTAATAACCACCTTTTGAAATTTTGTAAATTTTATTTTTCAAAATGGACTTCATTTTTGGATTCAGAATATCAAAATTAGCCTAGGGTGAAATTTTGGTATTTTTCTGAAGACATTCAATTTTTGATGAATAGTGAAAACACTGGGTTACTATTTAAGAACAGACTTTTTATTTAAATAATTATTTATTTTAATTAAATTTATTTTAGGTCAAAATTGATAGATAACACCTATATAAGTTCAATTCAATTCATTGGAGTAATTTTATAATAATTTTAGAAATATATAAATTTTACTGAACTTTTCACCGTCTTTTACCCACCTCCTAGGAGAATTTGAAAATTTACATAAAACTTAATTTTACCGCTTCTGTCAGTGGAATTTCAAAAATCCGAGAGACACTGTTGATGCTAGTAAGTAAAATGTGGTTCAATGAGATGAAAATATTTTTTGGTGAATAGTAACCTTTTACTTTTATTTACCACGGTTAAAAGTAAATAGGGTAATTAAGGGTAAAAATGATATTATTATTACCCTAACACATGTCCTAATTCTATTGGATAAGTTTAATTCGACCAAAAACAACCTTTGGAATAAAATATGACCATTTAGGCCCACTTGGATTAGATCAGGACAATTAATATTAATTTATTTAAAAGGGTTAAAATAGATAAAATCAAAGTTTAATAAGTAAATTATATTTAATATAGGGTTATACATAAGATAAATTCGACTATAAATATTAATTAGAAAGCTAAAAATATTTTCTACATAATGGTATTTTATTTATAATTTTTAGACATTAAATAATTTAATTTATGTATGACACAAAGATGATGCAATAATTATCTTATTAATGAAATATTTACATAATTGATGTTATAAATACCCAAATAAATGTAATTTAAGACTTTTTATGAATTCCACTAATTTTATAGGTTAATAGGACATGTTATTATTGATTTAGTTAACTTTTTTCGATGTAATCATTCTGTTATGAATTTCACAAAAATCAATTACTAAATCGTGTAAAAATTGACAAAAAAATAGTTTTTAAAACAAATATTATATTATTAATTGTTATTTTATTTCTAAAAATCTAAGGTTCGGGAAAATGACTTATATAATGTTATAAATATTAATAATAAACAACTTGGGGTTCGTTTCGCTTGTTATAGTATGTTTATTAACCTTATAGTGTAAGAAAACAAGAAGACACAGTAAACGTAAAATTATTTAACTTAAAGTTAAATCTAAATGATAAGGTTAAAATAGAAACCTAAACATGTCTAAATTCTATTGGATTAGAGGCTTTCGACCCATACCCACCTTAGCTTTGAAATAACTCAATTTGGATCTATTAAAAACCGAATATGACTTTATAATAAAATAATATTTCTAGTTTTTCCAAAGGTGCCCCTCTCCTTCCATATAAAAGGGAACCTCCACCCTCTCTTCCTCACACTACATTGAGCCTTAAATCTCGGCCAAAACCTGAAAAATTCTTTTCTCCACTTCCATAGAAACTTTGTAGAGGTTCTGTTCTTCTTCAAAGACCAATTTTAGTGCCCTATGAGGAGGTCTCAAAGAGGCGCTTCAAAGAAGAGGTAATCTCCGTTACCGATTCTTTCAACTTTATTTCTTCTTCCACTTCTTCTTCCTTAGTTGTTTCATTATGAAGTAATAACATAAGTATCACTCATATACTGATATGTTATTATAGGTATGAAACAACCCTATCTCACCTTCTATCCATCCTACAGAAAACGAAATCACCGCGCGTGCGTACGTACGGAATACCGTCTCCACGCAGTGGTGTAATCTATTTTCCACCACCACCTTACTTGGATGGGTATAATGGTGTAAAGAATGAATATATATGATTATTTTAAAGTTATATTGATTCTGAAATAGTATACATACACTCCAATACAATTCCACGATCATGGGAACGATATCATCACTCGTGCGTACGTACAGAATACCGTCTCCACGATGTAATGCGACTTGTTCTACATGATTTTCATCACATAATGATTACATAAATGAATTGAGTGAATAAATATGATATATATTATACTAATACCATTCTGGAAATGAGGTATCTATAACCTAAAAAGATGGATAAGAATTTATTCGACAAAACACGCATAAGAACAAAAAGTAATAAACACCCGAATAACAAGTAGCAATGAAATATTACTAATAATAAGCTAGGAATATGACCATATATGATATCATAACAATGATTATGATTCTGTAATAAGTCAATGACATTATTTAAATCATTATACAGGAGGTTCGGACACTTACGAAGCAAATCGGACCTAAGGTAAGGGAAATATCACAATCTCATTTTTATCCGATATTTTTTATACTTTGGAATTTACTAGGTTGTATTTTATCATCCACATGCATGTTTCCTCAATATTTAATATTATTTCCATCCACCTACAATTTTTTAAATACAATTTTACCCTTCGGTGAGTTTTTAGTAAATGATATGAAAGGAATCTTTTGTCGTTTTTCGTACGAGGTACTTTTTGACTTTTCCGACAAAAGTACGAGAAGAATGTTTTTTTAACTTATATGACATGAATGGATTTTTAAAACATTATTTCCAAGAAGCTTACTTTACAAGTTTTCAAGTTTATTTTTAGTCAACTTCTTTTAGTTTAGAATTGTATGACATGTTAAGAAAGGAAAACTGTTTTTGAAGTAGAAAGAATATTTTCCTCAAGAATGGAGTTCAAGTGTTTTATCAAAATTATTTTCCATCTAATATAATAAAGGGTTATGTTTCTATCCCTATTATTAAATTGATTTGATTATGTTGTGATGGAATTATTTTTATGAATTCCTTTATCTTATATGAATTGTTTTATGATGTCACGATGTTTAAGAATCCCATTTTTATTAAATGGGTTATGCTATGATGTATGGTTTATGATTTTGTGGCACACATAAGAATGGTATCATTCTGAGATGGGTGGTACCTATATCTCCCTTCAATGCATTGGGTAAAGATTTTATATCTCATGAGATATACATGGCTGGAACGGAAGGTTAAACCAGTTTAGTGAAACAGGACTGAAACGAGGATTGAACACGGTTCAGAAATGGACTCTGTCCACTAAGATAGTCTTGGAAATGAGTCTTGACTAATAAGAAATGATTCACTATGATTATGTGTGTATGAAAAAAATCTTCATGTCTTAAGTTATGATTATTGTGATTAAATTTCACTACCATGATTTATCCCATGTTATGAAATTATGATCTCTTTTACAGGGTAAGATTTCCAAAATGTTATGTTCTTATGAATATAATGTGATTGATATTTCTTTTGTTTACCGTTACTGAGCATTTGAGCTCACCCTTTTGTATGTTTTCTTTCCCCAGGTCAGGAAGAAGGTTATTAAGTAAGATATGCCAAAAGGGACTCTAAATATGATGAAATAAATGGGAGACAGTGTAGACGCTTTATGAACCAGTTGTTTATGTTTCCCAGTTTCTAAAGACACTATACCTATACGATCCTTTCATGGTTTTGTTATATGTTGTAATAAGTGTACTTCAATTTTTAATTACTAACAATTTATATAAAGTATAGGTCGTTATAATCTGTGCCCTCAGATTTCAATTCTGAGAACCGATTCAAAAGATAGAAAAACCTGCTCATTCGTTCCCTAAAATTACCCGACCTAAACTTCAGAAATTGATTCAGGACACACCGGGCTCGGAATTAGGTGCCGTCAGAAACTGCGTACTCGTAAAATTCCAAAGACTTTAATAAAAAAAATTCCTTGAAAGTTACGGGTCTTTAAAAAAATAATATTATTTTATATTTACTTTATTAAATTTATAAATCCATTATGAATCCTCTAATACCATTAATATATTTTAAGTTGTTCAAATTATTTTATTAAGATTATGGACCACTTCCACGCTAGAAAGGGTATTATTTTATTATTTTAGGCTATTATCATTATAAAATACTTAAAAACACTACACTTTAGCATAAAACAAGGAAAAACCCCATTTTAATGGTTTATGGGTTTGGTTATTTCGTTATATAGATTCGAAAAACAATATTTGAAAGGTGATAAATAATTCTCCATTCATTTCCTATATAAACCCACACAAGATCCCACTTGTCTACACTAAAAAACATATAAGCATGTCCTTAATCTTCTCTTACCTCTCTATAGTCATCTTGATGTTCCCCCAAGCTCTCAAGAAGCTCCACAAAAGCATTTCAAGTCACACTTTCAAGGTAGGTGATCTTTTCCTTCTCCCCTTTATTCATGTTTCTTCATTATCTCATGCCTTATATTTCCAATTATTATTGTGGGATATGTTTTTACATGTCCCTATTACTATAAATGTCCTATAAATATTATTATATACTTCTTTCTCTTTCATCAAACCATTTTATGAATTTTTATGTTACATAGTTCGGCAGCCAAAATTCCACCACAATTTTTCATGCCAAAAAATTGTATAGTGAATACCCATACCCATTTCTTATCTAGGGTGTTAAAATTTATGAACTTATAATTTTTTATTAGGGAAATACATGTATTTATTCTACACTCCATGATTGTGGAATAAAATTTTATGATAAAGGATTTTTTTTGATATATGTGGGATACTTAAGCATGCAAATGAAATAAACGTGATATGCGCACACCGAATTATATAGTGCTCCAACGAATTGGGTAGTGTTTAGTCTCATGAGAAATCATATTGGGATAAGAAGTTAATATTTTTCCTTTATAAGACTTTTTACATCATGATGTCTTGGCAGTTAGCCTTGACCTATGTTTATGATGCAATGTTTTACATCGCTGCCACATTTCCCACATTCCCTTTATGTTATCATGCAATATCAAGCCTCATATTTACCCCTTTTGAGGATTTGAGCTCACCCTTCTTTTGTTTACATTCCCTTAAGTTATCAAGAATGATTTCTAATTAATTATACATACAAGGGTTTCATATGGATAATGATGATGACTTAATATGAAATAATAAGACTTAGGTTGAGTGGGAGAAATGATCATTTAAAGACATGGGATTGTTTATATAAGAGTTTCTCCTAATTCTCTAAAACACTAAACCTAAGATTTCCTGGATAATGTATGTTATATTATATTCCCTTTTTATGTTGTATGTTTTTATGGTGAAAATTATGCCACCTTCATGATTATCAAATCTGGAAATGTAGAGTTTATGTTTTCATCACCAGATCTGGGGGTGTGGGTTTGGGGTTGCTATAGTTAGTATCGGAGGAGGGTTTAGAAACATTTGTTGATTAGGATGTTTTTATGTGATATTATCTTAGTATTTATGGATACCATCAAAGGTATATAATATTAATGTTTATTATAAGTTCAAAGTCACAGACACCCCTTTTGAGGTTTTAAGTGTTGAGATCTTAAAGTGATTAATGAAACTTTATGATCCATTTTATTGAGTTGAATTATATGTAAAGATTTAGTTTGTAGTGATGTATTCCTTTAATGTTTTTTGATATATGTTTCAAGTTACTTATTTCCTTTAGGGTTTATATGATCTTGGATATTGATTTAATTATGGGAACACAAGTTTTATTGTATTGATAACAATGGGATCGTAATGTACTTTTTTGACTAAGTAATCAATGTTATTTCATAAGATGATCACTATATGTTTGGGTTTTTATGATGAAAGGTATGATATATCCTTTGAGGTTGAAAAATATATTTAATTTTGACGTTATTAAAGTTATTTTGGATATAAGTTCATTTTTAAATGGAGTGATTTAATTTTTTTTGGGTTTTACTATTAAATTTCAGATATTAATGTATTATTTCATAATATAAAGGTTTATTAATAATGGGAATTATCTTACCATGTGAAAAAAAATTTATTTGGTTAAAATATAAAGGTATTAATAATAGTTCTATTATCCCTTTTATGGTTCTTTGGTCCCTTAAAAGTATATTTTATTACTTCGGCCATGATAATAAATTCATCTTGTATACTCATCATTTAGAGAAAAAAAGAGATTGTGGTAGATATTGAATAAAGGTTGAAATTACACTTATCAAGTATTTATATTTCCTTATTCCACTAGACTTTACAAAAAAATAATTCCTCAACTCTAGGAAAAGGATCTTCAATTTTTTTTCCTATTAGCATCATCTTTTATGATATTAATGACCTTATTCACACCACTTTGGTGTATGATTTTATGGTTGTTAACTTTATCTTGACCATTAACTTTCTTATGATTGGTGATCTATATTATTCTATATCATTATTTTAGAATTATAATTTTGTTCCATGTATAAATATACGCTTCCCACCTATATTCTTCTATTTGTAAATCTAGTATGTGTTATTCTAGATGACCTTCACACATCCTTTTATATCCTATAAAGAGGGTGTTTTATTAAACATTTATATGAGGTGGGTTTTTCAAAAAAGTATTTTAAAATTTCAAATCATTGATTAACAAGATAAATTTTAAATTTTGAGGGTTCACTTTATTAGTGTAGAGGATGTAGCACACCAAGATTTTGTATTGTGACCCTAGCCTTTTACATGTATTATTACAAAATTTTAAGTGTAATTAATAATCAATTTCAAACAAAGGATCGTAAAGATTATTGTCTATGGATTTTTAGGTGCATAATTAGAAAAATGAAACCAAAATAAAGATATATTTTATTCAATCTTCATAATGAGATCCTAACTTCCTTTGATCTCCTACATCTTTATAGGATAACTTGGGGAATACATGAACAATGGAACGAGTTAAAAATCCCAGTAAGGGAATAAACATAGGAATAATGAATAAAAATGGAGTTAGAAGGCATTACATGTTGACATAAAAAGGCATAGAACAATAATAAATATATAGAAGCGTAACTATAGAACATGGGATCATGTAATCATGGATACATAGGAATTTTAAAGCAACATGTAACATTAATGAAACATTATTCATGGATAACTTCCAAGACCATATCACATGGTGGAAAAGTACCATAAATGAATTAGGTTTACTCCATATCCCAAAACGGATTCTCATGAGACTAAAAATTACCCAATAAATTTGAGAACTATCTAGATTCACCCATCATAACATGTATGTGAATATGTGTGCCACATAAAAATAAAACATATAGAAAAATATAAGAGTTACCCTTGGAAAGAAATGGGAATCAGATTCAGGTCACAAGGCATAACAACAAGGTGTATCATAATGGTTTCCATAAAATAATATATTTAATAATTATTGGAAAATAATAAATGAAAATAATAATATATCATTACAAATTATTTCCCACTAAACCGAAGACATGAAAAAAGTGTGTTTAAGAAACATTATAAATGGGCCACTTTAGTATAGTTTAATGAAAAAATATTAAAGAGAATTTAAAGTGAAAAAAACATAATTGATAGAATAAAACTAAAAATTAATTACGGTAGTTTTTCATGATTTAATTAGTGATTTTAGAAAAATAATAGATATTTAAAATATATTATTGAGTGTAATTAAAAAGAGACAAGAAATTGGGAGTTTCCTTTTAATCGGGCTTGCTGATCGAGAAAAATTGAAAAGAGAACATTATAAATCATGTACATTCTCATAAAATAAAAAATAATTGATCTAGGTAAATATTCTTTTGGAATATAAAAATAATTCATGAGGTTTATATAATAATAATTAACAATTACATTGGGGGTAAAGAGACAGAAATTGAAACCTAAATGAAAAAATGGAGGTTTGAAGAGAACCCCTTACCTTATGTACAAAAGTGTTCTTCACATTCACAAATGCATTGGATAATCAAATTTTATTCATTAGTAATGTAATCTAGAACATATTAATCATATATTTGATTTATTAAAAATTTTCTATGTTCATTTATGACCTTTTAATGGGGTTGTAAAGTTTAATTTCCTTGTTCTAGGTGCATTCGTTTCATGATTTTATAATCGGTTCCCTTGAGTTTAATTATGGGTGTTATTTTAAGTGGAAGAAAAAAAATAAGAACATTAATTATATGGTATTAATTAAATTCCAAAAATTTAAATGGACCCACATATTATTTTCTTTTTTTATTAGAGGATGATTTATTAGTTAAAACATTATTGAAATATTATCAATTTATTTTGGTGGGTTTTTATGACCATCATGAACTAGTAATGATTTATTTATTACTTTGTCTATATATTGGTTGAATAAATTTAAATAAGTTTTAATAAAAATATTTTAATATTTTTTAATCATAAAAATGGTTTTATGAACGTCCTTGAAGGGGGTAATGAAAAATTAACACTTATCATCCACGGAGGCGGTGAATCAACACCCCACAAATGATGTTTTAATTTTTAAAATAAAATTAGAGGAGAAGAGATTAGATGATAGTTATTCCATTAAAACAATAAAATTAAAATATATAATGATATTGAAGTTATAATTAAACTTTTTTATAGGGGCAGTGAGGTGAGGATAAGAAAATAAAATAAAAGAGAAATAAGGAGGGTTTAAACTCTTGAATATCATCTCCTTGAGAATATCCTTAATAAACATGGAAAATGTATTTTGGTGAGACCAAAAAGTCCATAGTGTAGGGAAGTGTATTGGTAAGGGAATTGGTCAAAATATTATCATGTTACAAAGCTTATAAGGTGTGAGGAGAATAGGTAGTGAGGAGTGGTATTTATATTGGGAGGAGAGGGGTGTTTTGGACTATTTTTTTAATCTCTTTATTATTTTTTATCAAGAATATCAATAGTTTTGATTATTATAACTATGTATAGTAACTAGTTCTTGTTAGTTTTAACTAATAGGTTCTAATATAATCGATGACTCAAAAATTCATGTATTTTTCTTAAAATTTTAAATACCGTAAAATATCATATTTCACCATTCAACAAAAATTCAACTAATTTTAAAAAATCACAAAAAGTCACCCAATCCATATTTTGATTACAGATATGAAAAATGGAATCCATTTTGTGAAAAATGTTTTCTAAATATGATGAATATATTTTTTAATTTAAATCATCATTTATTCAAAAAATACTGATTTCAATATTATAATCACTTTTATGACACATTAAAAAATTAATTAAGGCCTCATAAAATTATATTATAACCACAAGATAAATAAAATATTATTTATGAATCTATTTTAGGAAAATGGATTTTCTTTTAAATCATTATATTATTTATAAAATTAGGAATAAATATTTACATTTTACAAAAAAACCAACACTTAATTTATAACTTTTATAACATTTATTTCCATGTTATGTGATATAAATATATCATATTTTCATTTATAAGATATATAAATTTTAGTTATACATAAATATTTGAGGTTACTATTTTATTGGCTGGATTACTATTCCTAATGGTCATATTACTATTCAAATGGTCTGGTTACAGTTCTATTGTTATTGGTTACATAATTTCTATGAATACCACTAATTTCAATATTAATTTAGGATAATATTGTTTTATTATGTTATCTATGTGGTTTATGTGTTTTATAAGATATTACATAATTACAAGACTAGAAATTTCATTGATAAAATTATGGATCGTTACATTATTCCCCCATTATGAAATTTCATCCTCAAAATGTTGTTTTACATTGAAAACATGTGAGGGTACTTCTCCTTCAATGATTCCTCCTGTTCCATTATTTCTAATTCATACATATGATTCCTCCACAACACTTTGACAAGATTTGTTGTCTTGTTGCATAGTAATTTGTCTCTATGGTATAAGATCTTCATTGTCTTCCCTTTATACGGGTGGTCATTCTCTAGTTGTACTACATCCATATTTAGTACATGTGTGGTGTCAGGTATGTACGTCCTCAAGAGAGAATCATGGAACACATCATGGAATTAATACATATTTGGTGAAAGTAAAAGATGATAGGTCACTGATCCTATGAAATCATTGATTTCAAAGGGGTTAATGTACCTTGGTTTAAGCTCACCGTTATTTCCAAACCACATGAATCTCTTCTATGGTGAAATTCGCTGGAATACTTTGTAACTAACTTCAAACTCCATGTCCCTATAATGGTTGTTAGCATAGATGTTTTCTGACTCTAAGCAGCTTTGATATGTTTTTGGATGTCTTGAACCTTCTCTGTCATATCTTACACAAGACCATGTCCTAGTATCTTTCATTTTCTATCTTCACCCCAACAAATTGGAGTTCTACATCACTTTTCATAAAGGTATTCCTATGAATCCATCTTAATACTTGAGTGGAAGTTGTTTTTATATGATAAATCAACCAATAATTGATACTAATCCTATCCACCATGAAATTCCATTAAGAATGATCTTATCATGTCCTTGAGAATCTGAATAGTTATAAGAACCCATTTTTTCACTCGGGTATGAATGCTTTAATTTTTAGTCTAATTCTTTATTTTGGACCTAATATGGATGCCTAGTGGGTTAGTGAAGGTCCCACGGGTGTATAGGCCTTCTTTGGATCCCAGAAACCAACTTTTTGGAAAAATAAACCTATCTCATGGTTAGAGTAAACCTTGAGGGTAGAGCACACAGTTAGATCTAACCATGCATATCATTTTTATTTTTAGGCAGAGCCATATCACACGGTTGATGCATAATTTACCAAACTATACAACCTAACCATGTGGTATGTCCCTTTATCTAAAAACCAATGTATAGTTTGTGCATGGTTTGGAAAACCATATGGGCAAACATGCACAGGCTAAATTTTGGGTAATTTTACCATTTTACCCTTAATGATCAAATTTAACCTCCTCATCAATCCTGTACTATTTTCCTGTCAGATGAACTCTATTTTCTCTCATTTTGGAGCTTTTTTAGGCCTAATCTAGGGGTTAAGAGATCTCTTCTATATGGGATCTATTCAAGCTTTCTTTCATCGTGTTGGATGCGCAATGATAAGTACTTGGGTCTATTTGAGGCATTATTTGTCTCTCTATCTCTCAACCTAGTTACCGAGGCGTTCTAGTTTTTAAAATTCTCTCATATATACTCTGATACAAGCCAAATCAGAGGTCAATACTATATAAGGAGAGTCATATGAGACTAAGCTGGGTGGTTTATAACTCATCCCTCAAGTTCGTCGATTTTTAGAATTGTTGTGTGGGGCCCCCTTATTTCATTGGGTGTCATTTATTGAATTTATATGCCATTATTAAACAATAAAACCATATGGTTAAGCTCTTTCCAAATATGTGACTATTTTTTATTTTTTACACCCATAACTCCATCCATCCCATGTTGGATGTTATGCCACATTTTTTGTTTTAGTGTTATGACACATATGAGCCACCATTCGAGTGTGTCATTGCCTGACATTTCCTAGGGTAATATTTTCTATATTAATTGTATTGATTTAGATTGTGAATTTAATAATGGATAGTACAATGTATTCTCACCACTTGACCCACATAAGGTCAGTGCTTTAATTTTATATTTGAATTTGAAATGAAAATTAGAATGTATACTAAGTTTATGACTTTGCCATTTTAAATGTAATTGAATAATAGGTTCATGTCCATTTTACCCCTTAACATGTTAATGGAAGGTATAAGAGTGAACCTTGCTTCATGAAAATGTCTTAAATGGATTAAATGAATGGTTTCATGCTACTTGGACTTGACACACTAATGAAAGGAAAGTCCTAAACCAAACAGACTTATTGATTAATTATGACTATAATAAACAGTTGCATGCTCAATTAACCTTCTCACACTAATGGAAGCTAATGGATTGAACCTTGTGAATTATATAAGTTTTCTTAATCAAAACAAGAGTGGCATGACTTGAGATCACCTTGGATTCCCATGGGAATTCCTAGTGATTTCGAGGACCCCATTCTAAATTCAAGGATACATCTTTCTTATGTTGAGACCCACATAGAACTGAATCCTTTTCTAAATTTGGATGCCTAGTGTAAAACCATGGGACCCCGCATGTTGTACTAAATTATTCCTTGGATGCACTCCTTGAATCCATCAATTACAAGTAGGTTCCATGTTTAAATCCCACCGAGCCAAGTCATTTATTAGCCCAGTTTTACTTTGGATGAACTCATTGGACTTGGTAGGCATATTATTGTTGAATGCCTTGGACTACGATCCTTGGATTAACCTCTTACCCCTAGCGAGGCTACAATTATTACTAATTTGGAAACCCTTGAGGTCTAAGTTTCCTAGGTTATTACCTTGGAACTTCATTTTTAATATCATTACATGTTGCCGTGTTATATTTTGGAACCTTTATTATTTTTAACAAGTCACTTAAATATAAACTCGTAATATCCAAATAATAAACTATTTACATGTTTAGACACCAGCCGAGGGCTAAAGTAGGTACATGGGTGTTTAGTTACACTGTAATGCTTTAATTTATATATGAATTCCTGAAAAGTGTTATATTTCCATTACACGAGCCAGATGTTATAGAGACCATTAGTGGTGGCCCACTAATATTTATCTCAAACCCTCTCCAGATTTCATTTGGTAATTTTGAAAGATAACATGTATATAGGTGTTTAAAAATGGAAACATATAACTTCAAACACTTTATTACATACTATTTACAATGGAGCTTGATAGAAGACGAATGACCCTGAGCTTGGGATGCTTGGGAGAGTATTTTGTTTTCCTTTATACTTTTATAGAACATGATATTCCTGTTGTCTTGTACCCATGTTTTATTGTTTTCTAGTGAGATTTAAAATCATCATCTATTATTCCAATTGATACAATTACTGTTATAATTATCTATATATTAATTTTGTTTTCTTCTTCTATTTACATATATTTATATTTATTTTTACCTCTGTTTATATTTTTCTGTTGTGGTACACTCTAGTAATTAGGGCATAGTCACTCCACAGGCACACCCTAGGGACTAAATGCTAGTCGGTAGCCTCTGGTATTTAGGGAGATGCTTTTGAGGCTATTTAGCCCACTGGACTCAGGGCACCTATTATGTGGAATCTGGGTCCAGTAAATCACAATGTTGTGTCATAAGAGGCTTCCTTTCATTATTTACTATATGGAGACAATATATTGGACATTAATAACACTATGGGACTTGGTCAAAAGTTGTTCTTGGGCGTTGCAAACACAGGTTTGGGGTAAAATCCAAGATTCCCAAAATATAATTTTTATTCTGTTTTTCCTATTATAGTTGACATTATTCCACCATTGGGTGATGCAGATGTTGTTTATTAGTTATTATTATCACTCTAATTGAGGATTTCTTCCATCCTTGGACCAATGATATGAGAGCAAGGAGCATAGTTCATGTATCATTATACGCACCTAGAATTTACATGTTTTTCATATAGCCATGACATATAGGTTCATTTCACTAATTTCAATTCTTAATATGCCTGTGATTTTTGAGTGATGCTATAATAGTTATCTTATGCTTGTGATATTTCTTGGTTGTGAATGAGTGATTACCTGTCTCAATTCACAAGGTGTATGGGCCCTCATGTGTTGGGTTGATTAATTTATCGATTTGGTCCATTATTCTATGAATAAATGGGTGTCATTTTCTATGACAAGGTGTATGATAACTAATTGAATATGAATGGCTATGCATAATAAATTGAATCATGAAATCTAAAATGAAATGGTTGCATTCCCTTGTCCCACCTTGTCAATATTATGAAAGGTAAATGAGTGAACAAAGTAATTTAATGTAAAATTAAATGAAACTTATACTTGAGCACTTATTGATGTCTGGCCATATAAGAGGGTAGTTTGGATATTATGAATGGGTAGTGAGTTTTATTACATTTATATTTCACTAGTGATGATATATATCTCATTAAATCTTGTTTTGATGCATGTTATTTGAATTTATAGACCATTGCTTCCATGCCATCCTTGTATCGTATGCTAGGAAGAGTGCGATGATCATGCTCCAGACGTGGTGGGCCTTAAGCCACCAGTCTTACCTCCAGGAGTACGACGTGAGGTACCATCTGTTGTACCTTATTTGGGAACTAATTCCAAAGTTTGTGATAGTTTCCTACGTCTAATGTAGTCCATGCATGATTCTCCATGACTATTACCTATGATGGATGATCTGACTCGTGAGTTCCAGTAGTAGTATCCTCTAAATTTCATAGTGTATGGTGGTCCACATGTTCCTGAGTCTTATATAGAGACCATACTATCTATATTTGAGAATCTAGAAATTTCTCCAGAGTAGAGGGACAAGCTTGATACATACATGCTTTGGGATTCGTCCAAGCGTTGGTGGGATGTGGTTACCTGTGCGGATCATCATCAAAACCTGATATAGGATAACATAAAGACTATTTTATATGATCAGTTTTGTCCCCAGATACTAAGAAATGACATTTTTAGATAGTTCATTCATCTCAAGCAAGGTTCTATGCTAGTTATGGAATATTTAGAGCATTTCATAGAGTTGCAGCGCCTTTCACCACTTCTATCTTGTGATGAGATTTCCCATGCTAGATGATTTGAGGATGGGATTTAGTATGCTATTCGTACATATGTGAAAGTATTTAACCTAATTACTATTTTTTAAATAGTTAATTAAGTTCTTATCATTGAGTGCAACATGAATTATGAAAATAGAACCAAGCATAAAGGATTAGTGATGTGGAAGGAAAATAGTTCTCCCAGTGGCAGGAAATTATCCCTATAGGTATCTCGTCCGGAAGTGACAATCAGAGTACTAGTTTGGATTAGTTAATAGTGTGTCATTAGTGTGGATGATGGGGGAACCTGAATCCTTAATATTATAGAGACCAAATATAGTTCCAGCATTGTGGTCGTATGGGGCATCTTCATCATTTCTGCAGGAGCATTCCACCATCTCTGAGTGTAAAAGTATCTGCACTTGCTCCACCATCATGAGTGGGTTCTTTTATACCATGTCAGATAGGGAGTTGGAATAGCACCAACAGGTCTGGATGAGGTGGAGGTCAAGGTCATGGTATCTACACCCCTAAACACCACAGTTATGACTCTGGTAGTCTAGATATTGCACAAGGTCGTGGATCATTCCAGTTACATGCACTACAACTGATACCTAAGGATTAGGCTGTGAGACCATCTACAATATGAGGCACTATTTTAGTGTAAACTACTATAGTATCTACTTTATTTTATATACTTTATTCAAAATATTTTATCTATATATCTATCATGGAATGTCTTGGATAGAAGATAAAATATTACTGTGGTGTAATGACCCTAGATACACTGTTGGGGATATGGTCAGAGAGTATTCGCTTTTGTAGGGATTGTCCCCTTGAAGTAGGCATTTGCCCTTTCTTATGGATCATATTTTTTTTTGAGATGACGGGATTTGATTTCATTCTAGAGATGGAATAGTTAGTTCAGTATCACACTTTTGTAGACTGCTATCTCTATAGGGTATCTTTTATATCACCTGATGGTAAGAGTTATCTATATAAGGGTGAGTGGGATGTTCGGGCTGGTAGTGATGGACTAAAGCATCATGTTCTGGGTGGAGTGACTACCCGAATTTCTAATATCTTCATAGAATATTAGGGTTTATTTCAAGTTGATTTCCCTATAATAGTTGATCATTTCAATGATTTATTTTAAAATGTTTTTTTGGTTTACCTCCTCAGAGAGAGGTAGAGTTTACGATTGAGCTTGTTCTGAGAGCAGTTTCAGTGTTCATTCACCCATATAGGATGTAACCTATTGATATTTAAGAGATTAGGTGGCAGTTAGAGGATTTAGATCCCAAGGTAGTTATATGAACCAATACATCCTCTTGGGTTTCACCCATTATTTTTCAAAAATAAGGAAGATATAACCTTATGTCTCTATGTGTGTTATAGAAAGTTGAACTAGCATTCCATAAAGAATATGTATCTACTATCTTGAATATGTGATCTCTTTGACTATTTCTATGGAGCTAGGGTATTCATTAAGATTTAACTATGGTTGGGATATCACCGTGATTGAGTAAGGCCATTGGATATACCTCTTATAACTTTTCATAGCTAGTATGGTATGTATGAGTACCATGTTATGCCATTTGATCTTACGAACATGCACATCGTTTTCATGGATATGATGAATAGGTTGTTTCACACCTATCATGATTCTTTTTTTAGTCTTTTGGTATGACATATTGGTGTATTCTCACTCTCATAATAACCATGTAAATATTCTTAATATAATTCTGAGTACTCTAAGAGAAGATCATCATTATTACAAGCTTGCTAAGTGACACTTATGGATAATACATTTTACTTCCTGGTTCATATTACCTTAGAATTAGGTGTATCTATTGACCCTGATAAGGTTAGTGCTGTATTTTATATGGAGAATCCCAAGAATGTGTTTTATAAACAATGATACTTAGGTATGGATGGATATTATATGAATTTCATACATGAATTGTCACTTATTTATTCACCTCTTATTGGCCTTACAAAGATAGTTGTTAAGTTCCTATGGTCAGAAGCATGTAAGGAAGCCTTTCAAGAGCTAAAATGGAGGATTGTCTCAACACTTATTCTGATTCTTCCAAAGCATAGAAGAGATATAATATCTTCTATAATGCATCAGACATCATCCTAGGATAAGTAAAGATATAGGAGGATAGATTCATTTCATGTGGATCTTGGTAGTTGAGGCCTCATGAGAGAAACTACCCAACACAAGACCTTGGGCTAGTAGTATTTGTCTATGCCTTTTGTTTCTATAGACATTATCTGTTGGTTGAGAACTTTGTGGTGTACACGAACCACAAAATATTCAAATATATCTTTTCATAGTATGAAATTATCCTCAAACAGTGATGATGGGTTGATTATCTACAATCATTTTATTTTGAGCTTACTTATAAGCTTGGGATGGGAAATGTGGTTCCGGATACAGTGTGTTAGAAAACTCAAACACATGCCATATGGAAAGCCAATAATGAATGGAAGTTAATAGACCTCTTCTCTGAGATGCATATGGAGTTTCATGTTAGTCATGAGTATTCTTAACTCTCATCTTTGATAGTTACGTCTTCCCTCCATGAGAAGGTGAAGGACAGACATTTTTTAGATCCATAGGACTTGGTTGGTTGTGTGGTTATAACAAGAGATAACCCACCTATGGATTGGTCTATGATAGAGAAAACATCATATGCATACATGGACAGGTCTGGGTTCCTATAGATATGAGAGAGAAGTTGATGCAAGAGTCACATGCTTCATATTTGTTAGTTCATCTAGGAATCACCAAAATGTATTAAGATATGTGATGCCAATATTGGTGGCCTTATAGTAGATATAAGGATTTATCACTAGGTGTTCCACCTGTTAGGAGGTGAAGGTGGAGCACCATAGTTTTGTTGGCTTGTTACATCCACTTACAATCCCGAAATTGTAATGGGAAGATGTTTCCATGGATGTTGTAGTTAGTTTTACTATATCACAGAGGGTTAGCAATTATATTTGGGTAGTTTTTTGTGGACTAGTGAAATTCTCCAACTTCATCTATATTTGGGAGACTTTATTAGTTTATGAGATTAGAATATAGTATGTATATGAGATCATATGACTACACAGGATCCCTAAAACAATCATTTCAGATAGGGATGCTCATTTCACGGCATGGTTCTGGTAGGTATTAAAGAAGGTTATGGGAACACAGGTCATTCTAGGCACAACCTTTCATTCTCAAGATGATGGAAAATTGAAATGGATAGTACAAGGTATAGAGGATATGCTCTGATCATATGTCCTTGAACATGATAGTTCTTGGGAGAAGCATTTCCCTATCATCAAGTTCTTATATAATAAAATCATTCAGGTGACAATTTAGATGGTTCCTTTGGAGGCCTTGTATGGTTGGTCATGATTTTTACCCTTGTGCTAGCTAGATTTAGGTGAGGTTTCACTACTAGGTCCTTGTCTCATTCAGAAGAATTTGGAATAGTTTTAGATGATCAAAAAGCATATGACTACTATTTACTCTAGATAGAAATATTTTGCTGATCGCCATCAAATACCTTTAGAGTTTGGGGTCTGGGATCATGATTTCCTTCAGGTATCACCCAGGATATGGAATATATGGTTACAAAATAAAGGGAAGCTATCACCTCATCATGTAGGGCCATTTTAGATTCAATAAATGGTCAGGGAGATAGCCTATCTATTGCTACTACCTCAGAGGTACATGCCATTCATGAAATCTTCCATGTTTCACAACTTCACCAATATCATGCCAACCCATATTATACCTCTGATCTTGGGGAATTTGAGTTATATGATGATTCTACCTTTTACAGTTATCTAGTAAGAATCATTGACATGAGAAAGAAGGTTCTATGAGGCAGTTTTTCCCCTCTAGTATGGGTGCTATGACAGTATGGTTATTTGTAGGATGAGACTTTGGAGGGGAAGGCCTACATATATACCCAGTGGCCTGAGTTGTTCTCAGAAAGTATTTTCCCACACTTAGAAGGTGAACTTTGGGATGAGTTCTTTTTAGGGGGGAAGAATGTAAGAACCCAGTTTTTCACTCAAGTATTGATCCTTTAATTTTCGTTATAATTCCTTAATTCATAACAAATATGTATTATTAGTGGGTTATTGAAGGTCCCGAGAGTTTCTGGGCCTTGTTCGGAGCTTGAGACACATCTTGTTGAAAAAATGGTCCTATCACATGGTTAGAGTAAACTGTGCAGGTAGGGCGCATGGTTATATCTAACCGTGCGAATTGTCTTCATTTTCAGGCAGAACCACATTGCATTGTTGGTGCACAGTTTCTATAAATGTGAGGCCTAAGAATGTGGTACACCCCGTTCTCTAGGTACTTGTGCATGGTTTGTGCACGATTTGAAAAAAAGTGTGAGCAAGCCTTATACAAGAAAATTTTTGGGTAATTTTACCATTTTACCGTTAATGATCTAATTTAACATCCTCCATAATCTTATACAATTTTCCAGTGGGTGAACTCTATTTTCTCTCATTTTGGAGATTTTTGAAGGCATAAGATAGGGATCAAGAGATATACTTCATCTAGGATCCATTTGGGCTTCTATTCATCTCATTGGATGCATAATAGTATGTACTTGAGTCATTTTGATATGTTCTTCCTCTCTCTTACCCTTGACCAGGTTATCATGGTGTGAATATTTTTACATTTTCCTCATATCTACTCTGATCCAAGACAAATCAGAGGCCAATACTAGAGGAGGAGAGTCGTATGAGCCTAAGGTGGGTGATTTATTACTCATCCCTCAAGTTCATTGATCTTCAAAATGTCATGTGGGGCCCAAAAATTTTATCAGGTATTGTTAATTGAATTTATATTCAATTCATATAATCATTAGAACCATATGGTTATGCTCATTCCAAATATGTGATTAGTTTTTGATGGTTATGCCCACAACTCTATCCATCCCATGTAGGATGTTATGCCATAATTTTAATTTTAGTGTTTTGACATAGTTGAGCCACTGTTCTAGAATTCCATGGCTCGACCTTTCTAAGGGTAATCTTATCTATATAAATGGTTTAATTTTAATAGAGAATTACATAATGGAAAGTATCATGTATGCTCACCACTTTATCTGCATATGGTAAGTGACTCAATTAGATAATTAAATGTGAAATGGAAATCAACAATTATACTAAGTTTATGACTTGGATTTTTAAATGTAATTGAATAATAGGTTACATGTTTTTAGAACCTTGTACCACGTTAACAGAAGTTAGAAAAGTGAACCTTGATTTATGAAAATATATTAAATGGATTAAATTAATGGTTGAATGCTACTTCGCCTTATTGCACTAATTAAATCCAAGGATTGTACTAAATAGACTTATTGATTAAATATGACTTGAATAAATGGTTTCATGCTCAATTAACCTTTTCATACTATTGGAAGGTAATGGCTTGATCCTTATGAATTATATAAGAAATCTTAATAAAAATAAGGGTGTCCTAACTCGAGATCACCTTGGATTCCTAAGGGATTATATTGAGCACTCAAGGACCAAATTCCAAATTCAAGGATACAACTTTCTTAGATTGAGACCCACCTAGAACCCAATCTTTGCATAAATTTGGATGTCTCGTATGAAACCATAGGATCCATCATTTAGTACTTCAGGATGCCTTGGATACACTCTTTAGATCTAGCATTGACACATAGGTTCTATGGTTAAATCCAATCAGGCAGTATCATTGCTTAGCCCTATTTTACCTTGGATGAAATCCATGGACTTGATAAGTGTCTTATTGTGAAATTAGTTGGACTATTCTCCTTAGAATACACTCATACCCCTAGCCAGTATATAGTTATTACTGAGTTAGAAACCCTTGAGATATACGTTGCCTTACTTATTACCTCAAAACATCATTGTTAATATAATTATAGGATTCCTTATTACATCTTTTAACATTTACATTTGTAAACATGGGACTTAAATATAAAATGGATGAAACCAAATAAAAAATTGGTTACATGTTCAAACACCAGCCAATGACTGAAGAAGGTATTTGGGGATTTAGTTACATTGTACTAATTTACTTTATAAGTGAAAGATTACAAATTGTTATATTTCCATTACATGAGCCTGATGTTATAGAGACCATTGGTGGTGGAACACTGATATATATCTAACACCCTCTCCAGGAACCATTTTGTACACATGGAAAACTACACGTATGTAGGTGTTGTCAAAGGGAAGCATACAACTTTGAACACTTTATTTCATACTATTTAGGATAAATATTGATAGCAGATGACTGATCCAGACCCCAAGTCTCATATGATATTATTATTTTTCTTTTATACTTTTTTGGAACATTTTATGCCCACTATCTTGTACCCATGTTTTCCAGTTTTATAGTGAAATGACATATCATAATCAGTTACTCCAGAAGATATAGTTTCTGTTATCCTTATCCATCTATTAATTTTTCATTCTTATTTTGTTTACTTTTATTACTTACACTATTTACCCCTATTTATATTTATCTGATGTGATACACTCTGGTAATGAGGGCATAATATACCCATGAACACCCTAGGCCCTCACTGTTAGTCGGAAACCTCTAGAGTTGGAGAATACGTGATGGATTCCATGTATCCCACAAGGATCAAGGCACCTATTAAGTGGTATCTCAGTTCGGGATGTTGCAAAAGTCCTTTCATATTGACCATCAGTTTGGGGGTGATTGGTCGTGATGAAATTCAATTAATTACTCATATTATATTGAATAAATATACAAAATTTAGATGTGAACCTTGAATCACAATTAGGGATGGTTGCAATTTTTACCCCATAAAACCTCACCACTTCCTTCATAGAAAACATGGTAGGTTTTTCATGTAACAAATATTCATAAATGGCAATTAAGTGGGTAGTCTGGGAGAGTCGATCCACAACAACCCATATCACATTGTTTACATTGAATGTTTTTGGGAGATTAGTGAAAAAGTCTATAATGAGATTCTACCATTTTCATGTGGTTATAGGCAATGCTTATATTATCCCTTTATAATTCTATATTTCTTAATTAACTAGATGATATACCAAACACCTTGAGATACACTATGAAATATCCATTTTCAAATTTCCCTGCCATAATTGCTCTCAAATATCTTGGTACATATTGGTACATCCAAGATGGATGGAGAGTGATGCGCTATGTGCATTATCCAGTACCTCCTTCTTTATCTCTGGTGACTAAGGAACATAATGCCTAGTTTCAAACCAAAATCACACCATCAACATTGATTTGGAACTCATGTATATTCTATTTCATTACTTCTTTCACCTTCTATTGTAGCTCCAAATAATCCCATTGTTCCTTCTTATCTTCTCTTTCATAGATGGTTAAGAAGTCATTTGTACAAGGAATGAAGTATTTATTACTTTTAAGATTCCCAAATCCATCATTTTAATTTCTATGAATGTTTGGTCTTTCTCAATTCGTATCATGAATAAAGTAAGATGGTATTTGTTTTCTAAGAGCATCATCTACAATGTTTTCCTTCCCGGGATGATAGTGTGTAGGGAAACCATAGTCCTTGATTATATCTAACCATTTACCTTAATTCATGTTTAGCTTATCTTTTTGAATATATAATTTAGGATATTGTGATCAGTATACATGTCACACTACTCACCATAGATGTATTTCCTCCAAATTTTCAAGGAAAAAGTCATATATTTGGCACCAAATCAAGCGTTTGGTAGTTATTCTCATGGATCTTCAACTCTTGTGAGGCATAAACTATCACTTTATCATTCTGTATTAGTAAAAAACCTAAGAATTTTTTCAAAGCATCATAGTATATCAAAAAATATCCCCACTTGTTATAAGTGTGAGCATAGGTGCACTGATTAGCCTCTTCTTGAGGTCCTTAAATATTTCTTCATATTATTCCATCCAGAAAAATTTTACCCATTTCTGTGTTAACATAGTTATCAGGTTAGATAGTCATGATAAATTCATTAATTTTTTTTAGTATTTCCAATCTAAGATATAAAAACTGTGGATATATGTTACATATGTTGGCCTGATCCACTACTCAATTGAATTAGTTTTATAGGGGTCCACATATATCCCTTTGTTGGTAATAAAATTCCACAAGAATGATACTTCCTCTATCCTGAAATCACATATATATAATTTTCATATAGTTTTCCTTCCACACATTCATTAGCAAAATATTTAAATTCTCTTCATATTCCTCCCTGATCTTATAGTATATTCGAATATCATCACTAAAGACTAAAAATTATTTGTTGAGGTAATATCTAAACTCTCTATTTATTAATTCTACAAATATTTCTAGTGAATTAAAGAGTTTTAAGGGACTCACAATGAATTCATAGTGTCCATAAATCATTCTAAAGGAAGTATTGAAAATATCTTCCTTCTTCATCTTTAATTGGTGATATTCTGACTGAAGGTCCCCCTTAGATAAATACTTATCCCCACATAGTTGACTAAAAAATTCATCTATCTATGGTAGGGGATAAAAATTCTTTATGAATATTTTTTGAGCTCACGATAATCAATGCAGAGGTGCACTGATCTATCATTTTTCTTGATGAAGAGGATCGGTTCACCCCTTGGTGAATCACTCAAGCATATAAAACTGCCATCCACATTCTATTGTAACTACTTCTTCAGTTCCTCCAACACAATAATGACCATTATATAAATAATATTTGATGAGAGTAGTTATCCAAGAATAAGTTATATTGAAAACTCAACCTATCAGTTGAGAGGATTACCGGACAATTTTTCATGGAACCCATCCGTATAGTCCCTCACAATTGGAATGTCTTCGAAAATGATTCTCTCCTTTGACTTTGGGACTTCCTATCCCGGGTTCCACACTTCGATGATCGGAGCTGATGTGACACATATCCACAAGAACGCCTCACCATATTCTAGATGTTTCCGACTAAAAGAAAGGGTCAGATATAGATCACGTGAAGACTATATTTTCTTTATTAGAGTAACACTATAGTGAAAATAAAGATTCAATAACCAAATGACATAACCATAAACAAAATAAATCAATATCATAGGATGAAAAAAACTGTAAATACAATATAAAAACTGAAAAGTAGATATGCAATGCTAGAATATGTGCCAAGTGTCAAAATGAAAACCCAAAAGTAAAGACAATTAGAACTCCCAAGAGGGTCTCGAACCACATCTTGTTCCCTCATCCAATCTCTATCTCATACCATCCATCTAACATAGGGTCTTTTCCCTTATCCTATCTTGTAAACATGATGGCTATTTGGGTACTGACTAGGAAGCCTGAGTAGGGTGTGGGTAAACCTAAGTAGGCCACCACCAAAAGTTTCTAAAACAATATTGAGTCAATAAAATTTTTATGTAGTTGTATAAAGAATGCGTAAAAGTAATAAAGTAAAATTTTTACACTTATTCAATTATTATTTATTTAACCACATAACACTAAGTTTACTAAGGACACCTGAACTCTCAATACCTGCTTCAGCCAACACCTGAGTATGAACTATCCCCATGGGATATCATATATCTGAATTCCATTATTTTTATTCATTATCATAATTCACATATGAATTCCATTATTACCATTTATTGTATAAAATGACATATGAATTTCATTGTTACCATTCATTGTCTCAATTCATGCTATAGACTTTTGATACAGCAGACCCTGTCCCATATACAATCATCACATATGAATTCCATTGTTACCATTCATCATTTCAATTCAAACTATTAGATTTTGATATAGTAGACACTATCTGTAGAGACTCAAATCTTTACATACATAGACATTACATTACTTTTGCGGAATACTTAATACATAAAAAAACAGACACTAAAGGACCGTAATAGTTTAGTGTCTTTGGAAACTCGGAATGTAATCTTCTAATCATGGTGAAAGATCTTCAAAATGTCCCATAAAGATCTTCCCATTTGGTTTTCTAACCTAAAACCATTCTTTATATCCTGGGTAAAAGAAAACATAAAAAGGGTGAGCTCAAATTCTTAGTATGGGAAATCATAGAGAACATAAAACAATCCATAAACATTTGAATGAAAAAACTTGAACATAAAATATAAAAAACAAAATCTTGAGCAAAGACATAAATCTTGGAAGTACGTAAGGCATATACCATAAAGGAACATCAATCATTATACAATAGCATGGGAATAAAACATTTAATTGTGACAAACCATTAATCACATGATATGATTTCCATAGTATCCAAGGCATTGCTGCCAAGACCATCTTAGTGGACAAAGTCCCTTTCTGAATCGAGTTCACTCCTCGTTCCAGTCCTGTAACACTGAACCAGATTAACTTACCATTACAGCCATGTCTATCTCATGAGATATAAATCTTTACCCAATGCATTAGAGGGAGATATAGGTCCCACCCATCTCATAATGAAATCATTCTTTTGTGTTCCACAAAATCATAAGTCATACATCATACCATAACCAATGAAATAGAATGAGATTCTTAAACATCATGCCATCATAACATAATCCATATAAAAAAATGGATATCATTTCATCATAAGAAGAATCAATCCATGTAAATAATGGAGACATTATACTTGAAACATAAACATATTAAATAATTTCATTTTAGATCGAAAATAGTTTTGATAAAACACTTGAAATGAATTCTTGAGGAAAATATACTTTCTTCTTCTAAATCATTTTATTTTCACAAAATGCCATGAAATTTTAAAAGAAAAGGGTTTTGTTGAGAATAATAATACAATATTGTATAGGAATCATCATGAAAATGAGGCGTTATGAAACCGTAAAAATATGTTCATTCCGTATAAGTGAAAATTAACATTCTCCTCGTACTTTTGTCGGAAAAGTCAAAACGTTCCTCATGTGGTAAACAAAAGTAAGACTCCTTTCATAACATGTGGTAAAATTTAAAAATGGGTAAAAGGCCATTAAACATTCATGAAAACATTTTCAGAAAATAGGGACACGAATGATAACAAAACCCCCAGTATGTACTTACGAATAAACAATCACGGATAAGAGCGATATTGGAATAGTTATCCCTTACCTTATGTACGATATGCTTAGTATGTATCCAAAACTCATGTATAATGATTTAAATAATGTCATTGACTTATCACAGAATCATATTCATTGTTATGATATCATATATGGTTCACTTATGATATTATATTACCCGTTCTTTTGTAAATTCCATGTTAAAGTAGCGTTTTGGGTAAAATCGTTTCATTTATCGTACGTGTTTCGACTTGTTGTTCTTGATATTATTACTTATATCCTAAATTACTTAATTCCAGAATGTAGAACATTATTTATATATAATATATATTTAGTATATAAATATATATATGATAGATCGATAAATGGAATGAAATAAATCGTTCATGGAGACAGTAGGTCGTACGTACGCATGAACACTATTTTCATTTCCTTATTGAATTGAATGAAATTAAGTAGATGACATACATATATATACATAAATCCATTATCATTATTATGTAATATATTTCATTATTATTCATTATATATAATTTATAATCATTCATGAATGGTTAACATGGAGAATGAATCACATCTCGTCGTGTAGACGATTGTCCGTATATACGCACGAGCGATTATATCATTCCCATGATCGTGGAATTTTATTGAAGTGTATAACATTTCAGAATCAATATTACTTCACAATAATAATATATAGTTATTTATTTACACCATTATACCCATCCAAGTAAGGTGGTGGTCGAAAACAGATTAGACCACGGTGTGGAGATGGTATTCTGTACATACGTACGCGGGGTGATTTCATTTTCCGTAGGATGGATAGAAGGTGAAATAGGGTTGTTTAATATTTATAATGACATATCAGTATATAATTAATACTGATGTTATTACTTTATAAAGAAACAACTAAATAAGAGGAAGTAGAAGAAGAAAGAAACTTGAAAGAGTCAGTAGAAGAGATTACCTCTTCCTCGACGCACCTCCTTTAAAATTCTTCTTAGGGCACTAGAATTGGTCTTTTGAGAAGATTATAACCTCTATGATGTAAATAGAGAGGTTGAGAAGAGGAATTGGCAGGGGTTTTCTGAGATTCATGGCTCAAAAGGGTGTGAAGAGAAGAGGGAAGGGGTGCCCTTTTTATAAGGGAGGAGAGGGGCACCTTTGAAAAAACATAAAATATTATTTTATAATAAAGTCATATTCGGTTTATAATAGCTCCAAATTGATTTATTTAGAAGATAAAGTGGGGATGAGTCGCAATAATTTCAACCAATAGGTTTTATTCAAGTTTAGGTTACTATTTTAACCTTATCATTTAGATTTAACTCTTAGTTAAATAATTTAACTTTTACCGTGTCTTATTGTTTTCTTACACTATATGGTTAATAAATGTACTATAACAAGAAAAAACCCCCATGTGGTTCATTATTAACATATATATCCTTTTCTAAGTCATTTTTCCGAACCTTAGATTTTTATGAATATAATAACAAATAATAATATAATATTTGTTTTAAAAATTATTTTATGTCAAATTTGACACTATTTTATAATTGATTTTTGTGAAAATCATAACAGAATGATTAGTTAAGAACAGTTAATTAAATAAATACTAACATTTCATATTAACCTATAAAATTAGTTTAATTCATAAAAAGTCTCAAATTAGATTTATTTGGGTATTTATAATATCAATTATTTTAATATTTCATTATTTAGGTAATTACTGCATTACCATTGTGTCATAATTAACTTAAATTATTTAATGTCTAAAAATTATAAATAAAATACCATTAGGTAGGAAATATTTTTATCTTTTTAATTAATATTTACAGTCTAATTTATCTTATGTATAACCCTATATTAAAAATGTTTTAGTTATTAAACTTTGATTTTAACTATTTTAACTCTTTTTTAAATAAAATAATAATAAATGTTCTAATCTAATCCAAGTGGACCTAAAGGGAAATATTTTATTCCTAAGTTTGTTTTTGGTCGAATTAAACTTATCCAATAGAATTAGTACATGTGTTAGGGTAATAATAATATCATTTTTACCCTTAAATACCCTATTTACTTTTAACCGTGGTAAATAAAAGTAAAAAGTTACTATTCACCAAAAATTATTTTTATCTTATTGAACCACATTTTACTCTTTTATATTAAATGTTTCTCTCGGATTTTCAAAATTCCACTCACAGAAGTGGTAAAATTAAGTTTTATGTAAGTTTGCAAAAAGCTCATAGGAGGTAGGTAAAAGACGGTGAAAAGATCAATAAAAATTTTATATATCTAAAATTATTATAAAATGACTCCAATGAATTAAATTTTACTTATATAGGTATTATGTATCAATTTTTGACCTAAAATAAATTTAAATATTATAAATAATTATTTAAATAAAAATTCGGTTTTTAAATAGTTACCTAGTGTTTTCACTATTCATCAAAAATGGAAAGTTTTCAGAAAAATACAAAAAATTTACCCTAGGATAATTTCGATATTCTGAATCCAAAAATGAAGTCCATTTTGAAAGATTAAATTTATAAAATTTAAAAAAGTGGGTATTAATATTCATAACGGCTAGTTCATAATAATATTATAATAATATCTCGTTTAGTGAAACTTGGTATTGCGTACTACACACACTATCAGAGAAGGTCTTGATTGTGTGTAATGTAAGAAAAGTCAGGGCTGCGTGTAATGAAAGCTCTGTTTAGTGTTGTGTATAACATAATCAATTTTTTTTTTCATTTATACATTAAACAAAATCTATACTTAATGTTGTGTAGAATAATTTCCACAAAACTAACATGAAATTGTGTATAACACGAGCCAAGAATAGTGTTGCGTATATTGAAAGCTAATACGGTGTTGCATATAGTACAATCTAATCTTGGTGTAGTTTATAATAGAAGACATCAAAGAAATTAAAAATAATATATCTCATAAAATCTCAGGGTGTTACATTCTACCCCCCTTAAAATGAATTTCGCCCTCGAAATTCATTGGGGTTATAAATGGTTTATTAATGAGAGTTTCTTCCATAGAAACACACATCGTAAAAAGGAATACTAAAACTTACTTTTAAAAATGAACGTTAGAAAAAAATGGATACCTAATGTAACTCATCAATTGGGTTCCCACATAGGAGATCATAGGTGAAAATATGGATATGGAAGAGAAATCTAACTGTCAAGTTCTGATGGAGAGTGGTAGAGAACATGGCTAGGAAAAATCCAATAGTCACAAAGCCATAAAATTGTGATGATCTGAGGTACCATATAATTCATCATATATGAGATCACTAGGACAACATTTTTGTTTTTCAAGATCATTTCCCTAAAGTTGAAGAATTTTTGAATTAAAAGAAATACTTACTTGATTTTGGTACAATCTCAATGTTGATTATGCCTCGAACAATTTCAAATTCATCTCTTAAAGAAATGAAGTTTAATTTTTCTTTTGCGAAGTGTTAGCAGATCATGCGATAGAATGATAGGTCATTCCATCTGTCTCAAACATAGGGTTAGAAAAAGTTATATACATAAGTCCACCTATGGTGAGATTAATCAGATATGGTTCCAAAATGGACTTATACTTCCTCTATCATCCTTCTTAATAAAATAAATCTAGTTTCTACTAACCAGGGTCTTCCTGTAAGCCAGTGGTAGGCGATAAAGGCCTGTCGCACTTCTGTGGTGGGTTCGATTCCCACAACCTCAACACAATGGGTTGAATCCCATCCTATGGGTTGTCCTTTTTCTAAAACTATACTATCATAACATTTCATAAATAAAAAGTTATATCCTTAACCAATACTATATGATTTCCATTCCAACCTTTAGGCTTATCGAAAATACTTCTATCCGATTACTAAAAATTTCATCTACCGAGCATGTGAATTCCTTCATTTATCCCCCATATATCATAAGGTATATCTTGTTGGTCACATTCCAAACATGTGAATACCTTAATCATGTATTCTCTTGAAAATTGAATACTTGTTGAACCTTAGTAAAAACATGAATGTTGTCAAAAGTTAACTCTTTCCACATACCAAAAATCCCAAAAATTCTATATACTCAGACCATGATATCACTTAGTCCTTATATCAATCATGAGCTCATGAATACTATAAAAAATATTATTTTCTCCTTATCTATTCATTATACACATATCATCTTCTTTCCAAAAATATCTGAATAAACTTTCATGTTTATCGATACCATTCAACATATACTTTCAAATAATTTAGGAAAAACAATAGTGTAACAATCCTTAGATGATTATTTATTCCATAGTACCATTAACTATACAACATAACTCTTGATAAACATAAATCATTTCATAACCTTCTTAAACCATTGGCCAAGTTTCAACACTTCTTTCATCTCAAATCATTTGTAGTCTCCTCATCATCATCCACATAAATACTACCCATAGGACTATGCTGATTCTCTTCATGAGATTCTCCCTTAGGGAATTGGTTTTCATAATGTCCATACATTCCACATTAAAAACATCTAATCATTATTTATGTCGTATAAATACCATTATCTTTCTCCATGGTGTTAACTGAACCTTTTCCTTTGAACTTACTGGATTTGTGCCCTTCTTTTCCACACCCAAAGAATCTTCCAGTTACTTTGAAACATTCTCCTTAACGCCTCTTCCCACATGATTTACATGAGAGAAATTGAACTTTCTTTCCTCTATAATCATCATGAAACTCCATCATTCTCTTATTAGATGAGTCCGGAAACTTACCAAAGTTGATATCATTGATCATATTATGAGATTGCTGATTAGGCATAATAACGAGGTCTGGACTTCCAAATACCGTTTCATTTGGTTTCTCATGAATAATATCATTCCATTGTCCATCATATCCTCCATTATCATGAATCTTCCTGTTTCCAGCCATTTTCTAAAACCCAAAAAGAATAGTGTGAGAGGAAAAAATCATGTTAGGGAAAACAACATAATAAAGGGGGAGTACCTTTAATATATAACATCTTAGGGTTAATTCTAAAATTATTACATTAATTCTAGTACTATAACCTATAATTATACTTAACCTTAGTGAATTCCCTAGACATACCATAGAAATATCTCTAGGGATCTCGTTAAAGTTTTTGCATCCTAGTTTCCAAAGGTTAACTAAAACTTTCCTTTGATACCAACTGTAGAGACCCAAAGCTTGACGTACATAGACATTACATTACTTTTGTGGAATACTTAATACATAATAAAAACAGACACCAAAGGACCGTAATAGTTTAGTGTCTTTGGAAACTCGGAACGTAATCTTCTAATCATGGTGAAAGATCTTCAACATCTCCCATAAAGATCTTCCCCTTTGGTTTTCTTACCTAAAACCTTTCTTTATATCTCTGGGAAAAGAAAACATAAAAAGGGTGAGCTCAAATGCTAAGTAAGGGAAATCATAGAGAACATAAAACAATCGATAAACATTTGAATGCAAAGACATGAACATAAAATCTAAACATCAAAATCATGAGAAAAGACATAAATATTGGAAGTACATAAGACATATATCATAAAGGAACATCAATCATGATAAAATAGCATGGGAATAAAACATGTAATTGTGGAAAACCTTTAATCACATGATATGATTTCTATAGTATCCAAGGCATTGCTACCAAGACCATCTTAGTTGACAAAGTCCCTTTCTGAATCAAGTTCACTCCTCATTCGAGTCCTGTAACACTGAAACAGATTAACTTACCATTCCAGCCATTTATATCTCATGAGATATAAATATTTACCCAATGCATTTGAGGGAGTTATAGGTCCCACCCATCTCATAATGAAATCATTCTTTCGTGTGCCACAAAATCATAAATCATACATCATACCATAACCCATGAAATAGAATGGGATTCTTAAACATCATGCCATCATAACATAATCCATATAAAAAAATGGATATCATTTCATCATAAGAATAATCAAACCATGTAAATAATAGAGACATTATACTTGAAATATAAACAAATAAAATAATGTCATTTTAGATGGAAAATAGTTTTGATAAAACAATTGAAATGAATTCTTGAGGAAAATATCCTTTCTTCTTATAAATCATTTTCTTTTCAAAAAATGCCATGAAATTTTAAAAGAAAAGGGTTTTTTTGAAAATAATAATACAATCTTGTAGAGTAAGATTCATGAAAATGAGGCGTTATGAAACCGTAAAAATCCGTTCACGCCGTATAAGTTAAAAATAACATTCTCCTCGTACTTTTTTTGGAAAAGTCAAAAAGTTGCTCGTGTGGTAAACAAAAGTAAGATTCCTTTCATAAAATGTGGTAAAATTAAAAAATGGGTAAAAGGGACATTAAAAATACTTGAAAACATTTTTATAAAATAGGTACATGGATGATAATAAAAATCCCAGTAAATAATTACGGATTAACAATCTTAGATAAGAGCGATATTGGAATAGTTATCCCTTAACTTATGTCTGATATGCTTCGTATGTATCCGAAACTCCTGTATAATGATTTAAATAATGTCATTCACTTATTACAGAATCATATTCATTGTTATGATATCATATATGGTTCACTTATGACATTATATTACCCGTTCTTTTGTAAATTCCAGATTAAAGCAGCGTTTTGGGTAAAATCATTTCATTTATCGTACGTGTTTCGACATGTTTTTCTTGATATTATTACTTATATCCTGATTTACTTAATTCCAGAATGTAAAACACGATTTATATATAATATATATTCAGTATATAAATATATATATATATGATAGATCGATAAATGGAATGAAATACACCGATCATGGAGACGGTAGGCCGTACGTATGCATGGACGCTGTTTTCGTTTCCTTATTGAATTGAATGGAATTAAGTAAATGACATACATATATATATATACATAAATACAGTATCATTATTATGTCATATATTTCATTATTATTCATTATATATAATTTATAATCATTCATGAATGGTTAACATTGAGAATGAATCTCCTTGCGTCGTGGAGACGGTAGTCCGTACGTATGCACGAGCGATGATATCATTCCCATGGTCATGGAATTGTATTGAAGTGTATAGTATTTCATAATCAATATTACTTTACAATAATCATATATAGTTATTTATTTACACCATTATACCCATCCAATTAAGGTGGTGGTCGAAAACAGATTACACCACGTTGTGGAGACAGTATTCCGTACGTACGCACGCGTGATGATTTCGTTTTCCATAGGATTTATAGAAGGTGAAATAGGGTTGTTTAATATTTATAATAACATATAAGTATATTATTAATACTGATGTTATTACTTTATAATGAAACAAGTAAATAAGAGGAAGTAGAAGATGAAAGAAACTTGAAAGAGTCGGTAGAAGAGATTACCTCTTCCTCGACGCACCTCCTTTAAACTTCTTCTTAGGGAACTAGAGTTGTTCTTTTGAGAAGACCAGAACCTCTATGAAGTAACTAAAGAGGTTTATAAGAGGAATTGGCAGGGGTTGTCTGAGCTTCAAGGCTCAAAAGGGTGTTAAGAGAAGATAGAAGGGGTGCCCTTTTTATAAAGGAGGAGAGGGGCACCTTTGGAAGAACTTAAAATATTATTTTATAATAAAGTCATATTCGGTTTATAATAGCTCCAAATTGATTTATTTCAAAGATAAAGTGGGTAGTGGTATAAATAATCTCAACCAATAGGTTTTAAAAATGTTTAGGTTACTATTTTAACTTTATCATTTATATTTAACTCTAAGTTAAATAATTTAACTTTTACTGTGTCTTCTTGTTTTCTTACACTATATGGTTAATAAACTTACTATAACAAGCAAAATGAACAAAAAGTGGTTCATTAGTAATATATATATCCTTATATAAGTAATTTTTCTGAACCTTAGATTTTTAATAATATAATAGCAATTAATAATATAATATATTTTTTAAAAAAACTATTTTATGTCAATTTTGACACTATTTTGTAATTAATTTTTGTGAAAATCATAAAAGAATGGTTAGTTCAAAAAACGTTAATTAAATCAATACTAACATGTCATATTAACCTAGAAAATTAGTGTAATTTATAAAAAGTCTCAAATTACATTTATTTGGGTATTTATAATATCAATTATTTTAATATTTCATTATTTAGGTAATTACTGCATCACCATTGTGTCATAAATAACATAAATTATTTAATGTCTAAAAATTATAAATATAATACCATTAGGTAGGAAATATTTTTAACTTTATAATGAATATTTATAGTCAAATTTATCTTATGTATAACCCTATATTAAATATGTTTAAGTTATTAAACTTTGATTTTAACTATTTTAACACTTTTTAAATTAAAATAATAATAAATGTCCTAATCTAATCCAAGTGGACCTAAAGGGAAATATTTTATTCCAAAGGTTGTTTTTGATCGAATTACACTTATCCAATAGAATTAGGACATGTGTTAGGGTAATAATAATATCATTTTTACCCTTAATTACCCTATTTACTTTTAACCGTGGTAAATAAAATTAAAACGTTACTATTCACAAAAAAATATTTTTATCTTATTGAACCATTTTTTACTCCATGATATTAACCGTGTCTCTCGAATTTTCTAAATTCCACTCACAGAAGAGGTAAAATTATGTTTTATGTAAGTTTGCAAAAAGCTCTTATGAGGTAGGTAAAAGACGGTGAAAAGTTCAATTAAATTTTTATATATCTAAAATTATTATAAAATGACCCCAATGTATTAAATTTTACTTATATAGGTATTATGTATCAATTTTTGACCTAAAATAAAATAAAATAAAATAAATTATTATTTAAATAAAATGTCGGTTTTTAAATAGTAACCTAGTGTTTTCACTATTCATCAAAAATTGAAAGTTTTCAGAAAAATACCAAAAATTCACCCTAGGCTAATTTCGATATTCCGAATCCAAAATTGAAGTGCATTTTGAATGATAAAATTTATAAAATTTCAAAAAGTAGGTATTACTATTCATAATGGCTAGTTCATAATAATATTATAATAGTATCTCGTTTAGTGAAACTTGGTATTGCGTACTACACACGCTATTGAAGAAGGTCTTGATTGCGTGTAAATCAAGCAAAGTCAGAGATGCGTGTAGTGAAAGCTCTATTTAGTGTTGCGTATAACATAATAAAAACATTTTTCATTTATACATTAAACAAAATCTATACTTAATGTTGTGTAGAATAATTTCCACAAAACGAACTTGAAATTGTGTATAACACGAGCCAAGAATAGTGTTGCGTATACTGCAAGCTAATACGGTGTTGCGTATAATACAAGCTAATCTTGGTGTAGTGTATAATAGAATACATCAAAGAAATTAAAAATAATATATCTCATAAAATTCGGGGTGTTACACTATCCCACACACAATTATCACATATTTATTCCATTATTACCACTCATCATTTCTTATCACACTATGGGATTTTGATGCAATAGACCATGTCCCACACATGATCGTCACATTAATTAATTCACCAATTAATTAATCAAATTCAACAATTTCATATACCCATCATTCAATTAATTAATTCATCAATTAATTAATCGCATAAATCCCTTCAATTAATTCCACAATTAATCTTCAATTTTAATTAAATTAATTAATTAAATAATTAAGTAATCATTTCACAATCATAACACTAATAATTAATTCAAAAATTAATTATTCACATATCACAATCTCAACATTACATAATTAAGTCAACAATAAATTACTCAAATTCTTAATATCAATATCGCATAATTAATTCAATATTTAATTATTCCAATTATCAATTCAATATTATAATAATTAAATAAATAGTTAATTATTCCCCAAATCCCATAGTTTCTATATTCTGATAATTAAATCTATAACTAATTATCCTCATTTATACATTCTATTAATTAATTAATTTACAAAATTAATTAATTCAATTAAGAAATTAAATTTCTAAAAAAAACCCCCTAAATCATTAAATTACAAACATTTAATTGAAATCATCAATATGGGATTTAAATAATAATATCACCTACCTAAATTCATTGACAACACTCATCAATGAAAGAATACCCAATTTGAAGTAGATTAATCAAGAACACAATGAAGAACACAATCTACATAAAAAAATCTACATACACGATCAAACAAATAAAGCTGTAATAAACAGAGATCTAGATCAAGAATCTACAATGGATAAAAAACATTTTAAATATTGTATAATAACTATAAAGATACAGGAAACCAATCGAGATGAGATTCACTTTCTGGGGAAGGTGTAGATCTTCAATCTAGACTTTGAATCGCCAAGAATAGAGGTCAGAAGCCTTCAGAATCCATCATGGAGCCTCCAAAATCAAGAGGAATTGTTAAGAGATTATTTGGGGTTGATTTTGGGATAATTAGGGCATTCATGTATTTTTTTAAAAAAAACGGATTAATTAAAACCACATGTAATGTTTCTTGGGAAGAGGTACACAGTTTGTGAAATAGTTCCCCTCTTCTCAGGGGTGCATAGTTTCTCCCTTTAGAGAACACTATTTGATAAAATCTACACTAGTTTTGTGAATACCCTCTATTTGAGATCACACAGTTTGTTGGGCTGGGGGGCAAGGGTTTCCCTAACCATGCACCAACTCTACACTGTCGTTCTTCTTCCATTTTCCTCAAATATTCAGCCAAACAAACCCCAAGGTAAAACCCAAATGAAATTCAATTAACGTAAGGAACAAATATTACCTGAAAATGAGCCCAAGACATATCTAGAAAAGGTTGAGGTTTTAAAATATCCCCACCTTATAACATCTCATCCTTATGGTTTACCCTTAAGCATATCTAATATTTTTAGTCAAAAGGATTGGACCACTAAGTCCATTTATTTGCTTCTCTCTCCCATGCATCCTTCTTCACACACCTATGCTACGACAATACAAAAACTACTAGAATGATATTTCCCAACAACACATTCTCACTATGAGTGAACACATGTATCATATTTTCCTTAATGGATGCATCAATATCAAGATCAATATAATCTATATCGATCACATGAGAATGGTTTAGGTGATACCACTGAAGTTATGAAACATGGAAAACAACATTCATAACACTGTATCTTTGTGTAATATAGAATTAGTATTCCGTCAACATGATTATCTCCATAACCTCAAACTGTCCAAAAAACCTAGGTGTCATATTAATTTATCTCTATATCCCATGGTGACCAAACCTATGTGACACCTAAAGAAATACATGATCACCCTCTATAACCTTTATGGGTCATCAAATTCTAGAACCATACAAATGTTGTCCACTACGATCCATAGAAATATTCTTCTGTATCAACTAAACCAGCTCTGACATCTCCTACACTAGGCTTAGTCTAATAACTCTGACTCACATTCCTACATACATCATAGATGTGATCTACACAACCCTTTAAAAATAGCAATTTATGGGGTCATCTATATCATCACATGATAAATGTTGTAACAGGAGAACTACACTTAATATAATTTCTTATCCCAAGACCAATTGAAGTTTAGGACACATGACTAAACCATATCCTTGAGCACCCACATAGTACACTCCAAATTTCCATCTATCTATGAGAGGGAAGGAATACCCAATGAAACATGGGTACCTAGAGAATTCTGTAAGCCCAACCAGAAGAGAGAAATAAAACATGAGTCGTGGTTTGAAACAATAGTTTGTGTTACCCTGTCTAGACAGACTATCCCTTGAACATATAGTTCTCCCAACTGATCTATTGAGAAAGTCCTCTACACTGGTAAGAAATTCCCTACCTTTGTCAAATGGTCCAAAATTACCCAAATAGAATCATTTTTCTGAGACATCCTTGAGAGATCCACCATAATTTCCATAGTCACATCATCCCATTTTCATAATAGAATGTGAAATGACTATTAGACCACCATGTCATTGATTCTTGATCTTTACATATTGAAAGGTGTAGCATCATTTCAGAAACCCTGGTATCTCCTTTTTTATTCCCGACCACCAAAACTGTCATAATAAATAACTATACATTTTGGTCCCACATGGATGCGATTCCCACTTTGATGCAAGAAAATCATGCATAATATCCTCCCACATGCTCCTAGACACAACCCCAAGATTTATGAACATGTTGACCTCATCCTCATATATGGTCTAATCAGAAGGTGAATCCCCACCTTCAAGGATTTACCTCAAGGTCAAACATACAAGATCCTTATAATATCCATCTTTGATCCATCTCAATAGTGTATACTCTACTGATAATGATATGAGAGTCTTCTGTTCCCTACTCTACTAAACCACAACATGAATCTCATCTAGTAGAGTCATCATCTTCGACTTAGCACTGGACACATGAACAACCTGGGTCTGAGTTCTTCTACCTAAAGAATTAGTAACACTGTTTCAATTTCTGAGGGTATATGCTAGCTCAAAATCAAATGACTACATATAATGAAACCATATATGTATCTAAAAAATTCAAATATCATTTGAGGAAGATATAATTTAGGCTATTGTGATCAATATACAAAATAAAATTCTCACCACATAGATAATACCACCAACACTTTAATGCATAAACCATTTCATCCAACTTGAGATCATGCGTAGGGTAGTTCTATTCATGTTCTTTAACTGCAGAGACCCATACTCTACAAATTAAACTCCTTGTATCAACACAACACCAAGACAAAACCATAAGCATCACAAAACACCGTATAATCCCTAACGTGACCAGGTTGTATCAAGTTCAGGGTTTATTTCAAGTGCTTTTTCAACTAATGGGAGTCATTTGAACACAATTCCAACAAGTAAGTCTTTATCCCTTTTTCTGGTTAAGACTATAAGTGGCACTTCCAATTAGGAAAATCTTAGATGAATCTTTGATAATATCCAGATAACCCCAGAAAGCCATGGATATAAAAAAATTCATAGGATGTTGCTAGGAAACCACTACCTAGACCTTTTCTAGGTCTACCAACATACCTTCCTCTAAGATGATGTGACCCAAGAAGTATACATCGTCAATACAAAACTAATACTTATATATATTTGTGTATATAATAGGCTCTATTACTATACTGAGGATGACGTTAAGATGCTTGTAATGATTGTCACGAGTCCTAGAGTACACCATGTTATCATCCAAAAAAACTACCACAAACTAGTCTATGTATGGTTGGACGATTCTATTCATTGTGTCCATAAACATTGCTGGTGCATTAGTCAATCGAAACAACATTATGACGAAGTCATCTTGGCCATACCTGCTTTGAAAAGTAGTCCTTGGTATATGGGAAGTTTAAACTCCCAATTGATGATATCCTGATCTCAATTAAAAATTAGAGAGAATACATGATCCTCTCAACTTGGCCAAATAAATCATTTATACATGGAAGAGGATACCAGTTCTTCACTACCGTCTAGTTCAACTTTCGATAATCAACACAGAAGCATAGAGTCGCAAAAACCTTCCTAGTAAAGAACACTAGAGGAACCCAAGGAGACATAGTCAGTCAAATAACCCCCTTATCCTATAATTATTATAAATGATTCTTGAACTCTTGATGCGCTATTGGTTACATTTTATATGGTGGAATAGAAACCAGCTTAGTCATTAACATGCCATCAATTGTAAATTCCACATATCTCTCAAATGAAAACCCTGATAAATATTCATGAAACACATCCTAAAATCTATTCAATATGGGTGGAAATACATCTAACTTAACACCTCCATCATCCAGCAATAGGCTTTAAACTTTGTTGGTAAGATGCCCTAGTAGCTGTAATATCAGCCTTGCACGACCTCCTTTGATATCCCACTCTACATGGTGAATGTACGTGTCACCATCAGGATAAATTAACATCACTCTCCTGTAGTAAAAATCTATGTAGTCGAGGTATGATACTAGCCATTCCATACCCACAAATAGGTAAAATCCTATCATGATTAGAATTTATAAATCTAAAAGAAAATTTTTCTCCCCAACCATGAGATAACATCCCTTGCATATAATGATGTCTCTATACCTTAATCACAGTGGTGTATCTGTCTTCAAAAACCCACTCACAAACTCCACCGCTAGGATGAAACCATTTAAAATATATATATAAATAAAGGACTGATAGGCACTAGTTTCAAATAAGGAACTATATAATTTAGAATCTACAAGAACATAACCTCTTACTATCGAGGGTCCAGCCTCGCCATCCAAAAGTTTAAACTAGAACACATGAAACTATCCTACCCCTCTTCCCTATGATGATGTATGAGTCCCCTATGATACACCACTCTACTAATACCAGATGTCATTCCTAGAATTACCTCATCCACTACCTCCACCCCCTCTTCTAGTAGATCTCTATCTACCGGATTGATAAGAAATATAAGATCCCCTTCCTATATGTTCGCTATGTCTAGTAACTCTATAAATTCTCATCTTTCATGGGTTCCTACATAAAATCTATATATTTACCATGTTTTTTCAATATTTAAACTCTACTATTGGCCTAGGGCACTGTCTTCAGATGTTTCTCAAACTACCACCCTGGTGAAAGATCACTCGAGTAAGATCCTGAGCAACTGATCCCTCTGTCCAGGTACCCTGCTTCTCACTATCAATGGCTAACATTATAATAGTGATGCTTCCTTATCTCATAATACATACCCCTTGATTGTATAGCAGCAACCATATTTCCTTCACTAGAATCCTCCATCAGGTTCCCCTCAGTTGTGAGAGCCTAGTCCACCACCTCAACAAACTTCTTTAAAATAAATAGGTTATCTTTGGACTTAATCTCACATTTAAGTCCATCCTGGAAATGCCTCACTGTAGGTATCTCATCCTCTCCCAATTTTAGATCAAATCATTTATAGTTTTTAAATCATCAAATGTATTCCATAACATATATACACCCTAAGTCAACCTGAAGAACACATCAACTCTCTCCTACCTCAACGTTTCTAGATAGAAGTGATCCATGAACTCCGCAAGAAGACCTTTCATAACATACTAGCTACATGCCCAGCCTGATCCTGAAAATCACACAATCAATTTTTTGATCCTCATAGAATATAAGTAGCCAAATTGAACCTCTCCTTAGTATGAGTCTCTAATTAGTCATGTATCATCTGTATAGATTCAATCTAGATCTTGGCTTTCTCAGGTCCACCCTCTCAAGTAAAATTCATAGTGTTATGTAACTAGAACTCATGGGTCATGTCAGACATGATCTTCACAACCCGATCTGGGTCTGTTTATATAAACTATGTGAAGTGAGTACATTTTTCTTTGATATTATCTCCTACTTCCTCACCCCGCACTTCTGGTTCCTCAGTTTCCACTACTGGTAGATCATCTCCATCCATATCCTCATTCCATCCTCCCAATATGCATCGTCATGGAGGCATATATCTATAATTCAAAACATATGTCTTGGGAAACATAAAACCACTTTATCACGTTTATATAAGAGGAATACACAATATGAAATAGCAAGTCCTTTTCCCAAAACCTTGCCACATTTTCAAAACTGATGCTCTATCACTACCCTTATCCATCCTACACCTAGGTCATGGTTAAAAAAGGGTAATCTCATTCTCATATTCAATTTTCCCATTAGACACCCATTATTCACATTTTTCATTGTTTCAAAATTATTAATTTTATATTAAAGATCATTTTTAGTTCAATTTCACAAGAAAGGTAAAATAATTCATGTTCAACAACTTATCCAAAACTCGTTATCCTATATGTTCGTAAATTGATTCATGTCAAAAAATAGACCTGAGTGCCTAGAATGATGCATGAATACTCAAATCTCATGCCTTTCTAGGGCATGAGTTAAATCTTATAAAATCTCAATTAAAATTATCACATCACCCAACAATTGCATCACCCATGGTGAAATAACATCAATTTATAACAGAAAATAACAATAACAATAATCCCACCCTAGGTACTTGGGTTTCCCCTATACATGGGTTTGAAAATCCCATGCATGAGCTCATGTAAAGGGGAAAACTCTTAATAGTCTCCCATATACGTTTCTTAAAAAATAAGACAAAATAAAATAAAATAAAATAAAGATAGGTGTTGATACCTCTTTTTGATGATCCAGATCAGGTGCCACACATAGGTGCCCCGAGCAGGTGGGCCACATGAACTCAAGAACGCATCCCCATACACCAAAGTCTACCAACTGGTAGAGGGGGTCCGATATTGATCATGGGGAGGCAATACACTATTTATTATATTAATAACACAATGTAAATAAATAAGTAATAATAAAATGACATAACTATAAGAAGAATAAATCAACATCACAAGATAAGAAAAAATTGAAATACAATATCAAAACTGAACAACAGATATGCTATGCTAGAATACGTGCAAAGTTTCAAAATGAAAACCCAAAAATAAAGACACTGACATCACCCTAGCGGTTTCTAATCAATGTATGGTTCCCTCAACCATGCTCCATCCCAAATAATCCATCTAACACATGGAATTTTCGCTAGTCTTGTCCCGTAAAAAAGAATTCTCTTTGGGTACCAACTAGAAATCCTGATCATGGTGTGAGTATAAAAATGTAGGACACCACCAATGATGTCTTGAACAATATATAGTCAATAAAAATGGTATGAAATTATATAAATAATGTAAAAAATAAAGAATGAAAACATTTTACACTTATTCAACTACTCTTAATTTAACAACATAACAGCCCGGTTCCCAAGGACACCTGAACTCTCAATACATACTTCGTCCCATACTGGAGTCTATACAATCTCCAAGGGATATCATATATCTGAATTCCATTGTTACCATTCATTATCACAATCCCCATATGAATGACATTATTACCATTCATTATCTCAAATCACATATGAATTCTGTTGTTACCATTCATTGTCTCAACTCACTTTATGGGATTTTGATACAACCGACCCTGTCCAACACACAACTATCACATATGAATTTCATTGTTACCATTAAACATTTGAATTCCCACTATCAGATTTTGATACAATAGACCCTATCCCACGCACAATTACCACTTATGAATCCTATTATTACCGATCATCATTTCTTATCACACTATAGGCATTTGATATAACAAACCATGTCTAACACACCATCATCACAATAATTAATTCACAAATTAATTAATAAAATCCAACAATTTCATACACCCATTATTACATTAAATAATTAAACTATTAATTAATCACATCAATCCTTTCAATTAATTCAACTATTAATTGGTCATTTCAATTACATTAGTTAATTCAAAAATTAATTAATCACTTTAAAATATCAAAACCAATAATTAATTCTAAAATGAATTATTCACATATCACAATCTCAACAACCCATAATTAATTCAATAATTAATTACTCAAATTCAAAAACCTCAATATCTTTTAATTAACTCAACAATTAATTATTCCAATTCACATTTCAATATTAAAATAATTAACTCAATAATTAATTATTCCCTAAATCCCATGGCTTCCATTTTTTTAAAAGGTTGGGGTTGAAGCCTCAATTTATTATTAAAGAAAAGACCTCTTTAGATTGGGTAGAGGGAGACCCATTACATAGCTCGAAGGACCAAGGCCAAGTGGTCTGAATACAAGGCTTGGACACCCATTTTTTATCCCAAAGGACCCCTTGGCGAACATTACTGCTACAGTACCCATGAAACTACAGTACCTGCTATAGCTCCTCTGCCGCTACAGTTCCGTCGCTACTACAGTTCCGCTACAACTACAGTACTGCTATAGTTCCCTACTACAGTACTACTACAGTGCCTGAAAATTTTCCCCTGCCCGGATACAATCTTGGGTCTTTTGGATGCCAAGAAATAGCATGTACCACAGGTTACAGGCTCATTGGAAAATTCCATAGCTTCTGTCTTCTAATTATTAATTCAATAATTAATTATCCACAATTCAAAAATCCATTAATTAATTAATTTATCCATTTAATTAATTAAATTATAAATTTAATTCCTAAAAACCCTAGAAAATCTATAATTAAAAACACATAATTGAAATCATCACTATGGTATTTGAATAATATATCACCTACGTCAATACCTTGACAACATACATAAATGGAAGAATACCTAATTTGAAGCAGATTAATCAAGAAAATGATGAATAACATGATCTAGATCCAAAACATAGATCCACTATTGATTGAATAAAGATATAATAAACCTAGATGTAGATATAGACTCAAAAATAGGAAATCATAATTTAAAATATTGGAAAATAACAAGAAAGGCATGAGAAACTAATCGAGATGAGATTCAATTATTGAGGAAGGTGGAGATCTTCGATCCAAACATTTAATTTCTAAGAACCGAAATAACAAGACTTTAGAATCCCTTCAGGAGTCTCCAAAATTGAGATGAATTTTTAGGGGATGATTGGGGTTGATATTTTGGTTTGTTAGGGGGTTTGGGTATTTTTAAAATGAAATTATGGATTAATTAAAACCACATTCATGGTTTGATGGGTAGAGGGACAAAATTTTCCAAACCGAGAGCCTAACCCATGAGCCTCTTCTTGGTGAGGTGAACTATTTTTCCTTTTAGGGAGCATGTTTTAAAAAACCATGTGCTAGCCATACGAATCCCCTCTGTTTGGGTTCAAGCGATTTTCTGAGATGGGGTGAATGGTTTTATCTAATCATTAACCAATCGTGCACTAACATATTTCTTCTATTTTTCTCAACTTTTCACCCAAACAAACCCTAAGGTTAAATACATATGAAATGTACTCACCAAAATGTAAAAGAGTACTTAAAAATGAACCTGCGACATCTCCAGAAAAGGTCAGGGTTTTATAGTCTCTATCATTTGAGCTAGATATTCATTCTGATAAGGTAATAAGATCCAAAATTCAGATGATTATTCTAAAATATATTTATCATAATCTTTATAGTTGTATATAATTGGAGGATTCTTTGGGATATGATGTGTGATATCCCTTACTCAAAATTGTTTTTTTCTTTGTATAAAGATTGAAAATCCATGCTCAATAAGGCATCAAACTCTACCAAAGGAATTATGATAATATTTTCTTTGAGGTTAAGTCCACAAACACTGACTGAGGAGGATTTATACAATTTAGATTCAATACTTTCCCAATTTTATGTTCTCATAGATAACTCAACCTCTATATTTTTTGGTGGTGTTTGACTATTTCTACTAAAAATGAATGATATGAAGTAATGCATAGATCTAGAATCAAAAAATACATTCACTAGTCTTGAATGAATTACCAACAAACTAGGATCCACCTCAGAATCAGTGAAAGATTATTCCATTATTTATTACCTTGGTTGTTTTTGTTTATTTCCTTTGACAACCCTTAGCTTAGAGAATTGGATTTCATAATTCCCATGTTCCTTGCAGTTGAAACACTACACTATAGTTTGAGTGTTGGTATAAACCTTCCTTCATTATTCAATATTAGTGGGCTTATTTAAATGAATTAGATAAAAACTAGCATGAAAAATATCTCTTTCACACATGAAGAATCTCCTATCCCACCTTAGATTGTTTTTAGGATGTTATTACCACACTTTTTGACATGTGGGATGTTGGGTTTTATTTCTATTATGGGGTTTATTTGTTGATCCTCCCATATTAATCTCAATTTTAATATTTTTATCGTCAGGACCATGAGACCACTGAGAGTCCCTGATCACCATTTCAACCATAAGGGAACAATGGAAATAATTCTAATAACTATCATATTCTTGAATCAACAACACTTTTCATATACTCGACTTTAGTTTTCTAAAGAAGTGACACACCTTGATTTCATTGTTCCTGAAAAAGCTAGTGGTGTATCACATTACAAAAGACCGAATGATAGAAGTGGTTTAAATAACTGCAAAATGTTTCTATAAAGGATTCCAAAAACCAACACCATTGTTAACATCAACAACCAAATTGAATCATTTCATTCCATTTAGCAGTGGTTTCTAGGAACTATCACAGAATATTTTCTTAGTAGTGGGTTTCTTTCCCAAAAAATGTCATGGATATATTGGTGGTTTCAACCGCTGTTATATCTCTGAGTTTTTTGGGAGGTAAAACCATAACTAAAATGAAAAAACCACTACTAAAAAAATATCAACATTCTATAATAGCAATTTAAACTCCCTCTAAAAACTACATTAAAAAAATTTCAACTGTAAAATCTTCATCCTCAGAATAGCCAAAGAAAAACAGAAACAAATTTATTATACCAGAATTTAACAATACCACCTCCAATAACCATTAAAATGTATCCCACATCAAGTACATAAGAATCAATCCATTATCTAATAATATCACAATACACATGATCATGAAAAAAAGATAATAAATGGGATCAATAAATTTTCAATGATAAATTTTGAAAAAATTATACATAATGTTCCATAATTTTAGTTTGAAATCATCTTTGAATCCAAAATTAACACTAATAAATATCTATTGAACTTTTTATGACACCCTCTCCCTCTATATCTCTACTTCATACTACCAGCATCTTCATGATAGTTATATTAAAAATTAAACACTATTATAAATATATATATTTAAACTTAAAACCAATATAAGTGTGTGTACTAAATGCTTTTAAAGTTGTGTGATTTAGCTTCTCACTACTATCCATCGATGAAATATCACTAGGGACAAGTCTATTCATCTTCTTATATAATTCCACCAACACTTTTTTTAGAGTGAAGACCTTTAAATCTTCCATCTTTTTCTGATCCCCCTTTTCTTGAATTTTTCTTTGCATGGAAACAAACTCCCTTATGGAAAAATAATCCTACAACATCATCCTTTGGGACCCCAAAACTATCAAATGGGACAACTATATTTGGTCTCTTCAGATTCTAGACATCTAAACTCTTCATATTTCTCTTCGTAGTATCATTGGTTCCATATTTCTTGAAAAAAAGATATTAGTATAAAAAAAGTGTAGTAAATTTATTTACATAATTTTTTTACATATAACTGTCACCCTCAAATATCCCTGTGATGAAATATGAGAGACGAAATACTCCTTCCCTAATGAGACTTTTGAGTGGGGTTGTGTTATCTCAGCTGCTTAAGGGACATTGATGAAGGGTGTTCCAGAAGATGGTGGAATTGAGGATGTGGGAGATGAGGTAAGAGGTAGGTGGAGGGTGTCTCAGATGTTGGAGGGAGAGAGACTGATGTATCATCATGGGTTGATGTGGTTGATGAAACGTTGATTGAGAGTGGAATAAGATACGTAAAATGATTTCTCCATAGTGTTAGTATTATTTAATGAAATAAAATTAACTTCAAAACATATATTTCAAAATAATCATTAAAACAAGAAATTATAAATGATTAAAGATACACATTACTGAAAAACATACATACCTATGGTAATGAATGAATGAACACATAACAATAGTGGATGTTAAATGAATGGATGAATAAACATACAATCATTTTTTCATTCAATCATGTGATTTTCTTACTCCACAATTACTTCATCTACTTCATCCACTTCATACTACATTAGAATAATAATATTTTCAATATCATGATAGAAAAATAAGTTTTCTTCTTACTATTGATGACATTCAATTTGAATGGTCATATATTATAATTCACCACCCATATCATACAAGTCTCTTTGTTTTAAGTGAGTAACTACACTCCACCCTTCATCCAAAACATCTTCTATATAATATACCCTTTTTTATTGAGATGATAAGTTATACAAATAATTTAATTCTTGGTCACTTACATCCATGAAGAGAGAGAAGTTCACATAAGTAAATTTCAAGGAATATCTTTTAACACCATTGATAATATCAACCAAATTTAATTTGAATAAATAAAATTAATAATTTACATGGTAGTTTAATTCGATAATATCAGTCAAACATCCAAAGTATCCCACTTCGACAAATGTAAATATACAACTGTTATGTTTTTTCAAACCATCTTCCCGATTGACTGTATGAAATTTAATGCCATTCACATTGTAAGCATATATTTTTCTTGCCCGTTTTAAAGGAACATGAGCCATAAATATAAAATCTTTTGAAAAAATCATCTCAATTATCAGCATTAATGATCTAAAAAAAGTAAAATAAATTATTATATTTACAAAATATAAGTGTTAACCTAGTATCTGTATTAATTTTAGTATTTATGAGCTTACACATCATGTAAACCATTATACAAGCACTTTATTAACATATTTTTTTGTATATTTCTCATTTTGTGTTAATATTCCCATCATTATCTTTTATTTTATCCTGAGATATTCAATAAATAAATATGAAATTTTACTATTTAGAAGAAAATATCTATTTTCCTGTAATATTTCCATTTTTTCAGTGTACCATTTGATCTATTTCCAACTGATCGTCCAATAGTTGGAAATATTTTTGATTTCCCATGTAGTTGAGATTTATTTTATGTGTCATCAACATTCCCATCTCGATTGAATCTTGTCTCAATATCATCCAAGTATCTAAAACAAAATTTAAGACACTTCTCTTCCAAATAGCCTTTAGAAACAGAGCCTTTAGGTTGAGTTTTATTTTTCACGTATGATTTCAAATGATCAAGATATCAATGAAATAAAATAAATATAAAATAATTTTTTTTAATGAATTAACCAAAATTTCATAATTAAGATTAAAAACATATAAATAATGCACCTCTCAATTAGATACATCCATCAATAATGTATGAGACCTCCAAACTTAGCTTCCTCGACCAAATGAATAGTTAAATATAAGGACCCAGCCTTAAAAAATTAATTAATATTGAATTAAATGAATAATTCACATTGAGGATCTATTCAGGTTTAGAGTTTTAGAGAATTATGACATAACTATTACATCTTAAAAGATTAAAAAGTAGACACTTCTACATAGTTTCCATTTTTTTACAAAATATGAAATCTTGAACAAAAAGAGTCTTGTCTAGTTCCATGTTTAAGACAACATGAATTTTCCTTTATCCCATCCCTGTCCCTATTACACATTATGTATTGTGAAAAGCATTTCAAAAAAAAACTTGGGATGAGCATAAAAATCTCAGTAACGGATACACAAAGAAGGAAAACTGTTAGTTTTTCAAAACAATAAGTAAACCATGAATACTTTATCAAAGTTAAAATATTCACCTTTATGAAGTAGTAAATACTCTTCACTGAGTAAAATATCATTAATTACCCTTTTTTAACCAAAATATTACCATAAAACCCATATAAAGAACACCTAACATATAAAGGTAACTTGGGACATAAACATACTTAAATGGAATAACCATACGGTTGACTTCCACACACATCACTAAAAAGAATAGCCATACGGCCGACTTCCATACCCAATGCATTAGAGGTTATAATATAACAACCCATCATGGTCTTCACGGCACCACCCGCCATTTGTTTTATCATGTAACCACCCATCAAATGTCCAAGTACCATTATAAAATCATAACACATAAAACAATTATAAAGGAAAGAAAACGTTTTCACATTTCATTCAAAATATATCACTTTAATATATTGACATAACAAATCCATTTTTAATACAAAAATACATAAAAGAGTATATGGTATTTATTTACTTTTAAAAACATTACGACTTGTTGAGGAAGCCAAAGATCAAATAATACTCGCGGCGGCGGAAAGGTCGTTGTCACTGCCTACGTTAAAAAGAAACATACTTTTTGTCATTTATTAAAATGCTTCGTATAGAAAAGATTCCTTTTGAACAAAATTAAAAGTCAAAGGGGTTTTTACACCATATAAAAGAAATTCTTGTATTAGAACAAAATATGCCTCAATGAAATGAGATTGAGACGAAGTCCCTTACCTCATGTTCGACTTGACTCAATCGTTCTTTAATATCCTGAATAATAAACTATTGTCAATTTCTAGTTTCTTTAGAACCATTTTCAAGATTATTATTCCTTTTATATCAATTATTTCCTTGTAATAAACATTAAGTAATCATTTCAGTTAATAATGTTTGTTTTGTCGATATTTGGTACTCAAGTCAGAAATGGACTTCTTACAATTACATGTTGTTCATGTGGTCAAAGGATAATTATATACACAATTATATTCATGATTTGGATATCATATATATCATATATATCCATCCTATACATGTATTTATATTTGTACATAACATTTAGAGGTAAGAAATGAAATGCACCGTTCATGGAGACGGTAAGCCGTACGTACGCATGAACGCCACTTTCATTTCTATTTCGTATTAAAGGAATTAAAACTAAATGAGAAAAATATATATTATAATTCCAATATAATATATATGTTATATATTTAACATAAGTTCATTAATTACATTCTTTATAAATTCCATGTTTGGCATGAACGAGTCACATCACTTGAGGGGGCAGTAGTCCACACTTACTCAGATGAAATTAGCACATTTGCACAACATTCAAAGCATAATGGAATGTTTTAAAAATAAAATACAGGAGCATATATAGGGAATAAATATATTATATATCATATATAAATATAGTTACATCATAATGGACACCATGAAAGGTGTTAAGAGAAGATTGAACAATCATCGTTTCGTGAGGCAGTAATTCGCCATCCACAGAAATAGTATGTTCTTTAACCATTAGATAGAGGTGTCTGTAAGTGTAGCTCTAATAATTATCATAAAAACATCCTAGTATATTGAAGATACTGTTGTTATTACAAAATATTGGAATAAAAATAGTTTAAGGGCTTGGATAATCCAAATAAAATAAAAGGACATAAGAGAAGACATTACCTTTAAATCGGGTAACTCCCTTTGGTTTGAACAAAAAGGTTTTATTGAAGAGATTTCTACATAAGGTAAGGGTTCTAGGATGCGTAGTGGGATTTTTAGAGATAAAATTATCAATGTTTGGTCAATCCAAAGGCTTTAGAGGTGTGGGAAAGGGGGTAGAGGTGGGGGCCTTTTATATGAGTGAGGAGGGGTACTCTTGGAATGTTATAAAATGTCACTTTATTGTAAAATGATTTTCGGATTTTAAAAGCCCCAAAAAGATATATTTCAAGGCTAAGGTGATAATGGTACTAAATCCACACATCCAATAGGTTTTTTACAAGTGTAAGTCTTAAAGTTTTCCTTATCTTTTCATTTTATTTAAATCGTTCATTAATGAGGTAATCGGTGCATCATCATGGTGTCGTAAATAAATTTATTTATTTAATGTCTAAAAATTATAAAAAAATATCATGATGTAGGATATTTTTTTATATTTATAATGAATATTTATAGTAAGAAATATGACTTGTATAACCCCATGTAAAAATTGTTTTAGTAAAAGAATACATGTTGGTGACATTTTTATTTTAACTTTAAATAAAAAGTTATTAATGTCATTTTCTTACCCATGTGAATCCATGGGGTCCCCAAGATGACCCATGGATTGTATTGGTCTTCCATGACTCATCCAATAAGAGTAGGACAAGTTTCAAGGTAATTTCATATTATTATAACATTATTTTTACCTTAAATTACACTAATTAACTTTAATCGCGATTAATAAAACTTAAAAGTTACTATTCACCAAAAAAATTATTTTCATCCCATTGAACCAAATTTTACTTACTAATGAAAACCATGTTTGTATTATTTTTGAAATTAAATTCATAGAAGTGGAAAAGTTTCATTTAAACAAAAAATACGTTTTTTAATCTACCACTTAGTGGTTTCACTATTCCTCAAAAATAGAAGTTTTTCAGAAAAAATACCAAAAAATCCCCCTAATATATATTTGATATTCTGAATTAAAAAATTATTTGTATATTATAAAATTGAAAACATATAAGTTTTGTTGATTAATTTAATAATTAATTCTCGTTTTCAAAACTAATAGACTGTTTTTAAGAAACAATATATATCAAAAGATTGACACTAGTTTAAGTCAAATTTCAAAGTGAAATTAATTCAATGACCACCATTGGATTAAATGGTAAAAATATATTCTAATTTTACTTTAAAACCAATTCAAAAGATAAAATAATCATATAAATAAATTATATTAAAAAGATGTTTTGAATTAAAATACTACATTTTTCACTTATTCATTAAAAATGAACTTTACCGGAAAAATAAGAAAAACATACACAAAGTAAATTTTGATGTCCTGATTCTAAAGAATAATTTTATTTGGTCAAATAGAATGTATAAGAGTGACAAAAACTATTTTTAAAGAGGGTTCGCCATCAAAAGGCGATAAATCGACCTTTTAGTGAATATTAGAGTATTTATGCTTAAAATTGATTTTTTTTCTTATTTTAAGCCTTTATCTTTTATTCGATAAATGTAAAAACATTTAACAAACATATATAATCATATTTTAGTTAATTCTATTCATTCCCGCCAATACAATGACTACGTGTTAACTACTATTTAAAATAATAGTATTATATTATTAGTGTGCAACGTAAGATTTCAAAGAAACTCGTTGGGGCGTATCGGGTACGCTATCAAACATAGCAACCTCCTTAATGTAAAATTAATATTTAATTCAAAAATATTAATAAATATGAAAATGTCTTATTCTTTATTTACCTGGGATGTTACATCCTTCCCCGCTTTTGGGAATTGCGTCTGAGTAATTTTATTCACTTATCAAAATAGGTGGGGGGTATTTATCCCTCATAGAATTTTCAGATTCCCACATTGCCTCTTTAACCATATGGTTTTTCCATAAAATCTTCACCTGATAAATTACCTTATTTCGCAACACTTTCTCTCTACGATCAAGAATCTGGACTGGTTGTTCTTCATAAGAGAGATTCTCTTCCAACTGAACTACCTCTCGGCTCAAAACATGAGATGGATCTGGCATATACATTCACAACATCAAAACATGAAAAACATTGTGTACATGAAATAAACTTGGAGGTAAAGCCACTTTATACGCAACTAATCCAACTTTCTTCAGAATTTCATAAGGTCCAATGAACCTCGGAATAAACTTTCCCTTCTTACCAAAACACATCACACTTTTCCATGGAGAAACATTGAGAAAGACATGATCACCTACCTCAAAAGATATATCCTTCATCCGGTTATCCGCATAACTTTTCTGCCTGCTCTGAGCTATTATCATGTGCTTCTGAATCAAATGACCTTTTTCTTCCATCTCTTCTACCAATTTGGGTCCCATCAGCTTCCTTTCCCCTACTTCATCCCAAAAAGTTGGAGTTCGACATTGTTTACCATATAATGCCTCAAATTGAACCATTTGTATACTGTAATGAAAACTATTGTTATAAAAAAATTCAACCAAAGAAAGATGTTAGTCCCAACTTCCCTGGTAATACATCATGAAAGCACATAACATATCCCCCATGGTCTGAATTGTTCGTTCTAACTGCCCATCTGATTGTGGATGAAAAGCTCTACTAAAATTTAATTCAGTACCCATCGACTTCTGAAGGCCTTTCCAAAAGTTAGAAGTAAACCTGTGATCAAGATCAGATACAATAGAGAGTGGAACTCTATGCAACCTGACTATCTCTTTAACATACAACTGAGTAAGTTGATCTTGAGAAAAAGTATCTCAAATAGGACGGAAATGAGCAGATTTAGTCAATCGATCAACTATAACCCAGATTGCATTATTACCTTGAGATGTCTTTGGTAATCCCACAACGAAGTCCATGGATATATTTTTCCATTTCCACTCTGGCACTAGTAATGACTGAAGCACCCCTTTCGATAACTGCCACTCTACTTTAACCTGCTGAAAATTCAAACACTTCACAGTAAAATCAGCAATATCTCTTTTCATTCCATCCCACTAGTAATACTCCCACAGATCCCTGTACATCTTAGTACTTCCAGGAGGAACTGAAAACGAGGAACTATGAGCCTCACATAACAAATAATTCTTAAACTGTGAATCACAAGGCATAGATAATATCACCCCAAACCTCAAAACACAATCCTAATCAATGTTAAATTCAGGAAACTTACCCTTTTGAACCAGCTCTACCTTTTTCTGCAACTCACTATCTTTTTTCTGCGCTGGCTTAATTCTATCTGATAGAGATAATCTCACTGACACCTGAAACAAAACAGAAGAACATCTTGCACCAAAAAATTCTATTCCAAATTTCATAAAATCAAAAACCAAAGGACTTATCTCATTCCAAATGTATCATGATTAATGAAGGATTACATTTTTGACTCAAAGCATCAACCACTTTATTTTCTTTTCCTGTATGGTAATGAATTGTACAACCATAATCCTTGATTAATTATAGCCATCTCCTCTGTCTCATGTTCAATTCTTTCTGAGTGAAAATATACTTTACACTTTTTTGATCGGTATATATTTCACACTTTACTCCATACAAATGATGCCTCCAAATTTTTAGAGCAAAAATAACATCCGCTAATTCCAAATCATGTGTAGGGTAATTTAACTCATGGGTTTTCAATTGATGATAACATAAGCAATTACCTGATCATTCTGTATAAGGACACAACCATGTCCCTTCAACGAAGCATCACTGTAGATAACAAACTCACCATTTATTGAAGGAAGTGCCAAAACAGGAGCATTCACCAATCTTCATTTCAATTCCTAAAAACAATCATCACATTCTTTTGTCTAGATAATTTAACACCTTTTCAAGTTAACTTAGTCATTGGACTAGATAACAGTGAAAAAGTTTTCATCAAACCTCTGGTAATAACCTGCCAATCCAAGAAAACTACGGATCTATGTTATATTTGTAGGTCTTTTCCATTATTAAACAAATTTTTTTTTAGCAGGATGAACAGTTATGCCATTTTTTGAAACAATGTGACCAAGGAAAGAAATTTGTTGTAACCAAAACTCACACTTGATGAATTTTCCATACAATTTCTTTTCTTTTAAGGTTTTCAAGATAACCCTTAAATGAATTTCATGATCCTATTTACTTTAATAATAAACCAAAATATCATCAATAAACACAACCACCATTTATCACATGATTCAACTGAGTCATCACTGTAGTAAACTACTCAATTCTGATTCTGACCATCTCTGGTTGCTAATTCCGAAGGTCATTCTCCTCTGTATGCCTTCCCAGAAAAGCTGCTCTATTTCCTTGATGAAAAATAATTCTTAACACAGACATATCTTAGACGAAAAAACATGGTATTATTTAAATGCTATATGATTTCAATCAGACAATAAATTAATTTACGGACATGAATTTAACAATTTTCTAACTCCTAATGTTGTCTAAACCAACCTCTGATACCAACTATAAGGACCCAGTCGTAAAACATTACTTAATATTGAATTAAATAAATAATTCACATTGACGTTACTTTCAAGTTTAGAGTTTTAAGGAATTAGGACATAACTATTACATATCAAAAGATTAAAATATAGACACTTCTACATAGTTTACTTTTTTTACAAAACGTGAACTCTTGAAAAAAAAGAGTCATGTCTAGTTCCATGTTTAAGATAGCATGACTTTTCCTTGGTCCCATCCTTGACCATATTCCACAATATGTCCTGTGAAAAACATTTCAAAAAAAACATGGGATGAGCATAAAAATCTCAGTAATGGATACACAAAGAAGGAAAATTGTTAGTTTTTCAAAACAACAAGTAAACCATGAATACTTTATCAAAGTAACACTTTTCACCTTTATGAAGTAGTAAATACTCTTCACTGAGTAAAAGATCATTACTTACCCTTTTGTAACCAAATTATTACCATAAAACCCATATAAAGAATACATAACATATAAAGGTAACTTAGGACATAAACATACTTAAATGGAATAACCATACGGTCGACTTCCACACATATCACAAAATGGAATAGTCATACGACCGACTTCCATACCCAATGAATTGGAAGTTACAACGTAACCACCCATCCTGGTATTCATGGCACCAACCGTCATTTGGTTTATCACGTAACCACCCGTCAAATGTCCAAGCACCATTATAAAATCATAACACAGAAAACAATTATAAAGGAAAGAAAACATTTCCACATTTAAATCACAATATATAACTTAAATATATTGACATAAAAAATCCATTTTCGATACCAAAATACATAGAAGAGTATATGGTATTTATTTACTTTTTAAAACATTACGGCTTGTTGAGGAAGCCAAAGATCAAATAATACTCGTAGCGGTGGAAAGGTCGTTGTCACCACATACGTTAAAAAGAAACATACTTTTTATCATTTAGTAAAACGCTTCATATAGAAAAAATTCCTTTTGAATAAATGTAAAAGTCAAAGGGGTTCATACACCGTAAAAAAGAAAGTCTTGTATTAGAACAAAATATGCCTCAATGAAAGGAGATTGAGACGAAGTCCCTTTCCTCGTGTCCGACTTGACTCGATCGTTCTTTAATCTCATGAATAATAAAATAGTGTTAATTTTTACTTTCATAAGTACCTTTTTCAAGCTTATTATATCTTTTATATCACTTATTTCCATGTCATAAACATTATGTAATCATTTAAGTTAATAATGTTCATTTTGTCGATATTTGGTACTTAAGTCAAAATGGACTTCTTACAATTACATGTTGTTCATGTAGTCAAAGGTTCATTATATCCAGAATTATATTCATGATTTTTATATCATATATATCATATATATCCATCATATATAGAAATTTATAATAGTACATAACATTTAGAGTTAATAAATGAAATGCACCGTTCATGGAGAGGGTAAGCAGTATGTATGCATGAACGCTACATTCATTTATATTTCATATTAAATGAATTAAAAATAAATGAGAAAAATATATATTATAATTCCATTATAATATATATGTTATATATTTAACATATGTTCATTAATTAAATTCTTTATAAATTCCAGGTTTGGCATGAACGAGTCACATAATTTGAGGGGGCAGTAGTCCACACTTCCTCAGATGAAATTATTGCATTTGCACAACCTACAAAGAATAAAGGTATGTTTTTTAAATAAAATACAGGATCATTGAGAGGGAATAAATATATTATATATCATATATAAATAGAGTAACATCATAATGGCCACCATGAAAGGTGTTATGAGAATATTGAACGATCATCGTTTCGTGAGGCAGTAATTCGCCATCCACAGAAACGGTATGTTCTTTAACCATTAGATGGAGGTGTTTGTAAGTGTATCTCGAATCCTTATCATAGAAAAATACTAGTATATTAAAGATACTGGTGTTGTTACAAAAGAAAGTAATAAAAACATTTTAGGGAGTTGGATAAGCAAAATAAAACAAAAGGACATAAGAGAAGACATTTCCTTTAAATCGGGTAACTCCATTTGGTTTGAACCAAAAGGGTTTCTTGAAGAGGTTTATGTGTAAGGTAAGGATTATAGGTTGAGGATAGGGATGTGGAGAGATAAAATGAGCAGATTCTGGTCGAGGAAAAGGATTGAGAGGTGTGGGTAAGGGGGTAGAGGTGGGGGCCTTTTATATGACCGAGGAGGGGCACTCTTGGAATGTTATAAAATGTTACTTTATTATAAAATGTTTTTAAGATTTTAAAGGTCCCAAAAAGATATATTTCTATGATAAGGTGATATGGGTTCTAAATCTACCCATCCAATAGGTTTTGGAAATGTGTATGTCTTATATTTTACCTTATCTTTTCATTTTATTTAAATCGTTCTTTAATGAGGTAATCGCTACATCATCATGGTGTCATAAATACATTTATTTATTTAATGTCTAAAAATTATCAAAAAAATATCATGATGTATGAAATATTTGTATCTTTCTAATGAATATTTATAGTTAGAAATATGAATTTTATAACCCCATGTAAAAATTGTTTTAGTAAAACAATACATGTTTTTTACATTTTTATTTTAACTTTAAATAAAAAGTTATTAATGTCATTTTCTTTGCCAAGTGGCTCATTGGGGTCCCCAAGTTGACCCATGGACTGTCTTGGTCATCCATGACTCATCCAATAATTGTAGGAAATGTTTCAAGGTAATTTCATATTACAATAACATTATTATTACCTTAAATTACACTAATTACCTTTAATCGCGATTAATAAAACATAAAAGTTACTATTCACCAAAAAATTATTTTCATCTAATTGAACCACATTTTACTTACTAATGACAAACATGTATGTCGGATTTTTGAAATTCAATTCACAGAAGTGGTAAAGTTTCATTTAAATGAAAAATCAGTTTTTTAAACTACCACTTAGTGGTTTCACTATTCATCAAAAATTGATGTTTTTCAGAAAAATACCAAAAATTCACCCTAAGATATATTTGATATTCCGAATTCAAAAATGATGTCTTTTTTACAAAATTAAAAACATATAAGTTGAATTAATTAATTTAATAATTAATTTTCATTGTCAGAACAAATAGCGTGTTTTTAAGAAACAATATATATCAAAATATTGACACTAGTTTAAGTCCAATTTCAAAGTGAAATTAATTCCAATGACAACAATTGGATTAAATGGTAAAAATATAATCTAATTTCACATTCAAACCAATTAAAAAGTTAATCTAATCATAAAAATAAATTATATTAAAAAGAGGTTTTGAATTAAAATACAACATTTTTCACTTATTTATTAAAAATGAACTTTTTCGGAAAAATAACAAAAACATACGCAAAGTAAATTTTGGTTGTCCAGATTCTAAAGAAGGATTTAATTTGGTCAAATAGAATGTATAAGAGTGACCAAAACTATTTTTAAAGAGGGTTCACCATCAAAAGGAGATAAATCGACCGTTTAGTGAATATTAGAGTATTTATGCTTAAAGTTGAATTCTTTTCTTATTTTAAGCCTTTATCTTTTATTTGATAAATGTAAAAACATTTAACAAACATATATAATCATATATTAGTTATTTATATTCATTCCTTCCAATACAACAGCTACGTGTTAACATCCATTTAAAATATTATTATTATATTATTAGTGTGCAACTTACGATTTCAAAGAAACTCGTTGTTGCGTATCGGGAATGCTATCGAACATAGAAACCCCTTTAAAGTAAAATTAATATTTAATTCAAAAATATTAATAAAAATGAAAATGTATTATTCTTTATTTACCGGGGATGTTACATTAAATGCATCATGAAAGTTAAAAACGATGGAGGAAAGATCATATCCATTGCATAATGTGTAAATAAAAATATATGATTAAGTTTTTCAAGCTCAAATAGTTGTGGATTTTTCTCACATTTTTGTCAGAATATTATTCAAAATTGGAGTAGAACAATAGTAACCTTTTCTAGTAATATACGCAATGCCAATGATAGTAACTACTTTAAAAGAAATATTTGATTCATGAATTTTAAATCTATTTCTTCTATAAATATTTATGTAAAGACTCCTTGATATTTTACTTTAATACCCATAAAATACCATCAAATGTTTTAAAATTAAAAGGAATGTATCTTTATCCCTATTTTTCATTGTAAAAATTAACAGAGCATACTTTCAATTCTTATCTTGTTAGAGATCATGATTTATGTTCATTTTTTAAGTCCTTCTAAGCATTTAGATAGTCCTTTGATTTTTCATGATCATTAAGAATTGTAAAGAAAAAATTGGAATAAAAATTATTTTCAATATACATAACATCTAGATTATTCTGAAAAAAATTAAATTCCCAATACAAATGTTTAAATAATGTACTTTTTTTCTTCCATTGTTGCATTTCTATTTCACATGATGATGAACTTAGAAATCATTTTCCACTATCATTAAAAGGATATACCTTACAAAATTATGTTTCAAAATTTCCATGTTGTTACAAAATTTCATAACCTATAAACTACTTTAGAGGTGGCCTATGATTAGTAGAACCATTTAAATTTTAGTTGTTCAACAGAAATAATTTATATTAACCAAGAAATCTTTGATGAAACAGGAAGCACCATTTGTTCCTTGAGGCTGTCATTCAGGATCAGAATCAAAGTTAAAAACAAAACAAGAAAAACCAATATAAGTATTCTATCCTGCTAAATTCTCTTGTATAGGGTAGTTACTAATGGTCAACATTAGAGTAGCTTGAATTTTGAACATTATTCTAAAAGATACATCATATTTATCAACATAATTTCCCTATAACTCCTATAATTATTTAATTAGAAGCTATAAGTATAAATCAATATCATTTCCAGACATGTTTTTCTATGTATAATCCAAGAAATGATAAAATACATTCAATTCATAAGCATCCACATTGTCATATTGCAAGGGATAACAACAACCATCCAAATACTATAACCGATGCTCAAAGTCCTAAATGGATTGAATCCATTGAAATACAATCCCAATTACATATTCCTAGGATTAGATGATAAATCTAGATATAATGAATCAATTATCTTCAATTATTTTGAATCTATTGGATTTCTCATTAACCCATCATTCTTATTATTTATAGAATGTCACATCATGTACTCAGTGGTTTTATATTGTATTCATAATCTTTGTAATCATGGATTTTAATAAAACTATTGAAAAAACTTTATAGGGGTGTTAATTTTCAACTTATTCATAGTATTATGTTGATTCATACTTCCAACACCAACCATTGAATTCCATCTAGAAGATTTTATTTTCAATCCAGTCTGCTTGAATCCTCTACCCAATAAAGCATATAATCATTGTGACAAGCATGTATTTTTGTATAATTCAGTCCAATACTATTAACAACATTTTTTATATCATAAAAATAATCTGGGATATTAGATTCATTAAATTCATCAATCAACTATTCCTAATATCATGGACATCTCCATATTTTTAATTTCATATAGGCATTTGATATTGAACAACTTCAACAAAAAAGAATGCTTTAACAATTTCAAACATCCACCATAAAGATCTTGATTTCCATCATCAACTAAACCATGAAACATATTTTTCAACTTAGTGAATTCCTCTATTACAATAGTCTCCACATAATCAAGAGGAGGATCCGAAGATATGTTATAATCATGATCTGTTTTTCCTATAGTCCAAAAAACAACACCTGTTATGTTGATATTTGGAGCACCCTCAACATGTTTCTTTGATATGTTTTAATGTTATTGTTTTTTTGGAAATGATGTATGAATTTTAGATAAGGTCTTTCATTTCAGTTTCCATTTTTTATGAATTCTATATCTCACTCTATCGGTTAAAATTAGTGATCAAACTTTCTATAATGTTTTATTTTCTACTCCAAATTCAAAAAAATATTTAGAAGATAATTAATTCAATATCTTGTGTTCATAAACACCATCTCTCTTAAAACATCTTCTAAATTTAAATTTAGTCCATGTAAATATTATTCTCCCATCAACGGATTGATTGAAAATTGAGAAATCTAAAAACTTTTCCAGACCCTTAGCACACTGGGGTGTGTTCTTCGATAATGAGATCTGGTTTTTATCCATATATACCACAATGTTTCTAAACATTATTAAAAAAATTAAAAGAAATAATTATTAATAAGTAGGAAAAGAGATAAATGTAATTGAAATAAACCCAACCAAAGTAGTTATAAGAAGAGTCATATAAGTACTAAAAAGTAAAAGTAAAAAAAATGAAATCAATCATGTAAAATATTATATAAAATAGAAAAAAGATAAAAATAATAAAATCATTAAGAAACAAAAAAATATTCATAAATTAAAATTATACCCTCATGGGATCACAAAACTCCTTATAAGTAACTATAGTCACAAGAGGATCAAGAGGGTCTCACACATTTATAAAAACATTTTTCTTATTGTATCAATCAGTCCTTAATAAAGACCTTTAAAAGCTAATCCATTTTCACACCATTTGAAAACTAAATTTAAAATGTTATCTGAAAATCATTTATCAAACTTCACATTGAAGACCAATTTAGAAATCTATCTTTTTCCATAAAATTACCTTATAAGTAAAGATACCCCTCTTTAATGTATGCCAACTGCTGTTAAACCATGAGATAAATAAGATATATATACACGGTCCACCAATGCACATTTTTCGATAAAGATAATATTTTATCTGAATTATGTTTAATCTAATTTCATATAAATCAAAATTATTGATATTTATCACTCCTTATTGCATATACATCATTAAACTCATGGAGGCCTTCTTTGATCTTCCAAACTCAAGATCTGATATTGTTTTATTTAAAAATTATAAGGATTATGAATAATAAATGATCATATAATAAGAGGAAACAAGATAATAATAAGTAATAAATCTAAAAATAATTTGAATAGAAATATTTATATTATTATATAATAATGAATGTACCTATAGAGAGATAAAAATTTCACTATATTTTAAAGAAAAGTTTTCGTAACACACCCACAATCAAAAAAATTATTTTGAAGATGTGTTTATAAGGAAATGAAATGAGATAGTAACTAGAATTTTCAAATTTATTGAATTAAACTATATTTATATTAATATAGTTACCATGTTGATATAGTCCACACACCTAAAATAACCATGATGAAAAAGTAAAAAATTATATAAAACACATTCTACATCATTGGATGACTTTTCTACAGTGCCTTCTAAATTTGGTCTGAAGCCCATTGGAACCCATATACCTATTTGGGGGGGAATCATGATACCTAAATACCCTAGTGATCCGACATTACTGGTCATATAAATCGAGATTCTTATCTCAGGATTAGTACAATACCACTAGCACTTGGACCATATTTATTTAGTTGATCAGTCTCACACATTCAAATAACAACTAAAAATATAAAGGCACAGAAATCTTAAGAGTTTTTTATTAAAAATATGTAGATACTAGAATATTTCATTGATAATAGTGATATAATATTTGGTATTATAAAATTGGTATTTATTAAAAATATAAATGGGGAGATTTAGGCTCCCTTGACATATAAGGACATTGATGTTCCATTGGGATTCTTGTTTCCATTACCATTATTTTAAATGAAATTCTATTTTAATAAAATATTTTATTTTATAAGTAATGATAGGAATATGAAAATAATGGAATAAATATTAGTAACGTAGAGAGGAAGAATATAACTAAAGATGATGTTTATTACTCAGTGAGAATGAGTAATTTTTCTTAGATAATGAGAGAACCTATATGATGATTCTTAGAGGATAATTATGAATTAAGAATTTACTATGATAATTCATGTATGATGATTATAGTTTTAAGGGATGAAAATATTTTATAGATGGTATAGCCTAATTATTTCAAATGATCCTTGAAGTTTACAAATAAAAGTAAATATCTAATGGAGTGTGTTAAGTGAGCAAAGGAATCTTTAAAATTCTTGTGTTACTAAAAATCTATGTAGTCTATTTTTAGTGTTATGTGTGTTAAAAATGTAGGAAAAAAATAAAAAGGAATTTATCAAAGGATTTATATATTTATAAATATTGGCTAATAGAGTTTATAAAAGTAACTCGAATGAAATTTCTATTTGTAGGAAAAATACCATGTTGTGTTACAATGAACAACATTATGGTGGTTGTAAAAAAATGTGCAGATTTTTGCCACATTTTTTAATGTGGATCTTTGAGATTAAAAATTACCTCTAAAATTGAATAGTTTAAAACTATTACATGGTATATGATGTTTTTTCTCCATAATTTTAAAATATAAAATATAGATCAAAATTTCATCCATCACCGATGCAATGGTTGAAGTTGAAGGGATTCAATAGAAAAATAGAAAAAGGAGAAATGATAAAAAAGTAGAGAGCAAGACATGATGGACCTATTAGTATATTTATTAAATAACTATTTGGAATGGGAAGGCTTATTAGGTGAATTTTGGTATACATGGGGGAATCATATAAGGCTGGCTAAAGTAGGATGACAGAGAACCTCTACGATATAATACATGTTAAGGAGAGTATCATGCTTCTAAATCAATTGAGAAAACATATAGTTGAGCATAGTTATAAGAATTTAAAAGGGATTTTCTATATAATTAACACATATAAGGGAAAAATCACAACATACTTATTTTCTAACAAATTATATAACTCACCCAGATAGAATCCAATACTCATTTGAAAATACCCCATCAGTTTTAGACAACCACTCTATATAATAAATTTATAAAACCTATAATCGTTAAAACATCCAGTTTGTTTAAAAAAGAAATAAAAGAAGTAATTTCATGTAAAATTTTTTTATAGCCCATAAAATACATAAAGATCCACCCATGATGAATTAATTATAGGAAACAACTTATATCTGATTTTTTTTAATTAAGACACATCAATAATTATACAAAACTGAAACATGAATACTGCACCTATGATTTGAGACCTAGGTGAAGCATACAAGTTGGCAACTAAAAAATTGAGCCAATAATCCAACCCCTCTACCAAGACAACATAAATAAACATCATCAGAGCTTCCCAGGATTTATTAGGAGTAAGAGGAATTGAGAGAGGGGGAAAGTGAAGATGGGAGTAGAAAAAATACCAATAAAGGAGGGATTACCGCAAATGATATAAATCGGGGATATCATGGTTGACCATAGATATATTTTGGGGGAGGGATAGGGTGATGGAGACAGTGATGGATTGGGTGAGGGAAAGGGTTGGGGTGAAATGTCAGGGGCTATGACCGCAACACTGACAAGGGCCTTTGGGTGACAGGGCTGTGACTGACAACCAGTGAGGGGGGGGGGGACATGACCAAATTCCAGTGAGGGGGAAGCACAATGGCGTATGGCTTGATTTTGGGGGAGTATTGTGGTGAAGATATTATTAGGGGGAGAGGGATGGGGAACGGGGGAGAAGTGTATTTTTTTAATAAAAAAGTAATATTTAGTAGTGGATTTTAAAGAACTACTGCTAAATCATTTAATTTTTTAGATATAGTTTAATAAGATGTCACTAAAAACCACTTGTAAATAATGATTTTGTTTTAGTTTCATGAAAGTGTTGTAATGTTTTCCTCAAATTCCCTAATAGGCTTTTATTCCTTTATCTTTATTTTGAGAAACTCTCTTTCAATATTAAGATAGAGTTTTGAGAAAAATATTTATTTAAAAATATTTTCTTAATTTCTTCCAATTCAATGGAATTGATTTCTTCCTTAGTTTTTTTGTTTTGATTAGTGTATACCACTAATCATCTTCCATATAAAATGATTTACTACCAACACAACTTTGTCTTCCTATAAGAATTGTATAATGGAGAATATCCCTTCAATGGAGTTTGTCATTTATTATGCCATGAGGGGATTAAAATATCTACTAAATAAAGGAGCCATTTTTCACATAAAGGATTCAAGGATAACATAATATTTAATATGAGATAGGCGAAATTCCCCAAAATTCAAGTTATTGTTCATAACTTGATCCAGTTGTTTCAGTTTTATCATGATGTTTTGAGGTACCATTCCCATAATATTTGGAATTACATTAGAACAATCATAATATTTCCTATCATGTTTATTGTTGGCATGGGTTCTCTTATTTCCCACCAATAACTAAGAAAAATAAATACACTAATGGGGGGGGGGTGAAAACTTAGATAATAATTAAAATAAAATGAAACTTTCAACATATAAGTTTAAACTTATAAATGAAGAGTATACCCTAAAATGTGATTCTCTAAGTTTCAATATAGGTTATCCATAGTGATTGAATTATCCATGGGGTTCTTACTCATGTTTTATAGTCATAATCTAAAACAAAACTAGGCTATTCTATGATACAAACTATAGAGACCCTATCATTTTACACATATTATTATATGATTTTAATCATGATTAACTATAAACTTAAAACCAAGGATCTTAAATCCTTGTGTCTTTGTATGATTAAAAACATAATTAGAAAAAGGAAAACCAAAATAAAGAAATATTTTATTTAAACTCTATAATGAGATCCTAACATCCCTCGATCTCCTACATCTACATAAGATAACCTAGGGAAAACATGAACAAAGTTATGAGTTTGAAATCCAAGTAAGGGAATAAACATTTGAATAAAGAATATAACATGGGTCAGAAGGAATAAAATGATGAAATAAAAAGGAATGGAAGAAGAATAAACCTATGGAATCCAAACATATAGAATATGGGATCATGTAATCATGGATACATTAAAATTTGGAAGCAATATATAACATGACATTAAATTGAGTAAAGTTTAACAACTAAGACTATATCACATGGTGAATAAAGTCCCATAAATAAATTAGTTTTAATCCAAATACAAACATGATGTCTCATGATACTAATCATTACCCAATTAATTAGATAACACTCTTGGTGTACCCTTCATAACATGTTCCTATATATGTGAACCACATTAAGAATCAAAACATAGGTAATAAACATAAGTGTTACCCATGTAATGAAATGAGTTTTGTAATCATGTAAGAAGGCATAACCAAATAGAGTATCATAATGGTATCCCAGAAATAATAGATTTAAATCATGTTTGGAAATTAATAATGGAAAATAATAATAGATCATGATAATTTATTTCCAACTGAAGTGAATACATGTAAAAAATGTGTTTAAGAATCTTTGTAAATAATTTAATTTAGTGTTGTTTAAAGGAAAAATATTAATGAGACTTTAAGGAGAAAAAATGTATAATTGTTTGAATAAAACTAGAAATGAACTAGTATAGTTTTCCATGATGAAATTAGTGATTTTAAAAAAATAATGGTGGTTTAAAATAGAATATAGAGTGTACTTGAAAAGGGGTATGAAATTGGGAAGTTCTTATTAATCGAGCTTCCTTATCAGGAGGAATTAAAAAGGAAACATTATAAAAAATGTATTTACACATAAAATAAATAATAATTGATCTTGGAACATATTTTTACAAAATAAAAACATAATTTAGGAGGAGTAAATAATAATAATTAAGAATTATATTGGGGTAACGACAGAGAAATCAAAACCTGAAGGAAAAAACAACGGTTTAGAGGGAATCCCTTACCTTATGTTTGAAAGTGTTCTAAACATGATTTTAATTTCATGTATAGTCAAATTAGATTAATTAATAATTTCATTAAGAACCTATTAAACATATATTTTATTTATTACAATTTGTTTAAGTTCATTTATAACCATTTTTATAGGTCATAATGTATAATTTTTCTTTTCAACATGCATTTATTTCATGATTTTATGACCGGTTCCCTTGAGTTTAATTATAAGAGTTCTAGTCAAATGGATGAATGACTCAATAAGTGGAATTATATGGAATTAATTCAATTTTAAAAACATAAATGGTATCATATACCAATTTATTTATTGTTATGATGATGATTCTTTAGATAAAATGTTAATTAATTTTTTTTATTTTCGTGTTTTTTATGACCATCACATACTAGTATAATTTTATTTAATATTATATTTATATGTTATCTCCAAAAAATAAAATATGTTATAATACTTATATTATAATCTGTTTTAACCATAATAATGGTTTAATTATTAGCTTTAAAGGTGGTAATGAAAAATGAAAACTCCTCATCCCTGAAGGTGGTGAATCGATTCCCCACGAATAATGTTTTCATTTTCAAAACAAAAAGAGAGGAGAAGATATTTGATGATTGATATTACATTAAAAAATAAAATGAAATTATATTTATAATTATAGGGTTATCATGTCATTTTGGAGAGGTGAGGCGAGGGGAGGATACAAAAATAAAGAAAATAGAGGAGGGAGAAGGAGGGTTTTACCTCTTGAATATAATCTCTTTGAAAACCTACTTAAGGAACATGAAAATTGTATTTTGTTGAGAACTAAATGGCCAAAACATAGGGAAGAGTCTTGGGAGAGGAATTAGTTCAACTGTTATTGATGTGGCCTTAAATTCGATGATTTTTCCATCTCTTTTATTTATGTTTTTAATGATTTAATTAATTAATTTTTCACTTTTTGCTGATAATTTCACTTTTTTATTTTTACAATTACTTTTATTAAAATGATAAATTTTTATAATTAATATTTTATTTTTAACCTTTAAAATTATTAATTATGTTTTCCTCATTTTTTAGATTCAATAATTTACATTTTTTCTTTTTTTAGTTGTTATTCTAATTTATTATTTTTTATATTATGATTTTTTAATTATCCAATTTATCATTTTATTAAATTAACTAAATATATAATTTAATTTAATTATTTAATTTTATATTAACTTTAATTGATCAGGTTTAATATTTAATGTGATTTTAACTTTTAATTTAATGTTAATGATTCATTTCAATTTTAGTTTTTGAGTATCGAATCATTTTTATGTTTTGTTTAATAACTATTGTTTATAATTTAAGTTAAGTCATTAAATATTTATTGTCTGTTAATAAAATTAAATTTTTTATTAAATTATTTTTGATTGTTATCTTGTTGTTTTTCAAAATTTTAATTTCATTTAATTAATTTTTTTGTTTGTTTTTCATTTATTTTAGCTTATAAAATTTTATCTTCGATTTATTTTTGTCGCAGAAAGTCATCAGTGAATCGAGTCATCAATCCGTTTTTTTAAGTCACTCATGCCCCCACCTGCCAACATAGCCTATCTTCCCCTATTTCGATGATACATCTCACTGATGCTCCTAGTATCACCAACACTGTTGGGTTTTCCCAATTGTATCACTGTTAATCAATGTTTCACCACTACTCCCACCTTTCCATATACGAGCTACCGACACCGCTACTGGTGCCTCCTTCCCTCGTGACACACCGTTATTCTAGAGAGCTAACAACATTACCCTATATTACCCCTTATTGGTGCCTCGATCCACTACTACCATTCCACCGAACTCAACTTCCGATTTTGAGCAACCATTTTCCAGCACAAATTAGATCTGAAACCCAAACAACCCATAGAACCCACCATCATTTTGGATCTGGAAAACCACCAAACCATAGTCCATAGGTGTTGTCACTCATTTCATTGTGAAATTAAATTAATTTAAAAATAAAATTAATTGTTTAATTAAAATAATTTAACTAAGTTAATAAATATAAATTATTAAATTTAATAATATAATAACTATAATAATTATAATTTAACTTTTTAAATAAAATAATAATAATAATAATAATATTTAATAAGATAAATAATGAAAATATTAATAAAATAATAAATTTTAATCTTATGATTTTAATAATTATCTTTTATAAGATTATGAAAATATTCACTTTAATGATTTTAATTAAATAATTTAATTCATTATAATAATTAATAAAAGATTTATTTAAAATAAAAATAAAATGAATAAAATAATAAATCCAAATTTTAAATAATAAATTAATAACAAATATAAATAAATATTAAATAGAAAATTAAGGTAATATCAATTAATAAGTAAATAGTAAATTTAAATCTTTTTTTACATTTAAAACTTTATTTTTTATTCTCTATTTTTGCAGATTCAAGATTTGGTCATAATCACATAAAAATTCATCCCTACCACCAAGATTCAGTCACTCATAAGGGAAAAGTTTATGTGACACGTGTTGCACTAACAAATGCATTAGTTCGGTGATGCAGTGGACAACTAGGTCAACGATTACTGTCGGTGATAAACTGAGCATGAAAGTAGAATTATAAAGACGAGAAGGTAGCATTAGTTTGAGGAATCTATCATTCATTTTCATGCCAATTTTGATTTGATATCTGATTCTTCTGGGAGATACACTAATAGGTGCACCAGCGGGACATTGATGAGAGTTCTCGGAACAAATACTTATAGAACATAGCTTCAATGACATCGATTGAAATATATTTTTGGGGAGACCTCTTTCTCCCATGTTCTTTAATTATTTTGATTGTAATTGTATCCACGTATATTGAATTTAATATGACTTTTTTCTAAACCTAGTTTTTTGAGAGATTAGAATTCTACTGATTAAACCATTTATCTCTTCACATAAAATACTACAATGAATTCAAAATTGATTGGCGAGATAAATTTAATATTTATTATAATCATTTTTCACAATTTATTTAAAACAATAAACATTCATGATCAATCATCATGAATTGTATTTAATGTCTTTCATCGGTCTTAAAATCCAAAACATTATAAGGTTACAACCTATTGTTTTCCACTGAATTCTTTTAATTTCCATTGCAGTTTGATGAAATATTGGAGTGGAGAACTCCAAGATTTAATCCTTCTGAGTTTTTGATATCCTAGTGATGGATAGTAAAACTTATATTCTTCCAAGGTGTACTAAAATATATTTTTTTTGAAGAAGTATCCTTTTAAACGAGCAATTTTATAATTTTCTGAGCATCATCTTTGACCATTTTATATTCAATCTTTATTCCTACATTTCATTTACTATTTTCCCTTTTTATCTATTGTAGCTCCAATTATAACATAGATATTTTGGGGAAAAAAATTTACTCTTAGTATCTTCATAAAAAATACAAATAATATAAAAAAGTAAAAATTTAAAAAATATTCCCACCCCTATTGACAATAGTGGGTTGCTTTAGAAAAACTTCTTTTTGAAATAATAACTTAGACATTCTCTTGTCTTCCTTGTGGTTCGACCCGTCACTACTATACTAATTTAGTTTTATAAATTTAATTCTGAGGACCATGAATACCTCCTTTCCTTATTAATTATTGAGCTCCAAATCATAGAAGGTGTGAGGACAAGAGGTTGTGAGTGGTGGTATTTATAGTGGGAGGAGAGGGGTATTTTTGATTGTTTTATTTATTGGTTAATTATTTTGGATGAATACTATAAATGGAATTTATTCTTGTGGCTAAGTATAATAACTAGTTCATGTTAATTTAAAATAATCAGTTCTTACATCATCTATAACTCAGAAATTCAGGTATTTCTCTTAAAATGTTAAATACTTTAAATTACCATATTTCACTATTAAACAAAAATTCAACTATTTTTGAAAAATACCAAAGAATCACCCCAACCATTTTTTGATGTGTATATTTTAAAAATGGACACCGTTTTATGAAAATAATTTTCTAAAGAAAAGAAATTTAATTTTTAACTAATATTACCATTTATTTGAAAAATACTGATTTTAATATTACAACTGATTTTTTGACACTTTGAAAAATTAATTAAGGCCACATAAAATTATATTACAATAATAAGTCAAAAAAATACTACTTTATGAAACTATTTTATGAAATTTAATTTTATTCTAAATCATTATATTAATTATAAAATTGTAAATAAACATTTACGTTTTACAAAAATACCAACACTTAATTTATCTTTTTAAAAACATATATTTACTTCTTCGGTGGTATAAATATATCATATTTTAATTTATAAGATACGTAATTTTTTTTATAATTTCGTAGGTGATTCTACAATTCTATTGGAAAGATTACTATTCCAAATGGTCATATTATTTTTCCAACAACCAAGTTATTATTCCATAGGTATTGGTTCCTTATTTTCCATGAATACCACTTATTTCATTCTTAATTTATGAGAATAATGTTCTTATTAGGTTATATATATGATATTTGTGTTTATATTATATAAAATAACTATAACAAAGGAAATTTTAAAGATAAAACTTTGGTTTGTTACATTTTATAAAATAAAAATATGTTCATTAGCTCATTCAACGCACAACACTTAGCCTAAATGACCCAAGAAATATATAAATGTTATAACATCGCCATTAAATTAGAAATATTTAATATTATTAAATTATTTATGATATATATATATATATGAATTTAATAATCAATATAATTTTTTTGATAAATTTAGGGTAAATAATCATTAAAGTTTTAGTAAAGTAATTTTATTCTTCCAAAATATGTTTTCTTCAAAAATGATTTTTATTGCTTTTAGTGAAAAAATATAATTAATTTTTGGAACTTCTAGAAAATTTATTTGATAAAAATAACATCATTTTTGAAATTATAATATTAAAATTTACATCATGTGAAATTTTGTAATTTTTTTGGAAAATAGTTATTTTTCAGTGAATAATGAAAAATAATAATTTTTGTAAAAATGTTAGTTTGTTTCTATATATAAAGAAACTGTAAAATTTAAATTATGTTTTGAATATTATTTAAAATGAAAAATTATTATTTAGTTAATTTTAATACACTTAAATAAAATTTAATAAACATTATATTGGATTTTAGTATAAGTACATTTTTGGGTTTAAAAATGGGTTTTTTATGAAAACTATTTTAAATTGCATAATGTTTCTCAATTTTTAATTAATGAAAAAGAAATATAATGAGAAACTTTTTAAATAAAATTTATATAATATATATCAATAAATATTAATTAATATTCACATAATAATTATTATTATTCATAGAGTTAATATAATAAAATATTTTTCTTGAAAAATACTCTTCTTGAAAACCACCATTTTCATCGCATCTGTGGTATTAATTTTAAGTTATATTTTACAACTTGTGTAAATTTAATTTTGTAACATGGATTAAAAATTTTAATCATTAAATTTTATATTATCAAATTATTTTAAGATTAATTTTTACCTTAATTAACACGAAGAGAAACAAAAATATTTAACATTATTAAGGTGAAAATTGTTTAACCAGGGGTTAAACTAAAAAGGTAAGGATAATAATAGAATTTTAATTATAAAAACTATTTAATGTCCACATTTATACCATATCATATCTATTTTTTAATAATGTTTTTTTAGCCTTATGGTATGTAAAAAACTTGGGTAGGCCTTTTTCTTTTCAAAAAATTAGATGTAAACCACTCACTCACCTCACTTAAAAAGGTTACACCATCTCTTTTCCTCCTCACAAATTCATTTGGATCATCCAAAAACTACCTTAATATCTTAATAAATTCCTTATACATGACCTTGGCCAATTATTTTGATCATATAACCATCTGAAGAAGGCGGTTGATGCTTACCTAAGGAGATTGTTCGAAGAAGATGTATCTAGCTCAACCGAGCTTCTTTATTTTATTTCTTCTTGAACATCATTCAAAAATTATTAATTTGTGATTTTATAATAAAAAAAGTACTTATAATATAATGTGATATTATTATTTTAATTAAATAACCTAAATCCTTCTCCACTTCCATCAAATGGGAAACAAAACCATCTTTCGTGTGTAAGGAGGACGACCACTTCATGAACTGAATCCATTTGTTTTCCATAAATGCCTCTCATGAATTGATGTAATAATGGGTTTAAAGTATATATATATATATATATTATTTTTAACTTAATTATATATATGGAGTTATTATATCATATATAACTTTTTTACTTTCCCCTACTTTGCGGATAGGATAATGTCGCTCATGTGTACAAAGGGCTACAACCTCGTGTAAGTGAACCATTTTATAAGTGAAGAAAATGGAACTTTCAATGGAAAGAATGATAAGTAAGGGGTATGAATGGAATTACATGAATTTTAGGTGTGGTAGGTGAAGGAAGGGTAGTAAGGAATTTTGGTAGGACTTTAAAACCAGAAAAACGACTTCTATAAGGTGTATAGTACATGTAAACCTAGGAAGATTCATGAAACATTAAATTACTCTCTTAAACACTAATTAGTCTTAATTATATTTTAATCATCATAATTAATTTATTTAAAAACATTTGAGGGGACCCTTACCACCAAAATAAGTTTTTATGAATCCAATTTTTTTCTCCACTTAATGCAATTAAATTTCTAAATAATATAATATTTTCTTTTTAATTAAAACATATAATATATCGAAAACAATTTTAAAAAAATACCGCTTCTATTCAAAATGATAATCATGGATTTATAAACATGAAATATCAAATATAATAAGTATATATATATATATATATATATAATTTTCTATAAAAATGGATTAAAAATATTTTAGTCATTCTTATGTTATGATAATTTCAAAATTAGCGATAAAATTAGCCAAAAGTGGTATTTTCCACTATACACATAAAGATTATATATTTTAGATAAATATCAACAATTCATACTAAGAATATTTTGTTATTATAATTTGAAATATTAAGTTAATTTTATCTAATTATATTTCTAAAAATTTTATATTTAACTTTTAATAAAAAATAAAAAAATAAAAAGATGAGCTTATTCAAAAAAGTCTTAAAAATTAACAGTTTTTAATATTATTTCATACCAATTATCTAATTTAAAAATTTTAATTATTTTATATCTTATGTAGAAATATTATATGTTATACTAATGATATTTTAAATATTAGTAACTTAATTTACTAATGTATCATGTTCTTCATTTTAGTGCTTGCGAAGAATGATATCACACTCAATATTATTTAAATGAAAATATATATACTTGAATCATGGGATGTTACATTTCCCCCCATAAATAAATTATTTTATCAAAAAAATTTAATAATTTTTTTAATAATGTCAAAAATATATCCATGACATAAGATAAAATTTAAAATGAAATGTATACATTAATATCTTAATTAAAACGGGAAGAATAATATTTTTCCTTTATCAATATAACTAAATGCATTATTTTACCTTGAAAACACGATATTTTATTCCCCCATATTAAAAAAATAACGCATCTTATAGTTTTTTGAGGCATTATCCTATGTGTTTCTTCCCACATTTTTTATATAAAAAATGAAACTTTTTCCCTTCATTATTTTTGTTACTCAAATTTTCATGAGACTCCATCCTTCTGTTGGATGTGATAGTGAATTGAACTATGTTTAATTTATTATTCATAATTTGTAGAATTTGACTTGGAATAGTTATAAAATATATAAACCCAATTATTTTCCCAATATATTACAATTTAGGATAATCATCGAATTGTCCATTATATCCATTTGTAACCTGATTCATTCTTTTTGTATCCATTACATTATAACAATATAGTGGTGAAGACCAAAATTATTAAATGTACAAAGGGAAAACTATGATCTTAGAAAAAATAATTCATAAATTATTTCCATTACCTAAATTCTGAGTCTTTAAATTCCATCTCAATTACCTATGGTCATTTTAATACTAGGTTATCTGTTCTAGTTAATTTACATAAATATATATGTTCAAATCCTTCATAATGGTTTGCAAATAGAATGTGAATTAACCCAATATATCCCCTAAGATTTTTTTCAGGTGCATAGTTAGGTACCATTATTTATACAACCAACTAATTGTTGAGATATGCTCAACCAAATATTTTATGGGTTGTTAACCCTAGATTCATCTCTTCCAAAACTGTATCCACTTTCTAGTATCCTTATAGGGATGCATTTATATGGAAAACCAATAAATCTTTAATTTACCAATATTTCTATAGGTTCTTCTATATTTAGAATTATACCTAGGGCCTCCACTGATGTTCTCTTATAATAATCCCCCAAAAATATAAAAGTTTGAATACTAAAAACCTAAAGTTTTGTTTATATGTTTGAAAAAAATATCATACATAACTCCTCAACCATTTATTTCATTACATGATATTAAATCAACTTCAACCAATAATATTATAACCTCTAAAGTTATCTAAAAACTACTCTGATACCAATTATATCTCCCCTATACTCACAATCCTGAATCCGATGTCGAAAACACATAACCTACAACACTAAATTTGATACAAAACCTTTATTACAATATCTTTCACACATTCACAATCCATGAACCATTTAGTTTAGTGTTTTATGGAATTAGATAAAGTCACTAGCTAATAAATTCTAAGTATTATAATCATATGGGATCTTTTTTATACAATATAAGAAGATAATAAATCCATAACAAGTCTTTAATAAGTTCTATAAAGTCTCCACATATGCTACTCTTCTAGACACACCATATATTTATATTTAGTTATAACATGGGGATATGGAAACATAATATGGTCTGAGATCAAATTCTTAGAAAAAAACACATAATAATAAATTATAACATTATAGCCAAGATGGATAACATGATATCATAATGAGTATGATCATAATAATGGAATCATGGAATAATGAGATGATATCTTATGAACTTAGATTAAATAACGATCACAACATAAGATCCTAACATCCTAATAATGTGTTCACAACATAAAAATAAAATCATAAGCATAATTCAAGACTCCCTACCTTGTTAACATAACATAGTTGGCTAGGAAAACTTCCCACACACCCGAGTTGGCTAGGATCACTACCCATGCACTATGTTATCTCATGAGACAGAAACATTAACCAATTAATAGAGGGGATATATAATCTTAAGAAAACCCATCACATAATGAAATGCATTCATACGTGTTCTACATGGTTTCAATAAAAAAATCATAAAAACCCAAGGAAATAGAATGGGTTTTATATCTATTTCAAGTGGTTCCTTAAAGAACCATTAATTATTTCATAAATAAATATGAAATGATAAAACTATGGAAATAAAATGGTTATCAAAATAATTTATTCACTATTCTACAAAAATACAACTAAAAATGAAAATTTATATTGATTTGACAGCAAATAAGAAAAAAAATGGTTTAGAAAATAATTTCCTTTAAAAATTAATGTATTTGGTATCTAGGTGGACACCCTCTAATCATGTAATGTAACAAATGGAACTCATAGAGGAAAAATATTAGAAATAAATCACTCCTATAAAAGTGAAATATTATGCAAGATAAAAGGAGTGATGCATTAAACTATTGATGTAAAATAGAATTCCGTAAGTTCTTTAGATGAAGAAGGTGGATGACATCATTTTAGGAATACCATTTATCAATCATAAAACATATATATAGAACACTCTAATAATAATTATTGAACATTTCTTTGAAAATAATAATTTATAATTGTCTTTTGAAATAATATAAAAACTAATATTTTATTAAACCGTGAGAATAATAATTTCATTTTTTAAAAAACGTAAAAGTGTAGAGAGGAAGTCTCTTAGAAGAAAACAAATGGAGTGGAATGATATGTTCACATTTAAATGTTAAAAAATATTCCTATATATCAAAAAAGACCCATATAGAAACATTTAAAATATTTTTTTTTGTTTTTTATGAAATTAAATTTATTTTGAAATTATCTATTTAATTTTTTATTGAAAATAATTTATTCTGGAAAATTTTAAAACATTACTTTAGAAGAATTTATTTTGAAAACTAATCATTCATAAAATGTTTAAATCACATTATAACCATTTAGTGAAACCCAAATTATAAAAAAGATGATAAATATATTCATTGTTAAGATGTAAAGGGAAGTACGGTGGTCACTTTTAACATTATAAAAACAACTTTCCATAGGTAAATCATAGTTATGGAAGAAAAATATCCATTGGAAATTTTAGGAGTTATTCTTATTAACATCATGATTTTATTTGAGGAAGCCTTTGATCAAGGGGGGATATTAATTAAGAGAGGTAATATTACTAGTTAAAAATTAATTATACCATTTTAAAATATAATCATATTAAAAATATACTTGGATGATCAAAATTAATAAGAGACTCTACAAATACCTTAAAAAAGGACACAACTCTAGAAAACAATTAAAACATGAGTAACATTTTAATCAATAAATTTTAAGGAGAAATATATTGAAAATGAACCAAAAATACCATTATTAAAATATATGTAATAATTACATAAAAATTTTGTATAATATGCACCATATAAAATTAACTTTCTGAAAAAAGTAAAACATGTCTCAACAAAGGGAGTTTGAGACAAAAAACCCTTACCTTATTTACCCTCTTAGTTAATCACACTCTTACTTGTTATAAAAAAATCATAACTACCTTAATAATATATTTCCTAACCTTACTCATATATATAAAACTTTTTTATAATTAATTTATAATTTTTCTATGAATATAGTAGTTCATTATAACTTATTTTTAAGATTGGGTTTTTAACACTTTTGATTGTATAACACATGATTTATAATTTTAATTATGATCATTAATATTTCATAATAAGTAATTTATTATCATATTACATATGGTTCTATAATATAGATCCCATGATCATTTATAATTTTCTATGTTCCTCCCTTGAGAGTATTAATTAAGACTCTTGAAGTTGATTCTAGATAGAAACATGTCTCAATAGTTTTTAATGAAAAAATATGATATATTATTTACATATTTAAAAATTAATATTATAATCCCATAATATTTTAAAAAATATTTAATACTGTATTATTAGTGAGAATTAATTTTATATAAAATTACCTAATTAGTCACTATATAAACATTAAATCTTCACTCAAGTAGGTGGCAAACCAACCAAAACAAAATTGTGTCATAATAGTCAAATGAGTAAGACAACACTATTAAATAATTTTAATATAACATTTAATGATTCTTATATGTATAATATATATTTTATTTATTTATAAAATCCATTCTTATGGCCATTAATTTTTTATTTTATTGATAAATGAACTTTTTTGTTTATCGAGGTGGTAGTCTACACACACACACACGAATAATGAACCAATTTCCCAATGGAAAAATGAAGTGATGATTTATGAAAAATTATCATTTCCAAATTATAATAATAAAAAGAAATTAATCGTTAATTATACTATCAATTCCATCCTTATAAGCTCTAACCATATTATTTTGTGCATATTCAGCTCCTTATGTGTTAATATATACTTCAAACTTTTGTGATTGGTACATATATCATATTTTTCTCCATAAAGATAATGCCCCCATATCATTAATGAAAAAATTACCAAATCTTACTCCAAATCATGAGTTGGGTAATTTTTCTCATGAATATTAAATATTCATGAGTCATAAGTTTTAACAATGAAATATTTTATAAGAACCCATCCTAATACCTTTATAAATTAATCACTAGTAATTAAAAACTCGTATTCACTATAGTGTAATGTAAGTACAGGTGTGTGGACTAATATTCTATTCAGTTCCTTGAATTTTTCCTTAAATTCATATTTCTATAAGAACTTGGAACCCATCTAGGTTTACATAGTGAGTGGATTAGTTAGTCATAAAACATTCTAAAAAAATCGTTGATAGTATATAGAAAAACAAAGAAAACTATATATCTCAATCATAGTGGTTGTTATAGGCCAACACTCTATAGCATATTTCATTTATAGATCTAATGATATACCCCATATTGAGATTATGTGACCCAAAATAAAACCTTTTAAATCCAAAATTAATAGTTTTTAGTTTTTAATATAGTTTCTCCTTCCTTAGGGTCATTATTACTATTATCAAATGATATTAATGATCTTACTTTCTCTTTAAATAGATATGAATATTGTTTGTAAGGGATTCCAAAAAATCATCAAGGTATTACCAAAATACTATATTCATTAAATCAATGAAGATACCATTGTAATTAGTAATACCAAATGAAATCAACATATAGTCCTAGTGTTTATACCTTTTATAGAATTTTTTCTTGGGTATATGATCCTTACTAAATGTCAATTATTTAGAAAAAGAATTAATTTCAATTTTGGAAAAGTATTTTTCTCTACACAATTGATCAAAGAAGTCATTAACACATAGAATAGGATATATCTTCTTAATCGTGATCTTTTTTAACTTTTTATAATAAATATAGGGTCACATTAACACATATTTCTTTTAAACAAAAAGAATAGGTTCACCACATTGTGAACAATTCATCTTATTAATCCCTTTTCAAGGTTTTCTTAGAGTTTTTTATTTAATTAATATAACTCAATTAGTATCATTCTATGGGGATTCATTGAAATTGGTTTGGAATATTGTATGAGTTATATTGATAACTCAACTTCATGTTTTGGTGGAAGGAAAGAAAACACTTCTTGAAAGACTTCAACAAATTCATGAAAAACAATCATATCATCGATTTTGTGTTTCTCACCCATACATTTTGGATAAACACACCTATTGAATAGGAATAAAACCCCATAAAATTTATGCGATTTTAATCAGAAGTCAATATTTATTATTTCACTAATAAATAATCAATGTTTGGTTTGGAATAAAAAATCTGAATTCCCTTCATTTTAAATTGATTTACGATTTATGTAGATAATGCAAATCCTTGATTAAGATAATATAAAATTCAACTAGGGGACGAAAGAAAATATTTTCAATAAACACATCATAGTAATGTTCAACCAGTGATGAATCATAGACTTTGGATGTGATCATCATTCCCTTAGGGGTTTTCACTACTAATTCTACATCTAACCATTGGGTGGAAATTTTATACCCTTATAAAATTATTCAAATATGAAATAATGGATTGATATTAAGTCAAATAATATATTATAAGTTGTATAATGGATGGTAAGTGTACCTTCCACCGTGTCACTATCATATCCCTCATCATAAATATTGATCACATGATATTTCCCTTTCTGTCCCTTATAAAGAGTTTTCTAGAAATTATCACTTTTATTAATCCTCAGATTTAAAAAACTATTATAATAATTACCAAACTCTATAAAATTGGAACACTGAAGTGTAGGAGGTTCATTATTTAGAGAATAATCATTATTTATATCATTATAAACTATATTTTCATTACTTAGGCATTCAGGCACATGATGACATTCCTTTCCACAATTAAGACATTTAGTATTCCCATTAAGATAATTTCCTCTATGATTCTTCCCACACTTTGAGAATAAATAATGCTCATATTCTCTCCAAGATTCTTAGATTTTCCTTTGAATTCAATTTTTATCTTATTATAAAGACCATGAGATTGATACATAAATCTAACCTCAATTTACATGTCGATATAACATTGAAAAATATATTAACATATACTACATTATCTTATGGATAAAAACCTTATGACACATGGTTTTAATAGACTAATGAAAAAAACATCCTTAATTTTAGGTTAGAAGATAATAAAAGAATCTTACCTCACAAGTCTTGTAAAGATTATAGGTACCAAATAATTTAACTTCCTTTTGCTTGATCTCAAGGAACCCTTTCTCCATTATCGTATGGAGAATGTGAGAAAGTATTTACTGTGAAATAGGTTATTGATGTCATCCCAACCCATTTAGTCAGTTTTCTACTATCACCTTGTATTCTGTATAAGATTGTACCATTGATCTAATTCAACTTACAACAGGTACACAACCAAAATTAAATTTACATTTCTCAAACATTGAATAAATGAAAAATAACTTTTTAGTGGTGCTGATCCATTAGTTAGAAACTAGTGTATCTGAAGACCCATTGGAATAAGGTGGATGTTTCCACATAAAGGACTCAATAAAATGTTGTTACCTTCTTTTATTGTTTGGAAGTCTAGTATGATATATAGATTAATAATTTTTTTGAGAATATCAATGAGATTGTGAATTTTAGATACCATATTGTTTGGATTCTTAGGACTATAATCAATGAATTTTATATCCCACTCATCCTTAACATGGTTCCTTCGGGTTCTAGCTATTTTCTAAAACAAAAAATCATAGTTCGAGGAACACTAATCATAGTGGAAAACTACATAATCATTAAAAATAACTTATACATTGTCTAGATTATAAAATCTTATTTTTTGAATTTATGACACCTTAGTCTTAACCTAGTTAATTCATAGTCATCACCTATTTAAATACTTTATAATGGTTTATAAAGAGTTTGAAAATTTCCATAGTATATACCCAAAGGGTGTTATACTAGGTGGTCAACAAGTCCTATTGACTCTAGCTCATTGCACCCTTTTTATAATTATTACCCCAAAGCACCACAATTAAAATGACACATCCTCGTCTATTTGTCATGACCTGACCCTACCCGGGCTCGAGCCGCAACTACCCCAAGCCCGCTTCCATAGGCCAGGGGCTGGTGACTAGCGCCAAAGGCATAATAACTTGGGGAGGCCTTTGCCTAAGTACTTGTACACACACACGCAGAAAACTCAATGCAATAGTGCAGAGTAAAAGAAAGAACAACTGCTATATATATATAAACCACAGATGTGCATCGACCTCTAAATAGTACAAAGTACAAGCTGAAAAGAAAAGGGGTAAAAACACACACCCAACCAAAAAGTGCCACAACCCGGCAACAGGTAAACAAAAGAAACAGCTGAAGGGTCTCCCACCTGAAACCCAGCTACGACCACCGCACTTGGTCCAAGCTCCCGAACTCCTATGCTCCACTGAAGTCACGACCAACCTGTCCGTCGTCTGTAAGGGCACACCAAGTGCAGGCAAAGCCCAAGCATGGGTGAGTATAAAAATACTCAGTAGGATACCCCAAAGGTTCGAGGGAGCAACAAAAGAGGTACCGAAGGGTGAGCAGTAGAGCGAACAGGGAAGAGTAAAGGAGCACAACAGAGAGGGAAGTAAGGAGTACAGTAAAGAGTCCAGCTCAACCCAACAAGAGGAAAGAAGGTAGACTCGTCCAAACACAAGGAGCTGGAAATGGTGAGAATATGAACTTCCCGTCGAGTCTTAGATACCAATAGTAGGAGAGTAGACTCATCCAACCATGAGAAACTAGACACGGCAAGCACGTGCCATACCCCACGCGTCTTCGCCTCTTCTGGAAGGAGAGTAACCATACCCAATAAGTGGGTACTAGAACAAGGTATATACATATCCAAATGCTCTGTCAAGAAGCCCGAACAATGTTGTAAGGGGATCTCCGTCCCGTAGCTCAGCCCAAGAAAAGAGTATCCAATAGTCCCAGAAGTAACACCATTGATGCCCAGCATCCCGCACGTCTACCCCGAACCGCAAGACAAGGGGCTCAATCACCACACCTCGTCACTATTCTCTTTGGGCGGCACTGACTCACCCGCACGGTTTTAGGTCGCGTCACAAGGACGCGTCTTAGTGGGGGAAAGCGCTCCTTGTACTTGAGAGTTCTAGGGGAACGTCAAACCACACCACGTCACTGCCCTGCGGTGGAGAGGTCTCCTCGAAGTCAAGGTTGTCACAACACTGACCCGCAACCAGGGGTCCCACTCCGGTAATCACAGAGGAAAGCCATAGGCTAGCCTAGTAGAAAGGGCTGAGACTGGAATTCCAACAGGTGTCCCACTACCCAGCCCTGCTGGAGGGTAATTCATAACCAGATATCGGGTGACCCACTGCCCAGCCCTGCTGGAGGGTAAACCCTAATACATCATCAGGGGACCCACTGCCCAGCCCTGCTGGAGGGTAAACCATAATAGGATATCGGGTGACCCACTACCCAGCCCTGCTGGAGGGTAAACCATAACACATCATCCGGCGACCCACTGCCCAGCCCCGCTGGAGGGTAGACAATAATACATCATCAGGCGACCCACTGCCCATCCCCAATGGAGGGTAGACCTGGAATAAGTCGACAGGCGACCCACTGCCCAGCCCCGCTGGAGGGTATCCCTGAAACTAGACGACGGGTGACCCGCTGCCCAGCCCTGCTGGAGGGTAGACCCTAAGAGGTCGTCGGGTGACCCACTGCCCAGTCTCTGCTGCAGGGTAGACCCTAAGTGCGTCGGGTGACCCACTGCCCAGTCTCTGCTGGAGGGTAAACCCTAGAAGTCAGCGAGCAACCCACTGCTCATCCCTGCTGGAGGGTAAACCCGAAGAAGTCGATGAGTAACCCACTGTCCAGCCCCGCTAGAGGGTAAAACTCAGAACTGCTCTGGCCATCTCTACTGGAGGGTACAACACTGTCCAACCAAAGATAAAGTGGGTATCGCGCGACCACCCAACTCCAGCACAACTCACCCAAAGGGGGTTCAGCGCCTGTTCCATCACTGGGTGTCACCAGCACCACTACCGGACGATCCATCGAGAACGAAACCAGGGGGAGACCACTCAACCCTGTTGGTCAACCAACGAGCACAGAGCCAGGGAAAAAACTCCACCCTTCTGGTTTAAACAAACACACAGAGGGACCCTCTACGTCGCGAGGGGTCAAAGTACGTAATGCAGATCACGACACGCATGTGGGGCCCACACGACATGTGGCCCCGAGTCAACCCCAACTGAGCGCACAAACATCCTCAGGTACAAACAACCACATGTACCTCCAAGCGCTCCCGTAAACTCCCGGAGTAAACCCCATTCCAGCCCAAAGGCTATCGTGCACACGGTACCCAACGTCAATGTGAAGGCGTGACGTAACAACTCCACATCAAAGGCCCAGGCACGGCCAACCACATCTCGTGGACAAATTATATCACTCTCCCAAGAGTGTGCGATCACACGCCAAGGGTCCGCTACAAACATGGTAGGACGAACCGCCACCGGAGCACCTCTCATGCTCCACATTTAACAAGATCGCGCAAGAGGCTCCGCACAACCAAACGGATTGCACCGTTGTGATCCTCGTGAAAAAACACGCGATATCGACTACTTACTCACCTCCGATGGATATCCAAAGAAAAAGGTCACCAACACCGCCTCACGCCCGAACGACGTCCCGTGATCCCGAGCCTCGGCTCTGAAAACAGTCAGGTGCATCACACCACTGCGATCCCCTCAGTAAAACACGTCAAAAGCACTACTCACATGAGTGCAACGGATATCCTGAAAAAAAGATGCATTCCGGCGCACCACACACGAGCGGTGCCACGTGGGACCTGCAACCCGGTCCCGAAACTCAACGAATGAATCACACCGTTGCGATCCTCTCAAAAAATCACACAAGATGGACTACTCACTTGTCTAAAACGGTCGCCCGGTGATAAAGATGGAAATTCACCGTCGACTCCCGAAACGGCCCTCGTAGAGCCCGCACCATCGTGCGGAATTATAGCAGTAGACTGCGCCAACACGATTCCCTCAGAAAATCACCCAACATCGACTACTCGCATGCCCCGAATGGACGTCCGAGGAAAAAGTCGTTAAAAGCTGCATGCAGCTCAAAAGACGGGCCGTGGGGACCACACCTCATCTTCGGCCTCAATGCCTGAAACCACCCTGGAAACCTCCGCCTCGACGCCAGGGTTCCAACGCCACTGACGGTGCTCAAAACGGACGTTGGACGCGTCCGCGCCGTCCAAAACAAGATCCGCCGAAGAAACGACTAACCGCTCGACGTACGTGTCGCGCCACCGAGGCCCCTCGTTTCGGGAATTAAAAATTCCTGAAACCATCTCAAAAAGTCCGTCTCGTCGATACGGTTCCACCTCTAAAGACGGTACTCAAAACGGACACTCGTAGCGGAAATTACGGCTGTCCGAACACCAAGGGGGCAAGGCACCGGGGGCTGGACCGGCCTCGACCGGCCGGTCCGCCCGGCCTGGGCCGGCCCGCGGCTTAGCCACACGGTCTGGTCGCAGCCGCCGCATGAAGACCCGCGCGGCGCGGGTCTTTGTCGCCGCACAGGGGTCTCGCACCGAGACCCCGGGGTCGCCGCTCCCTGGCAACCCGCCGGCGCGCCGAGGCGCGCCGCCTTGCGCCGACCGCCTCCGGATGTCGCCCCCTTCGCCCTCGGCTGAAGGCATGCCGCGCCCCGGCCTCGTCCAGCCGCTCCACCAGACACCCGCGCCGACGCCCGCGGACACCCGCTGCCGCGCCCAACGCCTCCACCGGACACCCACGGTCGCCCGCGGACACCCCGCTGCTGCGCCGTTTGCCCTCGCCGCGCCGCCGCTCAGACCCGCTGGAAACCAAAAACCCGCCAACTTCGGCGGACGATTGCGAACGCCTCCGAACTCCGATTTCAAATCCGAAACAAGCGTCGGAAAGAGAAAATTTTATACTACGCGTTCATGGGATTCGTTCAAAAATCCGACAAAGTTTTAATACAATTATTTGAGTTCGAAGTTGGTGCTGTGAATGAAAAACGCAAACGACAAATCCTACCTCGTGGGCGTTGCCCAAAGCTTCACGGGCAATCCGTCGTAGCCACGCCTTGCTGGAGAGGAGGAGGTGATGGAGGGAAGCTTCCGCCTTTGCTTTGGGGAGCTGCTGGCGCCAGAGGAGAAGAGGGGAGGAAGGGGATGAGTTAAGCGTTTAAATAGAAAACGCCTAACCACCCGCCCGTCGGTCCGAACCTGAACCCTCAGCAGGGTCAAGGTTAAGCCTCCCCTAGGGTAAACACCACCTCCCAAGCACAACAGAGGTCTCGGAATTTTAATCCGAGACCCCGTTCAAAAGTTATAAAATTTAACGTCCGAAGCCGCTAAATTACGAAAACGCCCCTGGAGCCATTTTTCACAAACGACCCGCACCTGCGAAACTTATACCCCTCCTAGGGTAAACGAAACAATCCGAAATCAACGGTGCCCTCATGATTCCAACCCGAGCCACCGTTTAAGTGATACCTGCATTTCGCCATTAAATGAATAAATAAATAAATAAATTTATCTGTTTAACCTTCCGAAAGAGAGAGAGGGGTCCAAACATCCCGCGCCGACATGTTTTATATCGTTCCAAGGGTAAACACCCCATTCCGGACCCATCCGTACACTCGGATCTCTGGTCAGAAGCACTGTTTAGGAGTTATCCTGTTTATTTGGTGTTTCCAGTGTGAACGCACTGAAAATTTAATTTCGGCCACTCCGGGGCTCGAAATTTCACGCTGTCTGAAGGCACTGCTCTGGAATATTATCAATAATATTCCAAATTCTTTCTCAGCAAAAACTGGGTTCTTACATCATTCCCTCTTTCAAGATTTTTGTCCCCAAAAAGAAAACTAGGGAGCAACACAAGGTACTAAGCCCACACCTAGTTTTCCCGTATCCAAAAGAACCCACACATAGCTCTGCGTCACCGCACACAGACCAAAGGATTGATCTGTTCACGCGAGTTCGACCCTTGCCGATGTCGTGCACCCACTCCAGACTTTGGGGTTAGGGCAAGGCGGTAGGGTACCTCGCCATCCCTTTGCACGGTCTCAAACGGCCCGAAGACCCTCCGGGGTAGTTCAACTCCCCGGGCAAACCTCTACATCGCACGTCGCGATAGGAATCACCGTTTGGGCATGGGGAAAGGCCCGGTGATTCCCTCATTCAGAATATCCATATGGTGAAGCACCTAAGGATATCTGGTCATGCAAGATTCCACAACCGAGGCTCTCTTACACGCTTGAAAGGCGTAGGCGTCGACACCATCGACTAGAGAAAAAGATCCCACGCATTTTACCTTACCAACACAGGGTTTCACCCGACGCCCTGCATCACCCTGGTAACACATCAAATAAGGAGGAGGGAGGAAATCAGTTTACACACAGAGTCTAACAATTCTACTGCAAAAGGTAGAAGAGCTGTGGAGCGTACCTCTTATCACTTCATGCTCTGCAGGATAGTGGACATCCAAAGCTCGCGGCTGTCCTCGGTACCAACTGTCAGCTCTCGGAGCCTGACCTGGACCACCTAATGGTGATGGGAAGACCTCGTAACGTCGTCCCCCACTACCAGCTCCTCCCGCTCCTCAGCTAGCACCACCTCCCGGGGTACTACTCCGATCACGGCGCTGTCTCTGCCGTGGTGGTGCACCTGCTGCCTGCCCAAAGCTCCCAGGAACTCGGGTCGGGCAGTCTTGTGCCAAGTGACCTCGCCCGTCACAAGCATAGCACCGACCCTCTCTAGGCTACACTGGTGCCCTCCGGCGCAACTATGGTGTACGACCACGGCCCGAGATCCACTCACGGAAGGGCATCCTCAGCTGAGGCCCTGCGCCTTTTTGCCACAACGGTATACGACCACGTATCCGACACCGGAAGTGGGAAGGCCACCAGCATCGAGGTCCTGTCCTCTGGCGCCTGCTAGCTACGGCAGACGTCCCGGCTCCGTCGCGCCCAATGCCACTACCAACCGCAAAACATGACAGGAAGCCCTCTGTCACCAGCACCTGCTCTAGCACCCTGGCATATGTGGAAATGCCCGAGCGTACTATGACAGCACGAATCTCTCATCGGAGGCCCTTCTCAAACTTCCGCGCTCAGAAGTTGTCATCATAGACCATGCTCGGGTAAAAGCGTGCATGGTCTGCAAAACTAGCAGCGTACTCAGCCACCGTCATCCCTCCCTATTGAAACTGCAGGAGCTTCTGAATCCGAACGGAGTGCAAGCAGGAGGGAAAAAACTCCTCTCGAAACAACAACTGAATGTCATCCCACGAAAGTGACGACTCGTAAAGAAACTGAGTCACTAGACTCCACCAACGCCAAGCTGATCCACGAAAAAGGCTGGCTGCCAAAGCCACTCTCTGATCTGTCGGCGTCTGCAGAAGCCTGAAATGGCGAACCACTGCCTCGAGCCAAACCTCTGCTGCCTGAGGGTCTGGCTCACCACTGATCCTCGGCGGTCTCTGCCGCTGGAACTCACGGAGCATACTCATCCTGCGCTCAAGCTCAGCCTGCTCTGCTGAAACTGTCTGCTGCTCAACAGGTGGGGGTGCTGCTACCGGCCCACCCGGAGAAAAAGGGCTCACGCGATGGGTCCTGGACTGTGGCCTCATAGCTCCCAGGGTCGTCGTCACGCACCCAAAGCTGGTATCCTGGATGGATATCTTCGCGGATACATCCTGAATATTATCAAGGAGTGTCGCGGTCAGATGAGCATATATGTATATACCAACAACAACAACTATGGGGAGCTGACTCAAGAAGAACAATCAAAAACTCAATCCTATGTGATGAACAAACCAATTTACCTGCAACAAGTGTCTCAACATGTCAAGTCTTTAAGCGGGTTATCAAGGTCTTAGTGAATGGATACATCCGTCGCCGCACCATCACTGGACTCACTGGCCTGAGAGCCGCTCTCGAGACACATTAACACTGTTTCCCTATATCCCAACCAATTCCTCTTTTAGGGACATCCGCACAACGTCCCAAGGAATGAACCACCTCTAATACCACTTTGTCATGACCCGACCCTACCCGGGCTTGAGCCGCAACTACCCCAAGCCCGCCTCCATAGGCCAGGGGCTGGCGACCAGTGCCGAAGGCACAATAACTCGGGGAGGCCATTGCCTATGTACCTGTACACACACACACAACAAACTCAATGCAACAGTACAGAGTAAAAGAAAGAACAACTACTATATATATATAAACCACAGATGTGCATCGACCTCTAAACAGTACAAAGTAAAAGCTGAAAAGAAAAGGGAAAAAACACACGCCCAACCAAAAAGTCCCACAACCCGGCAACAGGTAAACAAAAGAAACAGCTGACGGGTCTCCCACCTGGAACCCGGCTACGACCACCGCACGCGGTCCAAGATCCCGAACTCCTATGCTCTACTGAATTCATGACCAACCTGTCCGTCGTCTGCAAGGGCACACCAAGTGCGGGCAAAGTCCAAGCAGGGGTGAGTATAAAAATACTCAGTAGGATACCCCGAAGGCTCGAGGGAGCAACAAAGGAGGTACCGAAGGGTGAGAAGTAGAGAGAACATGGAAGAGTAAATGAGCACAACAGAGAGGGCAGTAAGGAGTACAGTAAAGAGTCCAGCTCAACCCAACAAGAGGAAAGAAGGTAGACTCATCCAAACACAAGGAGCTGGAAACGGTGAGAAGATGAACTTCCCGTCGAGTCTTCGCTACCTATAGTAGGAGAGTAGACTCATCCAACCATGAGAAACTAGACACGGAAAGCATGTGGCATACCCCGCGCGTCTTTGCCTCTCCTGGAAGGAGAGTAACCAAACCCAAGAAGTGGGTACTAGAACAAGGTATATACATATCCAAATGCTCTGTCAAGAAGCCCGAACAACATCGTAAGGGGATCTCCGTCCCGTAGCTCAGCCCAAGAAAAGAGTATCCAACAATCCCAGAAGTAACACCATCGATGCCCAGCATCCCGCACGGCTGCCCCAAACTGCAAGCCAAGGGGATCAATCACCACACCTCGACACTATCCGCTTTGGGTGGCACTGACTCGCCCGCATGGTTTTAGGTCGCGTCACAAGGACGCATCTCAGTGGGGGAAAGTGCTCCTCCTACTTGAGAGTTCTAGGGGAACGTCAAACCACACCACGTCACTGCCCTGCGGTCGAGAGGTCTCCTCAAATTCAAGGTCGTCACAACAATGACCGGCAACCAGGGGTCTCGCTCCGGTAATCATGGAGAAAAGCCACATGCTAGCCTAGTAGAAAGGACTGAGCCTGGAATACCAACAGGTGTCCCAATTCCCAGCCCTGTTGGAGGGTAATTCATAACCAGATATCGGGTGACCCACTGCGCAGCCCTGGTGGAGGGTAAACCCTAATACATCACTAGGCGACCCACTGCCCAGCCCTGCTGGAGGGTAGACATTAATACATCATCAGGCGACCCACTGCCCAGCCCCGCTGGAGGGTAGACCTGGAATAAGTCAACAGGCGACCCACTGCCCAGCCCCACTGGAGGGAAGACCTGGAACTAGACGACAGGAGACCCACTGCCCAGCCCTGCTGGAGGGTAGACCCTAAGAGGTCGTCGAGTGACCCACTGCCCAGTCTCTGCTGGAGGGTAAACCCTAAGTGCATCGGGTGACCCACTGCCCAGTCTCTGCTGGAGGGTAAACCCTAGAAGTCAGCGAGCAACCCACTGCCCAGCCCTGCTGGAGGGTAAACCCGAAGAAGTTGATGAGTAACCTACTACCCAGCCCCACTGGAGGGTAAAACTCAGAACTACTCTGGCCATCTCTACTGGAGGGTACAACACTGGCCAACTGAACACAGTGTGGGTATCACGCGACCACCGAACTCCAGCACAACTCACCCAAAGGGGGTTCAATGCCTGTTCCATCACTGGGTGTCACCAGCACCGCTACCGGCCGATCCATCGAGAAAGAAACTAGGGGGAGACCACTCAACCCTGCTAGTCAACCAACGAGCACAGATCCAGGGGAAAAACTCCACCCTACTGGTCAAACAAACACACAGAGGGACCCTCTACGTCGCGAGGGGTCAAAGTACGTAAAGCAGATCACGGGACACACGTGGGTCCCACACGACTTGTGGCCCCGAGTCAACCCCAAATGAGCGCACAAACATCCTCAGGTACAAACAACCACAAGTACCTCCAAGCGCTCCCGTATACTCCCGGAGTATACCTCATTCTAGCCAGAAGGCTATCGTGCACACGGAACCCAGCGTCAATGCGAAGGTGTGACGTAAAAAATCCACCTCAAAGGCCCAGGCACAGCCAAACACATCTTGTGGACCAATTATATCACTCTCCCAAGAGTGCGCGATCACACGCCAAGGGTCTGCTACAAACATGGTAGGAAAAACCGCCACTGGAGCACCTCTCATGCTCCACATTTAACAAGATAGCGCAAGAGGCTCCGCACAACCAAACAGATCGCACTGTTGTGATCCTCGCGGAAAAACACGTGAGATCGACTACTTACTCACCTCCAATAGATATCCGACGAAAAAGGTCACCAACACCGCCTCACGCCCTAACAACGTCCCGTGATCCCGAGCCTCGGCCTTGAAAACAGTCGGGCGCATTGTACCATTGCGATCCCCTCGGGAAAACATGTCAAAAGCACTACTCACAGGAGTGCAATGGATATCCGGAAAAAAGATGCATTTCGGCGCACCGCACACGAGCGGTGCCACGTGGGACCCGCAACTCGGTCCCGAAACTCAATGAACGGATCACACCGTTGCGATCCTCTCGAAAAAGAACACAAGATGGACTACTCACTTGTCCAAAACGGTCACCCGGTGATAAAGATAGAAATTCACCTTCGACTCCTGAAACGGCCCTTGTGGGGCCCGCACAATCATGTGGAATTACAGCGGCAGACTGCGCCAACGCGATGCCCTCAGAAAAACACCCAACATCGACTGCTCACACGCCCTGAATGGACGTTCGAGGAAAAAGTCGCTAAAAGCTGCACGCATCTCAAAAGACGGGTCGTGGGGATCACGCCTCATCTTCGTCCTCAACGCCTGAAACCACCCTGGAAACCTCCGCCTCAACGCTAGGATTCCAACGCCACTGACGATGCTCAAAACAGACGTCAAACGCGTCCGCGCTGTCCAAAACAAGATCCGCCGAAGAAACGTCTAACCCCTCAACGTATGTGTCGCGCCAACGAGGCCCCTCATTTCAGGAATTACAAATTCCTGAAACCATCTCAGAATGTCTGCCTCGTCGATACGGTTCCACCGTCGTAGACGGTAATCAAAACGGACACCCGTAGTGGAAAATATGGGTGTCCGAACACCGAGGGGGCAAGGCCCCTGGGGCTGGACCGGCCTCGATCGGCCGGTCCGCGGCTTAGCCGTGCGGGCCGGCCGCGGACTCACGGTCCGCGCGCAGACCGACCACGAGAGCCGGTCGCGGCCGCCGCATGAAGACCCGCGCGACACGGGTCTTTGTCTCCACACAGGGGTCGCGCGTCGCGACCCCGGTGTCCCCACTCCCTGGCGACCCGCCGGCGCGCTGAGGCGCTCCGCCTGGCGCTGACCTCCTCCGGATGCCGCCCCCTTCGCCCTCGGCTGAAGGCACGCCTCGCCCCGGCCTCGTCCAGCCGCTCCACCAGACACCCGCGCCGACGCCCGCGGAAACCCGCTGCCACGCCCAGCGCCTCCACCGGACACACGCAGTCGCCCGCGGACACCCCGCCGCCGCGCCGCCGCTCGGACCCGCTGGAAACCGAAAACCCGCCATCTTCGGCAGACGATTGCGAACGCCTCCGAACTCAGATTTCAAATCCGAAACAAGCATCAGAAATAGAAAATTGTATACTACGCGTTCATGGGATTCGTTCGAAAATCCGACAGAGTTTCAATATAATTATTTGAGTTCGAAGTAGGTGCGGTGAAGGAAAAACCCAAACGACAAATCCTACCTCGTGGGCGTTGCCCGAAGCATCACAGGCGATCCGCCGGAGCCGCGCCTTGCCGGAGAGGAGGAGGTGATGGAGGGAAGCTCCCTCCTTCGCTGTGGGGAGCTTCTGGCGCCAAGGGAGAAGAGGGGAGGAAGGGGATGAGTTAAGTATTTAAATAGAAAATGCTTTACCACCCGCCCATCGGTCCGAACCCGAACCCTCAGCAGGGTCGAGGTTAAGCCTTCCGTTGGGTAAACACCACCTCCCAAGAAAAACGGCGGTCTCGGAATTTTAATCCGAGACCCCATTCAAAAGTTATAAAATTTAACGACCGAAGCCGCTAATTTACGAAAACGCCCCTAGGGCCATTTTTCACAAACGGCCCACGCCCGCGAAACTTATACCCCTCCTAGGGTAAACGATATGCTCCTACCTCAACGGTGCCCTCGGTTTTCCAACCCGAGCCACCGTTTAATAGATAACTGCATTTCGCCATTAAACGAATAAATTAATTAATTAATTTATCCGTTTAACCTTTCGAAAGCGAGCGAGGGGTCCAAACATCCCACACCGACATGTTTTTTTGTCGTTCCAAGGGTAAACACTCCATTACGGACCCATCCGTACACTCGGATCTCTAGTCAGAAGCACCATTTAAGAGTTATCCCATTTATTTTGCGTTTCTAGTGTGAACGCACTGAAAATTTAATTCCGGCCACTCCGCGGCTCGGAATGTCACACCGTCTAAAGGCAATGCTCTGGAATATTATCAAGAATATTCCAAAGTCTTTCTCAGCAAAAACCGGGTTCTTACAATATTATCCTGATAGGGATGTAATTTCTTAAAAACCAATCACTCTATCCATAACCAAAACTCCAGGATATTTTAATTTTCTTTGAATTATCATTGTACTTATCCTTACAGATATCCCTAGATATATCCTTAGAAATATCCTTGTGGATCTCATTAATGTTTTCCAGTCCTAGTTTCAAATAATTAATAGAACCCTTCCTATTAAACCAACTATAGAGACTCGGTATTTTTATATATATATATATATATATATTACATAATTTTTTGATGAATATTTATTACAATATAAAAAAACACGTCTAAGGATCGTAAAGATATAGTGCCTTTAGAAACATGGAAACAAAAACAATTGGTTCATAGGAAAACTAAAACATCTCCCACTACATTCTTCAAAACTATAACCCTTCATAGATATTTAATGCGCAATACATTTCTTCATATCCTAGGGAAATGAAAAATAAGAAATGGTGAGATCAGATGTGAAAATAATGGTTAATAAGGGAGATATATGAGTATAACATGAACATAAGGGTATAAGATATTGATAATAAAATTTTAAATCCGTACCATGCATATAAGAGATTATAATATTGAGTAATAACAAATAGATTGGTAGTTTAGAAGACAATAATCTAAATAAAATGAAATAACATGATCCATAAGAGAATAACATTGGGATAAGAAAAGGAATTGTGGCATATAAATAGAGATAAAAAATATTATGTCAAGGATACACATTAAGACATTCATAACATTTTTAGAATTGTGTAAACACCTATATAGTAGATTCGGTCTTGGGATGACCTCTCATGTACCCTATTTTAGGTTTGGGATAACCTCCCATGTACCCTATTTTAGGTTTGGGAAAACCTCCTATGTACCATTTGAGCTCATATAACATTAATCAATACCTAATAATTTGGAGATAGATAATGGTCCCATATGTAACATAATGAAAATCATATATATGTGTTCCAAAATATCATCAAATATTCATCATACCATAACACTTGAAATTAAATGGGTTTCATAGAAATTTCATCATATCATAACCTGTGAAAAATAGACTAGTTTCGTAATCATTTTATCATCCCATCATATTATAACCCATGGAAAAATAAGTGGGTTTTATAAGAATTATTTCACGGTAAAACCCATGGAAGAGAAACAGGTTTCCTAAAAATATTTTCCTGATAACACATTTAGAGAAAGAATAAGAAATGTGTAATTTGTTTATTTCCCTAAAAAATCATAAATTAAATCTAATTATTTCATCTTATATAGAGAATTATTTTGAAATATCACTTGGAATGTTTCTTTAATAAGATACATTTTATTTGAAAATCACATTTTAAAACTAAAAAATAATAAAATATTTTGGAAATAATTTAATTTGAAAATATTCCGGAATATTTATAAATCAAACTTCAAGGAAAATAAATTTCATAATGCTAGAAAATTAATTTCATGACTTATGAGTTAAAATAAACATTCCATTAATTTCTTTGATAAAAGGAAATCCAAAATTTTTTGGAAAATGACATGGATATTAATTTCAAATTTTTTTTATAAAAAGTGAAACATAGATAAAAATGTATTTAATAATTCATTTTAATAATGTTAAAAATAGTTTTTTCAGAAACATATTTATAAAAAAAGGTTTTGGAAGAAAAAAGGTTATCAATTGAAGAGAGAAATAAAAATTATATTTCTTAAAAACATTTTTATGAATTTTTTTTAATTAAAAAAATGAAATAATGGTGATATTACTTGAAAATATCATGAATAACCAGAGTATAAGAAAATTTAGAAGATTAATTGAGAGTTATATAATAATATTTCAACATTGGAGACTTAATCATAAACAATCTTGATAAACGTTGAGATTGTAACATCAAACCATTTCCACATTGGAACCATTTGAAACATAATCCCAATCAATGAGTTTTAAAAAATGGATATGTAATTGAAATAATTTTTAGGAGAATTATTATAAAATAAATTTATGTTATGTATATACACCACATCAAATAAATAGTCATTGAATATGGAATGTGTCTTATAGTAGTAAAAAGTAAGACAAAAATCCATAACTTTAAGTGTAAAATAATTTTTACATGATTGAACCTCATTTATAATAAATATAATTGTATAATAAAAATATTATAGAACCATAAATATATATTTTTTATCATATAATATTTATCTACGAGTATTTAGTACCTTTTTTTACCAATTCCTTATTAAAATCACATTTTGGGAAATAATTTATTTGTTTTTCATGTATGTTTTGGATTTTTTTGGTCTTATTACATTGATAATGGTTCCATAATCACTAGAATAATAATAATGAAATAATTATCATATTTATATATAACTTATAATTTTAATACCAATTGTGAAACATGGTTTTGAGAAATGAAGTATGTTATGATCATAGAGACGATAGGTTGTAAATGCACATAAGTAACATTTAAATTTATCAATTATTATTATGTAAAAGAGTTAAGTAACGTTTGAAATTTAAATAATTATATCATAAATAAAATATTATTCCTTTAAATAAATTATACATATCATTCATGTGGTGTGGTGATGAAAAGAGAGAGTCACATCACTTTCTGAAGGTGGAAATCCAGACGTACACGAACGACATTAACATCCTTCAGTGAGTGAAAAGGTAGGAAATAAAATGATATATTATATTTTAATACTTATAATTATGTAATTAATGGCATATTTATTTAATTTATATCACATATATTCATTAACTATATCATTTTATCTTCCATGAAAAGTGTTACTAAAAAATGAATAACATCGCTTCACAAGGCGGTAGTTTGTCATACACAGGAGAATAGTTATATTATTCACAATGGAATGGAAATTTAAAAATATATATATTATATAAAGAATAAATATTTATAATTATGTTTTAAATATCATATATATATATTACATCAACCATCATACCCAACCATGAGAGGTGGTAATGGAAAAATGAAAGTCATCGGTTCGTGAGGCAGTAGTCTGCTATACACATGGATGTAGATTTTGTATCCCATTTGATTGAAGTGGATATTATTTTAGGTAATTAATATAACATAACAACATATTATTATATTTAATATACTTAGGTTATTAAACCATCATAATTTAATCTGAATTGAAGGAGGCGAGGGAAGTAATAAAATAAAAATGCTCATTGAAAAACATTACCTCTTCTTTGGTTAACACCCCTCTGTTTGCACCCAAATCCTTCTTTGGTTGTTTTTATTACAAAAATAAGTATTCAATTATGGTGGGGAGTAATTTGGGATGTTATTTTGGAAGGTTTTTTATGATTCAAAATGGATTGAATGTGTAAAGAAGAGAGGATGGAGGATAATCTTTTATAAGTGAGGTGAGTGTCACACTTGTAATTGTTTGAAAATAAAATGGTGTAGCCTCATTTTTCACATACCAAATAGAAAAAATGAAGTAAAATATAGAATTATAAATTATAGGTTTGATAGATTTTTATAAAGTTTATTTTAGACAATTGTTTTGGTCATTTTAACGCTTATATTTTTAGTTTATCCCCCTCGATAAACCCATTTTTACCTTCACCATGGTAAATAATTTTAACAATTTTTAATATTAGTTATGGTATAAGATTAATATTAACTTATTAGATTATTAAAATAGTTCTAATTTAAAATTTGGAATCAATTTTTAAAAATTCAATTCACACAAGTGAAAACGTATAAATTTAAATTAATTTTGTAGACAAGATGAGAAAGTAGGTTTTCAAAGAGAAAATGTTCAAACCTTTACATTGGTTTTTTATTAAAATAATATATAAAAATTATTCCAATGACATAAATTGGATTAATTGATATATAATTTAACTATTTTCAATTTATAATCAATTTAAAATTTAATTTCACTTTATATACTATTTAATTGAAAAAAAAATTTCAATATAAATTCAATATTTTTCATAATGCATCAAAAAATTAATCATTTCAGAAAATTATAAAAAATTCAGAGTAAGATAATTTTCAAATAATTATTGAAAAAATAATTTTTTAAAATAATTTTTCAAAAAAGTTCACAAATTAAATTTATAATAATTTTACAAAATGTTAACAAAACTTCTTTTTAGAAAAATTCATTTCTAAAGAGTAATTTTTTTTATATTTTCTAGAAAACACATAATACAAATGTTAAAAATATGAATTAATACATAAAACATAAATTTAGTTAAAATAAATTACAGTTTTTTTAATTTGTTGACGTAAAACTCATTTGTGCACATAAAAATAATTTTTCAAAAAAAAGGTCCTTTATTTTCAAATAGTTATTATTTTAATTTCTAATTAATTGGTCACAAAATAATTCATTAAATATATATGTTGAAACCATTTATATTCTTAATTTAGTTAATATTATTCATACCTACCATTCCAATAGATTTTTGGGAACTATCATATGAAATAATAATATTTCAATAGTATGTAACATTTTGTTTAAACATGGTGATGCGTATAACATAATCCAAACATAGTGTTGTGTGTAATACAAGATAAAATCAGTTTTTCATTTAATGAAATAAAAGTTCAATGCTTCATGTAATGAAAAATATCAAAAAGATTAAATTTAATGGAGAAATATATTTAATAAAATATTAGTGTGTTTATTCTACCCCCTTAAAATGATTTTTTCCTTCAAAATTCATCATGCCGGTACTAACCACTGAGGATTCATATGCCTCATTACATCCTTAGGTTTCCATGTAGCTTACTTAAAATGGTGTTTTTACAACAAAACATTGACCAGGTAAATTTAATTTTTTTAGAAATTTCTCTATTTGATAATGAATCTATACCAGTTGTTCTGATAAGGAATATCATTTTCCAGTTGTATAACCCTGAGTTCAGTGCATTTGATGGATCATGTATGTAATTATTTGGGGAGATACATGTACCATATTATAAACCCACGACAGGTTCAGTGGAAGAATCAATTTATATGATACTTCCCTAATACAATTAATAATTTCAAAATGACCAATATACCTACGGATTTTCGTTCCTTTATATCGTAATCACAGTTTCAAACTTTAGTGGTGCTTCAATAAATTGACACTTAATATATTACTATAAAAAATAAAGATGAATATTTTTATTCCTGAAGAACTAACAACTCAAAGGATCTAAAAAACAATAGTATTTCATTCATTCTATCTCTAGTTAAAAAATAGTTAGAACTGGTTATCCAATATGGAAAAATACTCACATGATAAAGTAATACGTTAATCACTAAAACCTCATACAATGTTCAAATTAAAAAATTCCATAAATGGATAAACTAGTTCATTAATATTCATATTATATTTATATACATCATAATGGATTTTAAAGAGCTTTTAAAATTATAAAGCACATCCTTCAGGATTGTCAAACTAAGTGTGCAGCAAGTCCCATTTTCATGCACTAGGTGACGATCAGGTCTGAATCAATGCACTCTTTTTGGGGTTATTACACATAGGAATCTCTATGACCAATCCACATCCACATATATAATCTATAAAGGGATGTAATTTCTTGAAAAACCACTCACTCAAACCATTAAAAAATTTCTAGGAAATTTTACTATACATTGATGCATCCTTACACTTATCCTTAGAGAAATCCCTATACATATTCTTAGAAATATACCTAGGGATCTCACAAATTGTTTCTTATCATAGTTTCTGAAGGTTAACTAAACCTTTCCTATGATACCTACTATAGATACCCAAACACATCATATATAGTTATTACATATTTTTATATTAATATTCATTACATTACAAAAACATATTCTTGAGGAATATAATAGTTTAGTTTATTTTTAGACTAAGTACACAATATCCTAATTTAGTGAATGATATTAATAATTACCCATATATATATTACCCTTTATTAATCTTGACAGACACATCCAACATAAAAACCTTTCTTTCTAAACCCAGGAAAGGAAACATAAGAAAGGGAGATCACATATGCTCAGTAAGGGTAATCAAGGGAGATATGTGAGCATAACATGAATATAAGGGTATGAGAATATGATCATAACATTTTAAAACCATAACCTCCATATCAAGGATCATAATATTAAGTCATGACATATAGATTGGTAGTTCATAACACATGAATCATAAGGAAATCACAGAACATGACGCATGATATCATAACATAGGAATAAGACATTGAATTTTGGTGTATGTATAATTATAGAAAATATTATGTAAAGGATACCCATAAATACATTCATAACATGTTTTTATTGGGATAAACACCCATGTACATTCTTTATTATTCGAAGAACCTCACATGTACCCTCTATCAGTCATGGAATTACCTTCCATGTACTGTTTGATCTCATATAACCTCAATAATTTCCCAATTCCTTAAAGGGAGATTTTTGTCCTACCAGTCACATTCTGAAAATCATATGTATCAGTTCCACAAGATCATAAAAATTTAATCATATCATAATCCATGAAAATAAATGGGTTCCATAAACATTTAATAATATCATATCCTATGAAAAATAGATATGCTTTACAATCATTTTATCACCCCATCATAGCTTAACGCAAAGTAAAAGTAGAATATTTCATAATAATTTTGTCATGGTATAACCCATGGGAGAGAAATGGGTTTCCTAAACATATTTTCATATTTAACCATTCATATAAATAATAATAATGGTATCTTGGGTTCCAATACCTATAAATTAATATGTTATATCAAAGAATGACATATTAGATGGAGAATGATTATAAGAGATCACTTGGAACATTTATTGAGGAAAATAAATTTATAATGAAAATCATTTTTAAAACTAAACTGTCATAAAATATTTTAAAAATACTTCAATTTAAAATAACATTGAAAACATATAAAGCAAGATTCAAAGAAAATAATAATCATGATGGTCGAAAATTCTATTCATATTTTACAAACTAAAATAAACATTCCTCTCACATTTTTGGTAAAATACAAATAGAAATTGTTTGGGAAAATAAATTAAGATTCCTTTCAAAAGAAATTGTGAAAATTTAAAAATTGGTAATAATTTTTTTAATAAATAATTTTATTTATTATAAACAAATATTAAAACATTTTTAGAAAATATTGTTTTGAAAAAGGGTTTTTGATCGAAGAGAGAAATAAAGATGATTTTTCTTAAAAATATTTTCATAATTATTTTAAGTACCAAATAGTGAAAAAAATTCACTATTTCTTGAAAATAATATGAATAAATCGAGGTATGAAAATTAATTATAATTCATGAGAGTTAGATCATATTATTTCAATATTGGAAACATAATCATAAATAATCTTGATAAACGATGTGATTGTACCATAAATCCCATACAACAATGGTAATATTTGAAACATACTCCCTATAAAAGAGAGATCTTTAAATTAATATGTAATAAAAATAATTTTCATTATAATTATCCTAAAATTCATTCATGATTAGTATATACAACATATACAATAAATAGTTGGTGAATATGACATGTGTCTCATAGAAGTAAAAAAGTGAGACATAAATCCATTACCTTAAGTCTCAACTTCCTTCTTATACGTACGAACATATTATATAATACATATAAGTTTATTATATATATATATATATATATTATAAAACGATAATTATATATATTATACAATATATTATTTAATTTTTACCATTTCATACCTTTTTATTGCCAATTCCTTATTAAAATCACATTCCGAACAATAAATAATTTATTTTCATGTGTGTTTAATTTGTCATTTTTTTGGTCCTCTTAATTTGATCATATTCTCATCATCTATATAATATTAATCATTCCATAATTATCATAATTATAAATAAATTATAAATTTATGACTTATCATGGAATATAGCTTTGAGAAATGAAATATGCTACCATCATGGAGATGGTTGGCCATATATACGTATGAGTAATGTTTCCATTTTTAAAACATATTTATTGAAAGGATAATTTTAACTTCCAAAATGATAATAATATATTAATATTTATTTTAATTTACTATTACACACCATACTTTTAGAGGCGTAGTTTTTTCCATTTATGACTTTAAAATACTTCTATATATATTTTCAGATCTAGGCGCTAAGATGGTGTGCGATTCTGTGCCCCCAAGTGCCCAGAATTAATTTTATTAAAATATTAAATATATTTAATATTTCCTATGTAAAAAAGGCACAATGAAAATGGGTAACTCTAAGATGGTATATGGGATCATAAATCTGATACCACTATTGGGTGTAGAATGTGGTGTTTACCCTTGGAACGACTTAAAATGAGTGGGTGAAGGGTGTTCAGAATCCTCTCTCATTGGTGGTATGTTAACTGAATTAATTAATTATTTGATTACTTAGTTTATTAATTTTAGTGAAAAATATAATTCTATAAGATTTTTTACATTAATATTTCTCTAGGGTTACCACATAAACCCTGAGAGAAATCCAGAGCTCCTCCTCCTTCCTCCATTGGTGAATCACATCGATCGATGATGAAACATCAGATCAGAATATATTAAGATGCAATAAAGGAAAAAATTCATCCAAAATTATTGGTAGAAATGTTCTACATCAATGAACGATCCAAAATTGAGGTAGGACTAATCATTTGGTGTTTTGAAACCCTTTGATTAAATGATTGTGCATATCCACCCTTGTTCTTAGAGGTGCTCTAGTTGCTGATATTGCGTGGGCATAATTACTAGATATAATTATTTATTTCAAATATTTATTAAACAATGTATAATAGTTATTGACCATATTCCACGAATTATTGGCCAATTATGTTTAATTTTTTTGGTTTGTTTCTCCCTCGTTGCTTCAGGTTCTTAACCAGTTAGACCCCTCAGTCCCGATTCAAAATTTTTAATGGTATCGAGCATGATCAGACCCATGAATTTACAAGAATCAATTAATAAATCATGAAATTACGAACAAAGAATAAATCTAGGATAATTTGAGGCTAGGATGCTCAGTTTTAGCACTAAACATTAATAAATTGCTTATAGATGTTTTGGAGTCATGTTTTACAAATGAATAACCTCTAAGGATGAATGATGACTGTTATGTGGTGAGAAGCGTCCTAGAACTATGAGTTTTGACTAGATACACCTTTTTTTCATAGATAGTTACATATTTAAATCAATTTGGATAGATTCATGGAGTATGTTCAGATATGGAATTTGGCCAAAGACCTGACTACACGTCGTGCAGTAGGATAAACACACAGTGTGTATCCCCCTCAGTGGTTACGACAAGGGCTTCATAAAAGTTAAGGATGACATGACATGTTTCCCTCCCACATGCTATGTACCCCATCCCTAGTTGGAAGACCCATGTGATGGGTCACATGGTTGTGGAATCCATGTAGTAGTACATGAAAATGACATAAAAACATGGGAGATACCCCATGTGAAGCCACACAACGTGTATTAAAGAACACAAATAAAAGGTATGGTACATAAATATTGAGAGGAGGACACAACCTAGTCCTAGTTAGCTTGGACATTCCCAATAGTCCACCTACATGGTGTGTACTACTACATGGGATGAATCTATGTGTTCTCCATGTAAATTTCTATTTGGTGGAGAGGGACCACATGCCGTGTGGGTCCCATCACATGTCATGTACACCTAGTTACTTTCAAGGAAACTTCATCCCTTCGTATCTATTTTGTTTGAACTATGATTTTAACCCATGAGTAGTCTATACTGAGTGTTTTTTTGTGTATAATGTGATCGTACCCTCAGTATATTTTTTAGTGATACAATGGGAAATTTTATGGGTACATAACTAGATAAGGAAATTCCTGATGACAATAATGATCATGAAAAACCACCAAGAGATCTGCTAAGTGGTACCCTCCAATAAAGATGTGTAGTGGTTCCTCGACATATTTTGTGTGGTACCCTCTTGTAGAGTTGGATAGTGGATCCTCAACATATTGTAAGTGGCTCCCTCTAGTTGAGCTGGTCAGTGGATACTTGATACCTTCTGAGTTGATCCCCCCTAACATATCTAGGTGTGGGTCCTCATATTTCATGTGGTACACTCTAGTTGACCTAAGAAGTGGGTTGCCAATGTATTATAAGTGGTACCCTCCAGTTGAGCTATGATGTGGGTGCCACTAGGTTGAGGGGTCCTCTACTTTTCATTTTTGGCCCCCTATACTGTTTGGCATGATGACACGACATGGTTAGACTTGTTCAGATAATTCTGGGAAGATGCATGAGATGTTGGGAATTATTTATGGACTTTTGGAATGGTTGTCTACTCTTATTCTTGGGCTGACATTTGATATGGATATCCCCTTACTCCCTAATTTTGGATTCTTTAGCTCAGTATATATATATATATATATCTTTCATCTGTATGTACACCCTATATTTGGTTACTCTTCTCTCAAGAGAGGAAAAGACGCTTGGGGTATACCACATGATTTTTGTGTTTATATTTTCAAGGTTGGATGATTTTACTCTCCTACTATAATAGGTGAAGACTTGATGGGTAGTTCATCTACTCACTGTGTTTATCACCTTGTGTTGGGATGAGTTTACTTGCACTCATTTTTTGGATTAGTGGTACACTTTCACTATACCTTGTTCTATATATAGTCATTATTTTCCTATTGTATCTCTTATTTATCCCTTTAGATTTCTAGGTGTCCTACTAGGTATGTATATACTCACCCCTTCACAGGATTTTCCCATACATGTCATTTCTTATGTAGATGAAGTAAATATTGATCGTGACTATAGATAAGCTTAGGGATACCTAGTTCATAGACCACATGCGATGGTCATAGATTTGGATTCAAGAGATGATCTATCTCAATTGTTTACATCATTTTTTTGTTAGGTTGATACATATTTCTTGTTGGGTGGTTATTATTCCCTTTATTTTTCAATTTACAATAGCGTAATTTTGTACTGTCAAGATGTTCATGCATTCTTGGTTTACTTTATAGTTGTGTTGAATCATTTACTATTTCCCTCTTCATGTTTTCTTTGAGTTGTATGTGTTTGTGAGTATAAGAACTTAGTAAAAGGCCTCCCCAAGTTAGTTCTGCCTTCAGAACTTATCTCCACCCCCTATCCTATGAAGACAGGCTTGGGGTAATTGTAGATCGAGCCCCAACTTAGGTCATATTGTAAAAGATTGGTATCAGAGAAAGTCCATTCCTTAAGTTGTGTTTGAAATGTAACCCTTAAGAGAATTTTTTAAGTATTATGGAAATAGTGTCAAAGTGTCTCGAGTGTTGTTATTAGTCTAGATAATCCAGTGATGGTGCAATGAATGACATATACATTCATCAAGACCCGGACTACCTACATTTAAACTTAGTATACCATTAAATTTGTTGTAGGGTTAATGGTACATGCATCATATAGGATTAAGTCTCGAACTTTACTTCTCGAGTCATCTCCCCTTTGTTATATATATATATATATATATATATATATTCTCATCTGACGATAGTACTCATTGATAAATTTTAGGATGCCTACGTAATGGTATCTATCTAGGATAAAAAATTTGGTTCATGAAAACAACTCGATGAGCGATGAGGCCTAAGTTTATGGGAAATCCCATTATCCCCTTCATCCAAGCAGGTATCTAGAAGAACCTACCTTTATTGAGTAGTAGTATATTCTTGTAGAGGTTGTAGAAGAAACATGTAGGCAGACCGCGCTCCATGAGTTATAGCATTAGAGACCATTGAGGTTCCATGACAAGATATATCTTCAAGAATCAAAGGATTGGCTTGAGTTGGTAGTCCAAATGTTCGGGCTTATTTAGGACTTGAGGGATTAGGAGGTTGCTCTGGAAGCTAGCCTTGTCCACAAAGCAATTGGATACTTGTGGATCCTTATTACACATATGCTTGATGAGTCAACACTCTCGTGTTCTGACTACCGACATCTTTTTTTTGGGAGCAATACTACCCCTAATTTTTTCAATTGTTAAGTATATAGGATCCTATAGAGCATCATTAGGAAAAAATGATGGTGGATGAGTATAAAAATAGGTTCATATACCATACATGGTACTCTGTTGACATGATATGGGATGGCTACTTCTAAGCACAGATGTTCGGGAAGGGACTCTGCAGAGAGATCTGAGCCAATGTAGTACCATTGTGCATCAATACCAATTTTGGGTTTTTGGAGAAGGAATTGGTGATAGAGGTATTTATTTCAGAGTGAATCTAGAAATTTAGATCTAGTAGTGGGTTCCACATAGCTGATCTGTATGCAGTAGCTATCAGACTCTAGATGGTAGAGTCTTGGCACATGACACTCTTCCATGATCAGAATCAGGCATGTGGAAAGAGGCAATGAAGAGAACTAGGAAATCTTAGAGAGGGGTGGTTATTTAATTGTAATAGGTGAGTCCACATATCACAAGACTACCTAAATAGACATGATGAATAGCCTAGAAAGATAGTTGATGGACTAACATAGCCGAGGTAGCACCATGATTAGGGATCTCCCAAGAATAAATAGGATGGTCACTTGGGAGGTGGATCTGGTAGTGGAGAAGAAGGAGATATGGGTGGTGGAAACTACTATGAGATTCGTTCACTACCACCACCAGGTGGTGCACATTAGGCTAAGGGAGTTAGAGGCTAGGGAAACATATTTCTACAGGCTTTGGATATCTATGATCCCATAACGTACAAGATGATAAGAGGTATGATATGTGTGTTTTATACTCTTGCTTCAGTACCAGTAGACACAAGTTTCAATCATTACTTTATCACTTTAATCCTGTTAAGATAGATATATCTCCCAGTTGAGTATATATCCATGTTTTTCATATTTAGGTTTTTATAGGGAATGATTATTCTATATCATTCATCTTCTGGTAGTTCAAGCTATCTCTTGGTGGATAAATATTCATGCGAGACCTTTTGGTAATCATAATGTAACTGTATGATTTTATCTTTGGCATGGATTATTTTTACAAGGTCTAATCATAGATCGACTTTCAATATACGCAAAATAGATTCCTACGCACAAATGGGATGAGTTTATCCTTTTCTGGCGAGAGGGGTCTCATGGCCGAGCAAGTTGGTTCTGCGAGCAGGAGGCTGCAGCCCATCACCCATCCATTGTCAAGTATGTCCATTGGAATAATAGGATCTTAAATAATCTATGTTTTTTTAGTTTTGGTGGATTACATAGACATCTTCCCCAAGGATGTTTCGAGACTTTGTCCAAGTAGGGAAATAAATTTTTCATTGGATTAAATCCCAAAACCACTTTGATATCTTCCATGGCATATCAGATGTCCCATTCTGAGATCTAGGAGCTTCGATTAAAGTTGGAGGAAATTTGTGAACAAGGTTTCATTAGGCCTAGTGTATCCCCCTAGGCATCCCTGTTTTTGTTTATGAAAAAGGTGTATGAAAGTTTTTGGATTTTCATGTATTACCATAACCAAAATTAGGCCACAATAAAGAAGAAGTACCACTTTCCATGGATTGACAACCTCTTTGGCCAGTTGTGAGGAATGAGATGGTTCTCATGGATCAATCTCAGGACCGGCTACCACCAGTTGAGGTTTTGTGAGGCTGAAATTCCAAAATCTGGCTTCCGGATGTCTATATGAACATTATGAGTTCTTGGTAATTCCCTTTGGTGTGAAGAATAGACCCATCAGGTTTATGTCTTTGATAAACTAGGTATTCCATCGGTACGTGGAACAGTTTTATTTTGACTTCATCCATGACATACTCTTCTACACTATGATAGAGGAAGAGAATGTAGAGTAATTGAGGATGGTCCTAGACTTGCTTCGAGAGCACCAGTTTAACAGAAAGCTTTCAAAGTGTTAGTTATGGATTCATGTGGATTACTTTCTAGAGTATTCCATTTTTTGAGCAAGGTTTATCTAGGGATACATAGAATATCTAAGAGGTTCTTTCTTTGGAACCAACAAGGAATGTTTCAAATGTTCAATGATTTCATGGCCTGGTGGGGTACTACAAGAGGTTTGTGGAAAACTTCTCTAGAATCATATCCCCTTTGAGCACACAAATGTGGAAAGGGTATAAGTTTACCTTGTCTTAGTAGTGCTAAAGGGCCTCTAAGTAGTTGAGGTTGAGGCTGATGAGTTTTCCAGTGCTGAGACTTCTATAGGAGGTAATGGAGTTCATAGAGTATTGTGATACCTATGAAGCTAGGCTTGGATGCGTGTGGATGCAACGTCAATCAGTTATGGAATAGGGGTCAAGGAAGTTGATACCCCATGAGAATAACTAAATGACCCATGAAATAAAGCTGAAATATGTTTCCTCTATCTTGAGTATGTTGATGCACTACCTTCTAGGTGGTCGCTTTGTGGTTTACTCAAACCTCTTGAGTCTTGGGTAGGTCCTCACACAGAGGGACCTAACTGTGAGATAGTAATTCTAGTATAAATTCATGTTGGAATATTACTTTGAGATAGTATATATATTAGGGATGGGAAAAGTTATAGAACATATCCTTAGTAGGATTTCCAAGGCTCACATGGTGTAGGAGGCTTTGGAATATTTCACTTCCCTGTAACAGACCTTGGTCGAGCGGGAGGGTATAACTTTTCTATAGTTGATGGTGTTGACTAATTTGTTCCTTGAGTGTGTGAGAGAGTTCCGACTGATGGATATCAGCTCTGAGGTCATAAATGATTATATATCTACAAGAGACTCACCATATTGATATTCAAAGGAGGTAATCACATCACCTTATTCCAAGGGTAGACAATGGTTCTAGTCACATTATAAGAGGAGGTTATGTGGGAGTTCCACACTTCCCCTATTTGTATATACCTATATAGGGAAGATGTATAGATACATTAAGTAGTATTTTTGGTGATCTGGAATGATATGAAGCACAGCTGAGGTCATTTCTCAAAGCCTCACCTATTAACAGGTGAAAGCTGAGAACCATGTTCCGATGTGTTCATTGTGACCCCTTTAGATCCCATATTGGAAATGGGCATACTGTACATACGAGGGATCATTCACCATCATAAGGATAACTCAATGATTATATCTTATTGTTACACATGGTTTATGTCACGATTGGGGAGAGGAATGTAGGAGGTAATCAGGACACATATACAGTTAATTAAAAACATTCACCACTTGATCGATGGGAAGACTGAGTGCACTGTCCATGTGCTGCAGGATATGATGAGGGCGTACATGTTAGAATTCAACCAATTTTGCGAGGATCACTGGCCCTTTGTGTGAGTTTTTTTACAACAATAACTAAAACTCTAACATCACCTTGTATCCTTTTGAGGTCCTATATGGGAGACCCAAAAGGTCACCCTTATATTGGAAAATGATCAGTGATATATCTCTTTTGGTCCTAGAGATGGTGCAGGTGATGATAGAGAAATTCTATGTCATTCGTGAGTGAATGAGGATTTCCCATAAAAGGAAAAAATATTATGCGAATCACAGTTGTATGCCCTTGGATTTTTATATGAGATAACATGATTTCCTAAGAGTCACCTCATGATGTGGAATGCAGAGGTTTTTATGGGGAGGAAAGATATACCTATTGTTTATTGGGCCATTCAAGATCATTTAGAGGGTTGATGAGGTTTCTTACCACCTCACCCTTCCCCCACTATAGGAGTAGGATCAGGACATCTTCAATGAGTCATAGCTGATGGTGGTGCCAAATTTACAGAACACCCTGTGGAGATCAAGGATCGACAGGATATGATCATGTGTGGACATACTATCCCCTTGGATTATGAGATATGGTAGCACAAAAAAATTTATGTGAGTTCTTGGGAGTGGGAGAGCCATGTGCAGGCTCCGTATCCGAAGTTGTTGGTTTTTTTCTTTTTGGGGAATAAAACATTGAAGGAGGTAATGATGTAGAGACCTGATTATTGACTTGTAAGTATTTGAAATTTTTCTATTTATACTTACAGATCTAGGTACTGAGATGATGTGTGAATTTGAGGCACATTATGAAAAAAAATTATTTTATAAAAAATGAATAATATATTTTATTTTCACATGCATGAAACATCAAAGATAAAGAGATAAAACAAAAAATGTAGATGGGATTTGAAATCTAAGACCATATTTGGGTCCGGAATGTGGATTTTAACCGAGGCATGACCTAAAATGTGTCGGCATAGGGCATTCAGACTCATTTCTCATTGGAAGAACATTAATTTAATTGATTAATTACTAATTAGTTAATCAATTCATTTCAGTGCAACTAAAAACTCTATAAGAGTTTCACCTGGAATATTTCACTAGGGTTCGCCAAATAAACCCTAGGGGAAGCCTAGAGATCTTTCTCCCACGCCTATTGGTGAATCACATTAGTCGATGATGAAACTTTAAATTAGATTAGATCAAGAGGATAAGAACATAACTACTCCTCCCAAATCATTGGGATATGTTTTCTTCATCAACGAACAATCCATAATCAAGGTAGGACTCAAAATTTGACGTTTTTATGTTGTTCGATTAAATTATTGAGAAGATATACCCTTTTTCATGTATCTACTCTATTATTGACGTTACATGTGCCTGCACACCAGATTTCATTTTTTATTTTAAATTTTTTCTAGACAAGGGTTTAGTATTCTAGATCATTGGACAATAATTCTTCTCCAACAATGTTTAAACATTAATTTTTTGCATTTTTCTCCCCCGTTTATTCGCATTCTTCAATAGTTGGACCCCTTGGTCCAATTTCATCAATTTCAGGGTGGTACCAAGCCCAATCGACCCCCTAATCCCAGAATAATTGATAAATAAAGCATATAATGATAAACCGAGTATAGATCAAAGATCATTGCAAGGTGAGAATGATAATTTTGATGATTAAATATGAATAAATTTTTGTATAATCCATGATGGTGTGAATTATGAATAGAGAACCCTTTTTGATTAATAATGAGTGTTTTATGCGAAATCCCATAACTGTGATTTACAGTTATATCCTCCTTTTTCGGCCATAGATAGTGTTGGATATGAAGTAGTTTGGAAAGATTCAAGGTAAAAGTTCATATCTGGAATTCTAGTGAAAACCTTGACTACACATCATGTAGTAGAATGAACACACAATGTGTCTCCCCCTTAGTGGCACCAACTAGGGTTTCAAAAAAGTCAAGGATGACATGATGTGTATCCCTATCACACACCATGTATCCCTTCCTCAGTTAAACAACCCGTGTGATGGGTCAAACGGGAGGGGACTCCGTGTAGGAGTATGAAAAAATTACTTGACGACATGGAAGACACCCCATGTGAAGCCACACACAAAACACCGATGTACACAGACATGAGGTTTGGTACACAGACAGGGTGATAAAGGAAAAACCTATTCCCAGTTAGTCTAGACATGCCGTGTATTCCACCTAAATGGTGTTTACTACTACTTGTGATGGAGTTGTGTTCTATCTAGGGACCCAACTGAGGGATTCAGAGGGACCACACATTGTGTGGTTCCCCTCACATGTTGTGTACCCCTAGTTCCATTTCAATAAACATCAATACTCTGTGTCACCTTCATTTGAAGTTAGATTTTGGCCCACGAGTAGCCTATCATGAGTTTGTTTTCCATGTAGAATGTGATGATTCCCATAATTGATTTTTTGGAGATGTGATGTGAAATATTCTATGAATGATAGCTTTTAAGGAATCATTGGATGATGGAACTGATCCTGAAGGATCACTAAGAGATGTTCCAAGTGGTACCATCAAGTAGAGCTGGGTAGTGGGTCCTCGACATCTTATGAGTGGAATCATACTATAGAGATGGGTAGTGGGTCCTCGATATCTTCTGAGTAGTACCCTCTAGTTGAGCTGGGATGTGGGTCCTCATAACCATAAAATTGGAACCTCTTAGACTTATCAATGTGGGGATCTTTGTCTCTTGTGTGGTACCCTTCAGTAGAACTAGCTAGTGGGTCCTCGATGTCTTCAGAGTGGTACCCTCCATTTGATCTGGGTAGTGGGTCCTCAACGCCTTCACGGTGGAACCCCCATCGTACACTAGGGCACATGTATTATAGTTTTGGTTTGAGTCCCCCTATACTATAAGACATAGTGATGATGTGTGGTTATACTTATAAAGACACTTTTGGGAATATGTGTGAGATTCTAGACATCATTTATGGATTTTAGAATTGTTGGATACTCTTCTTCTTAGGCAGATATGTGAGATGGAGATCCCCTTACTCCCTCCTTCGGGATTCTTTGACTAAGAATATATATATATATATATATATTCTTCTTCTATATCCACACCCTTTACTTGGATACTCTCATTCCAGGAGTGGTAAATATGTGCGAGGTATTCCATGTGCTTTCTATGGTTATATTATCATGGTTATATGAGTCTACTCTCCTACTATGGGTGGTTAAGACTCAAAGAGTAGTTCATATACTCACCATTTTTATTCCCTTATGTTGGGAAGATATTACATTCAATCTTTTTTGTGTTAATATATACTCTTTCACTATACCTTATTCTATATATAGTTTTTCTCTTCTTATTGTATCACTTAGTGCCCATTTATCATTCAGTGCATCCTACTGGGTATTTATATACTCACCCCTGCATGGGGATTTCCCACAAGTGTTATGTCTTTTTCAGATGATGGACAGGTTGATCATGACTACAAAATATCTTAGGGATAATAATATATTTCACCACATTTGGTGATTGTATATTGGGATTCATAAAGTTGACTCTCTCAGCTGTAAAAATTTCTAGTTTTCTGTCAGGGGGGTCATATTTTAGGTTGGGTGTTTATTTTTTCCATTTAATTTTTAGTTTACTCTATCATAATTTTTTACTATCTAGAGGTTCATTTATTATTAGTTTACTCTATATTAGTGCCACATCTTTTACTCTTTCCCTATGCACTTTTGAATCGATTTGGCTATGTGTATGCATGCAAATTTTTAGGCAAAGGCCTCCCAGAGTTAGTTATACCTTAAGTGCCTATCGCAACCCATTGGAATATAGAGGTGAGATTAGGGTAGTTGAAAATTGATCCCTGACTAGGGTTGGGTTATGAAAATCCATGTTATGTGTTTATGAAAATAGATATTCACTTTACATATTGAACGAAGTGGTCTGTACGTACATGAATGACATTGTCATCTTTCAGTGAGTCAAAAGGTAAGAAGTAAAATGATATATTATATTTTAATAATTATAAATATGTCATTAATATCCTAAAAATTTAATTTATATTACATATATTCATTAAATATACCCTTATTATCATCCATGTAAAGAGTTAGTGAAAAAAAATCACATCGATTCGTGAGGCGTTCGTCCACCGTACACACGAGCGATGTTATCGTATCCTCTTTGGAAGGAAATGAAAAAAAATTATATATGATATAATTACTAAAATGGTATAATTATTTTATAAATATCTTATATATACCGTACATCCATCATCATTCCCAAATTTGTTATGTTGTAATGAAAAAATGAATGACTTCAGTTCATGATGTGACAATCTTCCATACACATGAATGGTGATTTCATAACCCATATGATGAATTTTAGATGGTTGTTTGTCATTATATTAATATAAAGAAATATTAGTATATCTAAAATACCTATCATATTATATCATCATGTTTTAATAATAATTTAAGGAGCTGGAGGAAAAAATAAAATAAAAACTGTTATTGAAGAATGTTACCTCTTCAACAAATATCCTTAGTAGGTTTGCACTAAAATAATTTCTACATTCCTTTCTACCAAAACTATGCTTTCTAAGATGAGGGGAGGGAATTTTATTTGATAAAGTATAGTACAAATAAAATTGTTTTAATGTGTGAATGGATAGGATAGGTGGTGTCCTTTTATAAGTTAGGTGAGTGGAACACTTGTAATTTTTTTAAAAGAAAATGGTTTACCCATTTTATTCTATTCCACAAGGAACCAAAATAGAGTATTCTCTAAAATTAGATATTATTGTGTCGAAATAAGGATATAAAATATATTTTTATACATTTTAATGTCATTTTAACACTTATGTAATGCCCCAAACCTAGAATCCTAGAGCCAGTGCATTATTTTAATACATTGGCATGATTACTAGGAATCAAGTCTTGAAGGACTAATCAGTTTAGAATTATTAGAAAATATATTATATAAAATAACTTTACATTATAATTTATAACATAAAATACTCCATGGATAATTCTTTGATAATTCTATTATTCCCCTAGATTAACCTTGAATATCAATCATAATACACTTTTTGGCATCCTAGGAAAATAAAACATATAAAAGGGGTGAGATCCAATGCTTAGTAAGGGTAAATAATTTAGCAGAAGTTGTCATGACCCATCTCAGGGTCCATGCTGTGACTACACAAAGCCCGCCTCCCATAGGCCAGGGGCTAGCGACTAGCACAAAAGGTGTAAATCCTTAAGCTAGGAAGGCATTGCCTTTATAAAAGTAAACAATCACAACAGAGTATGCAACATCAAGTAAACAGTAAGTAAAACTGAATACAAAAGAGTGAGATGGAAAATAAATGGGCTAGTATTCAAACCCAACTGAACAACAAGTACAAGTAAAAGGGAAAAATAGTTGAAAGTAAGGACCAGCTCCTGGATCATCCTCCGGGGTTTCTACCTAAAGGGTAGGTACAAATGGCCACCTCAGCACTCACGTCCGTCAGTCTCCTCTGTGTGCCGACTCATCGCAAGGTCCACCTCTAGGTACCGTCTAGTCGTGGTGCTCTCAGCCTCCGTCAGCACTGTTCGTCTCCTGCATCCAACACAATGAGGTGTGAGCATAGCCCGTGCAGGGGTGAGTATATCGATACTCAGTAGGGACCCTGAGACCCGCAAGGTCGCACGATATCCACAAAGGATAAACAAAAGAAGAAAGATACAATCATGAAGTATCAACCAACCCTACTTAGGTATATGTTCATACATATACCTAAGTTACGAATCTCTACATGGCTCCAACTCTTGAGCCCAATCACAACCCAGTCCACACAGGAAGTAAAGTTAATCACATCGGTGATAATGTTTGAAAGACAAGACTCTGATCACACAGGTATGCCACAATAGTAAAGAGATATAGGTGATCAAATGTAGCCACTGAATCATCTAAGATTTCAGACCCACACAGGATACAGGACCAGCTAAGCTATCAGACCCACACAGGATATAGGCCGACTATCTCGTCTATGTTTTCAGACACACACAGGATACATGCCAACTATCTCGTCTAAGATGTCAGAACCACATAGGATACAGGACTGGCTATTCTCTCAGACCCACACAGGATACAGGAATAGAAGTCAGAACTGTCGAACCCACACAGGATTCATGTACAATAGTCTTCATCATCGAACCCATGAAGGATTCCAGTAAAGTAGTCGTCGCAGTCGCAACCATCTCAAGGGTTCCCTCACACAACACGCTCGATTACGGGTGGGTCCGCTCCTCGAGAAAATGGATCGATGCATAAACTATCATGAAGTCTTGAGTTTATGTATCTCAATGTTCTATCTCATCAAAAGAAACCAACGCAACTGACGGTGCGTCAATCAGACGCCTGATCTAAGAGTTATTGGATTTTTTGTTCCAGGGGTCCGGTTGGATTTACGCTCGATCCAAACCCGACTATTTTCCAAAGTCGTCTAAAACTCACATAGAGTATCGCAAAAGGACCGCCTCATCATGAGGGTCCCAGTTCCATAGAATTCGCGTCGTTCAGATGCGCGGTCTTGAAGATATTCGCATTTAAGTGAAGTTGGGCCCGACCCGTCTAGCCCAGTGGGCTGTGTCGAGTCGGCCCGACCCGGTTCGGCGGGTCCGACCCAGCTGGGGGTTGGACCGGCCCGGTTCGGAGGGTCTGACCCAGTTGGGGGTCGGCCTGGCCCGGTTTGGTGGGTCTGACCTGGATGGGGGGTCAGCTTGGCTCGGTGGGGCGTGACCTGCCTTCGGACCCGGCCCGCGGAGCCAGCCGGTCCGGTTCGCCCCGCAGCGCTGAGCGACGCCTCCTCTCCATGCCCTGCCGGTCAAAGCCAGCAGGTTATGTTTGGCCCGAGTGGCACCCACAACGGGCTGTTGTTCCTCCCACGTGGCGCCAAGCAGCACCGTGGTTCTTCATCCCGGTCGGCAGGCGGTCGACCGGTTCGCCCGGTGAGTGGCCCGTGGTTCCGGGCCGCAGTTCCCCCGCTGCGCGGTGCCTGCAGGCACCACAAACCTCCAGCCCGACCAGTCATAGCCGGATGGTTCTTCCAGCCCGGCCAGCATGAGGCTGACTAGTTCTTCTTTCGCCTGAGCGACCCATGGATGTGGGCCACAGTTTTCCTCTACACGGCTGGTGCGACGTCGCTGGTCCACCACCACTTCAGCCCGGCCTGGCCGTGGCCTTCGGTTGCTGCCACCTTTGGTCACCACCACCTTATGGTCGTGGTCTTCTTCCTCCAGTGTGGTGTGATGGAACCACTCCCTTCCAGCTCCACCTCCATTGTTAACACAACCAAGAATCAACAGAGGGTCATCGGGCAGTGTTTGCTCGTCCTGCGCCCTCCGCATTAAGTGATAACAAAATAATTGGCCACTGTCAATCCAAATATAATCACCAAAGTACGAGGGTATAATTCAAACGTTCAAATAAATAAACCAAATTCCCATACCTCGTGATTGATGTTGCATGTTGATGATCTGTGGAACACAGGAATCACAAATGTCGGGTTTCACGGATGACGGTCGTCATTCCGTCAACGCTGTAGAAAGTAGAGTTTGGAATGTCATGTCGAGATGACACCTTCGGTGTACTTCATGGGATAGGGTTCCTCCTTTCCTTTCACCGATTAAAGAAGTGGAAGAGATGTTGCTTCATGTCCTTCAGATAAGTGAAGCATTCTTCGTCGAGAAGAACATGTTCTTTTGTTCTTCATGGGAAGAACGCTTTCCTTCTAATTCTCCAAAGACTCCCAATAGATTATTTCCCAATCCAATAAAATAATTCGCTCCCTCATATTTTAATGATGCCATGCAATTCAAATTAATTCAAAAGATTTCATCACACCACAAATAAATTTATTATGGAATTAATTAATTGTATTGGCATAATGTTTTCAAATTAATTCAAAAAGACGAGCCAACTAATTAATTTCAAGCTACATAATTAATTGAGAGAGAGTTGGAGTCATTGTGGGGGAAGGTGGAAGGTAAAGGGTTTAACTCACATAAATGGGGGGGGGGGGGGGTTCCAAGGGTTTCAAGGGATGTTTAAGGGGGTTGAGTTCGTGTGGGCCCCACCACAAAATATTCTCCCAGGGGAGGTTATGGGGGGGGGGACTTCCAACTTTCCTTTGGAGATAATAACCACCAACTAAATAAAATTATGTCACACATTATTTGATTTTATTTATTAAGAATCCCCATAATTAACTTCCTTTGTTGACCAAACGCAACTGCAGTAGAGGTCTCCTTAAGCAAATATCGGCGCTGTGAGTTCATCAGTGTTCTCAGATTTCAATTCCAAGCAACGGTTCAAAAGATAGAAAAAGCACGCATGTGCGTTTACTGAACATACCTGAACAAAACTTCAGAAATTGATTCCAGGGAAACTGGGCCTCAGAACCAGGCGCAGTCAGAAATTTCGGACTCATAAAATTCCAATGAATTTATGAAAAAAATTTCCTTGAAATTTCCAGGTCTTTACATTACCCCCACCTCAGGGATTTACGTCCTCATAAAGCTACAACACACACTAGGGAAACAAATGGGGGTACTGAGCATGAATCTGAGCCTCCCACTCCCATGTGATCTCCTAGAGGTTCCCGTGCTTCCAGTGAATGATCACCAACGGAATAGACCGTCCATGTAGGATCCGCTTTTGTCGATCTTCGATCTATACTGGGACCTCTGTGAAAGTTTCCTCATCAACGATGTCCAGGTCCCCATGGTCGATGATGTGGGATGGGTCGTCCACGTACCTCCTCAGCTGCGTTATGTGGAAGAGGTCATGCACTCGATGCAACTGAGGTGGAAGGGATAGGTGGTAAGCCACCTCACCTACTCTGTTGAGGACTTCGAACAACCCGATAAAATGCAGAGATAACTTGCCGCCTCAGCCAAATCTTCGTAGACCTCGTCGAGGTGAGACCCGTTGGAAGACATGGTCGCCATCCTCGAAATCCAATGGTCTATGTATCCTATCAGCATAGGACTTATGTATTCTATGTGCAGTCTTCATCCACTCCTGGATGATCTGAACCTTCTCCGTCATAGCCTGCACCATCTCTGGTCCTACAAGTGCTGACTCCCCTGGGTCGGTCAAACACAGAGGTGATCTGCAAGGTCAGTCGTACAATGCCTCATAAGGGGCCATCCCGATGTTGGAGTGGTAGCTGTTGTTTTATGAAAACTCTACCAAGGGTAAGTGATCCTCCCAGTTGTGACCAAAGTTGAAGACACATGCACAAAGCATGCCCTCGAGAGTCTTAATGGTCCTCCCAGTTTGACCATCCGTCTGAGGATGGAAGGTGGTGCTCAAGAGAAGTTGTGTCCCAAAAGCCTCCTCTAACCCCTTCCATAGCCGGGATGTGAAACGAGCATCTCAATCAGAGACGATAGTCGATGGAACACCATGAAGCTGTATGATATCCATAACATTGAGGCGTCCCAATATCTCTACTGATCCCTGCTCTCTAATCAGTTGGAAGTGGGCCGACTTGGTTAGTCGGTCGACATTTACCCAGATAGAGTAATGTCCTCTTGATGTACGTGGAAGTCCCATCATGAAATTCATGGATATCCCGTCCCACTTCCACTCTAGGACCTCTAAGGGCTATACAAATCCTGCTGGTACCTGGTGCTCCGCCTTCACTTGCTGACAAGTGAGGCATTGTGAGACAAACTATGCTACCACCTTCTTTATACCCAGCCACCAGTGCTGTTGTCTGAGGTCCTGATACATCTTTTCCACTTCTGGATGTACCGCTAGAGGGGAAATGTGGAACTCCATAATCAACTCTTCCTGTAGTGAAACTGGTACCATGGTACATCCTTTGAAGAGGATGACGTGCTCCCACCTTCAGAAAACCCATCAAGTTCCTGCCCTGAGGATATCTGAGCACGTCACGTCTCACAGTTAACATCTCTACACTCTGCCTCTATGAATCGCTAAAGAAGTGGAGGAGTGACTATGAGAGACATTAGAAAGGCTGCTCCATCTCTAACCAGAAAGGATATCTGCAACGCGGCCAGCTGCTCTGTCTCCTCTCCTAGTAGCTGAATTTCTAATCACCTACTGAGAGCATCTGCTACAACGTTCCCCTTCCCAGGAGTACATACTAACTCGAAATCATAGTCCTGGAGGAACTTGAGCCATCGCTGCTATCTCAAGTTTAGGTGCTTCTGTGAGAAGATTTACTTGAGACTCTGTTGGTCAGAATAGACTATAAAATGATCTCCCATCAGATAGTGTCGCCACATCTTCAAGGTGAAGACCACTGCTGCTAATTCCAGGTCATGGGTAGTGAAGTTCTGCTTATACTGTCTCAACTATCGTAAACCATACGTGATAACTGCTCGCTCATATATTAGGAAACACCTAATTCTGGTCCCTGATGCGTCGTAGTAAACTACGTACCCTACACCCTCCTCCGGTAGCCTCAAGATGGGCGCAATGGTCAACCTATGCCTCAGCTCCTGAAAGTTCTACTGGCATCTATCTGACCACACCAAGGGTTTTTACTTCTTCATCAATGCTGAAAGCGGTGCTGCAACTCTGCAGAAGTCTAGCACAAATCTCCGATAATACCCATCCAGTCCCAAAAAACTCTGAACCTCTTTCACACTCCTAGGTGGCTCCCAATAAAGTACTACTTCGATCTTTGTTGGATCCACTGCAACTCCAGCCTCCAAGATGGCGTGTCCCAAGAAGTGAAACTCTTGAATCCAGAACTGGAAATTCGAGAGTTTACCTTAAAGGTGGTGCTCTCAGAGTGTATCCTGTACCAGCCACAAAATGGCAGGCATGCTTCTCCTCAGTAGTCATGTAAATCAGTATGTCGTCAATGAAGACTATGACAATGCAATCAAGGTAAGGATGGAAGATCCTGTTCATGAGACTCATGAACACTGCTGGAGCGTTGGTAATGCCGATGAGCATAAACAAGAACTCATAGTGTCCATACCAACACCTGAAGGAAATCATCTATACATTCTCGTTCATAACTCTGATCTGGTGATAGCCTGAACTGAGGTCTATCTTTGAGAACCATCATGCTCCCTTGAGCTAATCAAAGAGGTCGTCAATCCTTGGGAGTGGGTACTTGTTCTTCATGATCACCTAATTCAGGCGACGGTAGTCGACACATAGTTGGAATCTCCCATCCGCCTTCTTGGCGAACAAAATTAGAGATTCTCAGGGTGAAACACTGGGTCAGACAAATCCCTTCCCCGGAAAGTCCTCGAGCTGTACCTGCAGCTCACGAAGCTCATTGGGAGCCATCCAATATGCTAGAGTAGATATTGGGGATGGCCCAGAGTACATGTCAATGTAGAAGTCTACCTATTTGTGAGGAGGTTGTCCTGGAACTTCTTCAGGAAAAACATCCATGTATTGATCCACCACAATGGTAAAACTCAGACTCCGCACATCAACTACTCCAAGGATGAGACTATCCAACTATTGTGTGATCGGATTCCCCCTCCTCTGCGTAAGTCCATCCATGCTGCAAAGGCTCCCTTCTCACTAGTGAAGGTGGATCTGGTCCCATCCATGCAGATACACCGCAATTTGCACCTAATACAGTCAATATGAGTATGAACTATGGATAACTTTTCCATACCCTAAATGATGTCGTAAGGCCTCGACGCCACTTCAAGAAGATCCCAGCCAAAGATCTCGTCTCCTAGAGTAAGCTCACACTGCTGGCACCAGTGCGTAATCATCGAGTCTGCTCTCATTGAAGTCTCTAGCTGTAAGGATCAATCCAACAGCTCCATCAGAATCTCTGAGTTCCAAACCAGGGAAGTGGCAATTAAAGAATGACTCACACATGTGTCTATAAGTAATGCAGCAAGGGTGGAGTAGATACAAATAGTACCTTGACTCCTCTCAGGTGTGTCATGGTCATAGGCCAAGACTTCCTAGAGCTGAGCCCACCTATGTCCACCAGTTATCTATGGTCGTGGAGGACCTTATGGTGGTGGTGGTGGTAGAGCCTCGAAACATCATCCACCACCCGCTGCTCGGCCAGCTCCTCTGCCACATCCTCCTGCTCCTGGTGGACCACCACGTTCAAACCTTTGCCTCTTCCTGGGATGTCCCTCTACTATCTGATGCTCATCTACATGGCGGGTCGGGTAGTCATGAGCCATGTGGCCCTTCCTTCCGCATGCATAGCACTGTCTGCTCCTCGTATAGCTGACTCTGTCTCGAGTGCCCCACACAATCGAACCAGTATCCTTGGGTCTCCCACCTGATGGCCTGGTCCTCTTAGACCTCTGCATCATCTGTCTATTGCTGGCTGCAGAAGACTCCACTACATGTCGCCTTGTTGTGGGTCTCGCTACTGGTGACTGCTCAGCAAGAAAGCTCTATACTAGAAGGGCTCGATCCAGCACCCCCGCCTGCGTCGGAATGCTGAGCGGAATCGTCGAAGACCTGATCTCATGACTGAGTCCCTGATAATCGCACTCAAAATAGTAAACACTATTGCCGTTAAAAGAATCAGAGTCTAATTTCTGTGGTAGAAATGACTCCTCTGATACCAATTTGTCATGACCCGTCCTCAGGGCCAGTGCCGTGACTACGCCAAGCCCACCTTCTATAGGCCAGGGGTTGGCGACTAGCACCAAAGGCGTAAATATCTAAGTTGGGAAGGAATTTCCTTTATAAATGTAAAGAAACACAACAGAGTACCTGACATGAAGTAAATGATAAGTAAAATTGAACACAAAAGAGTGTGGTGGAAAGTAAATGGGCTAGTATACAAACCCAACTGAACAACAGGTACAAGTAAAAGGGAGAAATAGTTTAAAGTAAAGAAAAGCTCCTGGATCATCCTCCGGGGTTCTTACCTAAAGGGTAGGTACATCTGGCCACCTTAACACTCACGTCTATCAGTCTCCTCCATGTGCCGACTCGTCGCAAAGTCCACCTCTGTGTATCGTCCAGTCGTGGCACTCTCGGCCTCTATCAGCGCTGTCTGTCGTCTACATGCAACACTATGAGGTGCGGGCATAGCCCGTACAAGGGTGAGCATATCGATACTCAGTAGGGACCCCGAGACCCGCAAGGTCTCACAATATCCACTAAGGATAAACAAAAGAAGGAAGATACAATCATTAAGTATCAACCAACCCTACTTAGGTATATGCCCATACATATACCTAAGTTACCAATATCTTCCCATATCCAACTATCGAGCCCAATCACAATCCAGTCCACACAGGAAGTAAAGTCAATCACATTTATGATAATGATTGAAAGACAAGACTCAACTCACAAAGGTATGCCACAGTAGTAGAGAGATATTGATGATCTGATGTAGCCACAGAATCATCTAAGCTGTCGGACCCACACATGATACATGACTAACTAAGCTGTCGGACCCACACATGATACATTATAGCTATCTCGTCTAAGCTGACGGACCCACATAGGATACAGGCTAGCTATCTCATCTAAGCTATCAGACCCACACTAGATACCTGACCAGCTATTCTGTCGGACCCAGGATACAGGAACAAAATTCAGAACTGTCAAACCCACACATGATTCCGATATAGTAGTCGTCGTCGTTGAACCCACAGAGGATTCCAGTACAGTAGTCATCGTAGTCGCAACCAACTCTTGGGTTCCCGCACATAGCATACTCAATTCCGGGAGGGTATGCTCCTCAAGAAAAAGGGTCGATACACCATCTATCATGAAGTCATGAGTTTATGTATCCCGATGTTCCGTCTCATCAAAATAAACCCAACGCGACTGACGGCGCGACAATCAGACGCCCGTTCTGAGAGTTATTGGCTTTTTCGTTCCAGGGGCCCGGTTGGATTTACGCTCGATCCAAACCTGGAAGTTTTCCAAAGTCATCCAAAACTCATTTATAGTATCTCAAAAGGACTGCCTCGTTGCGAGGGTAAAAGTGCCGCAGATGGCGCATTGTTCGGACGCGCGATCTTGAAGATATTCACATTTATGTGAAGTCGGGCCCGACCCGTCAAGCCCAGTGGGATATGGTGGGTCAGCCAGACCCAGTTTGGCAGGTCCAACACGACTGGGGGTTAGCCCGGCCTAGTTTGGCGGGTCCGACCTGGATGGGGGGTCGGCCCGGCATTGTGGGGGCGTGGCCCACCTCCGAACCCGGCCCATGGAGCGGGCCTGTCCGGTTCGCCCGACGGCGCCAAGCGGCACCGCCTCTCCCTGCCCGGTTGGCCGAAGCTAGCCGGTTCTATCCGGTGTGAGTGGCCCGCAAAGCGAGCTGCTGTTACACTCACCCGGTGCCAAGCGGCGCCGCGATTCTTCAACCCAGCCGGCAAAAGGCTGACCGGTTCGCCTGACGAGCGTCCCGCGGTTGCGGGTCGCGGTTCCCCCGCCGTGCGGTGCCTGCGGGCGCTACGAACCTCCAGCCCGGTCGGCCATCACCAGCCCGTTATTCCAGACCGGATGGCATGAGGTCGTCCAGTTCTTCTCCGTCCTAAGCGGCCCGCAGATGCGGGCTGCAGTTTTCCTCCACACGGCCAGCACGACGGTGCCAGTCCACCACCGCTTCGGCCAAGCCTGGCCGCGGCCTTCGGTTGCCTCTGCCTTTGGTCACTCCCGCCTCATGGATGTGGTCTTCTTCCTCTGGCACTATGCGATGGCACTGCGCCCTTCCGGCTCTGCCTCCATTGTTAACACAATCAAGAATCAACGAAGGGTTGTCAGGCCGTGTTTGTTCATCCCGCTCCCTCCACGTTAAGTGATAACAAAATAATTGGCCACCGTTAATCCAAATATAATCGCCAAAGTAGGAGGGTATAATTCACATGTTTAAATAAATAAACCAAATTCCCCTTACCTCGTAATTGACGTTGCACATTGATGATCCGCGGAAGATGGGTGTCACGGAAGTCGGGCATCGCAGATAATGTTCATCATTCCATCAATGCCAAAGAAAGAAGAGTTCAGAACGTCGTGTCGAGACGATGCCTTCGGTGTACTTCGTGGGTGAGGGTGCCTCCTTTCCTTGCTCCGGTTGAAGAAGTGGAGGATATTTTTCTTTATTTCATTCATAGACGTGAATCATTCTTCGTCGAGAGGAAGATGTTCTTCACGTTCTTCATGGGAAGAACGCTTTCCTTTTAATTCTCCAAAGCCTCCCAGCATATTATTTTCCAAGCCAATAAAATAGCAGGCTCCCTCATATTTTAAAGATTCCATGCAATTCGAATGAATTCAAAAGAATTCATCACACCAAAAATAAATTAATTATGGAATTAATTAATTGTGTTGGCATAATGTTTTCTAATTAATTCAAAAAGATGAGCCAACTAATTAATTGCAAGATGGATAATTAATTGAGAGAGAGTTGGCATCATTATGAGGGAAGGTGGAAGGGGAAGGGTTTAACGCACATAAATGGAGGGTTCTAAGATTTTTAAGGGACGTTTAGGGGGGTTGAGTTTTTGTGGGAACCACCACACAATATCCTCCCATGGGAGGTTATGTGGGGGGGTGGGCTCTACCTCCAACTTTCCTTTGGAGATAATAACCACCAACTAAATAAAATTATGTAACACATTATTTTATTTAATTTATTAAGAATCCCCCCAATTAACATCCGCTCTCGACCAAACACAACTGCAGTAGAGGTCTCCTTATGTGAATACCGGCGCTGCGAGTTCATCGGTGTCCTCTGATTTCAATTCCGAGCACCAGTTCAAAAGATATAAAAAACCTGCACGTACGTTTACTGAACATATCCGAAAAAAAAGTTCCGAAATTGATTCTGGGCACACCGGGCCTCGGAATCAGGTTCCGTCAGAAACTGCAGACTCGTAAAATTCCAAAGAATTTAAGAAAAAAAAATTCATGAAATTTATAGGCCTTTACAGAAGATATAATTTTTTAAGGAAAGATATATAATAAAAAAATTATCATTTTAAACATAAAAATGCACATAATATGGAAAGAATAAATCAAACATTACCCTATATACATTCACATGGATGTTTTACTAGTCTAATAATCACATGTAATAACTAATTTCATAATTATTGAATTCATAATGTTGGACATAATAACTGCTATGTCACGACCTAGTGCCAAGACCACTCATAAATATTATATAAATCCCTTTTTCCAAGACAATAGATTGTCTCATTAGACCTACCAATGCATAAAAGGGCTATAGTGGGTCACGCCTGTCACATACTAAGTCCAATTCATTCCGCATATTAAAATGTTGAAACATAACATAACCATTCATATTAAACTAGCATACGAAATTTCAGTACTTAAACCATAAACCATGAATGGTATAAAAATATCACATCCAGAGTCAAACATTTCATAACTCATTCAATAAAATATGGAAGACTTTTTTATAATAAATCAACCTCAATCAAGAATAATATCTAGTAAAGGATGTTGACATAGTTGAAAATAATCTGTAAAACTCTTTGAGAGAAATATCCCTTTTTCGTAAAATAATATAAAAGTCACACAATTTATAAAGGAATTCATTTAAAAGTGATTTTTGAATCAATGTTTCCTAAACCACATTGAATATTTTTAAAGGAATTAACATTTTAAAAGAATCATTTCCATATAAATAAATTCTTCAAATCATTTTGAAAACTAAGACATTAATTAAAAACATTTAGAAAAATAATTCATTAAAACATTTAAAATGGGCATCTTTCTAAAGAGTACCTTCCACAAAACCATAAAATATTCCTTTTGAAAACATTTTTATGAAACATGTCCATGGACGATAAATATGTCCCAGTAAATACTTACACATAAATAATCTCAGATAATAATGAGATTGAGGAATAAACCCTTACCTTCAACTTTCCTTTGGTCGCGGGTATGTTTAACCTCAGTTATAATGACCATAATATGATATAAAGTTATAACAAAATAATATTTATATTTATGATATCATAAATAATTCATTTATAACTTTATATGACCCATTTAATAATAATTTCTTTGTGAGATTAATATTTCGTGTAATAATTGAATTCTTTATCATATGTGTTTTAACTTGTTATTCTTGATCGTATCACTTATATCTTTATTTAATTAATTCCAAAAAATAATAAATTATTTATATATCATATATATCATAATATAAATATGTATAATATATATATATGTAATGGAATACACCGTTTATAGAGACGGTAGGCCGTATGTACGCATAAACGTTGTTCCCGTTTTCATATCGCATTGAATGGAAGTAAGTGAATGATATATATATGAAAATACATACATACATATATATATATATATATATTTCTAGTATGATTAAAATTTTATAAATTACATACTTATTAATAATATATATAATTATAATCATCGTCGAATTGTGAATGTGGAAATGAATCTCATCGCGTCATGGAGACAGTTAGCTATACGTAAGTACGAGAGAAGATATCATTCTCTTAATGATAAAATTGGTTAAAATTGGATGTTATATTAATTATAAAAAACATTATCATGTTATATTAATTATTTATATACATAATACTCAACATTATATCGATCCAAATGACATAATGTTGAATAACAAATTACACCACGACGTGGAGACGATAAGCCGTACGTACACACGTATGGTGACTTTGTCATTCATAGGATGGATTGAATAATGAATATAGATGTACCATATTTATAATAACATAATAGTATTTATAAGGTACTGGAGTTATTATTTTATTATGGAAACAACAAAGAAAGAGGAAGTGGAAGAAGAAACGAACCTTGAAAGAGGTGATAAAAAAATTACCTCTTCTTCGGGTGCTTCCTTTTGATTTGATCAAAAGGGATCAATAGGTTGGTTTTATGATCAATGTAAAAAATCTAGGATTAAGTTAGGGTAGTTGGGAGGATATTTTATCTGGTTTTGACCAAGACAAATGGCTTTGGAGGTGTGAATTTAAGAGAAGGGGAAGTACCCTTTTGTAATAGAGGTGAGTGGAACTTTAGAAAAAGCTTGAAATATTAATTTATTATAATATTAATTTCGGTTTCTAATATTTCAAAATGTATTTATTTCTAGTATAAGGTGTGGATGGGTTGAAATTATTTCAACCAATAGGTTTACACATTTTCAGGTCACCATATTAACCTTATCTTTTAGACTTAACCCTTAATTAAAGAGTTTAACTTTTACTATGACTTCTTGTATTTTTATAATACATGGTTAATATAGTTACTATAAAATGAAAATATAACCTAAAGTGGTTCATTAATGACATATGTAATATTATCTATGTCATTTGGCCGAATGTTATATTTTTAGGACTAATATATCATTTAATAAAATATTATTTGTTTTAAAAACCCATTTATGTCAACTTTGACAGTATTTAGTATTTGGTTTTAGTGAAAGTCATAACAACTTTATTTCTTCAAAAAATAATACATTTTATCAATCCTAACATGTAATATTCAGTTATAAAATTTGTGGATGTCATCAAAAGTTTCAATTCGAATTTATTTTAATATTTATAATATCAATTATTTTAATCTTTCATTAATAAGTTAATTATTGTATCATCATTGCGTCATAAATAATTTTTATTATTTAATGTTTAAAAATTATAAATAAAATACTATGATGTAGGAAATATTTTTCATATTTTTAATGAATATTTATAGTCAAATTTTCTTATGTATTACCCTATATTAAAAATTCTTTAGTTATTAAACATTGAATTTAACACTTTTAACTCTTCTTTAAATAAAATATAATAAATGTTCTAATCTAATCCAAGGGGATAATAAAGGATCATATTTTTGCCTTATAGATGATTTTGGTTGAAATAAAATTATCCAATATAATTAGGACATGTGTTGGGGTAATTTTATATTATTATAATATTATTTTTACATTTAATTACCCTATTTACTTTTAACTATGGAAAATAAAATTAAAACGTTACTATTCACCCAAAATCACTTTCATCCTATTGAACCACATTTATATTAATTATGACAACCATGTTTTTCAAATTTTTTAAATTCAACTTTCAAATATGGTAAAATTACCTTTTATGCAAATTTGCAAATGTGTCAAGAAGGTGGATAAAGACGTTAAAAAGTTCAATAAAATTTTATAAATATAATCTTATTATAAAATGACTCCAATGAGTTACATTGGACTAATATATTTATTTTGTATCTATTTTGGCTTTAAGATAAATTTTAATTAAAAATAATTATTTAAATGAAATAGTCAGTTTTTATGTACTATGCAGTATTTTTCACTATTCATAAAAAATTGAATGTTATTAGAAAAATACCAAAAATTCACCCTAACCTAATTTTGATATTCCGAATTGAGAAATGAAGTCTTCTTTACCAAATTCAATTTTTAGGAGTGTTTAAAATTAATTTTATTATTATTCACTAAAGGACATAAAATATAGTTATTTTAAGAAAATAGATTTTCTAAATATATAACTATTTTAACAAAACTTATACATTTCATTATAAATATGATTTATTTATGTGAAAACATTATAAATAACATTTAAAATTTATTTTTAACCATTCATATTACAATATTTAATTGATAAATAAATACATTGTTTAAATAACTATAATACTAACGTTTTGTTTCATAGAAACTCAATCTTGTGTATAACGCAAGACAAGTTGGTTTTGCGTGCAATATAATCTATTATATTACTTTAAAGAGATAGCTTAATATGAAATATTTGGGTTTTAAATTCTCCCCTCCTTTAATAAATTGTGTCCTCACAATTTGAAATTGTACTTCGAAAATAAATCGTTGAAAATAGAAAATACCTTTGTGGAAAACCCAAATTGCAAATAGGGTTAATAAAATTTACTCTTAATAAGTGGGAAAAGGGAAATGAAAAATTCACCACCAAATTATGTTTTCAAAAAGGAGAACATTGGTGGAGATTAGAGATATATAATTGGATGAAAAATGTAAATATTTATTGGGAGTAATTGAGGTCATCAATCACAAAATAGTGAACAATAATTCGAAAATTGAGGGCCTCAAGGCCATAAATCTATGATGATTTAAAATATCATTGAGTCAAAAAAACATAAAGTATTAGGATAACACAATTTTTTAGATACATTATTTTTTTAAAGAGGAGTAATTAATTTACTATCAAGATAAGAACTCAAGAAAAAATACTTGATTTAATTACCTATCATAACTATATTCTCATCATTTGGTTTTTATTCAATCTATTTTCACTTCATCCCTTACACTAGGAAATGAATGTTCAAAACGTATTTTTTACACCAGAAGTGCATTTGATAAATCATAAGGTCCACAAGTATTCCCTTAATACTCTAAATGTTTACTGAAACCCAAATGGTTAGGTCAAAGAATCCAATAAATCATAATTAAACCTCAAAAAGTATCAAGTGTTCAAATTACCCAATTCCAACCTTTAGACTTACCAAAAATACATTTTTCCAAACTCACAGTCAAAAAATTTGTAAGGAAGGTAAATATAACATAATGAAGACCTATTTTTCCACATAACAACATGTGAATACCTTCATTAAATATTCTATTAAAACCAGGTAATAATCTAAATTACCATAAAACCTTATTAGAGTATGTATATACTTCTTTATTCCTTTTGTAAAACATATAATACTGAATATACTTCTTAAATACATAAATATTGAAACCCCCCAATAATGATGGAATAAACCACTTTTTAAAAAACCCATTAATCAGTTCCAAGGATGTAAATAATATCCCAACTACTTTATCCAAATAAATTATCCCTTATTATGAAATCCTTATCTCAGTATCAGAAACATATTTAGGGTTACATTTCCCCCAACCATATATTTTCCAAAATGTTTAAATTGAAACTATGTCACTTTATATGTTACCATAAAATCTCAAATCTTTAATGAAATAGTATTGTAGTACTATTCTTATATACTCTATAATTATTATAATGTGTACATCATTAATACAATACTCAAATTACACAATTATTTAATAATAAAATAAGAACACTAATCATTCTTCTTCATCTACGGTAGTATGATAACATGATTATTATCAAATAGCATCATTAAGGGTATAATCTGATGATTGAGATATTGATCCGTGTAGTGTCCCAACTCCTTGTAGATGATGCATTGTACATTTGAAACCTTTTTCTTAACCTTGAAATCACATACATGGTGTCCTTTTTCTCCACACTTATAAAAAACTATAATTTCCTTGAAGAATTGACCAAGGTGTTTCTTTCCATAGTTATCAGATGTAGTAAAATCCTTCTTTCCCTTATTCACATTATCCAACTTTTTCTCTACCAACCTCTTCTTCTATTGATTCTCTTAAAAACTATATGGATCAAAAAAAATCATTACTTACCTTATTAACACATGATATTATTTCTTCATATGATGATAATATGTGAGAGAATATCTCCCTTCTAAATGTTAGATTAATAAAATGAAATATATGATCTTTCTTACTCTTTGGATCATGCGTATTGTTAGAGTTCTCATTCCTTCTATTGGGTGCCATTTATAAATGAAAATATACACTATATTAGATTATATCATAATTTATAATAAAAAATTAGAAAAATTATCAGCATTAATTGAAGATTTTCACACATCTAGTCTCATAATCATAAAAAAAGGTTTCTTTGCCCACACATTTACTCATAAATCATTCATAATGGTTTGTAATGAAAATTTGAATTATCATAAGCATATCCCCCAAGAGTGTCAAACTAGGTGTGCAGTAGGGCTCGTTGTCGTGTACCAGGGTACCCCGAGTCAGGCTCAGAACACCTTGTCAGAGTTTTTACTCCTAGGTACATCTGTGCCAAAACCACATCCCCTTGTAGTATCCAGACAGAGATGTATTTCATTGAAATATCACAAAATCTCTACATTACCAAAATTATAAAAAGTTCTTTTATACTAATCATCAAGGTTTATCATAGGGTAATATTACCTAATCCGAGTTTATCTAAATCTAGTTTCCAAGGTTACTTCTAAACTTATTCTAATACCAACTGTAATGCCCCAACCCCAGAATCTCAGAGCCAGTGCATTATTTTAATACATTGGAATGATTACAAGGAATCAAGTCCTGAAGGACTGATCAGTTTAACAGTCTTGGAAAATAGATTACATACATGGTCTTTATATTATAATTTCTAACATAAAATACCACATAGATAATCCTTTTATAAGTCCATTATTCCCCTAGCTTAACCCTACATATCAATCATAAAACAGTTCTTGGCATCCTGGGAAAATAAAACATATGAAAGGGATGAGATCAGATGCTCAGTAAGGGTAAATAATTTACTGGAAGCAATAAAATTTTAAGGCATGATGTATAATAAAAACAACAGACTTTTAAACCTAAAATTTCACAAAATATGACAAAAATAAATCAAACATTACCATATATACATGCACATGGATATTATACTAACCGAATAATCAAATGTACTATCTAATTTCACAATGGGTGAATGCATAATGCCCGAAATAATAACTACTATGTCAACGCCTCGTTCCAAGAACATTCAAAAATATTATGCCAACACCTTGTTCTGAGACTATAGTTTTTCTATGATACCTACCGATGCATCAAGGGGCTATAGTGGGCCCCACTCATCACATACTAAGTCCAATACATTCCTTATATGAAAATGTTGAAACATAACATAAACATTTATTTTAAAATTAGTATACGAAATGTCAATACTTTAACCATAAACAACTAATGGTAAAAAAATAGCACATCCACAATCAAACATATCATAACTCATTCAATACAATATGGAAGATTGTATTATAATAAATCAACCTCAATCAAGAATAATATCTAGTAAAGGATGTGGACATAGTTGAAAATGATCATTAAAACTCTTTGATAGGAATATCCCTTTTTCATGAAATTATTTAAAAGTCACACAATTTATAATGGAAGTCATTTAAAAGTGATTTTTGAATCAAAGTGTCCCATAAAACTTTGATACTCTTGAAAGGACTTAACATTTGAAAATAATCATTCCCATACAAATAAATCCTTAAAATTATATTGAAAACATTGACATTAATTAAAAACATTTATAAAAATAAAACATTTAAAATGATGATCTTGATAAAGAGTACCTTCCAAAAAACCATAAATATTTCTTTTGAAAACATTTTTATGAAACATGTCCATGGATGGTAAATATGTCCCAGTAAATACGTAAACATAAGAAATCTCAGATAATAGTAAGATTGAATAATAAACCCTTACCTTATACATTCTATTGGTCGAGGGTATGTTTAACCTCCTTTATAATGACCATATAATGTTACTAAATTATATCATAACCATATTAATATTTATGATATCATACATGATTCATTTATGACGTTATACGACCCATTTAATAATAATTTTTATGTTAATGTAACATTTCTTATAATAATTGATTTCTTTATCATACGTGTTTTAACTTGTTATTCTTTATCAAATTAATTATATCATGATTTAATAAAATCCAGAATATAAAACATTATTTATATATCATATATATTCAGAATAGAAATATGTATAATATATAGACATATGAAATGGAATACACCTTTTATGGAGATGGTAGGTCGTACGTATGCATAAACGTTGTTCCCGTTTTCATATAGGATTGAATGGAAGTAAATGAATGAGATATATTTAAATACATATATTCATATATATATAGTAGCATTATTATTTCATAAATTATATATTTATTAATAAAATATATTTTTATAATCATCGTTGAATAGTGAATGTAAAAAATGAATCTTATCACGCCGTGGAGATGGTAAGCCGTACGTACGCACGATCAACGATATCATTTCCTTAATGATAAAATGGTATGAAATTGGATGGTATATTTATTATATAGAAAATTATCATGTTATGTTCATTACTTATATACATAATAATAATCCTTATATTTGTTCAAATGACATAATGTTGAATAAAAAAAATCAGAAAATGATGTAGAGATGGTAAGCCATACATACACACATATGGTGACTTTGTCATTCATAGGATGGATAGAATAATGAATATGGTTGTACCATTTTTATAATAACATCACAGCATGTAGATGGTACTAGATTTATTATTTTAGTATGGAAACAACAAAGAAATAGGAAGTGGAAGAATAAAAGAACTTTGAAAGAGGTGATAAAATAATTACCTCTTATTTGGGTGCTTCCTTTTGATTTGACCAAAAGGGATCCTTATGTTGGATTTCTGATCAATGGAAGGCCTTGTATAAGCATAAATCTTCTTAAGTCATAAAGAGTGCATCCTTGGATAAAGCAAAGGCATATTTCGACTTGGCAACCAATTCTGGGAGGAACTGAAGGGCAGCACGAAAAATCCAAGTGGTGTGTGAAAAACATATTTCCCATGTGAAAAAGAGTGGGACCGTAAAATTTTTTACGCACAGGCATAGAAACTTCCACACCACCAACACCAAGACTGGTTATTCTACATTGGTTGACATTAGCGTGGACACGATGACCCCAATCACATATAAATAGAAGGGGGGCCATTCCTCTTCTGGCTAGTGAAGAATGTCAACCGTCTCCTCTACATGGAAGTCACCTCTTCCACTTGAAAAAGATGATTTCCAAGTATTTTATTTTTTGTGCCAGGTCTCCCAGTGGTCCACCTTCCTGTGGTACCACTAGGGTTTGACCCTCACGCAAGTCCTCACACACATGGCCCATTGCGCATAAACCCTCCACTTGCGTGCAAAACCTTGGCCCCCTTTGTGTGCAAACATCCTCTATTATGATAACACCTTCCTTTCCTCTCACCTGGCCTTTTGTGCACAGTTGTTCTATTTGCGCACATATTTTAGGAAAACCTCCTCTATTGCATGCAAAACTTCCTTTCTGATCACCAAGTCCTTTTCCGTGCAGCTACTCCATTTGCATGCAACCCTCCCTCTTTATGTGAACTCTTTCACATGTGTTCAATGTCCCTCTTACGGGCATCATCTTTCGGCGCTTCTTATTCTCAAAACATATATGTTACACACCCTTATCTCATACGAATCTCTAGTCTCATACAAAGTAACTTAAAAGTACCTTGGGTGGTGCTTTTTGTTGAGTTGCATTGCCTCATGCTTCTTCGCATATACACACTAATGGATAATGATTCATCGTATAGCCACACTAATGTGGGACCCTTGATGGATCACTTCACAACCACCCAACAATATGAAATTACTGATGCATTCTCTTCCCCAAGGGTGGGAGGTTAATAGTCATGTATGTCCTAGGGGTGCCGAGTGAACTCTCCTAGACCAAGATGAAAGAAAATTAAACTGCCAAGCACCAACATCCTAAGCACATGACGTTAAACTATGACCTCACCCCATACACTTTACATGGGGTTCCTCGTCTTGGACATTCTCTACACCCACTGGACTCCACATGAGTGAAATCATCCTCATAAGGAATGAGATCCCATTTGCTGGAGCGGTGCCTATCCATAGGGAAGGAAACCATATTGGTCTAATCACCTAGCCTTTCTTGCAGGAGGAATCATCCCTTATCCTCCTATCTTTTTCCTGACCAAATACCAGAGGGGGGTATGGGAACTAGAACCCTCCTCTCTTCCATGTTAATCCCACTCTCATTGGGCTTTGTTGTCACTTGTGCCTCCATCCTAGAGTAAGTCCCATTCTCCATCTCCTTGGTCTATTAACCATGAGTAAGCCCCTATTTCCTATTTGGGCTACTAAAAATGCCTATTCCCCTATTTCCACTTTGGGTTTATAACCAAGTGTAAGCCCTTGTTTCCTCTATGTCCTGGTAACCACACATAAGCCCCACTCCACTTCTCACGGACACACCTTTTGTGACGTGATCATCAGGTCTTTGCTGCCTCTTGTTTCTCACACCGAGCATGAATCATGTGGGATTAGAGTAAGAATCAACCTTGACATCCACTCATGAACTACATGGACTATGATCCTTGCTAAAGAAGGTTACGTAGAAAGCCTCCTTAATGTTCAATCCAAACAACTATTGGTCCCTACACCTTCAAGTTAGTTCATCAACACCTATTCCGAACTATGGAGAATTTGATCCTTTCCAATGCAAGGTACGTAGGAATCCTCCCTGTGGTTCAAGCCCAACTACCATTGGTCCCGACCCCTTCACACAAAACTACATGGAATTTGATTCCCTATGACGAGGATACGTAGGAAGTCTCTTTGAAGATCAATCTCAACATCACCGACATCCTCACATCGGTCCCATATCATTCTTCATCAACTCTCAACCCTTCATCACCCATCTGGATTCTCACCCAGACCACCATGTCTTAGTGGAATCATGCCACATCATTTCTCATTCCCTCTAGTAGAAATCAGGTAACTAACCATGCATTATCAAAAATATATGTGCTCTCTCCTAAGGTTGCACCCCCCATGATCCACTCTCAACAGTGTTCTGATCAGTTCGATCCATCTCTGCCATACGCTAGACTAATGGCATACCATGTGTTAAACATGAGAAGCTGAGGAAAACCCCAGTGACATGCCTATGAAATATTATTTCACGCACCTGATGTGGGATGCATCGAGCTTCCACACCCTTGAGAAGCCTTATCATAAGGGGAAGAAACCCTTATGCGCTAGTGTTATAGCATCTAGACATGCCACTGATGTCCAACATGACTATTCCCCTGACATAAGGTTACTGCCCTAGCCGGACCTCCTAGAATGTCCTGACAGAAGTAGGGTAATTAACCGGCATCCATAGAGACATGGAACTTGGAATAGTTTCACAAACAATGTCTTAAGTCTCTGAGGGAGACCCGGACTAGGCAATGAGTTCTGAGGAGAAATCCATAGAAGGAAGATCCCACATCCCATAATACCATTTCGGTCAAGGAGAGAATATCCCTGAATAAGTGACAAATGATTCCCACCTTTGGAAATTGGGAATGTGGGGCAACAGTCCCTGCGACCTCATCCCTTACAGACGAACATGTGCGCGTACCCCAACAAAAGCATTTATAAATAGAAATGTTGAACCTGACTTGAAATTATTCTACTCAAGAAGGAGATTAGTAGTGTTTGATGCATCAATTGAATAGCGTGTCACCAGATCTAGTTATCCGGTGCTAGGTCCCACCAAGAAAATAGTGGGCTTGGCATGAAACTCACCAGAAGATAGGGCAGTTGAATGATGGAAATCCTAGTCTGTGATGTTGTCAGCATGGAACCTTCTAACCAGTCATTGAGGATAGAATGTCACTAGAGAACTGGATGTCGATTTCTTAGTTTCAGCACTAATGGTTTGAACACCCTACCTTCCAGGACCCATGCTGCCATAACTTGAAACCGGTCACCGTATATCCACCGACGCATGGGTAGGGGCAATGTCAATGCAAAAGTCCCACGTGGATCCACCGCTTCTGTGATAGTCTACATATACAAAACTGATGGGTACCCATTCCCCATATCCCCATATAAATTTTTTCAGCAAGGGTGATAAATGATCTCGTCTGTGGATACAAGGAAGAGGGGATTATCCTGACACGGGATATGAACTGCCAATATTTAGAGGTGTCTGCACCTCGTCACCGTCGCCACCCCCAAGGGCCGCATAGGGAGACACTGCTTCCCACTCTGATGTACAATTGTTTAGGGAGACTCTATATATAATTCTTTGATGACTCCCTCCCCTATGACGATGAGGTGGTTGATGTCTAGGCCAGCCCTGCTTGGATCTCATTCTAGGGGCTCCCAAAGAGGGCCCCCACTAGGTCGTTTCAGTTCCACCACCCATCCCCATGAGCTGAGGAGATGGTAAGATATTCACCTACACCGCCAGCCCCAGTCCGATTGACCAAACGCCAGCGTCGGGCGCATGCTGATGAGGACACCCACCGAGGGGTGTCATCATCAGCCACTATTGTGGAACCTTCCAACACCGAAATATACCATTAGTTCTCTATCTATTCTAATTATAGGTATACAGACACCCAACCTGGAATGAGGCCCCAACCACTCCACAAGCAGGCTGGGTTAACTCTCCTGGTTATTGGCATAGGTAGTTCCAGCTGTGGGCTGATCCATGGCAACAACACCCTGTATAAAGGTACTCCCCACACTGCCACGATTGAGATGCCCATGACACCTTCAATTCGAATGAGGGTCCTCCCCGTGGAAGTGACACTTAGTACAGAAGCCTCTTCCATGCTCATGATATTAGTTATACAGTCATTCCTCCTCCCACAGACCACTAGTATGGAGATGTTACACATATGATAGATCTCTAACACGGGGCCCTTCCCCATGTCCTTATATCAGCCGGTGAAGGTCATCCTCACTCTATCAATCAGATCAGTGATGTTAGCCTCACTTCATCGGCACCCAGCACAGAGGTCCTACCCATGTTAAGCTTGAACAGTACTAGGACCCTCCTTGCACTGATGCTACCAGGGAATGTAAGAATAGAGGCCCTACCCATGCTCTTACCCACTCCATAACTTCTTGCAGAGATCCTCTTCATGTGTCAGCCAACAGACACAGAGTTCCTCTCCATGTTCTTTATGAAATCTGTCAAGGATCTCCTCACACCCTGACTCTCTCAGAATGAAGTCCTCTCCGCCCCTTCACCATTTCAGCCAAAAAACCTCCGTAAGATATAAATCTACCCTATCTAAAAGATCCATCTCGGGGCAGGAAGTCTGGTATTCACAACCATAATAAGAATTCCGAGAAGATTCGGACTGAGATTACACCAGTCTTCTTCTTAGATTCCTAGGCGGAATATGATTCAGTAATGGAACCCTCACCACGATCCTCCGTGTCAAGGGATGGGGCAGGAACGAGGTGCACCAACCTCGCAATTCTGAAATGCGTGGTCCAGCAGATCCCTACCTCCCTCCACAAATACATCCATGAGATAGATGCTTTGGAATATCCCTAGGGTCCGTCCGTGTAATCGCCACCATCATCACTAGGAGAATTCTCTACCTCATCCGGAGATCAAAAATAATTATTCTGGGGACCAGTGATGGATGAGAAACAACATGGTTCACCGCCAGCAACCATGGTTCTTACGCCAGAAACCATGGATTCCAGCCCGTCTTATCACGATGTGGTGTCCAAGTCACTTCACTCTTTGGAGGATTGCCTGTGATGCGGCGGTTTGTCAGCCCACTTACTGTATTCTCCACTGGCCATCCTATTATCTCAGCAGTCTGCTTCAGTACCTCTACTAGTTCCCTAGACACCCCCAGTTGAGGAGTGGGGTAATGAAGGGACATAACCCGAATCCAGGCCAAGGAGCTTGTGGGAAATTCTTTCGGTAGATCATTTTTCCAGATATGTTTTGGTAAGTCACAACACCAAACTTCAGTGCACCGAAATCTCTCACCTAAGAGTAATTTGGATGCATTCATTATACCCTGTGGGCAATGCATTTCCGTCTTCATCATCGACGAGTGGCCTACCCTAAGAGGCAGGTTCACTTTGAAGACTTTGTCCAATAATGTCGTCTTGTGGATCTGGCCGCACTCCCCATGGACCAGCGCCTTGAGTCACCAGGACGCCATTGGACCCTCCAACAACGATGCGTCCAGAGTATTAAGGTTCTCCATGGGATAATCAAGGAGGCTTCTCCCCATGTGAAAATTTGTGGTTGGGGGAAGTATGCGGCTCTCCATTCAGTTCTATTCGGCTCCAGACCAATTTTCAAGGAAACATTGAGGATATGCCTACCGGAAGGGTTGTAGTTAACATGGCTGACCTACCAGGGGGAGAGAATGAGCTAGAGATTCTTAGAGAGGACCTACCCATTGAGAGAGTATCACACCTATTGTATCTATTGGGAAGGATTACTTGTAAATAGATAAATCTACTGCGACTTCCCATGCCCACTGAGCCACTGGTCCTCAGTCAGAATTCCAATAAGGGAAAAGAGAAAATTGGAGCTGTCAAACCCTCAAACCCCATCTATATCAGTTTAGAAGGTAGATAATGATCCAAAATAAGTCACGTTACATCAGAAACTCACATAACATAATAAGATGGTTAAAGATATCCTTTCCAAACACGTTGTGGAGTGGCGACTAGATTACGGTGATCCTCGTCTAGGGAAACAGGGGCAGACACAACTTTCCTCTCGTGAATTGCCTCCAGGTGACCCTGACCATCCTGCCCATGTAGACAGGGTTGAGTATGGAAATTATGACAAGAGGTCATAGTCTGTGTTGCCAAATCCACTTGAGCGACATGACAACCCCCAGGACCCATCTCATGTTCCCCAAGCTACTCTACATGTCGTCCTACCAACCACTCCACAAGCCACCAGACATTCTTATCCTGTTGAATAACCTGCCAATGCACTGGTGGTCATGGATCCCCGTTAAGACCAGAACCGCCAGCCAGATGATACTATGTTGGTACTCATTTCTAACCTCGAGGCATTAGAAGGTCGATAGGTGGTAATCCCACCTGATGGAAATCCATATCCGGCATGGGTGGATGATATGCCAGCACCCCCGGGTTTTGAAAATCCCACCTTTCCCCCATTAATGGGATGGTTGAACCATGGAATCATTTTTTCCACTTCATTTCAAGGTGTGGTCCCATGTTGGGAACTCCATCATTGTAGGAGGGTGCCAAACTCCATTGCTTCATACCGACATTGGATGGGCTCGTGTTCATCTGGTACAACTAGCTACCCATCAGATCAATAGCTGGTTTGGATGATCTTCATAGGAAATTTCTTTACCAGTTCAATTCCACCACTAAAAAGATGAGTATTGAAAACCTCTTCAAGTTCAATGAAAGGCCTGACGAGTGCATTGCAGATTTTTTCTCCATGTGGAAAGGGCTCAAATACTCCCTTGTTATGCCACTGACTCAGGAGAAACTACTGACGATGTGTGTAGGGAATGTCAAGATACAATTGGTCCTCTATTTGATCACCCAGAACAACCCCAGGAGATTCCGAGACTTCTTCGTTAAAGTCCAGATCCTAGAAGAAGCCTTGAAACATGCTAGTGAGACACGCCCATTGACTCCTGCAATCCCTGCGATTAGGGACCCCAGAAGACAAGCCCACCGCGATGGCTCAAATAGAGGCCCCTGTACGACTGGAATTATTACCGGTGGAGCCTCCTCTATAGCCTCATAGAGGCCTTCCACTGCAGGCGTAGCCTCCTACCCAGTAGCTCCTACCCCAGAATCAGCAAGTGCCCCCGCATAATGTGCCACCACCACCAAGGTGAGATAACCAGGTCCCACCTTCATGACAAGCTCCCCCATCCCCTCATCATGGTGAGGCTTCAAAGGCCCATTTCCCAGACAAGAGAAACTGGACCTACTCATTTAATGAGGTTCTAGTCTCAGAATATTTTTGAAGTGATTTGGAATAAAGAATCGTACATTTTCGTGAATGTAGGAGACCAGAAGAGGTGAATCTCATTGATCACCCCAACTACTACCCCCATCACAGGATCATGGGGAACACCCTTAAACAATGATATGTGTTTAAGTACTGTCTTCAAGACGAGGTTGACAACAGCGTAGTCTAGTTGGGCCTAGCTCTGACACATGTAGCATGTGTGTTCTTGAAGCCCGATAGTAGTAGTGAAAGAGAAAGCGAGTGGAATCATGTTTCTAATCGAAGGTCCCATAAGTATGATGACTGGATGGATCATAAGATAGTCACCCATGGCCATGGTATTATCTATTCACTCCTAAATCAATCTAAACCCTCATGAGACACCACATCACCTGCAGCCAGTACCTCTACATCAATAGCTCAGCCTTCCTCTTCCCAGAAGAGAAAGCATTAGCGCTGTAAGGGAAAACAAAGTCCCCTACCAGTGCCATTTTCATACCATACTCTCGGTGACTTCATTCCTATAGATATGGAGATTCCTCCCAGAATCCATCTATTAGAGGATGACTCTTCAAGTGATAGTCATGGTTATACCGTAGTTAAAATCGTAGAGCTGGTAAACCACTACATGATTTCTGATGGTGAGGAGCGCCAGGCAGATCCTTCCAATGTCCCTAGTCGCTGCCAGTGTCGACAGAGTTATGATTATATGAGTCATTAGATTACCTCAGTCAGTACTTCCAGCATGGTTGTGCATGCCACCCAAACTAGACAGTAGGCCCAACACAGAGCTCAACACGCGCAACATTCTCATCTGGTGTCATCAGATCCACCTTCTCCCCCATTTATGTTGTCTGATCAGGAAGAGCCACCTCGACCACATTGTGACCAGCCACACTATGATATAGACCGGTCTCAATCATCTGTCCCTCATCCGGTGGTCACCCCACAGACTTCTACTAGTGAGCAGCGGGATATTCCCAGCAATAGTCATCCACTAGTCCTGTGGGTAGGGCCCGCCATACCTCCTATCACAGAGAGACCTCCTGTAAGAAGAATATCATACCTGGTATGAAAGTATGATTTTCTCAAGCCTCTTTCCATCATTCCGGTAAGGTTCTATGTCATTGAAGCTCTTCCCCTATTAGAAAATATGCATGAATCCCTCGAAGAGGCTTTAAAGATCTCACTTTAGTTTGAGATTGAGATAGAAACTGTAGAAGAGTTCCATGATGAGGTGGTCGAGCATGATAAATGTCAGGACATCATTCATTCTATGGAGAAGACGAAGGCTATCCCATAAAGGGGAACATTTTACCACTATAAATCAATAGACATTTTAATGGCATGGAGGTCTATCATTGTCTTGTCAACACCGGATTTGGGATCAACCTAATCACGACTTGGATACTGCAAATACTGGGGTTGTCCAAGGATGATCTGAGTCCCTCTCACCTAAAAATAAACGGTTAGGATAGGAAAAAACAAACACCAGTTGACAAAATTTCCCTACAGACCCAGTTTGGTGGTCTGGTAGCCAGCACCAAGTTTATGGTTGTCTCCCAGAACACCGCCTACAATGCGCTGATGGGAAGGCCATGGCTCCACTTATATGCAGTGGTCCCTCATTATATCAACAGTGCCTTAAGTACTCCCTCAATGGATGAGTTGGAATACTCCATGTTGACACGTCTCCCTTTGACTCTTGTGAATCCTGCTACCTAGATGCTGACTATTACAAGAGTAAGGACAAGAATATTTTGTTTAAAGAGGTTGAGCATGCTACGGCTGTGACCGACCCGTGGACAGATTTAGATGATGCCTACATCTTTCCAGTACAATGATTGGAACCTACAACCCCGGACATGGGACAATGCTTCGTTGTTTCTGGAATGAGGGGGAGCACATTCCCAAGTCTAAGAAACACCGGGAGATCACCTCATACTCCTACACAAATCAGGATCAGGTGATCCAAGAGCCCCTTACGCCCGTGATATATCAGGATTTCCACCCTATGGAAACATCATTATGCCATAATTGTTTGTTTCCCTGGGTTGAGGTAAACCATCTAAATCCAACACATCATTATTGCTTCGATATCATCAATTGTGGCCCCTTGGGCAGAAGACTATATGGGATCAAATCGAAAATTTTAATCGCAATGGTTTTGGCGGCACAGGAGTCCCCAAATACAGTTTCCACTGCCGCTTAGGCAAGTACGAGTCTACCATCGGGATCTGTTGACTTAGAGGAAACTCCTCCCACCAAGGATCCCTCCTACTCATGTGATGAAAAATATTTAGAGGATACCCCCCCAACTTTGAAGAGGGAATCTCCACCACGGTCGATGAATTGGTATAGGTGAACCTCGATAGTGAGGCAGACCCGAAACCCACATTGATCAGTTCCTCTATGATCCTTGAGGTGAAATAGTAGTATGTGGACATCCTCAAACAACACAAATATGTATTTTCATAGAGTTATGATGAGATTACAGGACTAGATTCTCAGGTATCCATCCACCACCTCGGTCTCCAAGAAAATCCCTCTGGGTTGAAGCAACCTACCAGAAAGACTCACCTTTCTCACAGTGCCATGGTCGAGGATAATGTTGATAAGATCATCAGAGCCAATTTTTTAAAGGAGTTCCAATACCCCAAATAGATATCCAACATTGTGCCAATTAGGAAAAATAACTAATATATCAGAGTTTGGATCGACTTCCGAGATCTCAACCGTCAGTGTCTGATTGATTATTTTCCCCTTCCTGTGACTGAATTGTTGATCGATGCAATAGCTAGGTTCTAGGAACTCTCCTTCATGGATGGGTACTCTGAGTATAACCAAAACCAAATGTCTCTTGAGGATGAGAAGTCTACATCCTTTAGGGAACTATAAGGTACTTTCAGCTACCAAGTCATTCCCTTTGATCTAAAGAATGCAGGTGCCACCTACCAAAAGGCTATGCATCACATATTTAAGCTAATCCTCGAGACACTAGTGGAATGAAACATGGATGATCTGGTGGTCAAATCCCACCAGTGTTAGGAATATAATAAATACCTTTAGAAAGGGTTCATCATCCTCCATTCTCGCCACTTCAAGATGAACCCTTTGAAGTGTGCCTTCAAGGTCACCTCTGGAATGTTTCTCGGTTTTATTGTCAGATATAGGGGCAACAAAATCAACTCAGAGAAGGCCAAGTCCATTATCCATATGTCTCCCCCAAGAATCCTCTAGGAGCTTTGAGTCTACCAAGGCCACATGGTCTAAACACGCCGATTCATTGCGAATTTGGCCGACAAGTGTAAGCATTTTTCTCGGATTATGATGAAAGGCATTGTCTATTAGTGGGATGAATTATGTGAGACTAATTTCGAGGAAATCAAGAAGTACCTTCTCTAGAATCTGGTCTTAATTCCACCTATCTTCAGAATGCCATTGGTCTTTTTCATGACTGCCCTGGAATAGTCTCTCACCCCCTTCTCTCCCAGATGAATAATGAGGGGAGAAAGAATAGCCTCTAATACCTTAGTCACATGCTCTTCGATACGGAGACAAGATACTCCCCTATTGAGGAGAGATGCCTTACATTGGAATTCATAGAACAAAAATTGCGGCATTACCTGCATCATCATGAGGTACAACTAGTGTCTCGAGTGGATCCGTTGAAGTACATCCTGAACCACCCAATGTTGACAGAACGTCAAGATCGGTGTGAAGAAATCCCCTAGTTTTTCGACAATAGGTTTTTCCCTCAGAAAGATATTAAGGAGAAATTTTTGGTAGACTTTCTTTCCTCCCACCCATCTCCTACAGACCAATCCATGTACCTTGATTTTTCTTGATGGAGTGATTCTATCAGTAGACCAAGCCAAGCCATGCTAAAAATGCACTTCAATGGTTATTTTTAGAGCCCCACCAACAAAAGGCTCAATGACTCGAGGCTCAACAGAGTAGGCCTGGTATTGACTTTATTACCACAACATAAGCCATTCTTCCATATTCATTCTTGTTGTTAGAACGCATACCCAACAATGATGTAGTGGATCAATCTATCATTACTGGCCTTGAGCTGGCCCTCGAGATTGATGTTCCCCACTTACATGTGAAAGGGGTATCCGAACTTGTCATCAAACAGATCCACAATAACTATGTCATCAGAAATCCAAAGCTTTTACCATTGTTATAATGCACTTTCCAGCTAATGGCCTAGTTCCCATCTCATCCAGAAGTCACTCATGTCCCTCAATCCCAGAACGGTCATGGTGACACCATGGCTAGCCTAGCTGCATCACTTGTAGAGCCTAAACGGGATGATTTGGTTATCCACGTGGCACACCAGAGGGTCATCACTCCCGTCACTCCAGATGACAATGACAGCCTGCATGTAAGACACCTTAACGCCAAAACCTCTACGTTAGGACCTCCACGTCCCCTAGATGTAGTGATAGAGGTGACTCCCGACTAGAGAACTGCCTTTGTCGAGTATCTCCAAAACAGTAATCTCCTGACAGATCTGGTCGAGCGTGATAGAATATGATGCCACACATTACAGTTTACCCTCCAAGATGGTCTCGTTCATGAGAAGATCCTCTATAAGAATGGGTATTAAGGGGTTCCCTTCCGTTTCCTTCAAGAAGTTGAGATTCCTCAAGTCATGCACGAGGTTCATTTCGGTTCCTATGAGGCTCATTAGAACGGGCTGAAACTATCTACCAAGATCTAGATACTGAGTTATTTTTGGCCCTCCATGATCCATGACTACATTTAGTCTTACAAAAGGTGTCATGTGTCCCAAATTAATGACAACTTCATGCATCATCCACCAGAGCCTCTCCACACTACCAAGTACTATTGGCCCTTTGCGGTCTGGGGACTTGATGTTGTGGGACTATATCCATGGGCAACATCTCGCCATTGCAGGTTCATCATGACCGCTACAAATTTATTCTCCATGTGGGTAGAGGCAGTCTTGCTCAAGGAGGGCAAGGCTCGTTCCATCATTGACTTTGTGAGCTCCAACATCATCTACCGATTTGGAGTCCCTCACATCGTCCTCACCGTTAATAATACAAACTTCTGGGAACCTGATCTGATGAAATTGTATGCTAAGTAAAACATCCATTCTAACAATACCTCATATTATCATGTGCATGAAAAATTGAGGCATTTAACAAAATCCTCTCTATCATTATGCAGAAAATGGTTAGTCAGAACAAGAAGAGTTGCTCGGGCAATCTCCCCAATGCTCTTTGGGCTTATCGGATGAGAACTCGTAATTCCACCTGGGTGACCCCATATTTCCTGGTGTATAGAATGGAGGCCATCCTTCCCATCAAGATATTATTCTCACATTGCGCACAACTTTCTATGATCAAAAATCTCTAGGAAAATTAACTGAAATCCATTTGGATGATTTGGAAGCACTCAATGAGAATATTCTTTGTTTCCTGCACAATCTAAAAAGGCATCAGAACAAGATAACTATAGCTTCCAACAAGAATGTTTCCCTCCACTCTTTTTTTGCAAGGTGACAAGGTGTTGGCCTTAAGAAAAACAATGATACCTGGTATGAAACCACCCAAGTTGGAACAAAAATGGGAAGAACCTTACATCATTCACAAGGTTTTCTCCAATGGCACATACACCGTGGTTATGATGGTTGGTGATTTTATAAATCCTTCCACCAATGCCATGTTCCTCAATAAATACTTTGACTAAGTTTTATGGTCCCACATGACCTTAAACTATAAAATCTTGCATGACTCTAAACTGCATTATGGTCTAGTATGACTCTAAACTGTCTGGTCCTACATGACCTTAAATGGTAGGGTCCTACATGTCCTTAAGTTGTCTCGTCCTGCAAGATGTTAAAATGCATCTCAAGAACTACGTAAGGAATGATTTCAATCCTTATAGGATACATAGGAAAGCTTAGACGTCTTGTCTAAGAGTCCATATCCTACACTATTCTTGTTTGAATACCCCTCCTGGGTGTAGTTCCCTTGGAGGATCCCATGTGGTGCAGCCTAAGATTCTTTGGCCCCACTCATGGAAATATTACAAAGGTCACGCCATGTTCCCCTACTCGTTCATATATCCTCCCATGTCCTTACAACCAGAAGTTAAACTACATGGCCCTTTCAGAACTATGTATGGCTTGATTCCCATCTACATGGGATATGTAGAACTTCACATACATTGTTTCCGTTGGCCCATCCCTAAACTCCAAGGTCTACTATTGAGTCTCATACTTCATGACATCAAACTGCACATGCATATTCATGCTTTGCTCATCCCCTCCATTTTGGGTATCCATCACCCTTCACATACGAAAGGACCACCAAATGTAATGGATTTTCAGCCTAAGGGATCTCTTACCATTTCAAGCCAATGTCCTTGAGAATTTCAAAAGAAAAATTTATAGAAGTCTCACGTTGCAAATATGATCAGTGGTCGATGCTCATTTGGCATTCCCATTTCAGATCACATGATATGGGTGCTATGTTTCGAATATAGTCAACATCCATCCTCTATCATTTTTACCACCCCTATATGTCCCAAATTTGGGGTTTAATGATTTCGATTTTTCCTTCTACCTCTCCAAAAATACTTCCACCTTGGACAGGAATATTGATCGGGTCAGGATAGACCTTGCCTGATCTTCTTCCCTCATTCCAATACTCTTATATGTTAGGGAGATCCTGATCCTATTCCTTATTTTACATATTGAGCATTTCTCAGGTGGGCTAAAGAGATTTGGTATGGCATTTCACACATAAAGGGCCATGTGTCTATAGTCCGCCAGAAAACCCTTGTACTAGGTCCCTCAAACCTTTTCACCCCCTGGTTGAAGTTCTCATCTAGGATTGTGTTGTGAGGTATGGACTTATGTATTAATTCACATCGGGTTTGAAAGAGCTACAATATGTACTTCCCTTCTGAGAGCTAGTCTCTCTTACCCCATATTCTCTATTATTTTCTGGCCCCTCAGCCCAAAGGTTTCTATCTTGGAATCGTGCACGGTGTGTTGTGGACCTCATCCTCATTCACATCAGGTATGCTTTATTACGCCATACACATCTCTTCTTTAACCATGTTTCTCCTATATATTTCTGAGACATATGACTTTAAACTATGCTGCCTAGTCCCATATGACTTTAAACTATTGAATTGTACTGCGAGACGTTAATGTTCCGGGGTTGGTCCTATCACATGACCCTAAACTGTGACATTATCTTCTTGGTCACACGACGAAAAATGACACCACGTTGTGATATCCTCACTTGAGGGGACATTATGTTTGGTATTTTCCACCCACCATACCATTTTTCAACGGATTTATACGGCTTGATTCTTGTGGCGATGCCTGAACTCCCCTTCCTAGGTCCATCGCTTCATAAAAAACACACATCTATACTAAAGAAAAAATAGGATCTATCAAATGACGCTTCATTTGGTGCAGAGGCCAGGCCTATACAAACTTATTATCCTTTGCACTGGTACATAACCATGACTCTTTTAGAACTACATATGGCTTGATACCCATCATCAGGGGGTCCGTAGGAAGGCCCACACACTTTTCCTTACGCCCTGCCTGACATTCATTTTTGTTCCCTAGACCAAGAACCTTACTAGGGTGCACATGGTAGTATGGACTTATGTCTTCATTCATGTGGAGTTTTATACTTACCACACCATGTGTTACCCTCAATCCTTTCCATCTATGGTTTGAGATCTATGACCATAAACTAAGATCTCCCTGGATTCTTTTTTAAATAAGTTAAATTGCACGACACCTTCTAGAACTACGTATGACTTGATTCCAACCCTGATGGGATACATAGAAATGCCCATACATATCGTCTTCAGGTCCAGCCCCAGGGTTCTCATAAATACTATTCCTTTTATAGCCCCTTGGTTTGAACACGTTCGAGAACACATAATGATATGGGCTCTTACTTTCCTCATTCGCGATGGGATATGTACCGTGCCGCGTATTCCCATTCAGAGTTACCTTATCCTCAATGTATGAATTTAAACTATAGATCTACCCTACACAACATTAGAATGACTTGTAATGACTATGGGATATTCCAGTTTCTTTGTACGAGATGATTTCCCCTACCAGCGTTGGTCTCCAACCACACTGTTCTCCAGAACTACATTCAGCTTGATTCTCACTATTTGGAGATACATAATGACAACCAGGAATTTCACCTTAGGCCCATCCCCTGGGTCATTAAACCTTTTGTCCACTCATCCCCCAATCATGATCTAGGCAGTGTGACATTAAAATTGTGTGCATCGTCTACACTATGAAACATTAAACTACGCATTCATCTTCAACCTTGGTACGATGTAAAACTACAAGGCATTCCTCATACTCAGCAGAGTGGTCCTTTTCGGAAGATGGTATGATCCCTGATCAGTCTGATGTGCTCACCAAACATGTTTCCACCAAGGCGGTGTAATTTCAAGAGTGTTGGACTCCATTGGAACATCCAATCACACCACCCTCAATGATTTGTGTACCCTTTATTTGGATCCTTATCCTCTTTCATGTATAATAGAACCCCATAACAGTACGGATACTAATCCTATGGCTCGCCTACTGTCCTGGGCTAACGTTTCGAAAAACCAAAGGATGACATTTTCAGTCAGGCCCTATGTTCTGAATATGGTCAGCAGTCATCCCTCATTTGTTATCCCCATATTAGGCTAACACAATAGGGATGATGTGTTTCAAATATGGTCAATAGTTATCCTTAATTGTCATACCACCCCTACAATGTTCTGAATTTTGGCTATCATGATTCACACTTTCCACCACCCTATGTTCAGGTTCATTCTAACGCTCCTCGAGTTACCCCACTCATGCACCAAAGAACATTGGGAAAATGAAAGCTTGACTGTTATGTGAATTTCATTCTCTAGTCAGGCCTCCCCCCTCTTCTTCTTGGAAACTAGGGTATGTCATTTATACCCTAGATTCCTGAAGTTTGGTTGGAAATCCCACATTCAAATGAAATGATGAGGTGACCATCCCTTTTTCCTCACATCGAGCATGACCCTAGTGAGCTTAGGGATGGATTTATAATTATTTCAAAATTATGGTCGGAATGCATTAAACTAAACAAGAAAGTGAATGATACATTCATGCATGAAGTTCAGAATAAGAAGCATTGAATGAGGATAGGTTTATGGGTTATGTAAAAAACAAGGCCCTTAAGGATCAACGTTTTGGATGGATTGCTATAATTATTTCACCCTCTGGTTTGTGGCTTGAAGCATTGCTTTCCACCCCTTGAGATCCTTCTCTTTATCAGTGGCCCCAGAGCACAGCTCATTGGCCCTAGCCTATACTCACGCCTCTTCAGTTTAACGCTCAGTCGTTTGTTGACTCGCCTCCACTATATTATCTTGGGTGTCTTCCAGTCTGGCCCTCAATTACTTAACAAAGTCGAAGAAATTTGCATTGAATGCCTCCCTTTATTTCATTTTATCATCAAGGTGTCGGACCTTCTACTCCGATTTCATGAATGACTGGGTATTCCTTGACTCTTTCTGGCACCGAGCAATGTTGGAGCATTGGTTGTTCTCTCGTATCTTCTCACCCATTTAGTCTTGGATTGTACGATGAAGATGACAAGCATCAACCCCTCCATTATAGAGAAAGTGAAACTAGGTGTGGAGTGATCCCATCCATTTATCCATTCTGCCTTTGGCAAACCGAGGAAGTGTTTGATACACTTCCTCCCCTTAAGCCATGTCATCCGACTCTCATCTGCTTCTTCTGAATCAGGATCATCCATCTCCTCAGGTTGTTGAGGCTGATAGTTAGGGAAAGCAACCAAAATATCAGTGAAATGGTCTTTTTCTGGTATTCCTCCCAAGGGATTAGGCTCCTAAACATGTGGGCGACCTTCTACTCTCATATCGGCATCAGCCATTTCGACCCCGCAAACTTCAGACCTCTCCCCAGCATTAATATCACTGGTGTCCACAGCTCTTTTCTTACCATGTGCCCGGGCCGGCTCGGTTTGAGAAGTATGCCCCAAGTCGGTCGGTGCGTTCTCCATTGAGTAATTCACGGATGGTCTAGATTTGGTGGCTTGTCGAATCTACAATGTCGTGACTACTACAAAAACAATGAACACAATTATCAGCTGAGCTCTCTGACAAAAAATATAAGAATCTAAGTAAAGAAATGTACAAGATCTCAATGTATCAACCTCTATCATTTCATTTTCTATAGGATCCCTCAATTTAGGAGATTCTTGAATGCTTTTCTGTTCAATGATGGGTGTCGGCACCCCACCTTGTTCTATCGGTGCATCCTCCCCCCATCCGAATGGAGTGTCTTGTTCGGAACTGATATGCATTTGAAGAGGATAAAAAAATACGATTGATTATTTCCAATGATGAAAATAAGAAAGGTTATGATAAGGAATGAGGCATACCTTGAGTAGCTCTTCTATTTCCATGTCATAGTCGGTAATCTCGCTGCTCTATTGAGGACTCCCTTGGTGGGTTATCTCCTGAGACCCTCCACCACCATGCTCCTATTTGGATTCCCCTATTAATTCTTCCCTTTCTTCTCCTGATTCTTCTCCTAAATCACTACCCTCTAGCTCCTCAGCACTGTTTTCATCCTTAGATTACATTCTTTCTGTATCGTGATCTTGGCTGAGCATTACCTTCACCAGGAGAGGTGGTTCCTCACACCGACCTCACTGGCGTGGATATGCATCCATGGCCATCAAATAAGCATGTTGATTATTGAAGATCACCTTTTCATCAATCCAAATGATTCTAAACTCTAGCAGATGGATTCCATATTGTATTATATTTTTCTAAAGTTCTTCGGTACCCATCGACTGCCGCAGGGTCAACCAGGCTAACCACATCGCTGGGACGATTACATCATCGGAAGGTTGAACCGGGTACCTTATATACCTCCAAATAAGCTCCATGACCACTCCACGAGGATTTTCTCGAGCCCCTCTACCCCTAGACAACAAGGAAACAACCACACCATGTGATGTTCTCGATGTTGTAGTATTGGCTTGCACTATTCCAGTCACCCGACTTGCTCTGGGACTTTCCTCCCCGAATATGCCTTGTCTGCTCTCTCACCGCCTAAGTTATACACTTGCCACCTTGAGCTTTCAGAATCACTTCTATAGGGGTCCTTCAGGGTATTTCACAACCCAATGTTTGACATATTTTATCGAAAGTTCAGCATCAGCTCCGGTGGGTGTAAAGGTAATGACTTCACCAGATCCATAAGTTGTAAACATTATCCACATTTTGAGAAGAACGGAGGGATGCCTCTCCTCCTGGAAATTTTTATACACTTTATTCAGCATCCTATAGAGGCATCCAAACTTGTTGGAAAATCTTGATGGCACATAAGGCTAAAAAAGAATCATCTCATCGACCCTGTCCACAAGCACCCCAACTCTGATGCTCTAAAAGTATTCCCTTTGCTATAGTGATCATTTATCATTTTCTATCATATATCCATCCAGGGTGGGGAACATAGTAAGGGTAAAATTTGAATGATTTTCAATACTGATCCTTATCAGCTCTTTGTTGAGTGTCAATGGCATGACCCCAATAATGTTCATCAAGGAAGGCCGCAGACCGTTACCTGAGTGATGAATGGAGTTTTGGAAGGTGTATCCGCCACAGTGAGCCGAAATCCAACCATGAAGGATTTTGAAATGGCCACAGATCCTCCTCGGTGAACCCCCTCTCAATATATGCGCTAGGATGGCATACAGTAGGTCAACATAAGGACCCACAAGTTAAACCTCTGATTAGCGGCCATAATGCCAGTCATCACCAATGTTGCTGGATGAACTCCCATCCTTGTGTCCCTCACGGGCATGATCCATCCAGTCACGAAGGTTACAAGAAATATGGAATACCATACATTCAAGTCTCAACATTCATTCACACTAAAGCCCCATGAATGATATTCCCCTGCCTCTAAGATCCTCTAGTATGATCCAAATTTTCTCTTCTATGCCACGGTCGGACACCGTCTTCCTCACCCCGACATCTTGATATTCGGGTCTTTTTGAAGAAATAGGCTGAACCAATTTTTATAGGAATTTTTTTAGGATGTCTTAGACCCCAGCCGCTCCTTGGCCTACTCGAAAAGATTCCATGTCAGGATGGGAGTCTGTGACTTGTCTCCCCAGATTTTCTCTGTCGGAAAAAATTCATCATACTGGTGCCCGTCCAAAGCGATACCCACGATATAATGAACATCCCAAAGACTGATTCCAACCTCCCCATGATAGATATAGAAGGTGTTGGTATTAGGGGACCACTAGGCAAATAACTTAGGCCCATGTTCTTTCTAATGGTAGAAATGGAATTGCGGCGTCCAAACTGCCTCGAATAGACTGATGTGTTTCTGTTCTTCCCCAAACTGATCACACGATTGGCGTACCCAGTATTCCCATGCCCACTAAATTGTAAAATTGCCTCTTGACCTCACGTCCCAGTCCTACAACCAACCTTTAGTCTCATAAGTTATACTCTTTCAAAAGGTAGTTGCATAATGGGATAGAGAATCCTTGGTTACATGATCATTTCCCAAGATGGTTCTGGTCCCGAGGTTCAGGACATAAACATCCATGTGCCTGTTTTCTCTAGTAGGATGGCCATTTTTAGTGATGTTATATTAGGGGAGATCATCCTCGCGGGTCACCCATGACCGCAATGTATCAACTTCAAAGCTTGGCCCAGGTACCTCCTCTAAAATACCAAAGTCCCATATCAGTAGGTTGTCAGCTAGTACATATTATTTCTGGTCTGGGTTCAACATATTGAAGAGAGATTTGTTATTGGATACAAATTTCTGGCGACCATAAACCTTATGTTTCGTGACCATATTGTCCCTTCGAGCGGCATATGTATATTCTCTCTCAGTATCACCCCAATTAGCAGCCATATTATTTTGGTAAAGTATGAAGGATCCCACACAAAAAGGCCAGCATGACGCGCAAAAAAATCAGAAATGGGCTCGAAAAACTAAAGAAGCTACGTGAAAAAATACGACCCTGTGCATAAAATCATGATCGAATTTTGGGGATTGCACAAAAAAGAGGTAAGAATACGTGAAAAGTAAAGGAGGATTTTCCGCGCATGAGAGCTCCGAGCTTATCGTGCGAGAAAATATTTACAGTCTATGGGACCCCGAGGGTTTTTATAGGTGCAGAGTGGGGTTTCCATGTGAGAAAAAAATGCTTTATGCGTGACTTATGGTTTTTACGTGCACCACCCTAAGAAGATTGGGCGTCTCAGTGTTTCCCTTGGAATCTGACCTTCACATCCCCTTGATGATCAAATTCCAAGGGGGGGGGGAATTTTTAGACACTGAAATCCTCTTAAGACCTAAAGAGGGTATCCTTGGATAAAACGAAGTCATATTTCAACTCAGTGACCAATTTCGGGATGAACTGAAGGGATGTGCGATAAATCCAAGTGGTGCACGAAAAATCTCTTTCATGCATGAAAAATAGTAGGACTAGAAGGAGTTTTATGCATGGGTATAGAAACTTCCAGACCATCAACACCATGACCGGGTTTTCCATGCTGATCGACTTCCACATGGACCCAATGACCCCGTGGACCTATGAATATAAGGGCAGCCATTCTACATCAGGTGGAGGAATAATACAAACAGTCTCCTCTATGTGGAATTCACCTCTTCCATGTAAAAATGATGACTTCTAGGTATGGAATTTTCCATGATAGGTCTACCGTGGGTCCTCCTTTGTGCAGGACCACTAGGGGTTGACCCTAACCCAAGTCCTCATGCACAAGGCCCATTGCGCACAGACCCGTCCGCCTGCGCACAAGACCTCTCCCCCCACTGAGCGCAAATATCCTCTATTGCGTGCACACCTTCATTTATGGTCACCCATCCTTTGGTGCGGAACTATTCTAGGTGTGCACCTATTGCACGAAAGCCTACTATATTGCACGCAAACCTTCCTTTTCACTCACCCCATCCTTTTCCACACAACTGCTCCATTTGTGTGCAACCCCCCATCCTTGTGTGCACTCATTCGCATGTGTTCTATGTCCCTTCTACTGGCATCATCTGCGGGTGATTCTTACTCCCAAAACATCTATGTTATACACCCTTCACTAGTACAACCCTCTAGGCTCTTACAATGTAACCTCAAAGTCCCTTGGGTGGTGCTTCCCATTGCATTGCTTCACCTCATGCTTCTTCGCATAGAATCGCTAATGGCTATTTCTTCTTCGAATAGCCATGATAATGTGGGCCCCTCAATGGATCACTCCACAACACCCCAACACTTCCTAATTTCTGATGCCTTCCCATCCCCAAGGGTGGGAGAGTATCAGTCATGTAAATCCTAGGGGGTGCCAAGTGAACTCTCCTCGTCCGAGCTGCAGGACATTAAACAACCATGCACCAACTTCCTCAGCACATGATGTTAAAATGTGACCTCACCCCTTGCACTTTATTTAGGGTGCCCAGTATTGGACATTATCTATGACTACTGGTCTACACGGGAGTGAAATATTTATCAAATGAAATGAGATCCTCTTTGCTGGTGATGTGCATGTCCGCAGGGAAGGGAAACCATCTTGGTGTAAGCACCTAGCCTCTCTTGCAGGAGGCAGCATCCCTTCTCTTTTTATCTTCTTGTAGGCTAAATACCATAGGTGGGGATGGGCCCCAGAACCCTCCTCTCATTTATTCCAAATCACTCTCCCATTTTTCTTTTTTGCCACCTAGGCCTCCATCCAGGAGTAAGTCCAAATCTCCATCTCCTTAGGCTACTAACCACGCGTAAGCCACTATTTCCTCTTTGGGTTGCTAACCGGGCATAAGCCTGTGTCTCCTCTTTGGGTTGATAAGCATGCGTAATCCCCTGTTTCCTCTTTGGGCTGTTAACCATGTGTAATCCTCACTCTACTTCCCATGGAAAAAACTCTCACGATGTGATCATCAGGTCTTTCCAGCCTCTTGTTTCTCACATGGAGCATGAATCACGTGGGCTTAGAGTAATAATTGACCATGACATCCACTCCTGAACTACGTGGAATTTGATCATTTCTAAGACAGGTTACATAGGACACCTCCCTGAGGTTCCATCCCAACAACCATTGGTCCTGACCCCATTACGTCGGTTCACCAACACCCATTATGAACTACAAGGACTTTGATCCAAACCAAGGAAAGGTATGTATGAAGCCTCCCTAAGGTTCATGCATGACAACCATTAGTCTCAACTCCTTCACATCGGTTCACCAACACCCATACCAAACTACGTGTACATTTATACTTTCAAAGGCTAGGTACGTAGGAAGCCTCCCTAAGGTTCAATCCCAATACCAAGTTGTTATGACCCCCTCCATGTTGGTTCACCTTTGTCATGCATGACGTTAAACTGCATGACCCCAACTATACCCAGTCAAACTACGTGGGTTTTGATCCCTGTCTCCAAGATAGAATATGTAGGAAGCCTCCATGAGGTTCAACCCTATCCAGTGGTAAGTCGTTGTGACCGCATCCACCGGTAAGCCGTTGTTCCCCCATCCATCAGTAATCCGTTGTGACCCCATCCAGTAGTAAGCCATTGGGACCCCATCCAACGGTAATCCATTGAAGTCCCCTCTATTGGGACCCACATTTTGGGTCCTCCCCTTTGGAATAAAACCAATACTTTGACTGCTAACCGTGCATAGGCTCCAGCACGTCGTCGGGTCATTGTCCTCCATGCACACCATGACTCCATTCCCCAATCTGAAGGTCCCACTTCCTCCAAGTCCCATCCATGTACCCATCCATGAAGGGTGCCACCTCAGGTGTCCCATAACCCACTGAACTATGTGTCTATTGATTCCCTACCATGGGGATACGTAGGAAGTATCTTCGAGGCTCAAACCCAACATCATCGACGTCCTCACATCAGTTCCATCTCATTCATCACGCTCTCTCAACCCTCCATCACCCATCCTAATTCTCTCCCAAGCCGCCACGTCCCAGTGGGATTATTCCACCTCATTTTTCATTCAATCTAGCAGTAATCAGGTAGCTAACCATGTGTTATCCCCAATATCTATGCTCTCTCCTGAGGTTTTACCCCCTAATCCACTCCCATCTATGTTTTGATCAGTTCGATCAGTCTCCTCCAGACGTGGGAAGCCTCGAGCTTCCGCACCCTTGAGAAGCCCTATTATAAGGGGAAGAAACCAAGATGCACAAGTGTTCTAGCGTCCAGACATGCTAGTGATGTCGAACATGACTATTCCCCTAAACAAAGGTTTTTACCCCGGACGGATCCCCTGGAATGTCTTGACAGAATCATCATAATTAACCGGCATCCATGGCGAAATTCCACTGGGAAGAGTTTCACGAACAACATCTTATATCTATGAGGGATACCAAGACTATGTAACAAGTTCTAAGGAGGAATCCACAGAAGGAAGAGCTGAAATTCCATCATACTGTTTTGATCAAGGAGCAAACGTCCCTGAATAAGCGATGGATGTCACCCGCCTTTGGAAAGAAGGAATGCAGGGCAACAGTCAACGTGATCTTTTCCCCCACAAACGAACGTGCACGCGTGCCCCAACAAAATCGTTAGAAACATGCCTTTAGAATGAAGTAAGGGTAGTTGGGAGGAAATTTGAGCAGGGGTTGGCCAAGACAAATGGATTTGGAGATGTGAATTTAAGAGAAGGAGAATGACCCTTTTATAAGAGAGATGAGGTGTACTTTAAGAAAAGCTTGAAATATTAATTAATTATAAAATTGTTTTTGGTTTCTAACAGATCCAAATGGATTTATTTCAAGGATATGGTGGGGATGGGTCTAAATACTCTCAACCAATATGTTCTAGACTTGTTTATGTCACAATATTAACCTTATATTTTAGACTTAACCCTTACTTAAATAGTTTAACTTTTACCATGTCTTCTAGTATTTTTATACTACATGGTTAATACAGTTACAATAAAATTCCATGAGAACCTCAAGTGGTTAATTAATGACATATCTAACAATATATAAGTCATTTGGAAGAATATTAGATTTTTAGGACTATTATATCATTTAATAAAATAGTATTTGTTTTAAGAACTCATTTATGTCAATTTTGACCCTATTTAATATTTGGTTTTTCTGAAAGTCAAAAAAACTTGATTACTTATAAAAAACATTAAATAAACCATAAAGTTTCATATTCAACTAGGAAATTTGTGTATGGAATCAAAAGTTTCAATTTACATTTATTTTAATATTTATAATATTAATTATTTTATTCATTCATTAATAAAGTAATTACTACATCATCATTGTGTCATAAATAATTTTAATTATTTACTGCCCAAAAATAATAAATAAATTAATATGATGTAGGAAATATTTTTATATTTCTAATGAATATTTATAGTTGAATTTATCTTATGTATAAACCTATATTAAATTTTTTTTAGTTATTGAACATTGAATCTGACACATCTAATTCTTCTTAAAATAAAATATAATGAATGTCCTAATCTAATCCAAGTGGATCAAGAAGGATAATATTTTTGTCCTAAGGATAATTTTGGTAAAAATACACTTATCCAATAGAATTAGGGCACATGTTAGGGTAATTTTATATTATTATACTATTATTTTTTCTATTAATTACCCTATTTACTTTTAGCCTTTATAAAAAAAATAAAAAAAATTACTATTCACCAAAAATTATTTTCATCCAATTGAACCAAATTTGACATACTGAAGACAACTGTGTCAATTAGATTTTTGAAATTGAATTTACAGAAGTAGTCAAATTACATTTTATTCAAATTTGCAAATGTACTTAGAAGGTGGGTAAAAGGCGTTAAAAAGTTCAAAAAAAATTTATATACCGAACCATATTATAAAATGACTCCAATGAATTAAGTTGGACTAATATATATATTTTGTTTATATTTTTTCTTTAAGATAAATTTTAATTAAAAATAATTATTTAAATGAAAAAGTCGATTTTTATGTATTATGCAGTATTTTTCACTATTCATAAAAAATTGAATGTTTTTAGGAAAATACCAAAAATTAACCCTAACCTAATTTTGATACTTTGAATTCAAAAATGAAGTCTATTTTACCAAAATAAATTTTTATGAGTGTCTAAAATTAATTTTATTATTGTCCACAGAAGAACATAAAAAGTAGTTCTTTTAATAAAATAGTTTTTCTAAATATATAACTATTTTAACTAAACTTATAAATTTCATTATAAATATGTTTTATTTATGTAAAAAAATTATAAATAACATTTAAAAATTATTTTATACCATTTATATTGCAATATTTAATAGATAAATAAATATATCTTTTAAATAACTATAATACTAACGTGTTGTTTCATAGAAACTCAATCTTCCGTATAACGCAAGACATGCTTTTTTGAGTGCAATATATTATAGTATATTATTTTTAAGAGATAATGTACTATGAAATCTTGGGGTGTTACAACTTATCGTTTTAATTTAAGCCCCGATAAACCCATTTTTACCTTAACAACAGTAATTAAAATTTATAGATTTCACTATTCATTAGTAAACAATTAATTTGACATTATTAGATATAATTATTTATATTTATTCCAAATATAGAATTCATCCTTTAAAATTCAATTCAAATAAGTGTGAATTTTTAATTTAAAATTAATTTTTTAAATGTTACGAGAAAATGAGTTTTCAAAGAGAAAATGTAAAAAAAATTTCAAGGATTTTATATCAAAATTCAATATGAAAATTATTAAAGTAACATAAATTGGATTAATATATACATAATTGAACTAATTTTATTTAAAAAATTAAAATATATTTTAAATATAAAAGTAATTAAAATGAAAAGGCAGTTTCCAATTAAAATTCAGTATTTTTCACTATTCATCAAAGAATTAATTTTTTTGAAAATTATCAAATATACCACCCACAGATAATTTTGACATGATGATTTTAAAATTAAGGTTTATTTTATAAAATTAATTTTCTAAAAGTTTTAAAATTTTAATTTAATATTTCTAATAAAAAATAATTATTTTTTTGAAAAAATAGTATTTTCAAAACATATAAAGACTTTATGAAAAAATTAAGTAACTTTTTTACATTAAGTTTTAATTATATAAAAAAATAATACTTGATATTTAAAAATTAGTTATTATTATTCATATCTCTTGGTTTAATTCATAGGTAATAATGGTAGTGTTTGATTAATATTAATAAAAATATCACTTTTTTGTTAAAACTCAGTGTCGTGTGTAACGCAGGATGAAAAAGTGTGGCATATAATGAAAGAATGAATTCATGTTGTGTTTAATGTAAGATTCCAAATAAATTTAATTTATTTTAAAATATAATAATTAAGAACACAATGTGTTGCATCACATGTACTGAATCAAGATGTCATACCATTGGAGAATGATATGTCATATGAGGAGCAGAAAGTGAAGATATTATATAATAAGGACAAAGTTCTATGAAATAAGAAAACTCACCTATTCAATGAGCTGTGGAAGAAAAAAAATTAGAGATAACATCATGGGAACCCAAAGAGGCGATGAAACAAAAGTACCATTATCTATTTTAATGTATGAAATTAAAATTTGTATGGATAAATTTATGAAGTGGGGAAGAAGGTAATGACTTGAAATTTTATAAAAGAAACACCCTTTTTGAATGAACAATTTTATTATTTGGAAATTAAATTATAGAAAACACATGCACTACTTTGGTAATTATGGACCATTATAAATTATATCCAGTCAAATTTAAAATATCATTAGGAATCATAAATATTGAATGTTTAGTCATTACATATTGATAGAATTATTAATATATATATATAGGGTTATGAAAAATCTAACTGACACAGAAAAATGAAGCTGTGAAATCGACTACTAGGACCATACCCTATACAGCCCATTATCTTAGATTCTAAGGGTGATTACTTCACTAAGATTTTCCCTTGACTATTCCCAAGAAAAGATTCAACAACTGAGGAAAATGTAAAACCATTTAAGGCAGAATTTAAATCTCACCGAGATCATAACCCAGACTATATATACCAAAACAACGAAAAAAATCTCACCATCACATATATTACCCTTAGGCAATTCATTTGTGTAATAAAGGGATATGTATCAATAACATAATAGTATGAATTTTTATATTTTTATAGATAAATGAATATATTTATCTTTTTTTTTATTTAAAATTCTAAAATAACAAGTTTGATAAAAAATAACTTTTTATATGACGAAACACAAATTAAATTTTTGAGAAATTTAGATAGTTTCAATCAATACACTCTTTTAATGAATTCTAGAATTTTTTAAATAAATTATATTTTAATAATATATTATCATTAAATAATATATATCAAATATAAATTATCATATAATTTTATGAGGTCAGAGATAATTTTTATAAGGGTTAAGAAACTATTATTATAAAAAAGAGTAATTTCCAATAAATGTTGATTTTTTTAAAAGTATAAATTCTCATATTTACAGAATTATTTTGTTAAAATAAATATTATTTTTAAAATTAGAATGTCGAAATTATCCAATGAATATTTTTCATAATTTTTTAAGATAATTTATTTTTTGGGTGAAAATTAAATATTGTATAAATATATGATGTTTATTGTGATGCCCTTGTACCTTTATGCTAGGTATGATTTAACATTTGATTTTTGTGTCTATTTTCATTGGATTTGTTTATAATAAATAAGTTGGGAGGATACCTATAATGGTGAAGTTAGTGATTAGTTCGAGTTTTTTAGCTTAAACTAGTGATTTCTATTTTTCACTGAGCGATTATATGTAGTGTAATCGGATTTTACACTTTGTAATGGCCATTTGGAAGAAGCAATGAATTGGATACATTGCATGAGAGTTTTACAATTCTTATAAAAGGCTCAAATTGTGTAATAGAAACTATTAGGTTTTTAATAAAAAGTCGATGAGTTTTTTAGTGTATATGAGATTCATGGATTACATGACATGTAAGAAGATTACAAGCTACATAATAGTCATGAAATGGTATTTTAGGGTGATACATGAGGGGGTTTTTATTTAATTGTTTTTTGGATTCCTTTATCTCGACCTAAAGGCTCCCCCTCAAAAATTGTGGGTGATTTCCTCTCTTCTAAGTTGATTCATTCAGCGATTGATCACCTTTGTGGTTGTATTGCTTCTCCATAGGTATATAGTCATTCTAGTTTTTATTTGTGTTTGGTTACAATTTTTTTTGTCTATGGTTGTATTCTTATTTGTGATTAGATAGTGTTTTCTATAGATCCGTTTCAATTTCTAGGAATGCCTCGTCTTTCAGAGGACTTTCTCTTGGTTTCTGATCACTGTTATTGAATTTATCTTAGTTTTCTACTATGTTGAGGTACATGTTTCCATAAAATGGGTTAATTTTATGAATTTAATTTAGTTATTGATAAATTCATCAGTTTCTTCATTGATTATAAGTTATATATGATTATAAAGTATTTCTTGGAAATTGAAATGCTTTTTAAAAGGGTTTTTTATTTAAAAATGTTTTTTTATTTGGAAAGGTGTTTTCAAACACAAAAGTGGATTGTATTGGAATTAAAATTGTTTTATAAATTTGGGATTATGGTTTTGAAATGAATTATTACAATTTCGCATTGGGAACCATGGGTGTGTTTGGAATGAGACATTGGTAGCGTTAGAGTGTGTGTGACACCACTAGGAGAAAACCTGATATGTTATCTAATGGTATGAATCAATATTGGTTGGATCCAATGTTATGTAAGGTTAGTATTTTTAGTTTTTAGTATCAATTTACAATAGTATAGAGCCCAAATGAGAGGTTCTTTGTCATTTACCGTCATTTAGCCATTGATTGTTTTTATCTTGGATTGTTGTTCATGAGTTTTTATATGAGGTTGTATCACATAACATCAGATGATATGTTATTTCATGGATATGTGTACTTCTTGATTCCTAGATATGATTTCATATTTATCACTTACACTTGTCTTATTTATTATTTAATAATATGAAAGGCTTTTATGAAAACCAAAGAAGAAAACAGATTTTTTTTGAAAAATGGTTTTTTATAAAATATATTTGAAAAACTATTTTGTTTTAAAAGCTATAATTATTGAATTACTGATATTATACCTTGTATAGAAACCATAGTGGGAACCTAATGTGATTTTTATTACACCCTACTCGTTAATTTGGGCGTCTGTAGATATTATATTTTAATATTCAAATAAAGGGGAATTTTTTTAGCATGTTGGATTCTCTTTTTGATGCAGGGTTCTATTCGGGTTAGTCTAGAGGTAAATGCTGGTCATTTGAGGATTTGAAAAACTATCTAGTTTATCATGTTTTTTTAATATTATGTATTATTTTCAATACTATATATTTCTAATTTTATACTCTGATTTTACGTCTTGTTTTATATATATTCATGACTAGTTTCTGTTATATTAATTTAACTATAGTATATGACGGTCTAGTCCATGTGGATTTTCTAGTTATCGAGAGTAGGTTCACTAAAATTTGGTATCAGAGGGATACTCAACCTAAAGTCTATTATCTGAACCTGAGTTTAGTTCTATGTCTTAGGTAGAAATTATTTAGGATCATTGGAATTCAGATATTAAGTATGGAAACATGATTTGTCTAGCTCACTTCTATGACTAAAACTGAGGTACCATGGATGGTCATGGACTTTTACCAAGTTTGAGACATGGAGTTTGAGTACATCTAATTGAACTAAATAAGAAATTTATTTAAATTGACATTTTCCTTTTTTAAGTAAGGTATTTCATGTGTGCATTAGATTCTTAATGTTTTAAAGCCTCGTTATCAACCCTTGAATCTAGTCCAATGATTCTGGAATTTTCTCACGACTCAGTGGTTTTTTCATTTGTATACAATTCATATAATAATAGATATTCCAAATCCAAAGGAGGAAGCTATGAGATAAGTCCCATAGGAAAACCATCCAGTGGACCATACATTGGTAAAGGATATTATCTACACTATTTAGACTCTGGGTTAAGTGGGTGTTGGTAACCCATGACATGTGGTGGATCATGGATCTAAATTTACTAAGAAGAATCCACCCATATATCAAGAGGAAAAATAACCCCATGAATCTGAGGAGTGAATTGAGTGGATAAAGAGGATCGTCAATTTCTTGAAGAGTCCAAAAAATTCTTAGGTGGGGTTTTCCATATATATGGTCATGGGATGGGGAAAGAGATAATGGGAATATATTTTGAAATCTATGTTGCATGAGGGACTTACATAAGATTCCTTAATGAAAATATTTAAACCATATTTTTACCAAAATGAATTTCATGAGGTGATGACCAAATAGTTTTTTACCTTAGAGAAGGGGGATCATAACATTATGGAGTATTCTACCCATTTTTCTAAGGTGGTGCATCTAGCACTAGATATTCTCACTAATGAGTACCTACAGGCTTGGAGTTTATGGCTAGGGATGATACCAGATGCTTGGTCGATGTTGATACACAATTTCATTCCAATCTTTGTGGAGGTAGTTTACAAGGAATCATTGTTCAAGGAAAACATAGATAGGAAGACAGGTTTGGGTGTTTCTTTATTTGTTTCAGTGGTTATATATGGTGTATCTTATAGACATTAAAAGAAGTATAAAATTGGTAATTTTTCAATAAGATCGGTTTTGGGGTCTTTGATAGGGAAGAAGAAGTTTTTAAAATACCATTGTGTAAGGATAGGTCATACCTAGCCTAACTTGACCAGGGATCATATGAATTTTAATCTTTTTTGATTATATGGACATTTAAAATCTTTTTGTGAAAAGATATATCTGGGTACTAGGGAATGATACACTCTCACAAAGGGTTTATAGTTTCTAGTAGATGCTTTTTAGGGTTGTGTGCCTAATCCTTAGGCCATGTAAGATGTTCATGTGGATTAGACCAGACAACTTTATGCAACGAAGTATATGCCCAAAGAATCTAAAGTATGGCCAACTACTATTATAGGTATGATGTTTATCACATCTTATATGGTTCTAGATTTTTTTGATATAGGTGTTACAAGATATTTTATATCTTCAAAGTTAGTTAACATGTTGGTTTTACATTTTTAACTTATTCCATTCTTATTGGATCCTTCCACGACATTGGGAATGAGGTATGAACAAAGTTTTAGATGTCCAACATGTCAGGAAATGATAACCGACTACAAGGTCTTGTGGGAATAATTAGATCTCGATGTAAATCTCATAGACTTAGTTAATAGAATGTATTGGATGATTAGTGTTAAGGTATAGATAGGATATTATCACTATTGAGTTAATTTCTTATCTACCGATGGGTTAACTCATGTTTTCAAGGTCAGTGGGACTCTATATCATGAAGGGTATGGATTTTTTTCTTATGAGAGGGTAATAACAAGCTAGTTGTTAGATATGTTTCTTGATGAAGTGATCTTTGATTGGGTACTCAGCTACTTACAATGGTATGTGTTAATTCCAAGGTCTTCCATGATGATTTTTTAATTTTACCACCACATAGCAATTTCAAGTTTACTATTGATCTTTTCCCTAGTATGATATCCATTTCAATGTCGTCATACCATATAGAACTTGATGAGTTGGCAGAATATAATGTCCATTTTGAGGACCAAAAGGATAAATAATTTATTCTTCCTAGTGTTTAACCATGGTAATCACCTATCCTTTTTGCTAAGAAGGATGATAAGAGCCTCATAAATTGTATTGATTATCAAAATTTAAATTGTGTGAGTGTTATGACACAATATCATATTCCAAGGATTGATGATCTGTTTGATTATCCTATAGGGGATCACTGGTCTTATAATATTGAAATACAGTCAGGGTACCACTAGTTTAGAGTTTGAGAGGAGGATATACCTATGAAACCAATTTAGAGTAGATATGATAATTTCAAGTTTTTGGATACGCCATTCAGTCTCACTAATTATCTTTATGTATTTATGGATTTAAGGAACTTGATCATTCATTAGTTGTTGAAATATTTTTTTTGTGTTCATGGATGATATTTTGGTGTACTCTAAGTTATAGGAGAAGAACATGAACCATTTGGACATCATTCTTCAAAACATGAAAGGAAATAATCATTATGGTAAGCTTTCCAAATGTGAGTTTTGGATTTGGGAAGTGTAGATTCTGGGGCATGTGATAAATGAGAGTGTCATCTAATTAGTTCTTGAAAAGGTACAAGAAGTTATTTCCTGGGAGAATCCCATAATTGTATATCAAATTGGGTGATTCTTGTGTTTGGTTAGTTATTATAGAATATTTCTTCAGTACTTATCAATGATTGAATCATTGAATAATTCTTTAACTTATACGGGGGGAAAGTTTAAATGGAATGAAAAGTGTCAATTATCTTTTGAGGAGATGAAGGTGACGTAAAATTCAGCACAATTTTTTTTGAACCAGCGTTAGGTTATGATGTTTTCTATGATGCTTCTAATACGGGTTTTGGATGTATCTTGATGTAGGGGAAACAACTTTTGGTTTATATCTCTCACAAGTTATTCCCTCATGGTAAGAACTACCCAACCCATGATCTTGGGTTGGTGACTGTTATGCATGTGCTAAAAATGTGGCATCACTATCTCTTTGGGGAGTGTTTTATATTGTATTCTAATTATAAAAACCTAGAATATATTTCTAATACATGGGGATATAAATTTTAAATAGAGAAATTGTGTAGAGTATATTCATAATTTTGATTTTTATATTGATTCTACCCATAGGAAAGGAAATCTAGTTTCTGATGTGTTGAGTAGAAAATTATGAACACAAGTCGTTAAGGAATCAGTTAAGTAATGGTCTCTGATGAGTTAGTCAGCTAAGATAAGATTGGGGTGGGAAGAGGCTAGTGGACAGTTATGTATGGATTCAATGAAATATAACTCATTTTTTAATGACTAGGTTCTTATGGAGGAGACTCTTCACACCAAGTGCTATAGGTTTAGTTAAATTATTTATGGTGGGGAGACATTTGAAGAGTGGTCTGAGTCTCCAAGTGGAGCTTTGTGCATCTATTGTAGGTTGATTGTTCTGTTTTAACTAAGGAAGGTGTTTTTGGATAGTAGACACCATTCTTGTTGGTCTTTAAAACTTGGGGATACCAAGAGGTATCTTGAATTGAAGAATTTGTATTGTTGGAAAGGGATGAGACAGTCGATTGTGAATTTTTTACCATGGATCCTTACATTTCATAAAATTATGGATGAACACTAGAGTCCTATGGGGTTGTTTCAGCCCATACCCATTACTATATTGAAGTGGGATGATATTTCCATAGATTTAATCATTAGTTTTCTATAGAAAACTAGTTAGAAGGATGTGATTTAAGTTATAATTTATCTACTCGTGAAATAATAACATTTCAAAAATATCTCAGAGACTTTGAAAATAGAATATCTTGTGGACATGTGTGTTTGAGAGATTGTGAGACTTCACGTGGTTACCTCTACTGTTGTTGCCGATAAAAATATAAGATTAACTTCTAGTTTTTGGAAAGGCTTACTAGAGGTGATGGGTTCCCACATTAGATTCATCACAACTTATTATCCATATACAGATAGACAAACAGAAGGGAATATCCAAGTACTAGAGGATAATCTTCGGGATTGTGCGCTTGATTTCAGAGGATCTTAGAAAAATATATTTTTTGTTGATTTCTATTATAACAATAGATATCATGATTTTACAAATATAAAACCCTTTTAAGAATTTCATGGGAGAGAACATAGATCTCCCTTATGATTGGAAGAGTTGGGAGAGCGGTCCTTAGTTTGGTTGAGTGTTTTTTAGTAGACAATGGAGATAAAGAAATTGATCTAGATGATATTGATCTTAGAACATAGTTTTCAGAAATCCTATGTGGATCATCATCATCAACCATTAATGTTTGAGGTTAGTGATGAGGTCTTTTTAGAGATACACCTTCCTTGGGACATCATCGATTAGGTAAGAAGGGTAAGTTGGCATTACGGTTTGTGAGACCCTTTGATACCATATGATAAATGGGGAGGGTGGACCATTAGATGGAATTTAATTATGTCCTGAAATCTATCAACTATGTGTTTTATGTTTTCTAGTTGAAGAGGTATATTATAGATCCTTACCATGTGATTAAATTGGGGGATGTTGATTTTGACATCGATACAACTTTGGTTGAGAAACTAGTTCTGATTACGAATCTCTAGAATATGGTACTAAATGGTAAATCAATACCCTGGTCCATGTACAATGGAAGTGAGGGAAGGATATCCATGAGACATGTCATCGAGATTCATTGATGAAACAACGATGACCATAACTTTTTGCGAGGCTACTTGTAATTGTGAACACAATGATTTTTAGGGTTTTTCAGTATAAAATGTAGGTTTTTTCTATTCATTGATCGATTACACACCATGTAATGGCCTTCGAGTAGAAGATGAAAAATAGATACACAACGTGAGAGTTTTACATGTTGTGTAAAGTGTGAGCATTTTTTAACAAAAAATATCCAATTTTTAATAAGAACGCAATTAGATTTTTAGAATATAAGATCTTCAGGGATCAGGCAACATGTAAGGGATTTAAACGCCGTATAATAGTTATGAAATATAATTTTCGGTTTATGCATGATGATTTTTTTATAATTCATTATAGGATTCATTAATCTCAACCTAGAGGGCCTCCCAAAGAAATTTTGGGTGATTCCCCCACATCTAGGGAACTTCGTTCAACAATTGATCACCTTTAGATTGGATTGCTTCTATTCGGTTACATAATATTTCTAGGTTTTCTTTAGATTTGGTATCATATGTGATTTTGGATATGTTTCTGTTTTTATTTATGATTGGATAGTTTTTCCTACCAATCATTTTCATTTTCTTATCATGTGTTGTCTTATAAAGGCTGTTCTTTTGGTTTCTATTCACATTTGTCGAAGGTAACTTGGTTTCTACCCTGTTAAGGTAGTTGTTTCTAAAAAATGGGTCAACATGATAAATTCCAATTTGTTCATGATAAATTCCTTTGGGTTGTACATTTATTAGAAGTTATATTTAGTTTTAAATGATTTATTGGAAAATAAAATGTTTTTTAAAAGGTGTTTTCTTTGAAAACAAAATATATTGATTTGGAAAAGGGTTTTCATACTTTAAATTGGATTGTATTAGATTTGAAATTATTTTAAAAAATTTCGGGCATGGTTTTGAAATTAATTTGGAAAAATTCACATTGAGAACCTTGAATGTGTTAGGAATGAGACATAGGCAGCCCTTGTTTTGGAATGGATCCACAAGGAAGTAACCTTTTATGATATTGACTTAAAGGACTCAATATCAGTTGGATCCAGTGTTATAATAGGTTAGGTTTTGTAGTGTATAGTACTTATATTCCCATAGTATAGAGCCCAAAATTTTGGTTCTTTGTAATTTATGGTTATTACCAAAAGATTTTTTTTATAATAGGTAGTTTTTTACAAGATTTTAGATGAGTCTATTTCACAAGCTTCACATGATATGTTATTTTAAGGATATGTGTACCTTTTGATAAATGGATATTATTTCATGTTTTATCACTTCTACTTGTAATATTTCTGGTTTGAGAATATGAATGTATTTTATGAAAACTAAAATAGAAAAAGGGAAAATAACTGACAAGTGGTTTTGTTTTAAGAAAATTAATTATAAAAATTATTTAAAAAAAAGATAGAATTGTTGAATTATTTTTGTTAGAAATTGTATAGATAATATCAGGATATCTTTATAGGATTTGGATCTCACCCTTCTTATGCCATTAAGAATTTTCAGATGTTTTATTACAGTGTTCAGGTAATGGTAAGAGAACCTTTTAGCACACTGGCTTCTCTTGTTATTGTTGCCTTCAGTTCATGTTAGTATGGAGGATACTATTGGACATTTTAGGATTTGATATACTTTCTGGTTTATATTTTTTTTGGATTGGATTTTATGTCTTTGTGGGATATCATCCATTCCATCTTTTTTTACTTTGATTGTATGAATTATTTTTCATATATTCAAGAATGGTTTCTGTTATCCTATTTATCCTATATTACATTATGGACCGGTCTAGGTGGATTTTCTAGTTTCCCCAAGTTGGTTCATTAAATGTATTGTGACAACATTAAATCCCAAAAGTGATGTAATAAATTCTATAAATAGTATCCATGACGCACGTTATTTCCCCTTAAAATAATGTGTTTTATAAATAATAGTTATATTTTTCTAAATTCTTTAGGACTCCTTCAAAACCAAAACAATATTTTATGATTTTAAAATCAATTATTTATAAATATGACTCACATCCACATCACCAAGGGTATTTTTTAACATGTTTTGTTATTGGAATTATAAAATAATTACATACACTCAAATTTTTTAAATCCATTGGAAAAATACCATGGAATTTTTGTGGCTTTGATTATTTTATTATACAGAGTCCAAAACCTTTTTTTATAAATTAATAAATAATTCTCCTGCATTTTTATTTAAAAAACCTCCAGCCTCCCATTATTCTACACTAAAATCCCTTGAATTAGGATGTTATTCTAGAATTTCGTATCCAGATCCCATCTAAGGTGCCCCAAATATCTTAAGAAACTTTTCATAATCTTTTTGAAGCATCCTCTCTATATAAGGGGTCATCTGTTTCTCCGCTTTATTCAAGAACCTTATCTATATTAGACCTTTTATTTTTGAATTGTTCATGTTGGGATATGTTCTTACACATTCCTCTTACTGTACTTATTATTTTCAAGTGATGATATACTCCCTTTTACTATCATTAAAACATTTTATGAATCTTTATATACCACTATTACGATGCCAAAATTATCCTGCAATTTTTCATGCCCAGTAATTATGTAGAAAATACTCATACTCATTTCCACTTAAGGATATTCACCTAGATATACTTGTCCTTAATTTATTTGGGAATTCAATAAATGTATCTTTACCTCCTTAATCATGGGATCAAAAGTTATGAAAGGAATCCTTATATTGTAGGATCAATGTGTCACACTTAGGCACGTACATGATTAGAATGTGACGGGTGGTCCCAAAATTATATAGCACTCCGATGCACTGGGTTATGTTTTTCTCGAATGAGACATTACGTTTGCGATTACTTAGTGAACATAATCCAGTATAGGAATTCTCCCCACATGTGATGTTGTCTTGGAAGTTATCACTGACTTATGGTTTTGTTATGTTTTATATTGTCTCCACATTCATATATTTCATCAATGTTACCATGTTACAACATGGTTCATCATTCAATAATATGATTCTAATCCCTTTTATATCTCATTGATATGATTATTGAAACACATGTATTAGTTTCATCATGTTATTGTAATACCCCAGTAATTTGTTCTATATTTTTAAATACATTAAGTTATGAAAAATAATAATTTAAAATTAATTTTTTTTAATTAATAATACTTATATTTTAAATTTATGGCTTTCAAATGAATTTTTATTTAATATTCCAAAAATAGATACTATTTTACTATATTATTTTTGTAAAATAATATTTTAATATGAATATATGTTTTTGATTGTTTTTATTACAAAATTATTTTTTTAAAAGATTATTTAATTAAATATTTTAAGAATAATATATATTGACTATTATAATAATTTTGATAAATAGTGAATTATCTTACAAATATATTCACTATTAATATGAAACCCCATGATTTTTTGGTTTGTTTCTTCATAAATAATTTCAATTCCTTAGATATCTTATATGCACACAACACTAAGTATCTATGAAACAACACTCTGTTATTGTTATAACATAGTTGTTAAACATAATTTTTCTGCTTCTCTGTTATAAATTTTGAATAATGGACATACACGATTACATTTAATAATATATTTGGAGTTTGATAGAATCAACATAATTTTGGGTGAATAGTAACTTGAGCCTTATGAATACTAATGTTCCCTTATGAATAGTAAAATCAACCTTATGAATAGTAATTCACCCTTATATCCTCACCTAAGTAAGTATAAATAAAATTTATGCACCTTATAAATGTGAGTGATTTTTTTTAAAATTAATAATTAATTGTTGTTATTTTTGTGAGTAGTAAATATTTAATTACAATTTTATAATTAATAAATTAAATGAAAAGGTAATTCATTTTCATAAAATGTATTCATAAATCAATTTTCTATTTTCCTATAATTTTTATATACTTTAATGATACCTTAGTCAATTTTTCAGGGTATTACAAAATCAGTTATAATTATAGAAACGATATTTTTTTGAGTAAATGGGTATTTTAATTAAAAATTAAATTTATCACATTTAAAAAATAATTTTCATAAAATGGAGTTACTTTTTTTAATTATATTTCTAAAAAATAGTTATGGTGATTTTTTTGTATTTTTTCGAAATACTTGAATTTTTGGTGAATAGTGAAATTCGATAAGTCACAAAATATGCTAAATTAATGAATTTATGCATAATGATTGAGTCATAGATGATGTAAAAAAACCATGTTTAGAAATAAAATGCAATTATTACTATTTCAAGTCACAATTTTCAGGACTATTCATAGTCTTGAACCAAAATAATATAATATTGATTGAAATAATGGAAAACCCTCCTCTCCTCCACTATAAATACCACCCTTCACCCCCTCTTCCAATAACAACTATAAAGATTTAATACATGACAAAGTTATGCCAAATAATATTCCCAAGCCTCTATCCCACATCCATGACCTTCTGGTCTCACCAAAAGGCCAAAACCAAAGGTCTTAAGGAGGTTCTCAAGGAGAACAATTCAAGAGGTAAACATCCTCATTCTTTTCTTTTATTTCTTTTCATGTTCTTTCTTTTCTTATATTATCCTCATTCCCTCTATAAAAATGATTCAGATAACTCCATTATAATATATATACTATAATTATATCATGTTAATATAATATCCTTCTCAAACCACTATCTCTCTTTCTCTTTTATTATTAAAAACAAAATCATCATCTGAGAGGTGCTAATTTACAACCTTCATGGGTGACGAACCTTCATGGGTGACGAACCTTTATTATTTAATTAATCTTTCTAGGCTAATCATCAAAAAAATAATGGTTTAACGAGATTATAAAATATTTATCATGTCTTAAATAATTTTCAGTACCCAATATATATACTTAATACGAATTCATACGACCAAACTTGTTCGTGATGATCGAAATACCATCGTAATAATCTAAACAATTATCATTAATGTTTTATCTAATACCTCATCTTCATACCATATAACCAATTTAATTATATAAGAATTTAATATACTTTCTATTCATTAGTATCATATAAAATCAATTCTAGAGAATTATATCCATTCCACATGAACTCAATTATTTATAAACAAGTGAACCGATCATGAAAATCAAGTTAACGAACACTCTGAAATGACCGAATCCAATCTTATAACTTATAAAAAATGGAATAAAGGAACTTAATAAAACTATAATGAATATAATACATATATAAAAGGCTACTAAGTAATTAATTAATGCATTTTATCTGATTGTATAGGACATTAAGTTCATGTGTATAACTCATTCAGACATAATGTAAGGGTTTTCTCAACTCACAATCATTTTCGTGAGATATTCCTTACTTGCCACTAATTCTTGTGTATAGTGTATGTATACTTCCGATTGATGTATCATTTCATTAATAAATTTATTTCCATAGCATTCAATGTATCATTTTATGATTATAAATTTTTGGGCATATGATTCAACTGATTACAAAGTGATAAGGTATTCTACCTGAACCCTCATTTTTTCCATTAGATAAATCTTTCTCCATATTTACACAAATATAATGCCTATTTATTTTTTTTAAATTTTTTATAAATTCTATGTATAATTTAAATATTCATATATCTATATTATATCAACCTTCTTTGTTTGGGATATACATGTTTTAAAATGATTCCCTTCTCAATTATTCTCGATAAACAAGCCCGATTCAAGGGAAATTCATGAATTCTTACCAATTTTCAAGTGCACTATATAATATGTTTTATTCCATCGTTGTTTTTATAAAGTAAAAAATTTTATCATGAAGAACTATCTTGGTTCATTTATAGTTTTATGAAAACAAACATTCCTTTCCACATTAAAATATCTTTGATAATTTCCTTAAACCGTATAAAATTGTTTCATTTCTAAATCTTCTTAAAATCATATTTTACATGATTTATCTTCAGTGGGAAAAAAATTATGTCTCAAAAATAATTTTAATTTTTTTCCATATTATTTTCTGGGATATAAATGTTTACGATCATTTTTTCTGATAAATACTAATGATTTTCAAATGAATTCCAAAGTAAAGAACGGGAATTCTCGTGTCACTTTTACTTCTGTGAGATATATGAATTGTTCACCAGTTATTCCTTGTGTATGGTGTATTTAATTCAATTTTACATGCCATATCAATAATATATTTATTCTCATTATATTCTAGGTGATTAATATTTTAATTTTTCCGGTTGTATAGGATAATTTGGAATGTTTAAAAATATTTTTTCATGAAATTTTCAATTGTCTAATTTAAAAGTATAATCATCTATGTTGAAATAATTTGGTTAATATTTTAATTCATTGAGGTTTATATTTTATGATACAATATACCAATTTTTTTTTAATTTTTGATGATCATTTTGACTGTGGATGTGCTAATTTGATACCATTCATGGGTTATAGTTAAAGTATTAATATTTCATAAGATAGTTTTTCAATACGAATGATTATGTTGTATAGGTATCTCCCTTTTCATAAGAGGAATGTATTAGACTTATTAAGTGATGTTAAAGGCCCATTGTAGTCCCTTGATGCATCGTTAGGTCTCATGAGACAAACTAGTTTTGGTTGTTACCCATTTATGTATGGTCATGGAATGAATCCTTAACAATGATCGATTCTTGTCATGAAGCCTTGATTGATTTTTGGCATGATTCCGTGATAGATTATTGGAATTCCTCCATGAAGGTATGTTTTAGATATTTTTTATTATTCATTTCCCTCATTATTAAACTATATATTTGTAGTCCATGTGATTGTTCGACTAGTAAAATAACCATGGTTATGTTTTATTGACTTATTTAATCATCTTTTACCCCTACCATATTATGATCATGTTTATTTTTAAAGGAAGGTGTTTTTAGTTATTCATCATGACTAGTGTTTATGTTTATGATAACTTTCACTATATTATTTACCCTTATTAAGAATATGATATGACCCATTTCTTATGTTTCCTTTATCTGGGTTATGAAGAAGAAAACACTGAATTAACACTCTAGGATGAAATTTATTTCATTTTTTTATGTATCACGTTTTATTGTATTTACCAATGTGTTATATGTATCATGAATGTAATATGGTATTCCAATGATACTAATATAATTGGTTCTTTGGGATTTTATTCCTTGAAATGATGCCAATTTATTAAAATAATGCACCGACTCTGGGCTTCTAGGGTCGATGCGTTATAGTTGGTATCTGGGGATGTATATTAGGAACCATATAAACTAGATTTAGAAAACATAGACTAATGAACAAAAACCTATGATAGAATTTGAGGATAAATATACAAGAACATCATAGATTTTTAGTAAGGTGTATATTTTGTGGATCTTCCATGAAAATACACCCCTACTTGGATACTACAAGTGGATGTGGTTCAGGAACAGTTGTACCTAGTGGTAAAAACTCAGACAAGGTGTTCCGAACTTGACTTGAGGTAACCTGGTACATGGAAACATGCCTTATTGTGCACTTGGTTTGATACTCCCAAGGGATATTCTTAGGATAACTAATATTTTTCTTACATACCATTATTAAGGATTTATGCTTCCAAAGTAACGAAAATATATGGTTCAAGGATTTACAATGCATAAATTAATGTTATCTTCTATAACATGTTTAGGGTTATAGAAAGTTCATAATTATATGAGCTAATATATTATACTAAATTGTTTATAAATGGTTTATAGTTTAAGGAATTATATCTCTACTAATTCATGTGATGAAAAAAGTAAGAAGGATCATATATTTCATCGTATTGAGCCAAAATTTCAAAGGGTGATGGTCTATAATGTATCCTCATCATATTAGGAAATAATATTATGCAATTACAAGATAAGTAAATAATTCTCTAAGTCCTATAGATTTGAAGGTAAGCAAAACAATAAAAGGATGGAAGAGAAAAAGATGGATAAAGGGAAGATGGGAATGAAGGGGTTTCCCACATGTGATAACTGTGGAATGAATCACCAAATAAAATGAAAGAAGTTAATGGGAGTTTATTATATCAGTGGAGAAAAATGAAACCATTTTCGTGATTTCAAGGGTAAGAAAAAGGTTTCCAATTCGCAATTATTCAACTCTGGGAGATGAGACACTATAGTAATCAATATATGAAGCGTCAAAGAATCTTACCCCAAATGAAGATATTAGAATATGATAAAGTTATTCTAATGAAAAAAATTAATAGAAATAATAAATATTTATATTTAGAAATTATTTAATTTGAATATTTTACCAGCAATGTACTAGTTATTAGAATTATGGAATATATGATGATTGTATTGCAGTAATTTTTTATTAATAAATTGACACCATATGTTGAATGGTACCAAGAGAATATATTCAGTAAAAATATAATGTTTTTGTAAAACACATGGTTGAGGGAAATATAACCCTAAATATATTTCTTTTTTTGAGATAATGATGAATAAATGATTCATTTTCATAAGTACTGGCTGCCTTGTAACTGATTATCGACTATAGAAAAGTGGTCTATGCTATCATCTATGGAGTTTAAAACACTTTTAGATTTAATTAATATATCCAATAACATGTATCTTACGTAAAGAATGTGGAATAACTTATGTCTCCAATAAGGTTTTATGGTAATTCGCATTATTACCATATTTCAAGAGGATACATGATGAAGTTATTCAAATATTTTGAATATAAAAATCCTGAGTTTCTCCATGTTGATTAAGGGATAATGATAATTTCATATTTAAAATTCAGTGAACTTCTTAATAATGTGTAGGATAATTATATTTTGAAAAGTTTAACCATTTATGGATGGTTTAAGTTGATCATTATATGAGGTTTTAGAGGTTAATGTATTACTTCACCTCATGACGCAATATGTGCTAAAAGAAGAATTATAGATAGTTCAAGGAACAATCAAATGATTATATTGTGTTTAGGAAATATTAAAATATATTTATAATCTTATAATGTGGAATAATTCCTCAAATATAGTAAAAAGAGTCAAAAAATGTTGTCTTATTATCTAATTTTTTCATGATATCAATGAATATTTTCATAAATGTAGTTTATGGTTTACTGATAATAAACTTTCATCTGAAAATGTTCTCTATCAGTTTCTATCAGAACATGATGTTTATATTATTCTTCCATGTCCAAATTTCCACTTTTTCCTAATGTTATCTTATTTGAATTCGTTTTTTTATAGCAAAATTTTCCTTTCACTCTCCCCCATATTAGAGAATATTTTATTAACCCTATTTCTGATGTGGGTTTCCTACAAGGGAATTTTCATGAATCAACCTTTAACTTTAAAAGTGAAACTTTGAATTGAGATGATGGAATTACGCTGAGTGGGGAATAATGTAACACCCCTTTAATTTTTTTATATTTTCAAATACATAATGTTATGAAAAATAACAACATAAAATTAAGTGTATTAATTAATAATACTTATATTTAAAAATTATAACTTTATAAATAATTTTAAATTTGTGTTCCAAAAACAAATACAATTTCACAGTATTATCTTGTGTAAAATAATATTTTAATATTAATATATTTATTTTATTATTTTTATGAAAAAATTGATGTTTCTAAATAGATTATTTACTTAAATATTTAAAGAAGAATATATATATTTATTATTATAATTATTTTGATAAATACTAAATTATATTATGAATATATTCACTATAAATATGACATCCCAAGATTTTATGGTATGTTTCTTCATAAATAATTTCAATTAATTAGATATCTTATATACACACAACATTGAGTCTTCTCAAAACAATTGTTTTTTAGTTATAACTTAGTCATTAAACATAATCTTTCCACTTATGTGTTTTGAATTTTGAAAAACAGAGATATAAGGTTGCGCTTAGTAAGATATTTAGAGTCGAATAGAATCAACATAATTTTTGATGAATAGTAACTTGAACCTTATGAATAGTAATGTACCCTTATGATTAGTAAGTTGAACCTTGTGAATCGTAATGTACCCTTATAACCTCACCCATTTATGTGTAAATAAAATTAGGCACCTTACAAATGAGGGTTATTTTTTTAGAAAATTAACAATTAAGTGTTGGTATTTTTGTGAGAAATAAATAATTAATTACAATTTTATAATTAATTAATTAATTAAAAATATAATTCACTTTCATAAAATGTATTCATAAATAAATATTTTTTTGTCGTGTGATTATGGTAAAATTTATGGAGACCTTTGTCAAATTTTCAGGGTATTTTAAAATCAGTTATAATTTTGAAAACTATTTTTTAGTGAATGGTGATTTTAATTAAAAATTTAAATTTTCATATTTATAATATTATTTTCATAAAATTTAGATCATTTTGTTGTATTATACTCAGAAAATATTTGGGGTCATGTTTTGAGATTTTTTAGAAATAATTGAATTTTGGGTGAATAGTGAAATTCGATAATTTACAAAATATGCTAAATAAATGAATATGTGAATCATGATTGAGTCATGGATGATGTAAATGGACATTGGTTCGAAATGAAATATAATTATTACTGTTTTTAGTCACAAGAATCAAGACTTTTCATTGTCGTGATAAAAAATAAAAAATAAATAAATAAAATAATGTAAAAACCTGCCTCTCCTCCACTATAAATACCACACCTCACCCCCTATTTCCCTTCATAAATCTCAAGATTTGGGCCTTTCCTAGGTTATAAAAAATAATCTTCCAAATACCCCACCACATACAATACCTTATGGTCTCACCAAAACTCGAAATCCAAAGGTTTTGTGGAGGTTCTCAAAGAGAGGAATACAATAGGCTAACATCCTCATTCCTTTTTTTTATTTCTTTTCATGGTCATTATTGTATTATATTATACTCATATTATCTATAAAAATTATTCGTATAACTCTATTATAATATATATACTAGAATTGTATCAAGTTAATGGAATATCCTTCCTCAAACTACTATCTCTCTCTCTTTTATTTTTTAAAACAAAATCATCATCCAGGAGGTGCTTATTTAAACCCTTCATGGACGATGAACCTTCGTTCTTCAATTCATCCTTCAAGGATGGACATGAAACATTTTTTATGGTTTAACTTGAATATAAAATATGTATTTTGTATTTAAATAATTTTCTTGAACTAGTATATATACTATCGTAATAATCTAAATTATTATCCCTCATGTTTAATCTAATAACTCATCCTCAAACAATAAAAAAATTGAATCATGTAACCATTTAATCTTATATGTATTCATTAGTATCATATAAAATAAATTTATTAGAATTATATACATTACACATGAACTCCATTATTTATAAACAAGTTAACTAATCATGAAAACCAAGTAAACAATCACTCCAGAATGACGGAATCCAATCTTATAACTTATCAAATATGGCATAAATGAACTTAAAAAACTATAATGAATCTAATAAATGTATAAAAGGGTCTGAATTAATTAAATAATGAATTGAATATTATAATCAAATACATTAAGGTCAATTAAAGAACTCATTCAGACATAAGGTAAGGGTTTTCTCTACACACTTTCATTTCTGTGAGATATGCCTTACCCACCACAAATTCTTTTCTCGGGTGTATATATACATCCCATTGATGTATCATATAATAAAAAAATTTATTTTCATGGTATTAAATTTATCATTTTATTATTATTAATTTTAGGTCATATGATTCAATTTATTACAAAGTGGTAAGGGATTCTACACGAACCCTCATTTTTTCCTTTAGGTTACTATTTCTCCATCTTTACTCAAATGTAGTGCCTATTTATTTTTGTATGTTTTTTGTCAAAATTCTGTCTATATGTTTCATATTAATGTACCTATATCATATCATCCTTCTTTTTTAGGGATAAACATGTTTTAAAATGGTTCCCTTCTCAATTCTTCTCGATAAACAAGCCTGCTTCAGAAGAACTTCTCGAATTCTTACCCATTTTCAAGTGCACTTTATATTTTATTTGAATCCATCATTATTTTTATAAAATCACAGATTTTATCATGAAAAAAATATACGAATGAATTTATTATTTTATGAAAACGAACATTCCTTTCTTCTTCAAAATCCCTTCAAAAATTTCCTTAAACCGGATTAAAATGTTTTATTTAGAAAGTTTTTAAAAACAATTTTTACTTGATTTCCCTTCAATGGAAAAATTTTTATTATTAAAATATAATTTCAATTTACTTAAAATTTAGTTTCTTAGATATACGTGTTTACAATCTTTTTTTTATGAAAAATACAAATGATTTTCCAAAATAACACTTCTTTATAAAGTAAAAATATTTTTCTCGTCTCAGTTTTACTTCAGTGAGATATATGCCTTATTCAACAATTATACCTTGTGTTTGGTGTATGTACTAACCTTTTACATGTCATATAAAGAGTATAGTAATTCTCATTATATTATAAGGTATTATTATTTGAATGTTTCAAGTGGTATGGGACACTTTGGAATGTTTACAGAATATTTCCTCATTAAATTTTCGATGGTCTAATTTAAAAGTATCATCATCTATGTCAAAATACCTTATTTAATCTTGTACTTCACTGAGGATTATCTATTTAGATATCATGTACCATATATTTTTTATGGTTTTATGATCATATTGACTATGTATGTTCTAATTTGATACCATTCATGGGATACATGTATTGTTTTCACATTTCGTATACTATTTTATCAATACAAATGTTTGTATTTTATATGTATCTGCCTTTTCATATGAGGAATTTATTGGACTTAGTTAGTTAGGGGTGTGACCCACTATAGCCCCTCGATGCATTAGTACGTCTCAGGAGACAAATGAGTTTGGGTTTTTACCCATTTATGTATGGTCCTGACAAGAATCCTTGATAATGATTGATTCTGGGCAAGAAGCCCTGGTAGATTCTTAGGATGAAGCCTAGATCTATTCTAGGAATTAGGCCACGAAGGTATGTTTTAGATATCCATCATTATGAATTTCCCTCATCATGAAACTAGATATTGATAGTCAATGTGATTATTCATCTAGTAGAATATCCATGTTTATGTTTTATTGCATTATTTAATCAGTTTTTATTCCGAATATATTATGATCAAGTTTATTTTTAATGGAATATGTTTTTTAGTTTTTCATCATGCCTAGAATTTATGTGTATGATTACTTCTACCATATTATTTACCCTTACTAAGCATCTAAGCTCACACCTTTCTTCTGTTTTTTTATCCAGGTTATGAAGAAAAAAACATTGAATTATATTTCAGGGATTCAGTTTATTTCATTTTATTATGTATCATGTTTTATTTTTTTCCAATGTATTATGGGTATCACTAATGTAATTTGGTCTTCAAATACTACTAAACTGGTCGGTTATTCAGGATTTAATTCCTTGTAATCATGACAATGTATTAAAATAATGCACTGACTCTAAGATTATATGGTCGGGGTATTCCAATTATGCTTTGATTATTCCTTTACTAGGCTTTAGAGATCACATCTTTCTTATGTATATCCCTAGGTTATCTCACAAGGTTTTATAAGATCCATAGAATATAAGCTTATGTTATGGATTTTTTGAATAATGATGTTTTATTTATTTTTCAATTAGTTTTTTCATTTACTTAATTGCCAATAGAAACTATGCTTCATGACATTATAGGCTCACATTAAGTGTATATTTAGGTAATAAATCATGAAATACAGTGAATAAAATATTTTTTATGTCATATAACCTTATTATTACCATTTCCCAAACGTATTTCGTAAATGTAGCACCCTTACACAAAGATATTTTCATATTTGTATTTGGAACATTACCCATACATGAAAGGGTATTAAATATATTGTGTTAGGGTACCTAATGTTAACCTTTATAAAATACTATCCAAATGAACTATGTTAGGGTAACCTTTATATTACCATTATGAAGGATTCTAAAAACGCTTATTACACTTACATAATGAATATACACAAGGGTAAATGGGAGGACTCCCTTATATAGAATAGAGATCATGTGTGAGGGTAATCAGAATTTATATTTTTATTTTTTAAATATTAAATGCTTCTTACGGTCTATAAAATTTTTATAAATCATAATAAATAGTATTATGTAATATTTTAGTTTATTAAAGGTTTATAAAATAAATAATAATAAAAAATTTATAATTAAATAATGTTTATGAAACATTCATATTCCCATTTATTAAATGTTAATATTTGAAATAACTTTTAAATTATATGGAAATTATTATGATATTGAAATAAAATTGTATATTTAGAAAATTTTATCCTTGATATTAATGGGTATAAAATCCAAGACTTCCTCATAGTCCTTAATTGTAATTGATCTTTGATAATTTGTTTTTGAAAATTTCCTCTAATTGTAAGTCAAACAATTCTTATATGTCTTTACTAAGTCCTTGATTTTACCTCTCTCCCTAAATCTCCCCCGGGAGAATTTTACATTCGGAGTTAATCCCCTTTTCAATCTCACGTTCTTCATTTGTGTTTATTAAAAAATTATCTGAAATAGATTTAATAAAATTAGAGAAGTGTGGTAGAATGGTAATCTATCACCTCTTCCCAAGAGTGAAAAAAACATCATGGATTAAAATATGGGTAACTATCTTATGGAGCATACATTTAGAGAACTGTACTTTTGTTTTATAGTACTATTTGAGGTAGATGTTCCATTTCTATCCAATGTAGGGCCTCTCCTAGATTTTTAGAGAATAAAAGAATTATCTATAATAATATTTTTACCTTTTGGATCACCATAGGTTAGAGAGTATTCTCATGTGAATGAAAGAAGATGATATCATTTTGAACATTAATTCAACTACCTATTAGTGTCTTCCAAAGCCTCATCAAAAACTAGTATTCCTATAAGTGTATCCTTAAAAGATGATACATGGGAAAATGTTATGAATCGTAGTTTTCACAAACCTGGGAATTATTTCCCTCAAATATTTTCTATTATAGTTCTTATAGAATCTGAACCCTTATAAAACTGAGGAATTACATGAATGATACTACTTAGCATCACCCATTTGATCTATGACATCGGGCACCTTATCAATGCTGGAATAAGACAAAATGTTCTCTATTGCATTGGAATATAAATTATTTTGAATTTAAAACCTACCTTGACCATCATCACTAGAAACACGGGCATCTAGAAACTCAGATGTAGTGATAACGAACTAATTAACAGTGAGAACAAACTAGTTTTCATTTCTCTGATCAAGGTTGATAGCGATCTGATCATCCTCTAATAATGTTATGTCAGTTTTATCAAGATTTTTTTTTTACTTTATAGTGGTAGACTTCAACTAAAAAATATGAACCACTTTACAAATTTAAATAGCATGACCCAAAACCTTTTAATATTTTAAAAATGAAGGCCTAGAATAATAATAAACTTTAACCTTTAATTATTCCCCTTCAGTAGTGATGGTGACCTCCAATTATAAGGGTTCCTCAAGATTGGTGTCAAACATTATTCCGGCATAATACCTAAGTTTACCTTCATCTTCATTATCATCAATATTAAAAATAATTTTAATGAATTTGATAAGATCAATAAAAAAAATTTCATTATAAAAAATGAAATTAATCTCATGCAACCTGATCAAGATCAACACATTTTTTGTCTCTACAGGTAAGGATTAAAATGAATTTTCCACACTAAAATCCTATGTAATCCTAACATAATATTCAGGTTTCCAATGCTCCATGCACCTGAGTGGTGATCTGTAGATTTGAAAAGGAGATTAAAATATCCTCTTCTTATGGTAATGAGTTATCAGTTGGGAAACTTGTTGACAAAGATAAGATACGATTTTAGATCCTCTCGGACCAGGGATGATCACCCATGATAAGAATAATGCTCCCAAACAGGGAGAAATTTTAAAACTGTAAGCTTTGTTTACACGAATCCCTATTCACTTTCTGACCATAATCTCTACATTCCTAAGTCTATAGATAAATAGTATCATAGTGCCTCCTATTTTAGATTTACTTAGCACATCTATGAAGTAAATTCCTCACTAAAAGTTTTTTTATGCTCAGGAGGTAAGCTTTTTGTAGTAAGATAAAGAAGATTACCCAAGAACCCTAATCTCTTAAAAATTTTCATGGAAATGTATTATCCAAGATCTTCATTCCCATTATGAAATGTTGATACCGTGTATTATTTAGTTTAAAATTTAAACATATTCTAGATAGAGCCATGTATTAATTGTTATGTTATATCAATGAACTTAGTTTTTAATATTTATTGACCTTGGTTGTAATTTATGTTATTATATTTTATTTAGTTTTTGAATATAGTTCTTATATATTATTTTATTATATTTATAATTAAGTATATTTTTTCCTTGAGTAACGTGTCCCTATGTAGTGGTACATAGGTGTAGACTACCTAGTGACCTAGAGGATTGTGCCTTGCCTAGGAATACTAAAGAGGTTTTCTATCTGTCGCTATGGGATTAATCATATGTATATTATCCATATGTTCTATTTATAAACCATTACACGAGGTGTTCATGTGAATTATTCATATGACTGAGTAAAATTCTTATTAATATACCTGACTTATAATTTTGGATGACTAACAAAAAATTGTGGTTTTTTGTAAAGAGTTACTCATCAATATGGTTTGAACATATTTGGTTAGGGGAGGTAATTGGATTCTAATCCAATGAACTAGAATTATTTATACATAAAGGGGAATAATATGAGACAATATGGTGAGATTAAAAATTCCATTTAAAAACTAAGTGTGAGATCCCTTCCAAAGCGTCACTTGTCAAGACCTCGGTCATCCAACCGGATATGTCATGCCAAATAAGGGTTCCCCTGGATTTTCTTGTAAATTTAAATCAATGATAAGTGACATTATAACATCCATGGGATGGATATATTAAAGATTTATTCCCATGGATTATCCTTTGTTAGCATGTTTTTGGTCGTTTTTTGGGTTACAATAGCTAGGAGACCCTAATAGGATTAGTCTACTGGAGGAATAGAGTTGATTCTAACCATATGATGGGTTGGAAAAAGTGTTTTCCAATCAAATATTTATGGTTCATATAAAATATTATTAGGATGTTTCCTCACCAAAAAAACTATATGGTAAGAGAAATACCAAATTATACTCATTGATTAGTGAAATATGGATCATGGCCTACTAATAGATATGATTCAAAAAAGGTTCTTCATTTTAGTGGGATACAATTTAATAATAGTCTGTGTTGAATGGTTAATAATACACAATTCTAATTTGGTAAAATATTCTATTGTATATAATATCATCATCATCATCATCATTAATATAAATAATATTATTAATCTTAGAAAAGGAGTAAATTAAATTAAGTAGCTCATAATACTGTTAACTTAATAAACATTATTATGTAAGATTGGTGATTGAAGAGAAATTATAATAAATAATTATATATTTCAAAATAGTTACTTAGTTACAAAGTGTTTATGTTTCTCAACAAGTGAATCGAGATTTTTATAGAAGTATAGAGTTATTCATTAAATGTTTCAATGAAGTTAGATGGAAATTGAAAAAAGGACTAATATTCTCTACTTATGTACTCAATATTATTTGGTATGTGAATAATGTAAATAATTTTTGTCTAATATAATCAATATTATTGGGTACATCAAATGATAGTCAGTATAATTGAAACTGGTAAATGAACTTATGAAACAAAAAATATTCCTTAAATATTTAATAGTCATAAAAATCAATTCGGTTATTCTCAGAGATATATGATATCAACTATATGTTTTAATTTTTTTTGAAAATATATAGATGTTAAGAAGTTGAGAATTATTAAATATTGATTGTTTCTTTAAAGAAATAGAGAAAATGAGTTACTTCATTGTTAACTTTAATGCCCAAATCTTAGACAAACCTATAATAATATGTGTATTTTTATATCATTTATCTATTAAGTTCATGTAAAAGATGGTTGTTTAAATGAAATGATATTAGTATTTTAATAAACATTCTATATATAATATTTAATTCTGTAACACACTGTAATGAGAGACTACAAATACCTTGTTCTAGTTAGGGAAATTTATCTTTTTTCATCTTGATAATGTTATGAAAATATGATTGAGTTCTATGAAATATTTCATAATATTAACAATGCTTTGGTAATAGATGAAGTGGGAATACGATTTCTATATTCTGGTATTTATTGTATAGTATAAGTGGGTAAAAGTTAAAACCAGAAGGATAAAAGTTGAAAAGTTCAAAAAAATACAGAAGAAGCCAATCAAGGTATTAAATCCTAGGGATGTTAAGAAGAAATATTAATAATTCAATATGATTGGAATATTGAATATATACTGGAAGATTTTTTTTTAAAATCCACGGAATATCTATGTCTAGTATGCATGTTATATAAATTAATTATTTTGTTTTGAATGTCATGTGAAATCAAACCTGTATTTTACAAATTGGTATAAATATACAAGAGTTTTAAATAAAATTAATAATGCATTGATCTTGTAGTTTATATTGATGAGATGAAGAAAATAGTTACTACATTGTGGATTTCATGGTTAGGGTTTTTATCAAAAACAAATAAATCTAAATAAAAGATGGGTATATTTATCACAATAATCATATATAATAAGGAAAATTATTTTATAACAAAGAGTTTCCATTAACAATTATAGATGATTTATTGTATAAACATGGTTTATGATTTATCAACTTCTATAACATGTTTTGAGAAGAATATTTTGATATAATTCTTTATCCAAGATAAAATTTCTATGAATATATTTATTAAAATATGGGGGAATGTGTTCCCAACACCCATAAGTGGTACATTTTAATAAAATATTAATTTTTTTAAAAGGAATGTTTAAAAAAAGAAAACCTTATAGGTTATGGAAAAAATCATTTATTTTTTAAATGTTATTACTAAAAAGAAATAAATGTTATTTTCTAACACCAAATTTTCTTATATCAACGACATATATTATAAAAAATAATATAATGTATAATAACCAAGTACGATTGTGTTTGAACTTTGAGAATTTCCAAATATAATTAATAAAAGATAAAACTAATATTATGTTTTAGAGTTTTCTATATAATATCCTAAAATATTTGGTATATGTGATAGTAAATAAAAATTTAAAGTGTTACATTTAGTTACCATTTAGAAAATAGATATAACTTTTATACCTATTTAAGATTACAGTGTTTTCCCATGAATATCCTAAAAGCGTTTAAGATATGTGAAAATAAATAAAAATTAATGTGTTATGTTTCGTTGTCAAGAAAATTAAAGACATTATCTCTTAAAGTATTGTACAAGTAAAAATTAAAAGTGGGTTATACTTGGTATTTGAAAAGATTTTATAGTATGGTAGTAAAGATAAATTTTAAATTGTTAGATTACATACCATAATTTGTTTCACTTTATCCCATTATATTTTAGCATATGAAAATAAATATATTTTTAGAGAGGTATATATAGTTGCCATATTAAAGTGATTTTCACATTACCCTAAAATATTTTTGGAGGAATGGTCATTAATAATGTAATTAATTACATTATTTTAGGGAAATTTTTTGATGTAATAGTATTTCAGGGATGATGATGTTGAACTTAGAAATAGTTCTATGTATAAAAAATATGCTAACATTGTAACATTTGATGCTGACAAGGTAAGAAGTTTTAATATGTTCAAGAATTTGAATAGTTAGAAATATGACTCCTAAATCTCACCATTATTGAAACCATCTTTCTTTATAGATGTTTCTTACTAATGAGTTAGCGTGATAATTTTATCAAATGGTCATATTGATATTTGAAATAGATTATACATGATGTAATGTGTTAACATAATCTAGAAAGTATTCCAAACATATAGATAAAATAATAGTTTATCATCTAAGATATGATAAAATAATTTTTATGTTGGTAAATATTCTTAATTATTATTAGAATAATAAATTTTATTATATTATAAGGTATCATTCATGTCATCATACATTCATACTGGATAAAAAATGTATATATATATAAACATTTCCAAACATTTATTGATAATTGACAACTCAAAGTATAACTTTATGTTTATCCCTAACATATGTTCATCATGGAGTCTTATATATTATGGTGAAATGCTAAGGTAATTGTGAATAGGATTCTTATAGAGAGAAAAAAATATTCCCATGAAACAAAAAACAAAGAAAATATTCCTTGTGTTTATTAAATGACTTGCTAAGTATACAACATTGAGTGTACTAAAAATGCATTTGGTATACTAGGAATACATGGATCATATTCAAGTCTACATTTCCTATGGTTGGTGAGAAACCTTTCATGAGAAACATCATAATTTGATACCCTATTTACACTAGTCAACATACTGACTTTGCAATATAGGGGTGGTGGGTTATCGTTTGGATCATGTAATTGGTTGGAGATTAAAAAAAGATGGGATTTTTTCTCTCGCATGATGAGTGTGACATCAGGGAAACGATTGGGATAGAATGTGGGAGTTTTTGGTCACACATTGATATTATATATCATTATGAATAAGGTACCTATGATGTGTTTTTCCATAAGTATGATTGATATCAATTTATTCATTGATCATTTCAGTCTACACTTAGAGAATAAAGAGTAGATGAGTTATCTATATGGGATTGACATTATGTTCCATGTACCATGGTCACCCTATGTCTTGGAAAAGGGAAAATATGATAATACAAATTTTCTTATGATGCAGACTGGTGGACACATGTATAGAGATACATGTGTATAATGATGATCACACCATATCCATTTATAGAATGATTATCATTGAATATTTTCTATATTATTATCTTTTATTATTTATATATATGGATATAGTGATTTGTTTTTTCAATTCTATGTAATGTGGGTTCACAACTTGTTGTTTATTGAATGGGGATTAAGTTTGATATAGAGATACATTCTTAAAAATATTAGAGTTAATCCATAAGTGTTTTGGATGATTATTAACAAGGTATTACATATGATATAATACAAGGTGAAGTTAATAATTGATTTCCAAATATGTTTTGGAAGATATGAAAAAGATTTTCAGATATGGTTTTACAAGTTATTTGATACAATAAAATATAAGGTGAAATAACACAAAGTCTACTAGGTATTAGTACAAGAGGGATATTTAAGGGAATATTCCATAAATCATTAAATATATATGATATATGTGTGTGTTTTTGTTTTTGTGATATATATATATATAACATGTAAGTTGGTTTACATGTAAATGTGTTTTGTATTTAATTTTTTTATTGGAGACTCCAATTATTCTCTATCAAGGCTATCATTAAAGGAAACTATTTCATAAGATAAAATGAATAAGAGATAAATGTGTTCATGTATATGATAAATGTATTAAATATTGATTTAATAAATGTATTATAAATAAAATAAGTAATACATGATTCTTTGAGGAGTATACATAGAAGCTATATGAATTCATTTCCATGAGATGATAGTAGATGAATGGATTCAAATCTTCATCTTGGTCCCTAATACTCATAGATCTATCCTTTTTTAATTATTGGCATATAAGATACTACCAACTCGTTGAGAGAATATGGGCCTTATTTGAATGTCATATGATTTAGTTTATATCATTGAAAACTATGGAGGTTGGATGATTTTTCCACTTAGTTAAATTTATCAAACCCATGTGATGGTGTATTTTGATATTGTAATGGCTCTTCGATGTAAAGTGAAACTATACTTATAGTGTTCTTTATTTCTGTTATATGTGTAGTTTTGTATATCTTTCAAGGGAGATCCTAGAAATTGGGTTTTAAATCACGTATACTTTCTCTAATAAACACATTCAGACTATAATATAACCATTCACAAGTTTCTTATAATCATTTCATCCATGATTCTCTAATTTCCATTTATTTTTCCTAGAATATTGATAGGTTTCAGTTTCCATATCTCCCTTAATAGTGTATAAAATAACCTCTTTATAAATGCTGAATTTTCTTATTGATAATTCCCTTCTAAGACTAGGTTTTAATCCAATAAATGAGTGATTTATTTTTCAATCAATGTAAAAGATGCAACTGATGGCATACCCAATGAGTCATGTGAAATTTTATTCAAATGATCCAATAGATTCATCATATTTCTTCTTCTATTTAATGAATTCCTTCTCTAATTTTGTGTTAAAAGGCATAGGAAAATACCTAGTTAAAATATCTTCCAAAAATATTTCCATTCTAAAGAGACTACTCACTAGTATAAATAGAGGCTCTGATGTAGGGGCATTAACATCAGCTTTTTGGAAACAAAAATTAAAAGTTATGTTGGAATCTTTTAGCAATGATTTTATAAAAAACTGATTTCAAAAGGTCTTCTAAATTACGTTTACACTGGTTTTACATAAAACTGACATTAAAGGTAATTATAAAATCCCTTTAACATTATTTTCTTATATAACCAATGATAAAATTAAAGAATTCATTTTAATGTTGTGTTTTAAGAAAACCGATGTTAAAAGTGTCATAAAATAACAACAACACCCTGGAGCCCTCTTTTTTCATTTGAAATCATCCTTTACACAACCTTCAATGAAACCCAATTACATGTAATGACCATCAATGATTCTAGATCTAATTTTTTCGTTAGGTTTCATCATATTTTCACATTATTTCTCCTTAATCTTCCACCCCCATACATATTTCATTATCCATGATATTTTTTAGTTCATAGAAACCCTATTTTGATTAACATACAATCTTGGTTCATGTTTTTTTTTGTTTTTTTTCCACATCCTTATTGTAACCGTTTTTTTTAATATTACATCATTCTCTCTATTTCCACTGACTTTGAGTGAGTTAATCATAATTCAAGATCTATTTTTCATTATTGAACTCCAAAATATGTATGTTATTTTATTATTTTCAATAATAAATTAATTATTTGTTAGTTAAAAATTTTATTCATCCTTTTAATTCAATTTATAAATTTTATTATCATTCAAATTTTTTTTGTTAATATTTTATGATCAATTTTATCTAATTTTATGATTTTTTTATTACTATAATGTTCTTTTCACTATAATTTATTTTTTATTTTTACTATTTGTATTTAAAATTTTTATTAATTATAATTTTTTTATCATTATAAATTTGTTTGGTTGAAATAATTTATCTTCTTCATTTTTTTTATTTATAAATTCATTTTTCAATATGATGACTTTTCATTAATTTCTATATTGTAACTTTTTTTTTTTCATTTTTACATTCATTTTAGACATAATTTAGTTATTAAAAATATATAAATGTTTAAAATGTCTATTTTTATATATTCTTAATAACATCAATATAAATATTTCAATGATAGATTTTTATCATTGTTTATAATTGTTAGTTCTGATCAAATATTTATCAATAATTGACTGTTTTGATTACATGTTTTTATAAATAAATATGACTATTTATATATATATTTAAATATTTATACATTTTAATATATTTTAATTTTATTTTTTCATATTAGGTAATTAAAAGACAGTAATGGATAAATTTTTGATGAAAAACTGATGAATATGAAAAAGGAGTTGATGATTTTGTATGAATTTCTAAATGAAATATTTAAAATAGAGATCATATTTTTTTTCCATGTGTGAAGTGTTTGAATAAAATAATGTTAAGTTATAGATAAATGAAGTATCATATAATTTTCTATGGTTTTATCCGTAATTATACATGTTGGATCTCATATAGTGAAATAATAAGAAATTCAACAGCTAATTTTGATAGAAATATTTAGCATGAGATAGAGGATCATGTGATGTTGGCATTATAACCATAAAAAAGAAAATATTGAATGATTGAATGAAGATTCTATGAAGATACTTTTATCAAGGTACACTAAATTTACAATGTTACGAGCATTTATGATATTAGTTAACTTAAAAGAATAAAATAGGTGGAGTGATAAAATTTTCTCTGAATTTCTTGATATTTTTAAAGAGATACTTTCAGATAGAAATAAAATTCCAGATTCTAATTTTTATGTTAGGAAATATTATTCCCAATGGGATTAGGGTGTAAAAATATACATGATTTCCCCAATTGATTTTATATTTTATGGGAAGGAATATGTAAATTGGGACACCATGATATAAGATGATGAAAAATTCAACTGTTCTTCATTCTCATGTTCTAGCATCAAACCTCCTATTAAAATAATTTGGATCCTTAAAATAATTCATTTTTTAAAGAATATATTTTAAAATAAAATGATTCAAAAAGGATAATATGGAATTAAAATCAATGAATCTGAAATGGGAACTTATGTTTCCCAACTAATTCACCAATGTTGAAGAGATTTGATAAAACATTCCAAATTTTTTAATTGAAGCTAGAAATTTCATAAAGGGACTATGCACAGATTGAATGAATCCATATTGGAGCCTTAATATCTAACAAACTTTATAGACCTTTTTTAGTCTATATCTTGTTCCCACATATATTTAAGATGAAAAAATATTTTATGATGATATTTATTATTTTAGGACAAAAAAAGTCTTGAAATGATATTGATATGTCACTTTCACCAATAATAGATGATTTAAAACATATATACGAGACATGTATTGCAATTTTTTTTTTGATTCATGAAATATTATTTTGTTTTTCATGAGATTATCATGCTAACCATAAATACATTTCCTACATATGGAAATATATCTGTACATTGTGTTAAGGGATAAAAATCATGAGAAATTTCTATAGAAGAGGCTTTATTTTATCAATTTTAAAATTTAAGAAAGGAAAAGGCACATGGGACATCAAATATATTTTTTAATTGATCATAAACATCTTAGATATGAAATAATTATTAAAAAATTTATCGATATATAATATCCCCCACAAAAATTTTCAACTGAAGAATATTATAATATGGTGAAAAATATTGATTTTTAGTTTTGAAAGAATGGAAGTTGTGGTCATAAAAAAATATCTAGAATATACTATCTATCTTATTTGAACTGCCATATTGGATATTTTTTGAGATAAAACATAACACTGATGTTATGCATGTTGATAATAATTTGTGTGAAATTTTGATTGAAACTTTGTTTTTCATAAATGGAAATATAAAATTTGGATTTCATGCAATATTTGACTTGATATTGATGGGAAAAAATTTGGGGTTAGCTACAACTATTAAAGGAAACAAAACATATTTAGCTATGTATGGTCACAAATTAAGAAAGAGTGAGAATGTAAATTTTTATCATGACCTTTATTTAATTGATGTAACTAGTGTATATTCTTAAAATGTGAAGAATTTGGTTCTGTTGAATAATTTTAGATTAATAAGTATGAAATATCAAGACTATATTATATTGATGCAACAACTTCAGTGGATCACAAAGTGTGGTATATTGGTGACACCTATTGGAAAGACTTTCATTAGGTTATTTTTTTTCAATTACATTGATGTAATTTTTTTATAGATTTTTTTAAATGTGTTGTATAATAATGCTTTTCTCATTATTTTTCAACTATAAATGTATTTAACACCAATTTGATTTATATAATGTTTCATCTGGTGATTCATTTGGTGCATTAGATAAGAATATTTGACCGTGCTCATTTATTTTGGATTTATACTTTTGAAATATATATGAAAACGTTGATGGGATAAGTAAAAAATAATCATCGACCGGAGGCCTCTATTATTCAAAATTACATATCGGAAGAGGTGATTGAGTTTTTTACTAGTTATTTTTATAAAGTGGAGAATATTTGTCTCCGAATATATTGAAATTTTATAGTTGAAAGTGGAGGTTAAGGGATTCATGGCTTAGAGTTAATTATCTTTCCACATGTTCTAGTGAAAAAGGAACATTTATACATTTTAAACAACATAGATGAGGTTTAAAAATATATATTATCATATATTACTGGATTAAACGTATGATATTTGAAATGTAATGAAAGGTGGTTAATGATTGAGTAAAAAAGACATTTTTAAATTTTTGAGGAGAAATTTAACAACGATTTATTTGAATTAGAAACATTGAAATGGTTGGAAGGGAGTCGTATCCTAATGGTATCACATGGTCTAGTTTTGATATTAATTGTTACACATTTTACACAAAATTCTAGATAACAATATTACTATTAAAAATAGTGAGGTAATGGATGGCATTAAAGAAGTTATTTTTTTGAGTCTAAAAAATAAAAACCCAACCTTTTCATTAATGAAATATTTTTGAGTTCTTGATGATCTATGAAAAATTTATTATACAAAATTTCGAGTAACAATGTTTAAGTGTAACAAGGTTGATAGTAATAGTGTTGTAAAACATGATAATTATGGATTTACACTTTTGGATTTGAATATATTTAATTTCAAATAGGAACCATTTATCATGGAATCATATTTAAATGAAACATTATATGTTTTTGAACTATGAAACAATCAGTGGTCAATCATTTTTTAAAGGAAATCAATTCATTTTGGTGATGAGGATGGTGATGCTTTTATAGATTTATGTGAGGTTTCTTTATATACTATGTGATTTTCAGATGATAATAATGACTATAATATAGACATAATCCATTCAATATGGAATGAACATGCTGAAGGGATATGGGAAAACAGTAAATTACTCTCCTATTTATTCAGTTAAATATTTATATTTAATTTATTTTTTAAAATCTATTTACCTAAAACTATTTATTTAAATTAGATGTGTAATTCTATAAATATTTAATATTTATATATTTTTTGTGCTAAATTCTATATTTAGTAGTTATGGTAAATATATTTTTAACTCAACAAACTAATGCACATCATTATGTATTGGTTAAATTTATGCGTACAAAAACACTTTTTTTCAACTATGATAGATAAATTTAATGTTTTTGATAATTTATTTTATTTTAGAATTGATGTTTATATTAAATTGTTTATTTCATGTAATTTATGGTTAAGAATCATGAAATCATAATTTTTTCTCAAACTTTCACATGATTGACACTATTTTTTACATATAAATTTTTGTGTTTATTGTTTTAAATATTTTATTTTATAATAATATGTAGGTACACATAACAACATTACATTCATAAATTTAAATAAAATAATAAAATACAGAGAAACATTTATCGAGGTGTATGTATCGTTATTTTTTCACATTTTTTAGTTTTCAATAATAAAATTATGTATAAAAAGTAAACTTTTAATTTTTCAATTTTTCCTAGTTTGAAGGTATTCCTTATAGGGTGGATTCTTTTTATTCTTCTCTAGATAACATCATTCAAAAATTTATAAGATTTAGGATTAAAAGTTTACTAAAAATTCATATTATAATGGAGAGAAGAGGATATATATTAATTTTGATGAAAATAATAAACCAACACGGCCAAATAGAACACAATTTAATAGTTATATACCTATGAAGAGATGTTGTAGAATTAGTATTTTATATCTTGTTTAAAGTCTATCTATAAAATAAAAAATATGAGTTTTGGGAGTCTATAATGAAAAAATATCTCTATTCATTTATTTTCATTTCATTCTATAAATATTATATATTTTTTATGATTAATATTTAATGTATTCAATTAAAGATGACTGATGAATTGAAATAAATGAAATAAATTAAGAAAATGGTATAAATTATTTGGTTATTTAATGTATCTTTTTAATGTAAAATTCAAAAAAATGTTTTTTGGATGTTACAAAATAAAAAACCATGCCTCAAGTATAATTTGTTATGTAAAAGACAAGGTCTAATTTTTTTGATAACCAACATGATGAAGAATTTATGGTATGATAGTTATTGTATATTTGTAAATTCCATATATATTACCCATTTACTTACTATTTTATTTTTATGTATGAAGCCTCTAGGATATCTCATCACGAGATATATTGTAGAATATATACACTTCTACTTTATCTTATGGATGGTATCATTTAATGGAGGAGAAAATGTTTGAAGAAACATTTAATGAATCAATATCTAAGTCTGGTAGTGGTTTTGAAGAGGTCTAGTTTAGTATTCCATTCACCTCACTCATCATAAAAAAAGGAAAAGAGTGAGGAGTAAAAATAATGAAAATTTTATTAAATATCAATTTAAATAAACACCTGAAAAAATTTAAAAAAAGTAATTTTTATTTTCCACAATTTTTCTTTTCAATTAATCACACAAATATAAAAATTTAATTTGTCATTTTAGGATGAATTTTAGGAACATGTGATGGAGGGGAATTATAACACAGAGGGTATGATGGATATTCTAGATATTAATTTAGGAAATCTAGAACACACCAGAAGCATAATAAGATATGAGGTGAGTGTCAGTATTAAGAAAATTTTAGGTCTTAATAGAAAAAAATCAAGGGATGCATAAATAGACTCCATAAAAGTTGATATAGAATACCATAAATAGTACATAAGGAAAACTTAAATCAGATGTGCACGATATGTTTTCAAAAATATAGGGTCAACCAAACATTTACAGTCTTCTTGAATATATTATCCATCTACACATTCACACCCATCCTTATATTGTGAGTTGTATTCTAGACATTCCCTTACACATATTGTAGTGTACAGAGTCATACCTATTTGTGGGGTTTATGTGCATCATATTCTTATGTAGTTGGATAATGTAAGAGTATATGTATATGATATTATTTATCCAAATTCACCAGTGACATCTCATACATAGGTGTTTACCAGAGTTAGATATTTTTTCAGTAATTTATTATTCTATCGAGCTAGCCTTCTTCATTATCTGACATATGAGGAATGTACTGTTTTTCTAATATTTTTTATATTTGATTGAGATTTATTTATAATTTTTTCTTATATATAATTTATATATTCATATTTAAAATAAAAATAATTAGTACAAAAGAATCAAAAGCTTCAGGAACCAAAAACTGTAGATACATTCAATATTTTTGATGGTCTAAGAATATTATCATATATTTCTTATTTCATGGATAATATTTATGAGTATATAATAATTTTTGAAATATTTGAAATAGAATATACATGAATAATCTTAAGAAAATATCATGGATATTGTTTTTTATGATGAGCTCACCGTAACTATATTCCTATTTTTTTGAGAAAAGTGAACTCAAATGATCTTAGATTAAAACAAAAGAAAGTGAAACATGCTGAAATGTGGGTATTTTACATTTTTAATGAACAAGAAGTGGAATCATGTCATCAAGCACATTGTTTAAATGGATTATTTATTCTTCAGTGATTAATTTATTTACAATACCATCCACAATATTGTTTGCTTCTTGAAAAGAGTGAGTGATGATGTTGTTCCTTGAAGAAATCTGCTCAAGGAAATTGATGCATTTACCTATTCACATCCATTAAAGTTGAGTTTGACCCATCCTTATGGCTTGAACAATAGTATTTGAATCACATTCCACCCATATATTATTCCAATTCATTTTAAAAACAATATATACCGGTCTAATAATTGCTAATATGTTATCCTCCAAAACATTATCATTGCTACACAAGCCATATCAACATTCCACCACAACACCATGGCGTCCTTGAAAATCACTGCAAATCCAGATGGTCCTAGGTTTCCATGTGAGGACCCATCCTTATTTCATTTAATCCATATAGAGAAAGATTTTGACCAAATAACCTCTATAGTACCTCATGTCTTGGGAAAATATCTTGTGATATTCATGTATTTAGGAACCATAAGATCACTTACTGAGGTGTTAAAACACTCAGTGAGCATGATGTTATCATTATGAACATCCATAATTATGCTAGTAGTTTCATTTATCTCATGAAATTAAGCCTTATGATGAATTCCATTTTTGTGGGCTCTCCAAACACTGTATATTAGTTCATCACATGCAACTCTACATTGTGAAATTATTTCATTTTATTGATGAAATCTAAATAGAGTGTATAACAAATTCAGTACATAACTAGTTTGAGGACGATGCATTTCAAATATATTGTAAGAAACATTCCATAAGGAAGAGGAAATGTTACAATACAAGAACATGCGATCCACATCCTCATGATGTTGAGGACATAAAATCCACATAGAGCATAGAGATATCCCAACCCTCTAAATATTGTCATCCATTAGGACTTTGATACAAAAGATTATCCAAATTAAGGTGAATCTTGAAGGGAGTATCCATTTATTATTTTTTTGACCAATCCAATTGTGTTCTCCCTGAATCAAATATATATTTCAATACCTCTAAAATATCTTGATGATGATTCTAGAGTTCGATATATTTTTGATTGATTATAAACTTTATAGATTGGGTGTTGGTTTTATCATTCCCTAATGGATAAGTGGTCAAATATAATTATGAACAAGTATTAATTATAATGTCCTTAATTTTAATCTTTTTATATTGTAATAGTTATCATATGTATGGAATATTTGTCCCACATGATGACACATTATATTGGTTATTCTCATTATTAGTTTAAGTTCAAAAAACTATGAACAAATTGTTAAATATATAGGTTTTATTCATTTTTATAAGTTCTTTATGCTAAATTATTTTTGTTTATACATGTTTGGATACATGATATATGAAAATATATGTCATGGAGAAAGTTTAATGATGATCGCATGTTAATACTGGAGAGGAATAAATATATTTTATATTATATAATATTTTCTCATATATATATATACATGATTGTTTTTATTTTCATGTTAATGTGTGTCATCTTAAAAAATGAGGGTGAGATATGTTTATTATGTTTTTAGATTCATGTTTGATATAATCACAACTTGGGAGATGGTTTAATTTTATAAGGTATGTTTTGTTAATTATTTTATGTTATATATTAAAATATTTTATTTTTTATCTTATAACATTCATTTTTTTGTATCTTTTCAGTGATGGAGATTTATATATGAATAAAGTCCTTACACATCAAAGAAGATTATTTGAAAAAACATTATTTAGGGTTGATTTGTAAATTATGTTCAATGTATCTTTTAATTAATGTTTTAAAAATGAGTATTTAGAGAATTGTTTTCTTATTTATGTTGATATTTTTTGTTTATTATACTAGTAAATATTTTCATATGATTTTCATGTATCAAATTTAATTTATTTTTTAAAATTAGATATTTCCACAATGATTTATTAATAAACTAGAATGGAATCATAATTATAAAGATTTTGATGTTGGTATTTACCCAATACTAATTTCAAAATCTTATTTCCATGTAGGTTTTATAGAACACCCAATGTGCAAAGCTCTATGAGGATGTTTCTTTTTTATTCACTATAGAACTAATAATGAAAAGTATAACTTTTTTTAATTCCATGTTGGTTAAACCATACTACCAAATGGAATATTGTATTAAATATCAGTTTTTTTTTGGAAAAAAATTGATAATAAAGAATAGCTTAAACTCTCATTGAGTTTAAGTTTTGATTCTTGTTTTCAAAAAACTATAATAAAAATAGTATTTTTAATGACACCGGCATCAACGTTGATTATAAACTAACATAAAAATATGATTTTCACTATTGAATTCCTACTTTTCTATGTTATTCCTAATGAGATTCCACCACTAATCAACATCACTGTTTGGAATGTAGACTACCAAAATGACCTTATCATGGTCCAAACACTAGAGAATGGAAAACGTATCTTACATTACATTTACTAACTTCTTAACAACCGGATGAGAAGACCCACCAATATATAGTCGATGTTGCCTCATAAATGAAATGATATTGAGTTATTCCTTTATTTGTGTTTTTTTTAGATCAAAATTAATTATTTTTTCCCCACAACTTAAAAAAGTTCGGTGAGAATTGTTATAAGGATTTTCATTCTAGCCCCAATCTCAAAAGGATACTCATTAAGTTAATATCCACATTGTATATTGAACCCATTTCTTACTCAGTTCTTTTAGGTTCCCTTAGTTAACTTGACTAAAGTAATATTGTGAAGGAGTATACATAAATTAATTAATGTACATATATAGAAACTATAAAAAATAAGGGGGATTTCATAAATGATGTTCAAATGTAAACCTCTGAATCTCTATATTTCAATCTTGGTTATCCATAGTAATTTTTAAATTAGGTTCTCTAACCTATATGGTTAACACTATACTCAAATCATTATTTATGGTCTATAAAGATAATGTGATTAACCAAAGAATATCTTCTTGGAGTGTTAAAATAGTTCTACAATTAGGTATATTTGTCATGCACCAGGTGATGATGGAGATAAAAACCAATACACCCTTTTCATGGTTATCACCTAACTATATCTATGTTTAATCCTATATTCATTTTTAGTATCAAGAATATGATGTAATTTCTAGGGGAACTAAAAAATATTTACATTAAAAAACACTGATATGTTATCATATAATGAGACCCAAAATTTATAATTTTTTCTAGAGTCATCACAAAACTTCTCTAAACTAGTGACCAAAAATAACTGAATCGTTCTTAGATTCCAACTAATGTGACGCAAAGTAAACATAACATAAATAATAATATAATTTTAGGATGTATATAATATATCCCACAAACATTCTATGAACCCAATGACTAAAAGGTTTAGTGGCTTGGTTATTTTCTACATAAACATATTTTTTACAACACATAAAAACATCCCCCTATAATAATACTCCACCCTTTTATAGATATATCACAAGATATAATCATTTTCATAACCCATTTATTAGAATCACAAATAAGGGGTGACATCAGAAACTCAGTAATGGGAAAACATATCACAATATATTAGTTTATAAACATGATGGAGAACAAGATGAAGTGGGAAAATATCATAATAAAAGAGAAAAGGTCTATATATGATAATAATAAATCATGTTAAAAAATAAAATATAATAATAAGATCAGTAAGAGATCATAAAAGTTATGAAATGTATAAAAATATATCCCAATAATAATATAATATGTGATCATGACATTGTAGTGTTGAAGACTTAGAAAAAGGCAGAATGATTAAAACAGGAAATATAATGAAAATAAATTCATCTTGAAAATGTGGCATAACTTGATAAGAAATTAATTTTTTAAAAATCATAAGAATAGGAAAAATATTGTGTAAAATCCCATTATTCCCATGACTATGTGAACAAACTCATTATGAACACACCTAAAAATGTGAGAAAACTCATCATGCCCATACCTATGTGAAAAAACTCGTTATGTCCATTCCTGATAATATAATGATATATAAACATAACCAAACACATTAATTGGAAATACGGGACCCCTCTCATCATTATCCTTGCATATCTATTCCAAATAAAATCAATTATCATCATATCTTAATGAACTAATGGAAATATAATGGGTTTCTAATCTATCCAAATGGAAATAATTCACTTTTCATAAACAACCCAGTGAAATATAATTGGTTCCATAAACATCCAAATGGAAAAAATATCTTCATAAATTAAATAATTTGATTCCAGAAACCTAATCACTCAGAATAATCACATAAAAAATAAAGACATAGTGTTAAACATGAAATATAACTCAATTAGAGACATACTATTTAGGATATTGAGAACTAAATCATGAAATGATATTTTTAAAACATTTTTTATTCATCATTTAAAAAATAATAGTTACAAATCTATTTTAAAAATGTCTAAAAAAGTTAAGTGAAATGAAAACCATTCATGGAAGTTTATTTAGATAAAAATCTATTTTCCCTATAAAATAAAAATATAACATCAATTAAAATGTAAATTCTGGTAAAATAAATTCCAATAAGAAATTTTATAACTAATATAAAGCAGTTTTAGTTTAAATGTCCCTTGACTTTACCCTTTACTTCTATGGAAGATTATTAAATTCATGTACAATAAAGGTAAACATATTAATTAAATTTTTTATAACCATATTCATATGAATTTCCATTTATTATCTTCCTTAATTATTATTCTCTTCATTTACAATATTGTTATAATATATTTTCAACATCAGGTGTTAATAATCCAGACCATTTTGGACTATGTTCTTAATAGCATTGAAGATCTTCCTTATCTAAAATTTCATAATTTTTAAACAAATAAAGGTACAATAATTTATTTTTTTATAAATACCTATAATGTTATAATTCCATTACGTGGAAGTTTTAGTCATCTTTTATGAAGATGAACATGGAGATGAACTGGGTTTAGAAAATTCCTCGATATCAATAGATTACATTATAATGATGAATAACTTTTGTGTTATAAAGAAATAGTCATATTAATTATATATATTAATTATATATATATCATATAAAATCATAAAAAATATACTAAAACCATCTATGATTGTTTTAGTGAAAACCAAAATGCATTGTTTCATAAAGGCAGTAGTATGCACTCTTGCATTGATAATGATTTCATTTTTTCAAAGGAAGGAAAAAAAGTAACATGGTTCATAATTTCATGAACATAAATATAATATATATCATTAATATTTGGTTAATTACTCTTTGGTAACATCCAAATTAAATGTTTAATTAAAATGAACCATGCTTCATCATGTAGGTGGTAGTCCACCCAACACACGAATAATGATTTTATTTTTATTAATATAAAACATTAACATGGTTGATGCCTATAACCTCATTATAATAACATATAATTATAATAATGAAACGTATGTTATCATTTTAATATGTTAAAATAAAATTTTATTAAAAATTAATTCTCATTAGGTAATAGAAAAAGGGAGGAGAACTTATAAATCTGTACTTCACTACTTGGATTATCTCATTTATGAATGAAGTTAAACCATTGGTGGATAGTCTTTTAATAAGGCAAGAACCAATTTAATGTGGATAAAATTATTTAAGATATGATTTGGTATAGTTTTTTATGTACGTAATGGGTTTTGGTGTGAGGGGAAGTGAGGTGTTGAGTGCCCCTTTTATAAGTGAAAAGGGTTGACTTTTTTGGAAATACCCAAAAAATTTATATAATTGCAAGAGTGTTCCATTTCTTATTATGAACAAATTTAAATGATTAGTTAAAAACCCAGGATATCAAGTCCATTAAAACTGAGGATGATTTATTAAGTATATTTTTATTTAAATATTTCCCACTAATATGATCTTTGAAGATCAGAGATTTTATCCAAAACATTTCCCATGTGAATGGAGAGTTATTGTGGGAAGCTTAGGATAAAATTAAAGGACACACACATAAATTACCACATCATAGATGTGATATGTGACTTTATCAATATACATTATTCTAGGGACTCCAAATAGCTACAAAGATTTTCGTTGGATGTCGATGCTAAAGGAAGACACATGCTCAAAATGCCAAAATATTGTAAATCACTTTTGGAAGAAATTTTCCACAATGTCAGTATGTGGAAGAGTGATCTAGGAACTCCTCGACAAGGAATTCATCAGGTGTAATAGAATACCAACCTTACATACCTTGTTAAATCCCTTAGAATGAATCTCAAAACATTTCTGCTGCCTTCTCCATCGCCGCCACCTCCAACTCCTTTTAAGGAAAACTATTTCTATGAGATGTGTAGAGGCCCATACCTATACCAGGAATGTAGAGAAGGAATGAAGGAGACTCAAAATAAATATTTTAATTTTATAAATTACAGTTAGGAAAATTATAACCATCAACCTCAATAGTATCAATATTAGTATTATTAAAAGAGATTGGATCAAAAGCCAAAGAAAATAAACTATGATTTTGACCAAGAGAGAAGTGTTCAAGAACCAACAAGATATAAGGGAAAAACTTGGTACCCACCTAAAAATCCATCTCCCCGACCTCAATAAAAATTCCTACAATATCAATTTCCCCCTAGAGACTAGAAATTTTGAACCCAAAAAATTTTCATCAGCCCCCACTAAAGAATCCACAACCAGTACAACCTCGGTAAACAATCCTTGAAAAATGAACCACCCAATTTTTTTCAAAATATAGATCAAATATTGACTACCTAATAAATTGAGATAAAAAACCAGATTTCTTCCAGTTGAAATCATGAGTATCGAGAGGGAAAAATCTCCATGACTATATAAGATTAATTATCACATATATTTTTCAGTAATACTGATACACATATGAGAGGGGGAGATAAAGATGAGTTATTTTTTAATGGAATGGTTCTGGATTTTTAGAATCTATTCTTTGGTGAGAAAAAACATCTAGAAGAACCTAACTATGTTTCACAATCATCAAAACATATATAAATGATAGTAAACACAAATCTGAACATGAACAAACTCTAGTATCCAAAAAACACTAAAAAATATCATATAAAAGTGAATCCTATAATGGAATATATTAATGTGGAATAACCATCACACATAACCCCTCTTCCTATTCCTGATATAATGAAGCAAGGAAAAATAATAGTTTTGAACTAAAATTCTCTAGAGGTGTTTAAGCAGTTACAGATCAATAATTCCTTTGTAGAGTCCATCACTCATATGCCTGGATAGGACAATTTATTCATGTAGTTTCTCTCCAATAAAAAGAAAATGGAAGATCTCTAATCCATATTATTAAATGACTAATGTTCTTCAGTCATTCAATGGAAGATCTAACCAAATCTATGAGAACCCAATAGCTTCTCAATTCCTAGTTCTATCAGAACACATGAATTCAGGTTTTCCTTGTGTGACCTTGGTTAAAGTATCAATCTCATGCCTTTAATTGTTTTCTAAAACATAGTTCCTGATGATTTTTAACTAAAATGAGTTTCAATTCTTCTATCTTATCGCTCATTCAAGTACCCTCAATGACTTCTTAAGGATGTTTTATCCAATGTTGGTAAATTGATTTTCTAGCTGATTTTATTATATTGGATTTAGAGGAATAAGGAGATGTACTTGTAATTATAGGGAGACCCTTTATCTCTATTAGGAATGTGCTAATTGATGTGAACTAAGGTGGGATGATTTCAGAGTCGGTGATGAATAAGTAGTGTCTGATTTAGTGAATGTCACTAGACAAGGTGGAATTTCATTTTATTTCAAAGCTTTCTTTATGGCCAATGAGAAAGATGATTACCAGTTTACTAAGGATGAAATAGGGAGACTGTCTCCTAAAAAATATGTGTGTAATGATTATGAGTATGTGGAGAACATTGAACCTCTGATGAGGGATAAAATTCTACAATATATACCATTATTCATAAATATACATACATTATAATTAAATACTCTACCAAACACATTAAAGTACTCATTCCTTGAATTTTTAATAGCACTACCAGTTATCATCAGTTCAAAGATAAACCATGTTCTAGAATAAAATTTAATTAAAGTCCAAAAATTTTATATAAACTCAATTTCATGTGGTATCATTAATGTAAAGAGGGTCAGTCCCCTGATTTTCACTCATATAATTATGTTAGAGGAAGGTGATAAACCAAAATGTCAAACCCAAAGGAAACTCACTCCTTCAATGAAAGAAATATGCAAGAAGGAAGTACTGAATAATCATGACATTGGAATAATATTTTATGTATCTGATGGTGAGTTGGTGAGTCCACTACATGTTGTTTAAAAGTATGGTGTTTTAATAGTAGTTAAAAAAATGTAGATTATTTAATTTCAACATTAAACACTACTAAGTGGAGAGTATGTATTGACTATATAACTATCAACACAGAGACACATAATGATCATTTACCACATAAAATTATGGATTAGATGTTTTAAATATATTTTAGGTATGAATTATATTTTTTCTAGATGAATATTTAGAATATAATAAAATTTTAGTTGACCAAATAGATTTTTTAAAAACCACATTAACATGTATTTTAGAAACTTTCACCAATAAAATTAGGACTTTTGGAATTTTGAAAACACTAATGAAATTTAAATGGTGCATGAAGCACATTTTCAATGATATGTAAAAGGATTTTATAGATATTTTCATGAATAATTTCTCTATATATGGATGATCCTTCAAACTCTTCCTAGGAAATGTGGAGTTAGTTCCATAGCATAGCGAATAGAATTTCCTAGTGTTAAACTGGGAAAAAATTTCATTCTATGGTCAAATGAGGCATAGTCCTCAGTCATAAAATATAATATCATGGAATTGAATTTGACCCTCCAAAGATTAATGTGATTACTGATTTACCTAAAACCATGATAGTGATGGTTACAATTAGTTTTTTTGACCACATGAAATTTTATCACCACTTTATCCTAAATTTTACAAAAACATTCCTCCCATGGACATGCCTATTTTTTAAGCACACACAACTAAATTTTACCAAGGAGTGTTTGAGGGAATTCAAAATAATGAAAAATGGCATGGTGGACACTCTTGTTATAGTTTCACCTGATTGGGGAAAAGAGATTGAGCTGATTTTTGATGCCAATGATTTTGTTGTGGGCACGGTTTTTTGATAGTGGGTTGGACACATCTTCTACACCATATATTATGTTATAAATACATTGAATGAATCTCTAAAAAATTATTTAACCATATAAAAGTAATTTCATGCAATCTTCAATGGTTCTGATAGTTATTGTTTATACCTCATGCTTTCTAAAGTGGTAGTGTATATAGACTGTGCATCCTTGAAATACCTGATGAACAAAAATGATTCTAAAATATGGTTAATAAGGTTGATCCTATTGTTGAAATAATTTTTTATAGTCATTAATGAAACCAAATTGAATAAAAAATTCATTGTTGACCACTTATCTAGACTTCAACTTCTTAGTTTTGAGTATGATGAAAATTTCAATATTGAGGATCATTTTCCTGATGAAACATTATTCAATAAAAATAAAAAATAAATACCATGGTTGTATAATATATAAAAAAAATCATGAAATAGGATATCTAAACCTAATAATCAAGTATTAATAGAAGAAAATATTTTTAGTCAATGCCTTTTTCTATTACTTGGATGAGATGTTATTGTTTAAGCGTTGTACTGATGGAATGATTTGAAGCTACATCCGAGAGGATGAAATTAAAAACATGTTCACAATGTGTCATATTCTAGAATCTAATGAAAATTATAGTCCTAAACACACTATGGATACGATCCTATAGAGTGGGTTACTCTAGTCCATACACTATTAGGATTCGAGAAGATTTTTACACAGTTCTGATCGATGCCAATAGATGGGCACCTTGGGAAAATGAAATGAAATTACCCAAAACCAAATATTTGAATTTGAATTTTTATATGTATATGGAATATATTTCATGGCCCCATTCCCTAATTATTATAGAAATTATTACATCCTGGTTAGTGTGGATTACATCTCGAAGTGGGTAAAAGTTGATGCCCTAAAACATGGAATATCCATTGTGCTCTTGAATTTTATAAGGAAATATATATTTCATGGTTTGGATTTATGCGATTAATCATTAGATATTAGATAAAACTCTTCAAAAATACATTAATTACTGGGCTACTTGATAAATATGGAATTATTTACAACACAAAAATTACCTAACACCTATAGATTAATAGGAAAGTTAAAATATCTAATCAAGAGATAAAAAATTCAAAAATATAGTTATTACAAATAGGAATAATTGGAATCATAAATTTGATGAAATAATTTGGTAATTTTTCATATCATCAAAAAAACCATAGACACTACTCTATTTTTACTGTTTTATCAGAATCCCTATAACCTATATGTGGATTTATAACATCACACTTATTGGGAAATATGAAAAATTAAATTTGGATATTAAAAAATATAGGGAATGAAGACTACTAAAAATGGATTATATGAAAGTTATTATAAGGGAAAATTTGAAAATGAATGAATTTATAAAGATAAAAATAGGAAATGGAATGAATAACAAATGTCATGATGGGTCATCAGATTAGGGGAAAATGTTTTACTCTTTAAATATCCTCTGAATATTTTCATTGGGAAACTAAAATCCTACTGGTTATGACATTTTAGAGTCCTAAAATAATTCTTCTATGGAATAATTGAAATAAAAATAAGAAAATAGAAACACTCTAATGTTAATTGTGCTGACATAATATTGGTTTGAGGGATTTCATCATTCATGAGGAAAATTTCCCATTTAATCATAATACATCCTTGTTAAGTTAAATTTGATTTCAATTAAGTGATAAATAATTTCATAGATAAATTTTACTCATAATCTAATTTATTTTAATTTCATCTTGAATGAAAGATAATTCATTTATTAAATGATCATAATAAGTAATCCACAAATAATTAACCATGAAATTAATAGAATGAAAATAATAAAATAATTATTATAATGTGATTCTCTAATAGTTAGTTTATCTAGAGGATGATAATATAACCCTTAGCCATAGGGGAAAAATCATTAACCATAACTTGGTTTATTTTACAGCATTCCAACTTTAATTGTGTGAGCCTCTTATATTGGTTTCACATCATATTCAAACTTGAGCCACCTCCACTAACCTAGGAGCTCCATCCATTATATAATATTTTCTCACACACAGGTGATGGGAACCAACATATTAGTTTACTTGGTTTAAAAATATGAGTATACAAACCCTTGCATAATAAGAGGATGAGATGACACATATGACATCAATTTATTTTAATAAAAATAAATTAAATGAAATCCAACCACATGTACTAGTCTATTATAAGATCACGATCAACCACATATATGAAACAAATATAAATTTTCAATCTAGACATCATTCACTTAATTTTTGCTTTAATTTAGATAAAACATGTCAAATTAATATAATTTACTATATTATTTGTTAATTAATTCAATTTATTTTAAATTCATACAAAACATCTTTAACCTTTATATCATTCATAATTTTAACCAAATTAACCAAATTTATTTTCTTTAAAACAAAAAAAGTACACATGTATACTTAAAGGAACTGATATGTACGCATACAAACTACTTTTAATAGCCCTTATACTATGAATTCACATGGAACCCAACATATATTTTTGGAAAAATAATTATTAGGAATTAAAATTTCAAAAAATAAAACATTATCATATATAAATTTTCTTACAGGTGATTCTATTAATGAACACTCAGTACACTATAATTATAGACCATACAAGGTTTTCAATTCATGAATAAACAAGAAAATTAATTTCATATATAAATAATAATCCTATTTAATGTTGTGTACTATCAAATAATGACACAAAAAACACGTAAATTTGTTTAATTAAAAATTTCTTTATTTTAAATAAATTACATGAGGTATAATAGATAATATTATGTGTAAATGGGCTGTTTGACTTGTGATATATTCTTCCCATGGTTGGGAAACACCCTAAGGGACATGGTGTGTTTGTTTTCCATCGACATGTATGAGGTACATTACATGTACTCTAGCTACATTCCATGTAAACTAGATACATGTATTGTTTCCTCAATGACTCATAGTTTTTCTCTCCCAACATCGTGTAATAAATTCAGAACATGGCTTGGACTTCATATTTTCCACCATTAAAACATGTGGACTATACAGTGTGTAAGATATTTACACTATATGTAGTTTTTAAAACCTAATTAAGTGAACTATTGATGTAGTTAATGCACATTGAATCAATTTTTCTTTATTTATCCAAGGGAATTCAGCACAAGTACATTTCATGTACCATCAGGCTATATGCCATGTACTCTTGTGTTATCTATGTAGAAACCATGGCATCTGATGATAAAGTTTCCAAATGTTATTAATTTTAATTTAACATTTTATTTGTTATAAAAGAATTAATGAAGAATAACATAGAATAATTTAACCTTCATAATTAAATAATGAGTATGAAAAAATTTAAAACAAATAAATAATTCATATTATTGATAAAAAATTATAAATTAATTATGTGACAACTTTGATAAAAAATTAAGGTTCCAGGTGTAGTGAAAATGATTTTGATGAATATCTAACTCATCGTTTTATCATAAATAATGAATAATTTTATATGTACATAATAATGAATTTCATGAACAATTTATTTCAATTGAATATTAATTGACTTATGAATAGTGGAACAAATAAGGAGTGATCATCACATAAAATTTATAATTAATTTATAGATATGTTTTGGATTGACATTTATTTTAATTCGTTATCTTTGATGATATGGTTGATTACTCCAATTATAGAACTATTTCATTGAAGGATCCAAGGGTAAAATCCCACTATCAGTTATCCATACAAGCTCTAAAATATTGGAATTTCATTATGGAATTGATGGGTGCTAGCATGGTGGATATTGATTAATTGCATCTTCTATAATTGATCAAATCAAGAATATATTTATGGATAAAGGATTAATTAATATATCTTTAAGGCTCAAATAAGTACATGAGGAATGACACTGTTGTTCTTGAGCGGTTTATTGGGAGGTTCCTCTCTATGGGATTAAGAGAGTTATCTTATGTTTTTTTGGGAACAAGTAGTGTATATCCCTAAAAAGTGATATAACCAGGTATTTAAAGAGATAGGTTAGGGTTGGTAATTTCACAAAGACCCATATCCATTTCTTTAGTCCTTTGAAAACACTATGTCTAAAAATAATATAAATAATAATATTATTTTTTTGACATATTCAATACATATGAATAAATAAATATTATTTATTATATAAATAAAATAATAAATATTTAAATGATATTTAAAATATAAATTCTAGTTGAACCATCAAATGTTGTCCATTTATCCTCATCATTATTTATATAACCTTGAACAATGACTAAATAATTAGAAAATAAATATTACTTCTATATTCCATAATAAATATAATAAATATTATATTCCAAAAATATAAAGAATAAATATTTTTTACTATTTTACTAAAATATTTCTTTCCTAAATATGTCATCATTAAATATAGGCTATCAAACAACCTCAAATTATTATTAATCAAAAAAATAATTTTCATTTTGACTTGTTATATTCAAAATAGAATTTAACTGAGATATTGGATGCATGTTGCGTATGACATTCTTGACCTCTTTACCAGTGGTATTAGGCGGAATCTCTTAAAGTACATGGTTAGTGTCTAATAACACTCTAAAGTCCAAATATAAAAATAAGTTAATTTCTTAATGATATATAACCTCATAATAATGCACAATAAGTAATAAAATCCCATTATAATTATATCTATAATAAAGAGGTTCTATATTGGGATCATCAACCTATATGCAAGATATATCTTTATTTTACATTCAAAAAATGAACCTACCCACAATACATGATGTCCATAGATTTTGTTGTTCCATTATCATCATACATCATGATATATTTAATTTTTTAAACAATAAAGTGGGAAAATATTTTCTCAAAATATTCATTAATGAAATATCACTAATGATACACCTAATGTATCCAACATCGCTTTAAACATATATCAGCGCAGTTTTAATAAATATATAAAATTACTTGAATCAAGGTACACATTAATAATATTTCTAAAGAATATTAACCAATACATTTGTTTTTAGATAGAAATGTCTAATGGAAAATGTGAATTTAGATTTCCTATATTGAATTCATGTTCTCATAATCTCCTACTAAAAATATTACTAAGGGCGTAATACATGAAAAAGTATCTGAAGGTTATACGAGTCTCCACCCACAATGGATAATATCGATTTTTCTCCTTAAATGATATATCCCAACTATAGGATATATATTAATGAATTATGTCAGGGTACTTTTAGGTTCTCATAACAGCATTGAATTTTGACGACCTTTTAGTATAAAAGTTAATCTTATGATAATATCACATATGATTCTATGCAGAAGAAACATTATGATGTAATGATAAGTTTATCAATATTCAAAAAAATGAAAATAATTAATTAAAAAGTACCTATTAGTTAGTTATAGTGAACTGTCAATAATAGTTAATTGTAGAATGATATTTCATACAGTTTAAGGAGTGGGTATTTTTGAATATTCTAGTAAAACTTAGATATAAAAGTATGTATCATCTTCTCCCTTCTACCCACACATTTCCTTCATGACCCCCTACATATTATAAAAATATTATATCTCTAATAATCCTATACCATATTTAAAAGACCCAAATCATAAGAATGATCCCCAAATCATTCAAAACTAATGAATGTTTCTAACGGAGTTTAAGTTTTAACATGAAAATTAACAATATAATTTACCAATTTCTCAATACTCTTATCCAAAAACCAATTCTTGGATATTATTTAACACTTAAATAGACTAATTTATATCATTATTCTTTTTATAAAGGTAATGTTACAATTATGTTATAACATATTCTTTCTCATTAATTCATTAAAATATATTCATGTATGGCTATTTTTTAGTATATAGAGGAACGATAATATAACATTTTCATCATTAATGTTTAAGATAACTTAAATACTACTAAAATTTGTTTTTAAAAATTAATTTTTGTTTTTTTTATAATTATATAATTTTTTGTATTTATTACTCAATTCATTAATAAGACGATTTCTTTCTTTTGATTCAAAATCCATAAAAAATGAATATCTCATTATTCATTACAAGTCATCGTCATGAAATCCATGAAAACCCCATAAAATTCTCTAAATTAATGATAATAATAAATATCAAATCCATTAAAATTATGATATAATTAACACATGAACAAGTATAAAGGATTTCAATAATTAAACTGAAGAAAACATGGAACAAATGGAACAATTCACACCTGACGATTAATTTTAACAATGGATAATTAATTAGTTGATAATAATAAAATATAAATGTATAGAATTATGATAAATAAATATAAATGATGTTTTTCATAGATTTATAATGATATTTAATTGACTATATTTAATGTTAAATGATGGTTTACTAATAAAAAATATTAGGTAAGGGTATTTATTATGTTAATCTCCTTCCATTGAGTCAATTTTTATATTATTTAACTATGATCTTAAATGTTTGATATTTTATATCTTTATCTATATAATATTTTTTACATATATTTATTTTTAATTTATTTTTTTATAAATATTTATTTATTTATTATTACTTCATAAAAATATGATCTTTTGAAGTATAATTTTCACACTATATATTGTTTATTTATCTTCCCTTTCCATTATATTTTTTTTCAAAAAATATATATTTTGAATATTTTAAAATTAAAATATATATTCTATTATTTAACATAAATATATCCCATTCATTCAATTTAAAATTTAATTTTAATCCCCTTTTATCGAGGTGATTTAATTTAATTCTATAAATAAATGCTTATAAATTATATCATTTAACATTCGTACAGTTTGTATAATCCGATATATATTTATTATTATTTGGATTCTTTTTATTTAAATTTTGTAAAATTGATAAATTTATTAATATTTTTTTTCTTAATGTTTTTTTTTCATTATTTGAAAAATGGTATTGAAAGTGACACATATCATGGATTATATGGCAACATTACCAAATCATTATGAATATATATTTTTTGATTTATCTTCTATTTCACCTATATATCTATAATATCAATATAATATGGAATTATGTTTCATTTATCACCCTTAAAATTGACTTTAAATATTTTTTATTTTTGGAGAATAGTTTTTGGTTTTGATAGAACAATTGCGCATGCTATCAAAATAAATCCCCAATGAGTACAGTTTGGGATCTGACCATGGAGTTTTACCATAATGATATTTAAAAAACCACATTTATATTTATGAAATATTCTAATTTATATCATTATTAATTCTCGAATAAAAGTAACTATTGATTTTTTTCTGAAATTGAAAGCACAATAAAACAATTGATTAGTCAAACAATTTTGTGGTAAAGGGGAATAATCAGAGGTTGTCCATAGATTCCTTCATTATTATATTTGTTTTACATTCATATAAATAAAAAAATAATATCATTAATTCATTACTCCCCAATATTTATGTTTTTGGTCTAAAAAAACATGGGTGGCCTCTATTTCATATCAAGTGACAACTCTACCACAATGAATTGATAAAGAATGCACAAAAACTAAGCACATTTCAAAATCTTGGCACCCAGATCTAGCATATTACATTAATTAAAATACTAATATAACTTCACCAAATAAATATTATGCTGAGATAATTGAAGAGAATATATAAGACTTCAGATGAGTGAATTCAATCCTTTGATAAGTTAGGGGTGAAAATAGACTACATGAACCCTCAAATGAAACTATTTCCCCATGAAAATGAGTAAAAATGTTATCGAAATGAAATATAGGTACTTGAAAAAATCCATATATTGTAAAAGGGTTGAATCTATTGGTTATATTTCCATGAACATGGATATATAGATGTATAGAGGTAGATAATAGACAAATATACACAAACATATTACTATATTAAAATGAAACTAAAACAATTTACAACTAATTTGAATTCCCCAGGTGGAGATTCCCTTAAATTTTGTTTTCATTCACATTAAATAAGAGCTAGAATAATATCCATGATTCCTTAATATAATCTATTTTAAATCTAAGTTTCTATGATATCTTCATGTGCACATGTTCTTATTCATTCGTACAAAACATTGGTTTATCAACCTATGATCTCTTGTTTTCTCTTTATCATGGATGTAAGTCACATAAAGTGGAATTGTAAAATGTTTCTTGGATTATAATGACAATAAGAATATATTTTTTTCCTAGACTACCTTTTCCTGGTATCCACACATGTATATGGTGTAATCTAATAGCCCGTGATGAATATCATGAGTATTCTAAAGTGTCCCAAAATAGATTTGAACCCCAAATTTTTAATTTTATAGCTTCTTTAATGGTTGTATGATGGTATATTATATATACTATAAGATTAATGTTCTTAATGATATAATAATATATCACTAGATGATATAAATCTATATAGATTAACCAAGCCATCATCTTCCAAGGTATAATCCTATCACAGGTTTCAACCCCAATTGATAGAGTCTAGTATTGTGTGAAATAAGTACTTATATTTAATCCTCTAAGATATGAACATCATGTTTCAATAATTATTGAAAATAATATCAAGTGATATGCCACACTGCCTCAGATTACTAGAGAAAAATTTCCCATATTTAGATGTATGGTTCTTGCATTGTTACATTATATCACTACAAGAGATATATAATTGTGTTTGGATTGAGATATATTTACAAAAAACATGCTATGGGGTTACAGGTTCCATCATTGTGGAGTCATAAAATATATATTTTATTTCATAAAGAAAAACCATGTCACAAAAATTCACATTCTTAGTCAATGAATAAAACTCATTTTTTGACTTCCCAACACATTTATGTGCAATAATGAATTATGATTTATACCACATTGAATTCGTATTTTTGTGGTAACTTGTTTGAATATGGAATTTCATAGTTCCTAAACCTAAGAAATAATTCATAATAATAAACATCAAATAATATTTCACACTATGGCTCTACTTATACCTTTTCAATGCCCATAATCCATCATATTGATCAAGGCCACTAATCTCTTACCCTTGATGTTTTATTAGTAATTGTTAAACATTCCATTGTTTGGGTTTCCAAAGGATTGCGACGACCATTGGGGGTTAGTCTATTTTCTTACATCTTTCCAAGAAATTCATATAAAAAAGTGTTATCATTTACATTTTAATAAAAAAAATTGATTAGGAAAATAAAATCAAATTTTTATATTGATTTTCATTAAAGTATCTAACTTCATAATTTTTAAAAAATAAATTTTTATTTATAAGTTTTATCATTTAAAAGGGATACTGATATTAATTTTTTTAATAATAAGAGGAAAATTTTTAATCTCATTACTCTACTATACTATTATTGTTACACTCTTAGAAAATATCTATACTTAAGTCAATCAAAAAAAATTAAATAAAAAGTTATAATGAACTCTCATTTCTATCATATTCTCATATTTCATCTCTTATAATTTCAATACCTCTCTCATTATTCTTATTAAACTATGAATTGATCTATCTACTTACATATATATCCACATCACTTAAAAATACATCACCCATTCCTTAGAAATGTATTTTTTAAAATACTGACATCTTATTGAGCTAACAAATACTCAACATTTTTGTATAAAATGAATACATCACAACTAAATGAGAAAAGATGTGTTTAATCAAAATTTATTTTTATGGGTTGTGTTGTTGATCATGGTGGGTTGTTTGATGTTAAAAAACACAGGATTAAACGATGAGTGTGATTTATTTTAAATCAATTTAGTAATTAGATAAAAATAATTTAAAAATTACTCAATTTCTCCACACTTAAATGAATCACCAAACATAATACTTACATCAACATTATTGGTAAGTCACTTTTCAACAATAATCACAATTATATATTCTTTATTGAGTATAATTTTGTTTCCTTTTATTAGGATATTTGGATTATAATTGAATATAGCAGATGGAAAAAATCATAAAATTTATATTAGTATTGGGGTATTAAGTCATTTAATAATTATAATAAGTAATTCAATACAATCTATATTATTTCATATTTTATTTTTCATACACAAATTTCTAATATATTTTTTTAGAGATCAAGTGGGAAAAAATACATAAGAACCCATATCCACTTTTCCGTTATGGATCTTGTTTTTGAGTTTTTTTGAAGAAAAATGATGAAAGGAGGATTTTTCTTTATACATGTTATGTACTTATGAGTAAATTCCATGTACCTATCTTTCCATGTACAACCACATTTTGACTGTGTAACAGCAGAGCACATGGATATGTGGTGACCTGGAAGACCAGTAAAGTCGAGGTCTGGTTAAGGATACTACACAACATGTACTTTTAATGAAAACTACATTTACTAGTCTTTTTATTTGATAAATCGGATATGGGATGTGTCTCATATCTAAAAATTTCTTCTTCTGGTCATGGTTCGTACATTAGTGATTTAGAGTAACAAGAAAACTCTAAACCTCTGATTCTCCGTCCCAGCTCCGATTAAGACAATATTGGATGCATTGGAATCCTGTCTGGGAGTTCTCGAATCCTTTTGATCCTTTCATTCTGATTCCACCTCTAGATTGATTTATCAATGGTTGAGCATTTTTCACCTTTTGGTAGTTCTACACCGTTCTAGGCTGATTCAAGGGTTTACGATCAAGTATATCAATCATATGACATTGAGGCGGGTAGGTTGTGCCTTTTTTTGTTGTAATTTTGATTATATATGCTAAATGTTCCACATGCCCCAATTTTGGGTATTGCTTGATTTGGAATTTTGACCATGTTTTTACCTGTTATTGTTTTATTGATTGATAAAGTGTTGTTTCTTATGCATAAGGTTAGATACCTTATTTATGGGACACCCCATGGGTGTGTTTCCCTGATTGATTAATTATGGCTGTTTGGTATTTGTTTCCACTGAGGCATACCTTGTTTCCATTCCTTGTTGATTAGGATAGAGTTTGATAGATTATATGAAAGTCCTATAATATTCATTTTGAAATTTTTTCCATGTAATAGTTTAATATTACATTGGATGCTTTGATATAATACGTGCACTATTTTTACAATGGACCACGAGAGAATTGAACCAGGAAGACTGAGGGGGATTCCAGATTATTTTCATTGATATGATATGTGTGTTTTTTTTCAAAGAACTGTGAGATCATTGGGCTAGGAAGACTGAGGGTGATTCCAGATCAATTACATAGGACTGCGAGATCCTTGTTGAAGAACATTGACCAAAGGGTTATACTATGAGGGCTTTCCCAGAGGGTCGTTAATTACTGAATTGATGATACATAAGACTAATGGTGTTAGACTATGAGAGCATTAATAGAGGGTAATTTGTGAATAGTTGAATGATTATGATGCATCTGCGCAGCCAAAGCACATGCTTTGATTCAGTCTTACTTAATTGTTTATATGGCATTAAGATATGTATGTTTTGTTCCATTATAAGTGGGATATAAATCATAGGCTAGATCTCATAGTAAATTGATTCAATGAAATAAATAATTGAAAAATGAAAATGAATGTCATTATTAATAGTAGGATTATTTAATTTTTAGTACTTACTAGTTTATTGATTCATTTTTCTTATTACATACTATACATATTCACTAACAATTAGGTATAGATCTTTTGGTGGTTGCCTATTAGGAATTTTCTCACACCCTATTCAGGTCATTATTTTGGACCCAAACAGATTATATGATTACAAGCATGGATAGGGGAAATCACACTTTTTCATTAGGTACATGATTTATGTTGGAGTTGGGGAGAATGAGACCAAGATGAGGCTAGCGATGCTGCTGGAGTTTAGTTATTTATTTTGTAATTTGGTCTTCATATTTATTCCCAACATGGTGACTTGTTTGATAGTTTTCTTAAATACATATTCCATTCATCATATATATATATATATTGTGTATCCTATTGGAATTAATTCTAGTATTTTTCGGTTATTCCTATTTGGTATTGTTGCTTCCTCTATTGTTTATTATCTATTTTCAACTGTATATACTCTACCAATGAGGGCATAGTAAGGGTAGTTTGTGAATAGTTAAATTATTGTGACTTGTCTACCATGCCAAAGTACAAGCTTATATTTGGTCTTAATTGATTGTTTAGAAAGTCTTATGAGACATCTGTTTTGTTCCTTTACAATAGGGATATAATGCAAAGGATAGATCCTTGGGTTACTTGATTCAATGAAGTGGATAATTGATAAATTTAAATGAATTTCATTGAAAATAGTATTATTGTTTACTTTTGAGTACTTCCGATTTTATTACTTCATTTTTTATATTACCAGCTATATATATTCACTAATTGTTAGGTACATATCTTTTGGTAGTTTACTACTTAGATTTATCTCACACCTTGTTTAGTTCATGATTTCAGACCCAAACGTATGATATGATTGCAAGTAAGGATAGGGAAAATCACCCTTCTTAATTAGGTACTTGATTTCTGTTTGTGCTAGAGAGAATGGGTCCAAGATGAGGATTATGAAGATTCTAGAGTTTACTTGTTTCTTTTATACATTGGTTTCTATATTTCATTCCCAAACAATGACTTTTTTGGAAGTTTTATTAGATTCATATTCCATGCATCATATATATATATATTAGGCCCCCTGTTGGAATTACTTTTTGTCTTTCGTTGTTATTCCTATTAGGTTTCATTTCTTCAACTATTTTTAACTATTTTTTTCTGTTGTATATACTCTTCCAATGAAGTTTGGGGAACCATTGGGCAGAACCCGAATTTGGGATTTTAGAAAATTTCTTTCAAGGATACCTTGACATTCCACCCCCTTATAAATATAGACACACCCTTAACATTCTCCAAAATATATAATAATATAAAAAATTTATTTCAATGAAAACCCTCCCCCAAACATAAATTAAATTTTAATTCTTGTACCAAAAAATCAAGAGAGGGTTGGGAAGGTATTATCCAAATAATATAGCAACTATAAAGATAATCATGGTCGTAAATCTTATCAAAAGGAAAATAAATTATAAGTTGGGATCAAAAAGAGCATAAAAAGTTCTTTTAGATTCATGAATTTCCATTATCATTTAAAAAACTACTAAAATAATACAATTTTGAATAATTCCCAAATAATATTCTAGATTTAAAATCATGTATTAATCTCTAAAAAATTATTGATATATAAGGGGATGTTTAAAGGGTATATAATCCTCTCATATTGTGAATTTTTATCATTAGATAATATTTTATGAAAAAGAATATATATTGACCTTATGTTCATTAAAATACAAAAAACAAATAGGAATAAAAACACATTATAAATGATGTGATTTTAGATTCCAAATTAAATAATAATAGGCAAATTTAAATCTATAGTCTAAAAATGAAAAAAGTATCTTGAAAATATCAATTCTAAAAAAAACAAAAAAAATCATAATCTACCTGTAGGATACACTCCTTCCCAGATCTAAACTTATGTAAAATGATTTCTTCATTTTAGTTCATCCATAATTTTTTAAATTAAATATTATTAGTAGGCATTAAGAAGAATTACTGAGAGATACAACCGAAAAATTATTATCTTGTAAAAATTCACATAATATTCAATGAAATCAATCATTCTATCCTTCTTTAAAAACACAGATATAAAATAATACAAAATTCAAAAAACATTATAAAAATGAAAACGAAATTAATAAGGAAAGGGAAAGAAGAATTGGGTCATTTTGTATGTGTTTCTATGATTTTACTTCATATAACCACGCAGTTCCATCGGTCTTCCCTATCTGAAGGTGGATGGGGATTTTATGATAGAAACTGTTACATTGTTTTTATTTATTTTCATAAGAGAAAACTAGTTTTAGACTACCCTATGAATATAAAAACTTCCCCACCCCTACAAAAATAAAGAATTAAAATTAAGAGTGGGTGTGAAAAAAATTAAGGGGTCTCTTGACCTCTTATTGTATCATCCTATGGTTGTTGTAATCTTTCTGCTGAGTAGTTAATTGATTCACCATTTTTAAAAATATCTCTTACTATTCAATTTTCTACCACATTATTTCCTTAATGGACTCTTCCTCTTGTTATTCAGCACTTTATATTTTCATTATTCTCATTGTTAAATTTTAAATATCAAAACAGAGTGATAAAAGATAGTTCATGTAATGAAAAATCAAACAAAAGGGACTCCAAACAATGATATAATAAATTAAATAGTATGATAAGGATATTTTTCTCATCATGGATTGCCTCATGAGGTATGCTTGAGGATTATGGGAGAGATGGGTTTTCATTTTGACTTCCCACCTTTCAGTTATCATCATAAGCAATGACCATTGAAAATAGTTTCTCCTCCAATTTTTATTGTGATCGTTTATCCATCAATGAAGGGACAATGGTTTACATAGTTTTTGTCATTTCCTTTAACTCTTCAACCATAAATTATTAATTCTAAAATTATTGGTGTATAAACAAAGCACTGGATTATTAATTTTTAGCTTCATAGCTATTGGTTTGACATTATCTTGATTATATGGGTACATGAGAAGTTAATCGTGTTTTTTTTAATATTGTAATCGAATATATCCACCCATCTTTTATTTTACACTATTAGTTTATTATGTTTAATTGATTTAGATTATTATATGGGTGCCCATGGAAATTAATAGTGGATAGTGTTTTAATTTTTAACCAAGAATAAATGTCTATCATATTCTATGTGTTCATCCACTTTCTTAAACCTGGAATATAGATTATGATCCACTATAGAAAATGGTTACACACGATTTGTTATCCCAAACAAATAAAATAAATAAGTGAGATAAATGATAAATATAAAATTATAGATACAAAAATGAATATATAAATTTGGAAATTAAAATTATTTATGAAATATATTTTCCCATGTAATGGTGTTAAATTGAAGCACAAAAATTATAAAGGCTTTTAAAAAATTATTTATAAATACCTCAAGGGAATAACCCTAAAGCTGGTGTTAGGGTTATATCTTATAGATACTCACAAACATTAATATAATTTTATCAGTAGTTTATATTTTTATTATTATTAATTAATGGAAAATGGATAACATGGAAAATATTTTTAAAATTAAAACGCAAAAGAACATGAGAAGAAACCCAAATATTATTGAGAAATGAGAACAATAAAACATTGGATAAGTATTATTTCATTATTTTCTCTAGTTTTTTAAATTAATCTTAATAATTAAGTAAAAATCATTTATTGAAAACTACCTCATATTTTATTTTATGGGACATAACACATATGGGAGACCACCTATGAATATTATGCCCTAACTCTTTTATAGTAATGTTATAGTGAACATAAATCAATTGAGATAATATAAACTTCTCAACACCCATATTAACTATATGTCATTCATCCATTAGTGAAAACAATCTCATAGTATGAAAATAATCCCAAGAGAATGTAGGGAAAGGATATATGATAAGGGGATACTCAATAAGATCTTGTGAGTAGTATGGGGTGAAAAAAGGTACACCCTTAAGATACCACCTTATAATGAAAATGTTTAAAAATATTGAAGAAATGAAAGATTCAGTCTCAGAAAATTATTTAGATTACATAAGGATAAAATCCCTTGGTTACATACTGATTAACATGGACATGAATAAGCATATCGGGAGAGCGAAAATAATAATAACAAAAACTATATTGAAATGAAACTATACATATAAGGAATAAAAACTAAGCTAAATCCAAGAGATGGGGAACCCTATAAACAATGATGCCTTAATGCTCAAATAAAAACTACTCGATAATACTTTATCCCTGGATAAACTATTTGTGTTAACCACATTTTTTAGGCCTCCACATTGACATGTTCTTGTTTCATCCTCTAATTCCTTGGTTCCTCGACCAATTATCACATTGTTTTCTTATGATGGAATGCATGAAATGTGGAGTATCTTCTTTACCCAATTTAAAATAATTATGACAATTTATGTTACATTTTTTATCGATAGTACCTTGCATAGAATTCAAGGGTGAAGGGGTTCTGATCTGATGACTTGAGACAGAATTCATGTGTATTTTAAAGTGTCCCTTGATTGACTAAAACCCAAATTTAGGTATACTATAACTATGTAGAGTTATCTCATATCTATTGATATAATGTTTCATGAGGGGGTGAATTGAGTTCCAGCATTTCTCCTTCAAAAAATTTAACTTACATATTCAATTAATTTTTTTTAGTTTGTCTAACGTTCAATATTAAATTATGAAATATAAATAAAGAAAATTAATGTTAAAAACATCCTGTTTTTATAATGGTCCTAGCTTTTCAATAAACATTCCTTACTCCACTCTAGTAACACCTAATGTAGGTATAATGATTTTATTTATATACTTTTATAAGGGATATCACAATTGAGTGGATGTAGCTAATGCTTGATTTCTACTAGTTAAATTGGATTTTAACTAGAATCTCCCTCACACATACCTTTACAAATTATCATTGTAACACTAAGAATAATAATTTTTAACATAAAAGAATATAAATTAGTCACAAAGTTTTATTATGTTATGAGTACGCTATTTTTATTTAAGAAAAATAAAAGAAATTGAATCTTTTTCAGAGGAATATGGATGTGTTAAAAATGTATATCTAAAAGATATTTATACATATATTGATCTTCAAAATAATAAAAACAAGGTAAAAAATTCTTTATCTTTTTTTTTTGTTTTCAATATCACAATAAATGAATCTTGAGTGGTAACATTTATAAAGTACACAACAAAAAACATACCAGTAGATTTGTACATGTTTATGTAAATTTTCATTATCTTGTGTGTATCATTATTTTGTTTTATTAAGATGATATATAAATATAATATATTTAAATTTAATTTGTTTAAAATACTACATGATCTACTCTATGAAATTAAGAATTCTTATAATAGTTAGATACTCTAATTCTTTCTTGAAAAAATTAATTATAACGATCTACCTCAAAAATTCAAAAAACCATTATTTTTTAATGAACCATTTTTAATTTGAGTAATATACACTTGAATGTTAGTAACAGAATATTTCCACAAAAAACAATAAATTTTAAATGTGTGAAAATATTATAATAAACTCTTAATATGTAATAAAAACTTCCCCATGAAGTATATGTAAGAATAACCTTTCCCCTCTATACATAATAATGATTCTGGACACTTTATAAGAATAAGTATTCCCTTAAATATAATATGTAAGAAATTTCCATTTTAACCTTCACTCTATAAGAGCTAATCCTCAGTATAACTCAACACAAAAGAGTAAAATTCCCATGTGTAACTTTTTATATTGATATATAAGTTATTTTAATTTGGAAAAGTATTGAAATTTATTATTCATCAGGGACATCAAGTATAAATGATAGAATATATTTCACATATGTAAGAATAAATTTTTTATAAATAATATATCATACTTTTCAAACATTGATATGAAAGAATAAGTATCTATATTATTAAGATATGCAACTTTGTGAATATAAAGTACATAAGAAAAAACAATTAATCCCACTCGATACACGAGATTTAATATGTTGAATATTTATATATATATGAGTATCTTCAGTATGCATAATTTACATTATTTAGAAAAAAATCATTAACTAAAATATAGAAACTTAAAATTCATTAAGAAACATATATAGACCATTTCTCTAACATTAAAGAACTAATCAGTAACAAAAATAAGGGATATTATTAGCAAAAAATTAATTCATTTGTTATGGTAATTTTTAACATTATAAAATTCAAACAATTTCCCCTGTTTGGTAAATAAAAATTCATAAAATTTTAATATAAAAAATTATACAGATAATGTAAAAAAATAAAAAAGTAAAATTTATTGTTAATAGTATTATTCTCCCCATTTGTTGATATAAAAAAAATTGGATAATGATAATTTAAATATTACATTTTATATAATGTAAGAACTAAAAATGAGTTAATGGTGAACTGAAATCAACAATAATTAAGAATTAACTTTTATTCAACGAAAAATAAAAGTAATGAAGTCAAATGAAACATATAAATAAAAAATAAATACATGGGAAAAACAGAAATCATTTTGATTTAGTATTTGGTTTCTTAGGATCAGATGGTATAGAGTCTAAATGTTTAGGAACATCCAACTCCTCAAAAGTTATTATGGATTAGGTATGATGTTTAGGTGATGAGGATGAAGAATCATTTATCGATCCTAAAACTCTAATACCTTTAGGTTTTTTTGTATAATTTCTTAATGTTTTTGGATATTAATCATTATATTGATATCCTTCTTGAAATTTTATTATAGAGTCTACTTATCTTCTAAAAACTATACATTTCTAGGTTAAGATGAAGTTGGAGTATAACATGAAGTAGGAATTGGTTCAACAAGATTTATTGATATAAAATCATTATATGATTTTTCAATATAAAAAAGTTGTAATTTATCAATGTTTTTTAAAAACATCACTAATTTTAAATTTAGCGACCTTTCCTTAAAAACATCGCAAAATTAGCCACTTTTTTAGAAAACCTTAGTAATTTAGCCACATGTTTTTGGAACTGTCACTAAAATATATACAACCAATTCCCCACATTGATGTAAATATATATTTAGATATATATAATCATAGACACACATATATAAATATATATATATATGCACAAGTATATACACATATAGGTAAATGTATATGTATATATATATATATTTATATATATATATAAAAACCAAAAAACATATAAATATATAGATAAATAAATAAATATACATATTTTTATATATAAAAACACACATATATTTTAATTTAATAACATTTTTAAGAAAACGTGGCTATTTTAGTAAAAGAATTCCAGTATTTTCAAACGTGGATAATTATATATATATATGTGAATTTATAATTATAATTGTATATATATATAAATACTTATATATACACAAATATATTTATACACACACACACACAAAATTCTATATGAACACACACACACACACATATATGTATAAATACATATATATAAATATATATTTAAAGACACACACACACACACACAATCACACATATATATATAAACTTATATATATATATATATTAACATATATATATACACATTTATATATAATATAAACACATATGTTTAAAATAAAACCTATATATAAACTCACACACACATATAAATTTATCCATATTTAAAAATATGTCTAATTTATCACTATTTTTAAGAAAATGTGGTTATTTAAGTGACATTTTTTTACCATTTTTTTAACTTTTACAAAGTATATATATGTTTAATTATATTAATTTACACACAGTCATATATAATTTTTTAATTATATTTTTTATATATAAATTTATATGTATATATATATATAACATTCACACACAAAATATATATATAAAATATCAATTATTTATTAACTTGGATTTCAGCCCATCCTAGATTGAAAAATAGAGGTGGGTGAGTTATCAGTGGGTGATTTGTGTTCATAATACCTTATACTAGTAATAAATATTACACATATAAAGATATATATATATATATATGTTTATTTAATATTATATTTTTTATACTAAAATATATAATTATATATATAAATATATGACAATATATTTTTATTTTTAGAAATACTTTAGGTGAATTGGATGTGTTGCGTGTTTTTTTATTGAATGGTCCTACATTCGATTACTAATGGAAGAGTGTTATGTTGGGTTGGGGGGGTATATTTTGGCACGATGTCCTGTGAGCTGGAGGATCTAGGAAGTTGGCAGGGTTAGGGAATGGGAGTTCCTACAAGCTGGGACCTAAGGTATAGGTGACTAACTTTAAAAAGTATAATTTCTTTAAGAAACATACTTTTTACCCAGATGACAGGAACCATAGGGAAAAACCTTGGTCACAGAAAATTTAATAAATAAAGAGAAGTATAAGTCATATACAGAAAGTTGAAATAGTGACAAAAAATGACTCAAAAGATACACTAAGACAAGAGATCCTTCAATAATAATTTACTTTTGTGTCTACCTACCCTTCCTCAAAGATCACCATGACTTCTTAGGTGCCTACCTATTTTACATTTCTTAGGTGGCTATCGAATGCCAGTATTGTGATCCACACTTGATGAGTTTTTCCACCTTAGTATAAGGCTCAGTGTTTTACTCACAAATGATGTCTTTTTTTTGGTGTCGACATCATGTTATATTGAGTATTTACAAACTCCTTTTGATATACTTTTATTCATTAATAACTAATTAAGATATCATCTATAATGACTCTATATTTATTAGGCCCAAAGTCCAAAGGGGCATGCACATCCTCCTCAAACACCACATTCTCTATTTTTCATCCCTTAACCTTTTTGAGGGAGATTATGTTATACAGTCCCCCATAACATGTTCCATAGTGTTCTTTATATGATGCCCCATAGGATCTATAATGACCTTCCTTTTATAAGGCAAGAATGTCCTCATAGGAAAGACATGCCTAACCAGAGGTGATGTGACCTTTTATTTCTTAGGAAATACCATTTTAAATCCCACATCATTAATAATTGTTTCCTTACACTTACTTTTATAAATTAGGAGCACTTATTACCTCACGTAAAAATTAACTTCACCCTATAAAATTCCATTATAATTAGAATGACTAGACGAGGCCCCATTAACTCATGGAGTTTTAGTTCCCCTCATAGTTTGATCTTAATCCTCCACATTTGCTGCATCTTCCCATGAGACCCTGCGATGTGAGCTCAGTTCGTATTTTTTTTGTCTAATAGTAGTATCAACTGCAAGAGTATACTCCATACTAGAGATCATTACTTCAACCAAAGAGGGCCTCCTGAAATTGATTAGGCCCTTATAGTTTCTTACACCAGACCCTCCAGCACAAGCGGCCTTTAAAAAATTGGAATAGAAAGGTTCACCCTTATCGAACCAAGCCACTGTATCACCTTTTTTGTTTCCTGCATCCAAATTCATCCCATTCCATAACCTGTAGTAACTACCGGAGTTCCCTTTATTCGTACAGTTTGACAGAACTAAGTCCATTCAACATTTATCAGACTAATGTCAAATGGATTTTTAAATATCAGATTGAATTGGAATTCTCTCATATTATACCAATATATCATTACGGTGTTCGGAAACAACCATGATTATAGATATAATTAGTGAGATAGTGAATTATACCTCAATGATTAACCTTATAAACTACCCGTATTAGGTATGATCTATCTCCTGATCAGTAAAAATTTTATCAATGTTTTAAAAAATCACTAATTTATAAAAAATAGTTTTTTTATAGTGTTAGTTGTTTTGTGAAGATAAATATATCTATTGTCTATTGAAAATATGAATCATCCATGTTTATTTATTGAAATTATTAGTTTGGACTAAAAATAAATTCTAGTTGATCTCTAGAGGTAGTCAAATTATTGGGTGGGAATGTATCTAGGATTTTCTTACCTATGATCTCATATTTTTTTCAAAAGATATATTATCTGGAGATTATTTTTAATTTTTTATATTTAAGTAGAACCTCATATACATGAATTATAATGTAACTACTTTCCTTTTTTATTTCACCCTTTTCATCTCCCCCAATAAAATCAATATAGAAACTTTCATTTTTTACACCCATTTGGTTATAATATTCTTTAATGGACCATCCAAAAATTTCTTAGAGTATGATATCGTATATATATATATATTGTTCTTAGGGGTATAATTATATAAAAAACACACACCTAACACATAGGCTGGAAACGAAGGCTATAGACCCTCCTCCATTAAGGGGATACCCAACACATGAAGCCTTAATTTTTTTAATATGGATGGACCGAAAAACCAATGGGAATGAATCCCATCCCATAGAACAAAGGCTCATATTTTTATCCCTAAGGCCTAGCATCATTTCATGGCTATGTCACTGGGCTTACATCATGTTCGCATCACTGCATGCCCATATCATTCCTATGTCATCACCGTGGTCATAATTCCCCCAAATGGGGCTTACTCGGATTTGAAACCTGGTCTTTTGGATGTAGAATTATAGGTTTACCACTCAGTTACCACCCTAACTACATATCATGTTTTGAATAACAGGTAATATAGTATTATTATTTTTCATACAAATCTTACGTTCTTCGATTTATTCGTTGAATTATCAATACCTTCCATAAGCTATTTGGATAGCTCTAAATGCTTCTATAAAATTTAATAAGATTTAGGAATGCAATATAACCTAAAAAATACGTCTTTATAAAGCACAATTTCTTTACTGATTGAAATATTTTTCTATACCTGAAATGATTTTGATTCTTATTTAGATGATTCAAATTTATATTTTACCTTAGAAGAGTGTTGTTTTTAAAAATAATCAAGAAAATTTTCTCTTATAACTATTAGAATTTTAAAAAAATTATTCAAATGTTGATTTCACCATTTTAAAAAAATTATATTGACTTAACCTCTATTAGAAACTTTTGAATAGTTTTTTAAATATCCTTTGATTAGGAAAATGTGTTAAAATGATTTCTGTCAAATTAAATTAGAAAATATTTTTACACAACTAGATATTTTAAATTATAATAAATAATTTAATTTACATGATATTGGAACATTATAATGTGTCAAATATTTATCATAATATACATAGATGTATCAAAATTATGTTTTCCGGTTCTCACTTATTTGACTTCAGTAATCAGCTGCATGCTAAATTCTAGAAATTTATCTTGTGTAGTAGTATCACATTGTATTATTTTAATTATTTCAATAACCATAGCCATATTATATTATAGAATAATATAATCTAACTAATCATTAATATAATTTATCTTTTTGATAATAGAAAGTGTAACACATTCTTAAAAAGATTATTCTTTTCATATAAAATCAACATGAGATTTCATCATATCCTTAACAGTTTTTTATATAACTAAATTATACCTATCTATATTTGTTTAAAACCAATAAATTCTTGAATTTAAATTTTCATTTCACTTTTAAACTCAAAAAATTCATAATTACAAACCATTTTATATTTCAATTCCAAAATATTAAACTATAAAAATGAATATTCCATTATTTTATTCAGCTTATATATTACCACAATTAAATTAGATTTTAAATCTACAATTTAAACCAATATATTTTGAAATAAAAGTGGTAAAATATTTTGGATTTTCATCATAATAATTTTATTTTTTAGTAAATTTTTATTGAATATTATCATCTGGTACCACTTTGTTCTTGATGAAAATAGATATTCTCTTATAAACATCAGAATTTCCAGCATCTTTATTTTCTAATTTTTTATTCATAGAATTGTAACTTCCACATGAAACTTATTCATTCATATCATTAGTCTCCTATAATATCATAATAACCAATATATCATTCAAAAAATCATTTTAATTTTCTACAAAACCCATATCCACTATTTAAACTTGCACATGTGTATCCATTAGAAATTTCTTATTTTAATCAGTAGATTTCCCATCCTTAGATCATAAAATATTTGTCTATTTGACATAAATATCAATACCTATATATTCATATATATTAATTTTTTATGTAAAAATTTTATTAGTAGTTGTGGTTTCAATTTTTAAAATAATATCTTTATTTCATTATTATTTATCTTCTGTACGAATCCCTTTAATATAAGTTTCAACGATCCCAACTCTAGAAACTCATAGTTGGTATTTAATTTTTTAAAATTGGAACATGATTCAAGGAAACTCACCATGAAGGATCAATTAGTTTAATAGTCCTGGAAAACTATATTCATACATGACTTCCATATTACATTATAAGATAAAAACTCACGATAAATTTTTTTGCACCCTTGAAATTAATTCAAATATTCACTCTTCATATACTATTGAATGGAAAAAAATAAATGGTTTGCTCAAAATATTTGTAAGTGAACTGTATAATGGAAGATATCATAATTAAATAAGGAATAACTATCAAGGAAAGGTTGTTAACAAAGAAACATGTCATTTAATTAGAAACTTGAGCTCAAAATACTTCCATAGACAATATCAACATAGCAATCAAATGGATAATTATAACGGAAGTTTAAATGAAATAAATTCATAATGTCATATATTTTTATATATTTTTAAATTACTCATTCTAAGATAACATGAACCATATCATCAAGGCCTTTTCTAAATACATTTTACATACCATCAAGTCCTTGTATCAAGACATTTTCATTGCATGGGGATGTATACACTGAGAAAACCTCATTCTACGATGAGTCCTATTGATGTAGTGAGTGGATCTATATAACTATGATTGACTCATAACATTCATATTTCAAATTTATTTATGATATATTGAATCAAAAATATAATAAATCATAATATGTGTATTGAATCTAGAATATGAAACATCAATATATCTTTAATATATGAAATAACTTTCTTTATAATAATCATTTAACTAAAATCAAATATTGAAACTGTATATGTTTAAGACAACATCTAAGTAGTATAATTTATTTTTAATGCTTATAATATATTTAAAATAAGTACATTATGGAGAAAAACAATGTTCAATGAATAATTGAGAGTGATAGAAAACTCGATCATAAGAAATTGAATGATCACACAATAAGGTTTTATCCATAAATATGTGATGGATTATTGAAGAACATGAATTTATTAGAAGTAAGGATATAATGTAAAGGAATATAGTTTGAGAATGGAAATGAAAAATTCTTAAAACCTCTATAAAGTTTCATGAAATAAAATTTATAGTTCACATAAAAAATTTATTTCACCCTTTTATGTAACGCCCCGACCCCAGAAGCCCAAAGTCGATGCATTATTACATATCATTGGCATGATTACAAAAGATCAAGTCTCGAATGATCAATTAGATTAGTAGCCTTGTATGTACTAGATACATTCCTATGGTTTACATTACAACATAAAATGAAAAACTACACCAACATAGTCTCCATAGTCCACACTCATATCCCCTCAGACTATCCCTTCAGGTCAGTCATTAAATACTTCTTCACATCCTGGGAAAAATAAAACATAGAAAGGGGTGAGCTTAGATGCTCAGTAAGGATAACTATATAGCGGAAACTTTCATAAATAAGCATAAACTTAAGGCAATGTATAACTAATACAAAAGCCTTTGAAACATGCACTTCATCAGAATATGGAAAAGATAAAATCAAAGTAATTCCATTTACATATTCACATGGATATTCTACTAGTCGAATAATAACATTTAATATCAATAACCACTTTCATAATGATGGAATGCATAATTACAGACTATCATAACCACATAGTCAAGGCCTTGTGCCTAGACTACAAATAAGATTTTGTGAAAGCCTTATGCCAAGACACTAGTTTGTCTCATGAGACCTAACGCTGAATCGAGGGGCTATAGTGGGATCCACCCATCACTTACTAAGTCCAACACATTCCTCATATGAACAGGTTTAAACATAACATAAACATTCATATTAAAACTAGTATACGAAATGTAAATACTTTCTCCATAAACCATGAATGGTATAAAAATAACACATCCACAGTCAAACATTTCACAAAACCTTCAATACAATACAAAAGTTTTTATCATAATAAATCAACTTCAAATAATCTTAAAATCCATCAAAGGATGTGGACATAGAAGAAATTAAAACTATTTGAGAGAAATAACTCTTTTTGGAAATCATTTAAATGTCATATAATTATAAAAGAAATAATTTTCTTTGAAAATATTTTTATAATATTGTAAGGGAAGATTCGATGATTTTATAAGGGTGGAAAATAGCCTCCCTCGTTGTATAAGTTAAGAAAAAGACATTCTTACCTTAATTTTGACGAAATGGTTAAAAACGACCTTGTTTAGAAGATGATGGAAAGATTCCATTATAAACATCTTTTAAAAAGTCAAACAAGGTTATAAATGACTTTAACCCATATTATATAAAATGGTAAGAATGTTTTGAAATACATTTTTAAGAAACATGGATGTGGATGATAAAGAGGCTCTAGTAGATACTTATGTAAAAAAACCTCGGATAATAAAGATATTTTGAAATTAACCCTTATCTTGTAATTTTGATTGGTAGAGGTTAGGTTAACCTCCTGTATAATGGTTAAATAATTTTTATTAAATTATAAAATAAGAATATACATTAATATGATATCATATATGATCTTTTAATATTTCTTTATTAATAATATCTTAGTATTATCGTTGTTTCAGGTGTTAACGGACTCATTTTCCTTTGTATGATTTGTTATGTGAGTCATATTTTTTATGAATGGTATTTATATTATTCATATCCAGAATGATATCAAGTCTTTAAACATTATTCTTAATCATAAAATGAAAATTAGTCTTGAATGGATACGATGGGGAATGAATCTCATCGCGTTGGTGGAGACGGTAATCTGTACGTGCGCACGAGCGACAATATCAATATTTTGATATTAATTTATTATATAATTGGATGTTATTTCATATATACAGAATAATTATCATGTTATATTTATTATTCAAATAAACTATACATCATTATTATACCCATCCAAATAATATTGTATTGAATAAGAACTACACCACAACGTGGAGACTGGAAGCCGTACGTACACACGTATGGTGACATGTCATTAAAAGGATGGATAAAATAATTAATATGGCTGTACCATATATATAATAACATCACATTATATATAATATACCGTATTTATTATTTTTGAATAGAAACAACAAAGAAAGGAGAAGTGGAAGAAGAAAAGAACTTGAAAAAGGTGAAGAAATATTTACCTCTTCTTCGAGTTCTTCCATTTTAATTGATCAAAGGGATCCTTAATATGGATTTCTAACTAAAATAATACATCTAAAATGAAGGGAAGACAGTTAAGGGGGTATTTGGGCAGGTTTTGGCTGATCAAAAAGGCTTTGAAGGTGGTAATTAGAGAGAAGGGGGAGTGCCCTTTTACAAGAGGAGTGAAGGGCACCTTAGGAAATGCTAGAAATATTATTTTATAATAAATACAGTTTCGGTTTCTAATGGGTAAAAAGTGGATTATTTAAAGTATAATGTGGTTATGGGTCGAAAACCACTCAACCAATAGGCTTTAGACAGGTTTGGTTCACTATATTAACCTTATCTTTTAGATTTAACTCTTAGTTAAATAGTTTGACAAATACCCTGTCTCTTTGTATTTTTATATTATATGGTTAATAAACATACTATAAACTTCCAAGAGAACCACAAGTGGTTCATTAATGATACACCTATCATTATATAATTAATTTTTCCAAACATTAGACTTTTTGGAATATTATATCAATTAATAATATAATATTAGTTTTAAAAACACTTATATGTCAATTTTGACACTATTTAATAATTGATTTTTGATAAAGTCTTACAAACTTTATTAATTCAAAAAAAATTATTTATTCAATCCTAACATGAATTATTAACCTATTAAATTTGTGTATGGCATCAAAACGTTCAAATTATATTTATTTTAACATTTCTAATACCAATTATTTTATTCTTTCATTAATAAGGAAAATATTGCATCATCATTATGTTATAAATAAATTTAATTATTCAATGTCTAAACATTATAAATAAAATACCATTATTTAGGAAATATTTTATATTTTTAATTAATATTTATAGTTTAATAGATAACATGTATAACCCTATGTAAATTGTTTTTTACTAAAAGATATATCCTTATGTCATTTTTGTATTTACTTTAACTTAATTTTTATAAAGATTCATTATCACATAAAAGTGGCTCCATGGGGTCAAAAAATAGACCCAAAGATTCCCATTGTCAGACATGAATCTTCCCATATAGTTAAGAAACCTTTTAGATTAATTTAATATTATTATAATATTATTGGTTTACCCTTATTTACCAGATTTAACCTTTAACCATGCTAAATAAAATATTTACCAAATTAATTATTTGAAATTTCTAAAAAAAAAGGTTAACTATTTACACACTTTGGACATCCTAATTATTAAATATGGAATTAATTTTCCTAAATTAAAAACACATAAGTGGCAGAAATTAATTTAAAATCAATTCCCGTTGTCAAAACAAAAAAGATTGTTTTTAAGAAATAATAAATATCAAAAGGTTGATAGTTGCTTATGTTCAATTTCAAAGTGAAATTACTTAAAATTACCATAATTGGATTAAATAGTAAAAATATAATCTAATTATAATTCCAACCCATTAAAATGTATAATTGAAAACTATATATTATTTTGATTCAAAAGTAGTTTTTAGTTAAAATATAGTATTTTTCACTATTCACCCAAATATGAAAGTTATCAGAAAAACACAAAATATTTATTGATACTAAATTCTTATGTCCCAATTCCAAATAAAAAGTTTATTTTTTCAAATCTTACATATCGAAGTTTCAAATATTGTATTTAAAAAAATGGTTCTCCATTAAAAGGCGGTAAAATCTCATTTTTAAAAAAATACTTCTTTTATCTAGAAAAAAAATTAATTTGTTCTTACATTATGCCTAAGAAACTCATGATATGGATTCTAAAATTATAATTATTATATAAAGTTCAAACTTCAGTTAATACTATTCATAACCACTTTTGAACGGCTAGTTTGGTAAGTCATGGTGCGCTTGAACTCAGGGTTGCGTGTAGTGTAAGTTATTGAATTACATTAAAGAAATAATGTACTATGAAATCTTGGGGTGTTACATTATTCCATCCTTCAATAAATTTCATCCTCGTAATTTGAAATTGTTCTTCGAAAATAAAAGGTTGAAAATTGATAATACCTTTGTGAGAAAACCCACATTAGAAATTGGGTTAATAAAATTTAGTATAAATAAGAGGGAAAGGGGAATGAAAAAGTCACCACAAAATTATGATCTCTATTAGGAGAAAATTGGTTGAAATTAGAGACACATAATTGGAGGAAAAACGTAAAAATTTATAGTGAGATACTGAGGTCATCAGTCACAAAAAATTGTAGAATTGGGGGCCTCAAAGTCATAAATCTATGATGATTTAAAATATCATCGGTTCAACAAAACATATGGTATTAGGATAACACATTTTTTGGTTTATGATCCCTTACCTAAAGTTTAAGAATTAATTTTTCATAGAATAAGAGAAGAATATATATATATATAAACACTTGATAGGTAGAGTTCCATCCTTTACCTAATTTCTACCACAAACTCATCTTTCACTCTAAAAGATAATAGAACTTAAAAAAAATATATTAATCCTATTTGTATAGGGTTCCAAAAAAATGAATTTATAATTCATCTACCAAACCTTTTAAAAAAACTACATTATTTAATCTAGGACATCATGTGGTCCAGTGGTAGGTGATACACCCTTGTCTCCCTTCGGTTGAGGGTTCAAGTCACACGACCCTGCCGGTCATGACGGGTTGCGGCCCGACCTTCATGATGTCCTTTTTATGGAAATCCAAAAATAATCTCAAACAAGAATTATCCAAAATACTTCTGTCCAAAATCACAGCCCAATGTTTATAAGGAAGGTAAACACAATGAAGATCCTCTTTACCACGTAATAACATGTGAACACCATCATCATGTATTATTTTAAAACACTAAAACATCCTGAATTACCATAAAAACTTATTGATTACATTCATTCTCCCTAATTCCTTATAGAGTACGAGATATACTCCTTCTATCCAAAAATGTTGTAAACTCCAAAAATGATTGAATATACAAATCATTTATTAGTTTCAAGGTAGTCAAGAATATCCAATATAATTTATCCAAATCAATCTTGTATTATTCCAAAATCACTACCTCAGTATCAAAACATTATTATGGTTTATCTTTCTCTCAACCATATATCTTCCAAAAAATTGACCTGCTATTGAGTCACTTTTCTTGGTTCCACACAATCTCATGTCCTTAATGAAATAGTATTGTAGTACAATCCTTATATACTCCACAATTCTTATAACATGTACATCATTAATACAATACTCAAATGACACAATACTTTAATAAAAACATAATAACTCTTAATCATTCCTCTTCATCTTTGGTAGTACCATAACTTGATTATTATCCAATAGTAGTATTTGGGGTATAATTTGATGATTTGGACATTGATTCGCATAGTGTCCCAACTCATTTCAGATGAAGCATTGTATATTTGAAACTTTTTTCTTACCCTTGAAATCGTGTAGTTGGTGTCCTTTTTCTCCACACTTATAACAAACTCTCATTTCCATTAAGAATTTACCAAGGTGATTCTTTCCACAATTATAACATATAGGAAAATTCTTCTTTTCCCTCTTCCCTTTATTCATCTTTCTCTCTTCTATCCTTTTCTTCTCTTGCTTCCCTTCGAAGCCATAGGACTCAGAGAATTCTTTACTTATCCTATTAATACATGATATTATTTCTTCATATGTTTAGAATACATGGTAGACTATTTCCCTTCTCAATGTTGGCTTAATACCATAAAAGATATGATCCTTCTTACTCATTGGATCATACGTATTGCTGGAGTTCACATTCCTTCTACTGGGAACCATTTCTATACAATGGCATACACTAGGTCAGTTTATGAATTGCAATGAATAATTTCAAACTTATAAAATACCTAATGTAAATTAAACAGTTTATGGATATAATCCATAATCATAAAAACATTTTCATTGAGGAGGTATATACTCATAAACCCTTCATAGTGGTTTGTAAAGAAAATGAGAATTATCCTAATCATATCCCCCTGGAGTGTCGTAACCAAGAGTGGAACAAGGCCTGTTGTCATGCACCAGTTCTAGTTCGAGTCTAGATCATAGCGGTGTTTTCATGTTTTACCCCTAGGTACATCTGTGCTAGAGCCACCTCTACCTGCTTGTATCCAGACAGGGATGTATTTTTTTGGAAAAATGAAAAAATATCTACAGTACCAAAATTCTAGGATGTTCTACTATACAGATCCTCAAAGTATATCATAAGGCTATGTTCTCTAATCAGAGTTTATCTAAATATTGTTTCCAAGGTTTTTACTAAAATTCCTCTGATTCTAACTGTAACACCCCAACTGTAGAAGCCCAGAGTAGGAGCATTATTATGTATCATTGGATTGATCACAAAAGATTAATTCTCAAAATATGGATTAGTTTAGTAGTCTTATAAGTACTAGATACATTCATAAGGTTTACATTACATCATAAAATGAAAACTAAACCAACATAGTCTCCATAGTCGACACTCATATCACCGCAGACAATCTCTGCAGGTCAGTTATAAAATACTTCTTCACATCCTAGGGAAAATAAAACATAGAAAGGGGTGAGCTCAGATGCTCAGTATGGATGACAATATAACGGAAAATTTCATAAATAAGAATAAACTTTTAAGGCAATGTATAACTAAAACAAAATCCTTTTAAACTTGAACTTCAGAATAATATGGAAAAGATAAAATCAATGTAATTCCATTTACTTATTCACATGGATATTTTACTAGTCGAATAATCATATGCAATATCAATAACCACTTTCATAACGATGGAATGCATAATGCCAGATTATCATAACCACACAGTCGAGGCCTCATGCCAAGACTACAAATAAGATTTTTTCAAGGCTTTATGCCATGACACTAGTTTGTCTCATGAGACCTACTGATGCATTGAGGAGCTATAGCAAGCTCCACTCATCACTTACTAAGTCTAATGCATTCCTCACATGAACAGGTTTAAACATAACATAAACATTCGTATTAAAACCAGCTTACGAAATGTCAATACTTTCTCCATAAACCATGAATGGTATAAAAATAACACATCCATATTCAAACATATAAAAAAACCTTCAATAAAATATAGAAGTTTTGTATCATAATAAATCAACTTCAAATAAGCATAAAATCCATCAACGGATGATGACATAGATGAAATCAAAACTATTTGAGAGAAATATCTCTATTTTAAAATCATTTAAAAGTCACATAATTATAAAATAAAAAATTTATTTTGAAAAAATTATTATAATATTTTAAGGGAGGATTCGAAAATTTTATAACGGTGAAAAATAGCATCACTCACTGTATAAGTTAAAACAGACATTCTTACCTTAATTTTTTTCGAAAAGGTTAAAAAAGACCTTGTTTGGAAAGCGACAGAAAGATTACTTCATAAACATCTTATAAAAAGTTAAAAAGGTTATAAATGACTTTAAATCATAGTATATAAAATGGTAATAATGTTTTGAAATACATTTTTAAGAAACATGGATGTGGATGACAAAGAGGTCCCAGTAGATACTTATGTAAAAACAACCCCGGATAATAAAGAGATTGTCAAATTAACCCTTACCTTGTACTTTTCTTTGGTAGAGGGTAGTTTATCCTCCTGTATAATGGTGAAATACTTTTCATTAAATTATAAAAGAATCATATACATTAATATGATATAATATATGATCTTTTAACATTGCTTTATTAATAATATCTTAGTATTATCATTATTTCGGGGGTTAACAGATTCATTTTCCGTTGTATGAAATGTTATTTGAGTCATATTTGTTTTTGATGGAATTTATATTATTAATATACATAATTATATCAAGTATTTAAAAATTATTTTTAATCATTAAATGAAAATTAGTCTTGAATGGATACGATGGGGAATGAATCTCATCGCGTTCGTGGAGATGGTAATCCGTACGTATGCACGAGCAACACTATCATTCTTTTGATATTAAAATCTTATATAATTGGATGTTATATCATATATAAAGATTAATTATCATGTTATATTTATTATTCACATCAATTATACATCATTATTATACCCATGCAAATAATAATGTATTGAATAACAACTACACCACAACATGGAGACGGTAATCCGTACGTATGCACATATGGTGACATGTCATTAAAAGGATGGATAAAATAATGAATATGGTTATACCATATTTCTAATAACATCACAGTATATAAAAGATAATAGAGTTATTAATTTAGAATGTAAACAACAATGAAAGAGGAAGTGGAAGAAGAAATGAATTTGAAAGAGGTGATGAAATATTTACCTCTTCTTCGGGTTCTTCCTTTTGATTTGATCAAAAGGGCTCCTTAAGTTGGCTTTCTGACAAAATTAAGGACTCTATGATGAAAGGAGTATAGTTGAGAGGGTATTTAGGTAGGTTTTGGCTGAGCCAAAAGGCTTTTAAGGTGTGAATTAGATATAAGGGGGAGTTCCCTTTTTTAAGAGTGAAGGGCACCTTAAAAAATGCTAGAAATATTATTTTATAATAAATTAATTTTCGGTTTATAATGAATAAAAAGTAGATTCCTTGAAGTATAAGGTGGGTATGTGTTGAAAACCACTCAACCAATAGGTTTTATCGAGGTTTGGGTCACTATATTAACATTATCTTTTAGAATTAACTCTTAGTTAAATAGTTTGACATTCACCATGTCTCTTTGTATTTTTATATTATATGGTTAATAAACTAAATATAAACTTCCAAGAGAACACCAAGTGGTTCATTAATTATACACCTATCTTTATATAAGCCATTTTGCTGAACCTTATATTTTTTGGAATATTATATCAATTAATAATATAATATTTGTTTCAAAAACTCTTTTATGTCAATTTTGACACTATTTAATAAATGATTTATTTTAATGTATTAAAAAAGTTATTAATTCAAATCAAATTAATTTATTAAACCCTATAATTTCATATTAACCTATAAAATTCGTGTATGGCCTCAAAAATTTCAAATTATATTTATTTGAACATTTATAATACCAATTATTTGATTCTTTTTTATTAAATGTCTAAAAATTATAAATAAAATAAAATTATGTAGGAAATAGTTTTATATTTCTAATTAATGTTTATATTTTAAGAGATAACCTATATAACCTTATGTAAAAATTGATTTACTAAAAGATATATGCTTATGTCATTTTTCTATTTACTTTAACTCAATTAATATAAAGTGTCATTATAACTTTCAAGTGGCTCCATTGGGTCCCCAAATCGACCCAAAGATGCACATGGTCAGCCATGTATCATGAAATATGGTTAAGACACATTTTAAGGTAATTTAATATTATTATAATATTATTTTTTTACCATTATTTACCAAATTTACCCTTTAACCGTGGTAAATAAAATATTTACCGAAGTAATTATTCAAAAGTTATAAAAATAAAAGTTACCTATTTACACAATTTTTACCTCTTGATTCTAAATATTGAATCAATTTTTCTTAATTCGAAATAGAGAAGTGGCAGAAATTAATATAAAATTAATTCCCATTGTCAAAACAAAAAGTGTGTTTTAAGAAATAATAACTATCAAAAGATTAACACTTGCTTATGTTCAATTTCAAAGTAAAATTACTTACAATGACTGTAATTGGATTAAATGGTAAAAAAATAATCTAATTATAATTAAAATTCATTAAAATTTATAATTAGACACTATAAATTATTTTGATTAAAAAAGTTGTTTTCAGTTAAAATATAGTATTTTTCACTATTCACCCATATATGAAAGTTATCAGAAAAACCCCAAAAATTTATTGATACTAAATTATTATGTCCATATTATAATTAATAAGATTATTTTTTCAAATTTAATATATAGAAGTTTAAAATATTGGATTAAAAAATTGTTCGCCATTAAAAGGCGGTAAAATTGCATTTTTTGAAAAATACTACTTTTATCTAAAAAAAATGAATTTGTTCTTACATTATGTCTAAGAAAATAATAATATTGATTCTAAAATTATAAGGATTATATAAAGTTCAAAATTCAGTTAATACTATTCATAACCGCTTTTGAACGTCTAGTTTGGTAAGTCATGGTGTTCTTGAACTCAGTGTTGTGTCTGTGAAAGATATTAAATTACATTGAAAAAAAACTTACTATGAAATCTTGGGGTGTTATATTTTAGAAATTAATAAATTTTCACTTTAACATAAAAATTAAAAAATCCATGATTCATAGAATAAGATTATTATTTTAAAAAACATGGAAACATTAATAGGAATATAAATAGAGAATAACGGTCAAGGAGGTGGAAAAATAGATTCATGTAGTTTTGGATTAAATGTACATTCAATTCCCATTATCAAAAAAAACACAAGATGTCTTGTTCATAAAACCTTAAAATGATTCCTTTTAAACATATATAAATAACACCAAAGGTGGAATAAAAATAAATTTTTCAATCATTTATAATAATATAAAAACCTCAATGACATAATTAAAGTGATTTGGATTTTAGAAAAATTCCAAACCTTAAATAGGAAATAAGAGTAGTTTTTTCATAAAAAAATTCTTTCAATCATTGAGTAACAAAGTGAGGATAAATTTGATGAAAAAAATAGTAACCCCATAAATAACTAGATAATAATAAAATAGTTTTTTAAGACAATAAATTTCATATAATCCTTAAAACATAAATTTAAACATTAATAATCAGAATAAGAATGTGGCTGTAAAAAAATCTTTACTCCTTTTATAACTATAGAATCAAACACCCTTAAAATATAAAACCTAGATAAAAAAATATAGTAAAATAAATAATTAATAACTAAGGGTATAATATTTAAAATGTAAGTGTATACTCCATATAAATTAATTTATATGTATAATATAAAATATTACTCAATGAAGTTGAATTGAGATGAAGACTACTTACCTTAGGTTCCTCATTAGTCGAATGTGTTATATCCAAGTGAATAATGAATTTAAATATATTAAGTACATTAATAAGAAAAATATATATCTATATTTCATTCTTTGAGTTTCTGTTATGATCACTTTGCATCCATTCATTGTATATTTCTTTCTTAAATTTAGTAACTATGGATCATTAATCAATTTTCCCAAAATTACTTCATTATATTGACTATGGTTAAAGGTTTAATAAAATTGTTCCATAATATAAATAATTTAAATAATGTAATAAAAATAATTGCTATAGATTTTATTAAATTATTGAATCATTCATTCAATGTGTTAATATAAAAACTAATCACGTCACTTTGGGGATGTCGTTGTCCAGACATACGCACAAGTGACATTATCATTTTCCAATGTTTGGTGTAGATAAAAATTTGGGTGATATATTATATTTATAGAGTCATAATTATTTCATAAATATCATAGATATTAAATAATTACATCTATTTAACCATCCAAGTAAAGCGATGATGAAAAACATTTACACTATTGCGCGATGTTGGTAGTTCGTACGTACGCACGTTTTTTTTCATTTTCTATATGATGGAAAGGATATATAAAATGGAAATACAATTAATATACAAAAATATGGTAAATATAATTATTTAATATTTTAATATGGTTTTCAATATTTTTGATTCTCGCTCAAATTTACCCAAGAGATGAAGGTAGAACGGTCCTTGTAGTTTAGCTTGGGTTGTCGAATCCACAGAGACCTAAGAAGTAACCTATAGACACGTACATTCTATGGAATGTTTTTGGATATGAAGTGGCCAAATTGGGTTGATTTTATATGGGTTTAAAGGAACTCTAAGATACTTAAGTGAATTAAATTTAAAAGAACGAGTTGACCCTAGGTTATCGCTCGGGGTGGATTGGACGTAATTCCTTTTTAATGATTTCAATTTCATATATTTGAGATGGGTTCATTTAAGGAGATAAAACAACATCATCACTTACTTGTTTAATGCATGCAACCTTTAATAATAATCACCTATATACTTGAAGGATCAAAGTTTTGAGCACTTCAAGGTAAAGGTTCGTATTAGCACTTAAAGTGTGTGGCCTTAAATTCAACAAGGACGATGGAGTTTAAAAATCATCAAATAAAAATCTCAATTAAAGAAGTGATTATACATTAATGAGGTGATAAATAACATCCAATCCAGCCCCTTACTAATCTTTTGGATCAACCCATAAGTGGGATAGCCCTCCATTGATTATATGGTTTCAATGGAAGCGGAAAGTAGACTAATGATGGAGGAAATGGAGAAGTAAAAAAACGCAATAAAATAAAAATCACTCCACCGTTGTGTGATAATCTCACAAGGTTTGGTATTAAAAAGTTCACACCTTGAACCAACGGTATCAAAGTTATAAGGAGAAGAACAGAATAATAACATATGAATAACTTTTATTAAGAAACAAGGATAAATTAAAACAACTTACATGTGAAGGAAGAACATTACAAAGAGAAATTGGCAGCATAACATTAAGATGAAAACAAGCTCAAAGATTCCAAAATACTCCAACACCACTGCCTTAAATAGTCATTTTGAGCCCTTGGGTCAAGCCACCAACAGTACAAAGCATCTCAATTAATTTTGGTAGGCCATAGGTGGTGGAAATCTTGTGGAATTTGGACTTTTCCACATTTGACCCGAGGTGGCAGCCAGATTTCATCTACCAAACAGACGCGTTTGGATTACCTTCTAGATGGCATCATAAGAGTGGGCCATAGAAGAATAAAATTGAGCCCCGTATGTCATCTAACCTTCTGTCAAATTTGGGCCCATTTGGAGTTTTGGATTCCGAGATATGATCAAATTAGTGGGCTGTTTTTCTCGGTCGCAGAATCTGACCCAGAATTGTATCTTTAACTTGCGGCGGCTAAATAACCACAATGGAGGCCGAATTAGCATTAGATCCTAAATCGTGATTTGTTAATATACATGTCTTCTATCACCTTAAAAAGGTTGGGATTAATTGGGCCTGTATGTTGGGCCCCACATCCTCATCAGTGGGCTGGTGTCCAATCTGCCTTCTCCAGAATTGCTTCCTTTCATTTCCAAATATCTCCATTATCCTCCATGAATTCTCCACTGAACCCTGAATCAAACGTGTTCATATTTATGTGTAGATCAATTTAAAAAAATATCAAATTAAAATATGTATAATTAGATTTCTTAAAATCAGATGAATCATTGGGTACTTTAAATGATGTTAAAAAATGTACCACATAATAGTGCATTTTAAGAAGGTATTACAATCATAATGTGAAATGATGTTCAAAGTGTAAAATGCACTAAAATGGTGTTTATGAATAATAACGAAAATGAATATTATATATATTAACAATGAATATTAGCCTAATTTAGTGGTTAATCACACCCCCCAACTTGAGTTTTTCTAGTCCCTAGCAAAATATATCTCAACAATATGAAATTCGAATTCCCTTTTCCAAAAAACATTTTAATACACAATGATCACCAAAAAACCTTATACCAAAAAATCATGAAACCCATCAAGATATTTTAATACAAGATAGTTTCATAAGCATATTTCAATCCCAAGCCCATTCTTTTGTTCAAATTCATTTCCATATTTCATCCAATATCAATTAAGTATGAGGATGTGTTGTGCATCACAATAGACATGGGGGTTCATCTTTATTCAAGGGGGAAATTACGTAAGCGCTAGGTGTAATCACATTTCAATATTAAGATGAGTATTCATTTTTTTATAATTTTTGTTTTTTTTTGTTTTTTAAATTTTTCCATTGTAATTGAACTTGCACTCAAAAGAGTCAACCCCTGTAGCGAGACATTGCCAATGACTCCCAGGCTCAAAGACCTTAGGGCACCAAGTGAAGCCCACATACTCGGGAATCATCTCGAGTTAACTCAGTCAAAAACAAATTCAAATTTTCAAAAATAGAGATAAAATTACTAACTCTGGGCCAGACAACTATGGAGTCACGATCCCCAAGTGCCGAAAGCCACACATTAGGTCATTTCATTGCTCTACGCGCAATTTTTTTGAATATTTTTTTTGAATACTCATATTAAACTAAAATGATCACCAAACCTATGATATTTATTTAGGGGACCCCATGAACTCAAACTAATACCCCACTCTCCAAAGGACGTGCATTGTGATCTTTTTTTATTTGGATGAAAATATAGATGATTAAATATCACATTAGACAGCCACACTTTCCAAAATCTCTGCTCATGAAATTATACAAGGATTAAAATCAGAATCAGGGCATGCTAAATTATTTGATAATCAGTTTCAAAGTGTGCAATGTGTATTACCATGTTCAAAGTTAAAGTAATTTTTCCTTCCATTTATACTTTTTTTTTCAAATCATTCATTTTTTTTGACACAAAAGCATTTTATTTTATTTTATCTCCCCCCAACTTAAAACAACACTGTCCCCAGTGTTTGAAGAAATGAAAATTTAGAAGAAGTAGAGGCAGATAATGGAAGTTCAAAAAGGAAATTGAAACTGAGGATCATGGAATGAAATCACCTGGTGGTTGAAGTTGAAGTTCTTGCTGCTCCAAATTAGTCCTTTGATCTATTGGGGGATGTAGGCACCTCCCTGATTGAACATGTATCACCCAAAATAGTTCCTAAGAAAAAATAAGAACAAACCAGACAAAACAAACAACAAAATGACTTATTTAATTCCATGTATCATCATTTTTATGGTTTTTTCTGTTTTTCTATTTTTTTTTAAATCAAACTAATGATACATTGTCTTCTTTTAATTTTCTGGGTAAGGTATTACTCATGGATCACACCGCGTGACACGGATGAATATGATGCTCCCCTTTCATACCCATCCATACTTATAATAGAAGAACAGGTCAATAGTCTTTTTTTATTAAATATCAAAATGATTAATGAAACCTATTTAACATATAAATTTTATTATAACAATAAACTTATTGGAAACATGGAAACCATGGGTTTCCTCCCATGCAGCACTTTGCTTAACGTCATTAGCTCGACTTGAACCCCCCAACTTATCCAATACCAACATTAAACATTTTAAGGATTACATGTTTCACCACTTATACTATGTTGAGATTGATTCTATGTTTAGAATCTTTTTCATGCACAAACCTCTGTTCTAAAATGAGCAGGTAAATCCAAGGAATATCATAAATGATGGATTCAATTTCTTTTGTAGTATTTTCTAAGGCATTAAGAATAATTACCTCTTTATTGGTTTTAAGATAAGAAATGGTGACAAATGGAAGTCTTTGGGAATCCCCAATGAATGGAAACTTAAGGGTGGATGGAAAGTCCTTTTGTTCACGTTCAGGTAGGCTAAAACTTTCAAACATAGGTTGGGACATTGAATTGAACTCAGTTTCATTTTCAAAATTTCTTAACATAATTGGTTCCTTTTCAATAGAAGATTCAACCACCAAATTAGAATGATCAGTTTCAAGAATGGGTATGGACTCAAAGTTTGTGATTTATCTTAATGGTTCAGTGATTTGTGTTTTTAAAAATTCATCAATAGAGTTATACTTAGGAGACTCAATCCATGATGTCAAATTTTCCTCTTTTGAATACAAAAAGTTAATTTCCTCCTGATTTAAATACCCTTCAAAAATTCCCTGATCCTCTTCATCTATCCCAAATCCAAAGGTTGGTTCTTCAATAAATTCATGAGAGGCTTGTGGGAAACTAGACACTTCACATATGGTTATGGAAGGGACAGTTTTTGTAGGGATGGGTTCCTCACAATTTTTAATGATTTTCAGTTCTAACCTCAATGATGAAACCTCAAAATTCATTATTTCCATTTGTTGACACAATTCTTCAAGTAATGGTTGTGGATCATGATGGGTAAGGGGTTTAGAAAGATGGTCTATTCCAGGTGGATAATTAAGTTGTTGGAATTGCACAGGAGGGTGCTCAGATTGGTCTTGTTGGGATTGGAACTCAAAATATGTTGGAATATTTTGTGGAGAATAGGAGTTAAAACATTGTGTCTCAATCGGTTTTTGGTCATCCCACCAGTATAAACTAGGATGGTCATTGTACATCATAACTGGTGTGGGGTAGTCAAAGTAGGGAGAGGTTCCCCATGTTTGGGTTTGTTCAAAAGGGATTTCCATTAGAGTGAAATAGGGGATGAGAATAGGAAATTGGGGTGAGAAAAAGATGCTAGTTTCTAAGATAACTCACTAAGGTCCCCGGAAACGGCGCCAAAATTTGATTCTCGCTCAAATTTACCCAAGAGATGAATGTAGAACGGTCCTTGTAGTTTACCTTGGGTTGTCGAATCCACAGAGACCTAAGAAGTAACCTATAGACCGGTACATTCTATGGACTATTTTTGGCTACGAAGTGGCCAACTTGGGTTGATTTTAGATGGGTTTAAAGGAACTCTAAGATACTTAAGTGAATTCAATTTAAAAGAATGAGTTTATCCTAGGTTATCGCTCGGGGTGGATTGGACGTAATTCCTTTTTAATGATTTCAATTTCTTATATTTGAGATGGGTTCATTTAAGGAGATAAAAAAACATCATCACTTACGGGTTTAATGCATACACACTTAAATACTAAACACCTATACACTTGAAGGATCAATGTTTTGAGCACATCAAGGTAAAGGTTCGTATTAGCACTTAAAGTGTGTGGCTTTAAATTCAACAAGGACGATGGAGTTTAAAAATCATCAAATAAAAATCTCAATTAAAGAAGTGATTATACATTAATGAGGTGATAAATAACATCCAATACAGACCCTTGATACTCCCTTGGATCAACCCATAAGTGGGTTAGCCATCCATTGATTCTATGGTTTTAATGGAAGCGGAAAGTAGACTAATGAGGGAGGAAATGGAGAAGTAAAAAAAAACGCAATAAAATAACAATCACTCCACCGTTGTGTGATAATCTCACAAGGTTTGGTATGAAAAAGTTCACACCTTGAACCAACGGTATCAAAGTGATAAGGATAAGAAAAGAATAATAACATAGGAAGAACTTTTATTAAGAAACAAGGATGAATTAAAACAACTTATATGTGAAGGAAGAACATTACAAAGAGAAATTGGCAACATAACATTAAGATGAAAAAAAGCTAAAAGATTCCAAAATCCTCCAACACCACTGCCTTAAATAGACATTTTTGAGCCCTTGGGTCGAGCCTCAAACAGTACAAAGCATCTCAATTAATTTTGGTAGGCCATAGGTGGTGGAAAACTTGTGGAATTTGGACTTTTCCACATTTGACCCGAGGTGGCAGCCAGATATCATCCACCAAACAGACGCATTTGGATGACCTTCTAGATTGCCGCATCAGAGTGGGCCATAGAAGAAGAAATTGGATCTATAGAAGTAGTATAACCTCCTATAAAATTTGGGCCCATTTGGAGTTGTGGGTTCCGAGATATGATCAAATTAGTGTGCTATTTTTCTGGGCCACAGAATCTGGCCCAGAATTGTATCTTTAACTTGGGGCGCCTAAATGACCACCATGGTGGCCTAATTAGCATTAGATCCTGAAGAGTGATTTGTTCCTATACATTTCTTCCAGCATTGAACGATGTTTGGGATTAATTGGGCCTATATGTTGGTCCCCAAAGCCTCATCAGTGGTCTGGTGTCCAATCTGCCTTCTCCAGAATTGCTTCCTTTCATTTCCAAATATCTCCATCATCCTCCATGAATTCTCCACTGATCCCTGAATCAATCATGTTCATATTTAAGGGTAGATCAATTTACAAAAATATCAAATTAAAATATGTAAAATTAGATTCCTTAAAATTAGATGAATCATTGGGTATTTTAAATGATGTTCAAAAATGTACCACATAATAGTGCATTTTAAGAAGGTATTACAACCATAATGTGAAATGATGTTCAAAGTGTAAAACGCACTAAAATGGTGTTTATGAATAATAAAGCACATGAATTTTATATATATTAACAATGAATATTAGCCTCATGTAGTGGCTAATAACACCCCCCAACTTGAGTTTTTCTAGTCCCGAGCAAAATATATCTCAACAATATGAAATTTGAATTCCCTTTTCCAAAAAACATATTAATACACAATGATCACCAAAAAACCTTATACCAAACAATCATGAAACCCATCAAAATATTTTAATACAAGATAGTTTCATAATCAGATCCCAATCCCAAGCCCATTCCTTTGTTCAAATTCATTGCCATATTTCATCCAATATCAATTAAGTATGAGGATGTGTTGTGCATCACAATAGACATGGGGGTTCATCTTTATTCAAGGGGGAAATTACGGAAGCGCTAGGTGGAATCACATTTCAATATTAAGATGAGTATTCATTTTTTTTATAATTTTTTTTGTTTTTTTTTTGTTTTTGCAATTTTTCCATGGTAATTGAAGTTGCACTCAAAAGAGTCAACCCCTGTAGCGAGACTTTGCCGATGACTCCCAGGCTCAATGACCTTAGGGAACCAAGTAAAGCCCACATACTCGGGAATCATCTCGAGTTAACTCAGTCAAAAAAAAATTCAAATTACCAAAAATAGAGATAAAATTACTAACTCTGGGCCAGACAACTATGGAGTCACGATCCCCAAGTGCCGAAAGCCACGCATTAGGTCATTTCATTACTCTACGGGCAATTTTTTTTAATATTTTTTTTGAATACTCATATTAAACTAAAATGATCACCAAACCTATGCTATTTATTTAGGGGACCCCATGAACTCAAACTAATACCCCACTATCCAAGGGACGTGCATTGTGATATTTTTTTTATTTGGATGAAAATATAGACGATGAAATATCACATTGGACAACCACACTTTCCAAAATCTTTGCTCATGAAATTATACAAGGATTAAAATCAGAATCAGGGCATGCTAAATTATTTGATATTCAGTTTCAAAGTGTGAAATGGGTATTACCATGTTCAATGTTAAAGGAATTTTCCCTTCCATTTACACATTTTTTTTCAAATCATTAAATTTTTTTGACACAAAAGAATTTTTTTTTATTTTATCTCCCCCCCAACTTTAAACAACACTGTCCCCATTGTTTGAAGAAATGAAAATTTAGAAGGAGTAGAGGCAGATAATGGAAGTTCAAAAAGGAAATTGAAACTGAGGGTCATGGAATGAAATCACCTAGTGGTTGAAGTTGAAGTTCTTGCTGCTCCAAATTAGTCCTTTGATCTCTTGGGGGATGTAGGCACCTCCTTGATTGAACATGTATCACCCAAAATAGTACCTAAGAAAAAAGAAGAAGAAACCAGACAAAACAAACAACACAACGACTAATTTAATTCCAAGTATCATCATTTTTATGGTTTTTCCTGCTTATGTATTTTTTTAAATCAAACTAATGATACATTGTATTCTTTTAATTTTCTGGGTAAGGTATTACTCAGGGATCACACCGCGTGACACAGATGAATACGATGCTCCCCTTTCATACCAATCCATACTCATAATAGAAGAACGTGTCAATAGTCTTTTTTTAATTAAATATCAAAATGATTAATTAAACCTATTTAAAATATAAATTTTATTAAAACAATAAAATTATTGGAAACTTGGAAACCATGGGTTGCCTCCCATGAAGTGCTTTGTTTAACGTCATTAGCTCGACTTGAACCCCCCAACTTATCCAATACTAAATTTAAACATTTTAAGGATCACATGTTTCACCAGTTCTACTAGGTTGAGATTGATTCTATGTTTAGAATTTTTTTCATGCACAAACCTCTGTTCTAAAATGAGAAGGTAAATCCAAGGAATATCATAAATGATGGATTCAATTTCTTTTGTATTATTTTCTAAGGCATTAAAAATAATTACCTCTTTATTGGTTTCAAGATAAGAAATGGTGACAAATGGAAGTCTTTGGGAATCCCCAATGAATGGAAACTTAAGGGTGGATGGAAAGTCCTTTTGTTCACGTTTAGGTAGGATAAAACTTTCAATCATAGGTTGGGAATTTGAATTGAACTCAGTTTCATTTTCAAAATTTCTTAACATAATTGATTCATTTTGAATAGAAGATTCAACCACCAAAATTAGAAAGATCAGTTTCAGGAATGGGTATGGACTCAAAATTTGTGATTTCTCTTAATGGTTTAGTGATTTGTGTTTTTGAAAATTCATCAATAGAGTTATACTTAGGAGACTCAATCCATGATGTCAAATTCTCCTTTTTTGAATCCAAAAAGTTAATTTCCTCCTGATTTAAAGACCCATCAAAAATTCCTTGATCCTCTTCATCTATCCCAAATCCAAAGGTTGGTTCTTCAATAAATTCATGAGAGGTTTTTGGGAAACTAGACACTTCACATAAGGTTATGGAAGGGACAGTTTGTGTAGGGATGGGTTCCTCACAATTTTTAATGATTTTCAGTTCTAACCTCAGTGATGAAACCTCAAAATTCATTATTTCCATTTTTTGACACAATTTTTCAAGTAATGGTTGTGGATCATGATGGGTAAGGGGTTGATAAAGATGGTCTATTCCAGGTGGGTAATTAAGTTGTTGGAATTGCACAGGAGGGTGCTCAGATTGGTCCTGTTGGGATTGGAACTCAAAATATGTTGGAATGTTTTGTGGAGAATAGGAGTTAAAACATTTTGTCTCGATCGGTTGTTGGTCATCTCACCAGTATAAACTAGGATGGTCATTTTACATCATAACTGGTGTGGGGTAGTCAAAGTAGGGAGAGGTTCCCCATGTTTGGGTTTGTTCAAAAGGGATTTCCATTAGAGTGAAATAGGATATGAGAATAGGAAATTGGGGTGAGAAAAGGATGCTAGTTTCTAAGATAACTTACTTAGGTCCCCGTAAAAGGCTCCAAAATTTGATTCATGCTCAAATTTACCCAAGAGATGAACGGAGAACGATCCTTGTAGTTTAGCTTGGGTTATCGAATCCACAGAGACCTAAGAAGTAACCTAGAGACACGTACATTCGATGGACTATTTTTGGCGATGAAGTGGCCAACTGGGGTTGATTTTAGATGGGTTTAAAGGAACTCAAAGATACTTAAGTGAATTTAATTTAAAAGAATGAGTTGATCCTAGTTTATCGCTCAGGGTGGATTGGACGTAATTCCTTTTTAATGATTTCAATTTCTTATATTTGAGATGGGTTCATTTAAGGAGATAAAACAACATCATCACTTACTGGTTTAATGCATACACCCTTTAATACTAATCACCTATACACTTGAAGGATCAATGTTTTGAGCACTTCAAGGTAAAGGTTCGTATTAGCACTTAAAGTGTGTGGCCTTAAATTCAACAAGGACGATGGAGTTTAAAAATTATCAAATAAAAATATCAATTAAAGAAGTGATTATACATTAATGAGGTGATAAATAACATCCAATCCAGCCCCTTTATACTCCCTTGGATTAACCCATAAGTGGGTTAGCCCTCCATTGATTCTATGGTTTCAATGGAAGCGGAAAGTAGGCTAATGAGGGAGGAAATGGAGAAGTAAGAAAACGCAATAAAATAACAATCACTCCACCGTTGTGTGATAATATCACAAGGTTTGGTATGAACAAGTTCAGGACTTGAACCAAAGGTATCAAAGTGATAAAGAGAAGAACAGAATAATAACATAGGAAGAACTTTTATTAAGAAACAAGGATTAATTAAAACAACTTACATGTGAAGGAAGAACATTACAAAGAGAAATTGGCAGCATAACATTAAGATGAAAACAAGCTCAAAGATTCCTAAATCCTCCAACACCACTACCTTAAATAGGCATTTTTGAGCCCTTGGGTCGAGTCTCCAACATTACAAACATCTCAATTAATTTTAGTAGGCCATAGGTGGTGGAAATCTTGTGGAATTTGGACATTTCAACATTTGACCCGAGGTGGCAGCCAGATTTCATCTTCCAAACAGATGCATTTGGATGACCTTATAGATGGCCGCATCAGAGTAGGCCATAGAAGAAGAAAATGGATAACCGGAGGTTTTCTAACCGCCTGTATAATTTGGGCCCATTTGGAGTTGTGGATTCCGAGATATGATGAAATTAGTGGGCTGTTTTTCTGGGCTGCAGAATCTGGACCAGAATTGTATCATTAATTTGGGGCGCCTAAATGACCATTATGGAAGCCGAATTAGCATTAGATCCTGAAGAGATATTTGTTACTAAACATGTTTTATAGAATCGTACAAAATTTGGGATTAATTACACATGTATGGTGGGCCACACATCCTCATCAGTGGGCTGGTGTCCAATCTGCCTTCTCCAGAATTGCTTCCTTTCATTTCCAAATATCTCCATCATCCTCCATGAATTCTCCACTGATCCCTGAATCAAACGTGTTCATATTTAAGTGTAGATAAATTTAAAAAAAATATCAAATTAAAATATGTATAATTAGATTCCTTAAAATCAGATAAATCATTGGGTACTTTAAATGATGTTAAAAAATGTACCACATAATAGTGCATTTTAAGAAGGTATTACAATCATAATGTAAAATGATGTTCAAAGTGTAAAATGCACTAAAATGGTGTTTATGAATAATAAATCACAAGAATATTATATATATTAACAATTTATATTAGCCTCATTTAGTGTCTAATCAGATTTTTTCAAGAATTAATAAGAAATGAACTTCAAAAATCTTGAAAAGAGCATATGTCCGTTCTTTTGGTATCCTCTTTTAGTTTACATTGTATGCTTTATGAAGTGGTATTTTGAGAACTATATAACAAAAAGTTAAAGGGAAATAAAGTTAGGAATTTTTTTAGGATTATTTGACGTAATTGGTTCAGTAAGGGTGGATAACAGAGGATAAGAGGTGTCTATTATAAGTGAGGTGGGTGGAAAACTTTTAAATACATGAAAATTTATAATATAATAATTTTATTCCGCAAGTCAAGTGGATCAAAATTACCACATAATTAAATATAAGGAGTATAAGTTATAAATTCATCCATCCAATGATATTTAAGAATGCTTTTTTAATTATATTAAAGATTTATCCCTTTATGTTTTACCCTTTTAACTTATTTTACCCTTAATTGAGGTGATACATTTTTACCATGATTACTATTCATTATGATAAAATATTAAGTAAAAATAATTAAAAAAAATTATTAATATATTTCCAAATACATAATTTATTTTATATGTTTCAATTCCTTCATCTTGGATAAATTATATTTAACATATGTTCAAAAAATTCATTAAAAACATTTTAAAAAATGATCTCTAACTAAAAAAATGATTTTATACCAAAAACAAGTATAATATTATTCGAATTTAATTAATTGAATTATACTAAATATTAATAATAATTATTTTTTTCACACAAAAACAAAATTAAAATTAACCTTGTGAATGCTTTATTAAAATAGAAGAGAAGAAGTTATTATTATTTGAATAAAAACATCAATTAGATTTCCAAAATTTCAAACATAGATTTCACTATTCAAAATTAACTTTTAAAATTAGTTATATTAATTATTAAAGATATATTTAAACTATAAATTAGTTTTTATAAAATTTTAGGTCATTATTATATCCTGATAATAGCATATAAGTGATAGTATTTATAAAATCATTATTTTCCAAATTAACCCCAGAATAAACTACTTCTAAAAAATCCAAAAAAGTCACTGTAAGAAAATTTTGATAGTATGATACCAAAAATGATATAATTTTTTATCAAATTCAATTTCTAAAATTTATATATTTATCTTTTAAATGAAAATAGAAAATATTTAGTAAAACTACATTTATTGAAAAATAACCCTTTTAATCTTTAACTATTATTAACATTATGAGATTAAATTCTTATAATTAATAAATGAGTACATATTTTATATTAATTAGTCAATATTTTTTTTGGGAAAACCATTCTACACAAATTTAATAATTTGGTCACTCGTATTCATACCTATCAATGAAACATCTAGGTTTTAGGGGTCATATTTAAATATTTTATATCGTATATCATGGTTTTTAGGAACTATGTTTTCTATATAAAAAACTACTATAAATGGTATTCATAAACAAACATCTTGGGTTGTTATATTCTCTCACTCTTATAGAAATTATGTCCTTGTAATTTCAATTCATTTTGGGAACATCATAACATAATAATAGATTTTATCATGAATTTTGATTCCTGAGTTCTAATTAGAGAAATAATTGTTTTATAAATAAAAAATAAATAAACAATTTTTATTTCATTATAATTATTATACTTATGGACGTGTTTCTAGAAGCGTTCTTTGATTTTTAGTTGATACATTCTATATAAAACATGATTGATTTATCTATCTTTACATGAGTTTGTGTAATAATAAGAAAATATGCTTACATGATTTTATTCCTTGTTTGTGGTTTTATTAGTTTGACACATCTAATTTATCTCACATTAAAAATGATAAATGAATAAAATGAAATTTTCATTCCTATACCACTAAAATAAACTCTTAATAGATCACGAGTTTCATTAAAAGATAGTTTTATTCATTGTATGAACGATTTTTTTACTATTGATTCCTACCATTTAGAGCCATTTACAAAACCAAAAAATGGTTCTGTGAAGTTAAAATAATCATCATTAAAGTAAACCATGAAATTAAGGAGTCATATATATAAAACCTAAATGATAACACCCATGGTTTAAAATTAATCATTAAACCCTAAAACTCTTTATAATATTCTCGAAGAAATTCAAATATATCATAATAATAAATTCATAAAAATATACTATAATTACCAATAAATAAAATACATACATACCATAAATGTTAAATTCATTTTCTATGGTTAATCTTGTCTTAGAAAAATCAAAAAATAATAAACCCTTTGCGACAATATATTTTAGAAAAGAATCATTTTGAATCCAAAATTCACATATTAAAAATAAGTCAAACAACTACTTCTCTCTGAAAGAACCATAAATCATTTATAATTGGTTATCACTATCTTTCCCCCTTATATAATATACCCTAATAATGATAATAAATTCCAAAATAAAATTTTCATGGGAATCCTTTTTGATTGGGGAATTAATTCAAATATTTTCTTATCTCCATATAGTTAAATCGCCATATATTGATGGCTTCTTTATTATATTTACATTGATGAGAACCATTTCCTTTATCCTACACTTTTAATAATCCATAATTCCCATTAAATAATTCTATAGGTGTTTATTTCTACAGTTATCACATGTTTCATGTTCCTTCATTCTCATATTCTCCTAGACATCGTATATTTTTTTCCTTTTAACTCTATTATCATTTTCAACCCTTTAATTATTTTAAATATATATATCTTGGATAATTAATTATCTATCCTAATTAAACTTGACATTTTATCGTTATATTAATAAAAAAATCGAGAAGTAAGTTCCCTTTGGAGGATGGGTTTATACCCTCAAAGAAACAATCAATCATTATTTCTTTTTTATATTAAGTGTGTCGATCATAGACTAAGTTACTAATATGATAAAATTTTCATCTTACTTTTTTTGTAATTTAAGTAATTCAATTTCATATCATCTTGTTACTCTAGAAGAATATATTTCTTCAAGAAAATCACCACAATGTATTCTATACCATGCCCATTATATCCGTCTACTCCTTATCATTCTAAATCAATAACCACTATTGATATGTATCTACCTTGAAACAATATACACAAAAAACATGAACCATGTATAAAACCATGGTCCAATAAACTTATTGATAAAATTAAATTACAAGTTCATGAGGTAGGAATCTATAATGTTCAAATAGCACGTAAGCGCCACAAAAAAACCATCAAAAATCATCTTCTTTTATGCCTACTAATTCTTCCTATGGACCCACCACAAAATCTCAGATGCCTTACCATTTTCATTGCTAAAGATATTTTTAATAATTGGCTAGATAATCTATACTTGATGATTCTTCTTCCTCTATAGGGGACTCTGTGTCTTGGTCTCCAATAAAATCATTTTTTGAGACCAAAACAAAACTATCATTCAGATTTTCAAAATCATCACAAAACATGTATATTATTTGAGATCTATTTTAAATATTAGTCTAGGTAAATATATTTTAATTTCGGTAAGACACTTGTAGGGTAGTAGAATCCTCCTCAATTTCCCACATAGTCTCTGTTAGTTCATACCCTTCCATTTTTATGTGAGAGTCTAAGGAATACATAGAATCCCTCACAACACTTTTCCTAGAATTCACTACACAATGCTCTTGAAGACCATCTTTGTTCACCTACATATTTTTACACAATTTAGGATTTTCAACCAAGGAATTATTATTTAATGGAGTTAAGGGTTTTCTAGTAAAAATCAACATAAAACCATTATCATCTACAATCATCACTTTTTCCATTTTCTTAGCCGTGAAAACTGCTTCCTAATTCAAATCATGATCAACAACTCTCAAGATAGTATCCTCATATTCATAATTCTTATAAGAATTATCCTCTTACATTGTATCAACATATTACTTTTATATATTCTTAACATGCACTTCATTATCAGTATCATCCCATGATGTTCTCATCTTAGGTGATGATTCACCTCACTTTTTACATTCAGTAGTATATATCTGAATAATAGTATTAGTACTTTTCTCCATATTGGTTCTTACTCCTTAACCTAGGGAATCCTTATCCAAATTGTTCAAACCATCTTCATTGTCAGTAGAACCTATATGAATTAAAGTCTACCTAAGTGTAGTATCATACGAGACAGACCCTACTTGAGCTTGTTTAGTCACACCACTATCATCCACAATCGTGGTAGCCTGATTCCTCCCATATTTTACTATGAAATCTATAGTAATAAAATCAAAATATGTGGAATAACCAATTATATCTCTAGATCACATTCATTGGAATAAATATATTTTCCTTAATCATTTCCCTGGAGAATGATTAATGACATTAAAAGATATAAAAAATGGCCTTATTTTATATTCCACCAATAATTCAATACGATGCCCTATATCAACCAATATAAAATATTGAATCAAATATTGTGAAAAATATACCTAAAAAGTAAACCTTTTGATCTTACCATGTCATGCATGCTCTATCTCTATGTGACACCTTATAAGGAAGACAATTTTGGAAGAAACATCACATAATATTTTAGGTTTCTAAAAAAACCAACTCAAACAACATATATAGACCTAAGATTGATCTAATGGTTTCTTCACTATCTTGATATCAAATAGGGGATAAAAATAATAAATCTTTAATAAGCATGGTTTTAAATGAAATAGGCCATGACCCTAGGTTCTCTTCTTCAGATCTAGAAGAGGGAGATGGTTGAATGAAACCCTCCCAATCAAAACAACGTTTCAACCATCAAAAAAAAAATTTCAAGGAGAAGATACCTAAAATCCTCAAGATTACATGGATTATCCTCCTATGAAATCACAATACATGATATAATGGACTACATAAATTCATTAATTTGGTCCTCCAAAATCATGAAATTATCCTCAATAATTGTCTATGACCCATTGCGAGTAATTTGATTTTGTGGTGTACCAGGTTCATCCTTGAGTTCCAAAAAGAATAGATGATTATCAAGTACCTTCATGACAAAGTGTGGAACAAACTTTTGAACATTTGATGAGGATTATGCAACCACTGAAGAGCTAATAAGCATACCACTATCCAACATATATTATTCATGATTTGATTGGAATTCTATTCTTAAAAAAACTAAAAAAGAATTCCACACTAACCTTATTCAAATAAAAATGATGTTCCCGTCTTCCTACTAAACTATTTGTAACAATATACTACTAGAATAACCTTTTCCTTTTCATTACTTCACAAATCAAAAAAATAAATTTTTTAAGGGAATCCATTTCTTAGATGCTAATGGATTAGTAGTTTTTCTAAGGAATATAGGCTTTTGGTCCATGATGTGGCCTAGCATCATCACACTATGTTGAAGTGAAACATTTTTCTCTATGAATGAATCATTATTGGTCATTAACTAAGATAACTACTCTGATATAGTTGTTCTTTATTCAATAATAACTATATCCATATTCAATTTCTCTTTTGTGTAATATCTATATTTACTATAGGTGATGATATTATTTCCCATCCATCTATCATCACACATCTTTAAGTAATGAAACATGCATAATTATCTCATTAAATAACGAATATTGAGAAATAAAAAAATACCACCTATTTATTAATAATTATAGGGGTTTATTTTAATTATGAAGGTAACTATGTTCATTTAAAATCTAGTTCCAATGGGTACTGCTAAATCTCCTTTAATACCAACTACAATGACCCTTGATACACCTGTGTGATATCTTCATTTACACATGGGTGATTAAATTAGAAATTTATGTTCTCCAAAAATACTAGCTACAATGTTATAACATATAGTGACCCGATTCCTTTTACACATATTATTACATGATTTTATGCATAATTAAATAGAAAATTACAATCTATGTATCATAAATTCTAGTGTCTTCAGAAGGTTTGATAATTATTATTATTAGTAATTAGAAAATATTTTATTTAATATCTATAATGAGCTTCTAATCACCATTGAGCTCCTATAATAGTATAGGATAGCCTGGAGAATTCACGAATAAAAGGGATAAGATAAAAATCCCAATAAAGAAATAACCATAAGAATAAAAGATATAATATGGGTTGTAAAGAATAACATGATGAAATATAAGTCATGAAACATTAATAAAAAAAGGAATAATAACATGTATAACATGGGAACATAAAATAATGGCATCTTAAGAATTTTATAATAATATATAACATGTTATAAACATGAGTCATGCCTAACCACTAAGACATGGTGGACAATGTCCCATAATAGAATCTGGTTCCCTTCATATCCAAACATGATTTCTCATGAGACTAAAAATTTCCCAATACATTGGATTGATATCTAGTCGAACCCCTCAAAAAATGTTAATGAAAATGTGTTCTACATGAATAATTATACATATTTAATCAAACATATACATAAGGGTTACCCATGGTAAGAATGGAGTATCATAATCATGTCAAAAGGAATAACAAAAGGGAATATCATAATGGTTTACATGAAAGAAAGTATTTAAACCATAAACAGACATTCATCAGGGAAAATAGTAATAGATGATGATATGTGATGTCAAACTGAAGTGAATACATGTATAAATAGTGTTTAAGAAACATTGGAAATAATTCATTTTTAGTGCGCTTTAAGGTAAATATTTAAATATTATTTTTTAAAAAAAGAAATAATTGTTTGTATAAAACCATAAATAAAACAAGATATATTTTCATGATAAAATGGTTGATTTAGTAAAATAATAGTGTATTAAAATATATTATGGAGTGGACTTGAAAATGGGTAAGAAATTGGGTTGTTCCCGTGAATCATGCTTTCTTTTCATGGAGATTTTAGAAGGGAACATTATTAAAACATATTTTTTCCCATTAAAGAAGAATGATAAGAAAAGGATAAAATATTTTGAAGAATATAAACATAATTTTTAACAAGTTACTAAAAATAAAGTGGAATTACATTTGGGTAAATATAGAGAATGAGTAACCTGAACAAAAAATAGAGGTTTAGAAAGGATCCCTTACCATATTTCCGAAACAATTTTTCACTTGAACTTAATTCCCTAAATAATAAATATAGATTAATTAATTAATAATTAAAAATCATTTTAAAAATTTAAATGATTTATTATAATATTATTATTTTCATTTATGACCTTTTTGATGAGTTCTAATGTTCAACTTCATCATTTGGAAGTGTTTGTTTTCTTATTTTTCATGATCGGTTTTCTTATATATGTGTATGGATGTTCATGTAAAATGGAAATAGAAATACATAATGGAAGTTATAAGTTATTATTGAATATACAGAAGGTTAAAGGATCATATAAGTCATTTTTTATTTTGGTGATGGATGAATCATTAGATAAGATGTTGGTGATAATGATTTGGTTGATTTTGGGCGGTTTTCACTCACAACATTATTTGTTGTTGTATTATTTAACATAAAGTGTATATAATTATTCTCTAACATTAAATATGATGTAATAAATATATAATAATATTTTTACAACAAAAAAGTTGTATTATGAGTATTGATGGTGTTAATGGAAAATTAAAATTTTTCATCCTGGAAGGCGATATATTAACATCTCTTTAATGGAGTTTTCATTTTCAAAATAAAGGGGAGAGGAGAGATATTTAATGATGGATTAATCAGTTAGAATAATAAAATAATATTACATTAGGGGTAATAGAGTTAATACACTATTTGGATGATAAGATTTTAGAAGATAATAATAAAATAACTTGAAAAGAAATAAAAAAAGGGAAGAGGAATTTACCTCTTGAACTTCTCCTCCTTGAATACCTCCTTAGGGAAAGAGTTTTGTTTTTTAATGACACCAAGAACTCTGGGACGTGGGTAGAGGATTGGGAAGAGTATTGGACAGAATTTTGACAAGGATAAATTCTTGGAATGTGTGAATAGAAAAGGGGGTGAAGCGTGGTATTTATAGTGGAGGAGTGGGGTGTTTTATCATTATTTTATTAATTAGTTTATTATTTTTCTCAGTACAAGGAATAATATCAATTCATGAGAATAAATAAAGTAATTATATCATGTGAGTTAAACCCAATGGTACTTAAATCACCCATGAATATAGGAATAGAGTATTTAACAAATTATGTATATATACTATAAATTACCATATGCCCTGAGGGAAGTGGAGCAGAGCAGAGTTCTCTCCTCGATTAACCGTAGTTCATCAATGTGACGACACCTTCCTCGGCGCCTCTCCCTCCCCCACCGATGGGGGAGGGACCATCGATTCCCTTTAAAAGAGAGGCCCCACACTTCATTCCCTTTTTAAACCCTGACCTTCCCCCATCCTTCCCTCAAGTCGCGATCGGACCGAGAGTCTCAGATTTTCTTGATGGGTGCCCTAAGCTATGGATTTTGTCTCTGGAGTTCTCGGAATCACCTAATATATTTATGTATACCATAGTTGTACGATTTTATCAATGACTTCCCTCAGTCAATTCGTTCGATGGATACATCTATGAAGCTTGGGAAATGAAGGACAGGGCGACTGTGGGTCTCCTAGATAATCGACAAATTATGATCTATTTTGCTTCGTAGGAAGATCTCATCATGTCCTGGGCAAGTGCACCTTGTAGTTTCAATGGGTTCAGATTCATCCTTCTTCGGTGGTCATTTGATCTTCACATGAAGCGGGACCCTACAGTGATGGAGACATGGGTTAGATTCCCAAACCTCCCTTCTCCATTCAAAATCTCACTGTTATTTGCTTGCTAAGAAATCCGGTAGGTAGATACATGTGCTCGGATAGTAGAACTGAAGATATTTTCCATCCTATTAACCCACAAGTATGCGTTGGAATGGATGTGTAAAGAGACCCGTTTGAATATGTGTGGATTACTATGGGTGAGTAATATCGATTAAAACAACAGGTTGTCTATGAAAATTGGATTAACTTTTGTCCGGGATGCAAGATATTGGGTCATTCACTGGATTAATGCCACAAGGGGTCTCGGACTATTTAGATAGGGAGAAAGGATAGAGGCATGGAACATGAATCACATGTTGATGCCAAGATTCTGAAGTAGTTGGTTGGGCATCAACAGGTAGGCAAGATAGGTAGAAGTGTGTCTCCACAGGTTGCCTCAGTTGGACAGGTCACAGTGGCCTCGAAGGATCAGCATGACAAGCAGGTCTTAGGTTTTAGAAGGTCATCAATGCCTTATCTAGATTGAGTCACTAGAGTAAATGGTTCCCAAGTGAGTGCAGTGGAGGAGCCTCTGAATCCGAGGGTGGATGAGGTGTTTTGAAGACTGAAGCGTGATATTGGGATGCTGAACATAGGAGGTATGGAGGCCAATGTGATGCATGCAGTCCATCCTAATGTGAGAAATGATGCAGATAGAGGAATGGATACCTCTGTAAACCAATAATATGAGTCTGCTAAGAGTATTGGGGCCGCAAGGGAAAGTCCCATTCAGAATGTGTAGATGGGTGGTTCTTTGGAGTCAAGTGGTGAGTGGGCAAGGGTTTCTACTGATCTACATCCACAATTTGAAAAGTAGGTGGTTGATATTGAAACTAGTAATTGATTTTAGGTCTTGGTAAATGATAATTTGAAATTGAACCAGGTTCATGCCATTGATCATATTTTCCCTAGTTTGTCTCTTGGTCAGAAATCAGGTGAAGTTCTTGATGACATCAGGATACTGAGTTTGAAGGCGAATAGCAAGAAAAGTGGCAGTGAAAATGGTAATTTGCAAGAGCAGGCATCTGAAAACTATTTCCAGGATTTACAGCATGGGAGGAGCCCCCATGTTGAGGAGGAAAGTCAAAGGAATGAAGGTGAAAAATTGAAGGTTTCCCTTTTTCACAGGATGTTGTTAATGGAGAAGGCACAATACAGCAGGGGATGCATGATGACAATGGGAGTGTGAAACATCCATATTGTTTTGCAATTATTGATACTAATAGCCACTTTGTGTGGGAATAGAGAGTGAAGGATGTTTATCAAGAGTTACATATCTTTGGAAATCGGGGAGACATCTTTGACAGTAAAAAATGAGAATGCTGATGAAAGGGCTAGAAACACTTACAGTGACATTGTTCAAGGTGGAAAGAAGATTGTGTCAGTGAATGAGGAAGTGATGACAGCACCACCAAAAAGAAGGAAGAGGAAATACTATTCTTATATGCCAAAGTTGATGCCTACTAGGTCTTCTGTAAGCCAGGGAAATGGTACACAACCCTCTAAGGAGTTTATATACTTGGAAAAGCTAAATCTCATAAGGAAGTATGTTATGACTTTGAAACATTATGAATGTTCGAAATGGGAGTCGGCTACTGCGGATGAGGAAATTGATCATGGGTATGATGACAGGTATAGTTTTTATGATTTTTTGTTGTGATTCCTAGCATGTGGTACTCAATTTCCATAATTTTCTTTTATTCTAATAAATGGTCAGAGACCTTGTCTCTGGACGAGCCTTTTTGGTAAATTACTGTATTTTAATATTCACTAAATATTCATGTATTTTAGAAAAATCCCAAAAAATCAACCTAACCATTTTTTTGTGTATAATTCATAAATGAACTTCATTTTAATAAAATAAGCTTCTAAATTTGACAAATTTAATTTTTTATTTAAATAATAATTTCCTTGGAAGATACATATTTTAAAATTATAATTGATTTTATAACACTTTGGAAAATTAATTAAGATCTGATAACATTATCATAAATCATAATAAAAAATAAATTCATTTATGAATTCATTTTATGAAAATAAAGTTTCTTTTAAATTAATAATTATTCATAAACATTTATTTAAATATTTATGACTTATAAAATACAAACAGATAATTAATAATTTTTAAAAACATTTATTTACTTAAACTATGATATAATTATATCATATTTTTATTTATGTGATACCCAAATTTTATTTACACTTTTATAGGTAAAGTTTCTATTTTATTGACTACTTTACTATTCATAGGGGTCACATTACTATTCTAAAGGTCAAGTTACTCTTTAATCGGTATAGGTTCTTTAACTTCTAGAAATACATATCATTTCAATTTTTTTAATTTATAATATTTGTATTATTCTATTAATTTAATTTTATGTGATTTATACTATATAAAATAATTATAATAAGGAAATTTCCATTAATAAAATTTTCTGGTCATTAAATTCTTCCCCCATTATGAAATTCATCCCACAATTTATTTTACATTCTATTTTGAAAATAGGTGTGGGTATATATCATTTATCACTTCCTCAGGTTCCCATGTTTCCTCTTTTCACTTATAGTTCCACCACAGTACTTTGACTGGCTGAGTAGTCTTATTACATAGAACATTATCTCTATGATCCTATATCATCACCATATGATCCTCATATGAGAGATCATTATCCAACTACACCACCTATAAATATAATACATATGAAGGATCTTGTATTTACTTACATAAAATGGTTTGGTGGAATACATCATGTACTTGAGACATGGTTAGTGGAAGTGCTTGTCGATAGGTCACAACTTTTACATGTTCAAGAATATCAAAGGGGATGATGTATCTAGGACTTAGATTTCCTTTACTCCCAAATGTTAGGATCCTCTTCCATAGATTTATGAGGTGGAATAACACATCTCCCAAAATAAACTATAGGTATCTTAGATAATTATTTGTATAGATATTTAATCTAATTTGGGATGCCTTCATGTTCTACTGAATATTTTTCACCTTCTCCACCATTTCGTCGAACATTTCAGGTCCTAGAATCTAACATTCGTCGACATTATCCAACATGTTTGTGTTTTATATATTTCCCCATAAAGAGATTAAAATGGTTACATTTGGATGTTTGAGTTGAAAATATTGGTGTAAGAGAATTTTACCATAGGTAGATATTGGTCTCATCCTCCTTTGAAGTCAATAGAACATAATCTCAACATGTATTCTCGTGTTTGAATAGTTTGCTCAGATTGACCATCAGTTTGAGGATGACTATCCATACTGATGTTTAGCTCATTTATTAGAGAATATTGGAGATAATTTCAAAACATCATGTGGGCTCTTGGATCTCCATTAGATACATTTGATAGTGGTGCTCCAGGTAGACTTACCAATTATTTGATATATATCCATACAAGTTTTTCCAATGAGAAATTCTCTCGAATAGCAATAAAATGAGTTATCTTTATAAGATGATGCACAAGAACCCATATAGAATTGTTTCTTATAGATTAATTTGAATGTATAGTGAAAACATCCATGGTAATGTTCTCCCACATCCATTTTGGTATGTGTTGTGGTTGCATCATCCCCTTATACATTTTTTAAAACATCACTAGCTAACATACCAGGCACATTGATTTAGATTTAGAAATCCCCTTCTTCATATTGATAGGCCAATAGTTCTCCCTAATATCTATATATATATATTTTCTCCCTAGTAAAATATAGAAGGTTGATTTATGTGAATCATTTAGAAGATCCTTCTTTATCTTTATATTTTACGGTGCACCTAGTCATGTCCCATATCTTATAAATAATTCCTCATAAATTTAAAAAAATCTGGATTTCCAATTTCTTATAGCTTATACCTTCTTCTAGATTTCCACATCATTCCTTTGATCATTCTCAATTTTATAAATATGTGATGGATGAGAGATCATTTAAGAAATGATTGATGATGTTAATTCCTTAATTATTCCATTGTCCATAATTTTCAAATATAAGAATATTCGATCCTTCCCAATTCCCATCATTGATAAAGATGTAGGATCCTTTATACTTGGTGCATATTGTACCTTACTTTTCTGACCAAGATGCTAGTGGATTGAGAAGTCATAATCCTTGATGAGATATAACCATATTTATTGGAACATATTAAGATCCTACTATGTGAAAATATATTTGGGACTCCTGTGATAAATATATATCTCACACTTCTCCCTATAGAGATAATGTTGCCATATGTTAATTACAAAGATCACAACTACTAACTCCAGATCATGCAGAGGATAATTTTTCTCATGAACTTTCATCTACCTTGAGACATAGGCTATCACTTTATCATCAGCACATATCCCAAGAGCTTCTTTGAATCATCATTTTACCCCATAACGAGTTCCCCAGTTGTTGTTAGTGTGAGGACTAGTGGTATGATAAGCCTCTTTTTCAACTCTTTTAAGAAAATCTTCACATTCATCATTCTAGAAAAACCTTACTCTCTTCTGAGTCATTTTTGTTAATGGGGTTGAAAATCATGGGATATTATTCAAAAATATTAGGTAATACCTTTCTTGTCCAAGTAAAATACAGATCTCTGTTATAGATGTTGTACTGGGACACTTTTTGATTACCTTTATCTTGGAAGGGTACAAAGATATCCCTTTCCATTGATTACATTCCCCACGGATGATACTTCCTCTATCTTGAACTCACATTTACTATAATTTTCATAAATTTTATCCTTTCTCAAAGTCTTTAGAACATTATTAAAATGATCCTCACGTTTTTCCTTGCACTTGGGGAATATCATAATATCATCAATAAAGACTACCCCAAATTTTTCAATGAAATATCTAAATTATGTTTTGATTATATCCATGAAAATTGGTGGATAATTAGTGAGTCCTATGGGCATAATTATGAAATCATAGTTTCCATACCTCATTCAAAAGGATGTCTTGGGAATATCTTCCTTACATTCCTTTAATAAGTGTTATCCTAACTGAATGTGCACCTTATAGAAATAATTGGAACCTCATAGATGATCAAACAAGCCATCTATCCATGGAAGGGGATACTTATTATTTATCATGATCTTTTTGATATCATGATAATCATTACACCAAAACATTGACTCATCCATCATATTTAAGAAGAGGAGTAGTGCACCCCATAGTGAAGCACTCGGACGTAAAAAACCCTTGTCTAGATTCTCCTGTAACTGTTTCTTCAGTTATTCCAGTCGAACGATGGCCATTATATAAGTGTTTTTATATAGAAAAAGATCAAATAATAAGTTCAATTGAGAATTAAACCTATCAATCAAGAGTAATAACATAAAATTCATCAGGGAACACATCATTGAAGTCCCTCATAATGGTCAGGTATTTGATCATGATTTTCTCCTTTGTCTCAAGAATATGAGGTAGATATTCTTTTTTATAAGGAAACATTATCCACAATTGACAAGATAACTCAGAAAGAGATTAAACATCCTCCATACAGTTTCATATAATAGTAGGATGATTTGGGATGTGATGTGTGATCTCTATTTCTTGATATTCAATTTTGGATTGTATAAAGATAGCACCACCATGCCCAAAATAGCATCAAAATCATCCAAAGGGTGTATAAAAATATTTTTTGTGAGGTTTAGTGCAATGAAATTAAATAGGTAGGAGTTAAAAAATTGGATACAGTAATTTACCCATTTTCTGTTCTCACATATAACTCAACCTCCAAATTTTTTGGTGGTTTTGTAATAATTCTACTAAGCATGAATGATATGAAAGAGTGTGGATAAATAGAATGAAATAGTAAATTTTATATTCTTGAATAAAGAACCATCATACCTACCACCACATCATTATTGGGATCTACCTCAGTAGTAGAGATTGTATATTCCCTTCCTTGTTGCCTTGTAGGTTGTTTTTTTATTACCTCTTAGAACCCTTAGCTTAGGGAAATTCTTTTCATAATGATCACATTCCTTATTGTTGATACACTTCACTATAAGATGATTGTTGATATGAAGCTTCATTTATTCTTCCAAATTAGTGGGATTATTCATATCCATTTGTTATTTATTAGCCACATTCCCTTCCCATCCACATTTGAAGCTTCTATTTCTTTCCATTAAGCAATATCCATGATACGTCTTCCCACACATTTAACACATGAGATGTAGGCTCTTATTTCCATCATGGGATTGATCACCCATATTAAACCCCATTTTACTATTTTTTTTCACCGAACCCATGAGACTACTGAGGGTATCGAATCCTCATTTCATCCTTGATGTCAAAATGGACCATATCATCATAACTATTGAATATTTGAGTTATATATTATTTTCATAGAATAGGTTTCAATCTACTAAAGAAATGATCACCTTGATTTTAGTGTTCATGAAAATGATAGAGTCGTATCATGAAATCCGTGTGATGTTTTATTGAGACACCCCAATATACAAGTGTTCCTTTTTTTATGCCTGAGGAATACCATCTAAATCTTGAGATAGAGGGTTTGAGGAAAGTATTTTCTTTAAATATTCATGTTCTATGGAATCAATGTCCTCTTAGAACATTGTGTTATTGATTTGTATCCACCCCTTATCATCATCACCATAAAAAAAATAGAATACTAGAACAAATTTATTTTTTTCTGTGCACTAGAGGAAAAATGAATATCTTTTCAATAGAGTTAATCCATTGTTCCATGAGTAGGGGATCATAAGATTCACTAAAAAAGGGATACATTTTCTACATGAATGATTCGATAACAACATGTTCTTTAATTTGAGAAGTGTTTTTTCTACATGATTCAAGTAATTAATCATAACATGAGTTAGGTGAGTATATACTATCATAAATTTTGATCATTGATTCCATCATATTTGGAGTATCATTATTGATATCATTAAATTTTTTATTAAATTGAATTTTGACATGGGTTCATCAATTTTCATTCATTAATATGATTTAGAAAGTAAAATTGGGGGGATTGAATACATAAATAATTATCATAATAAATGTAAACATTGAACATAAAAGGAAAAAAATAAGAAGGAAAATTATATCCCAACTTGTGATTCCTTAGGTTTCAATCTAGGTTATCCATGACATATTTCCTATCATATACTCTTACGGGCATTTTTTATTTCCTTAATAATGGTTCACAATTATCTTATGAATTTACCAAACCATATCCCTAAGGATTATCAAACTATGTGTGTAGTAAGATTCATTTTTTTGTACTAGGTTACACCAATTCATGCCCAGAACACCTTGTCAGAGTTTTTACTCTAATGTACATCTCTTCCAGAACCTCATCCACTTTTAGTTTCTAGATAGGGATATATTTTCTTGATAAACCACTAACTCTATACTTCCTAAAATTTTGGAATGTTTTCTTATAATTATTCTAATCTCTATGTTGTTATCAAGAGTTTTATAATCCTAATCCCAAAAATAACTAGACCACCCTCTAATACCAACTGTAAAGACCCAAGACATTTATACGTATTATTACATAATTTTAAGCATAGTTAAACATCAAATTACAAGAAACGTATCATAAAGTATTTTATATTTTGAATATTGTATACACAATTAAACATCATGAAAAAATATTTTATTTAATGATCATAATGAGATCCTAACTTTTATCGAGCTCCTATAACTGCAGAGGATAACATGTGGAATATATGAACAAAAGGGATGATCTAAAAATCCCATTATGGAAAAAGCATAGGAATAAATTATAACACATGGGTTATAATGAATTAAATGACGATATTAAAGAAATGAAACATGAATAAACATAAGGAATAATAAAATTTATAACATGGTAACACGTAATCCTGTCATCATAGGAATTTGAAAAGAACATATAACATGACTCATGGGTAACCACTAAGACATGGTGGACAAATTTCCATCAAGGAATCAGGTTCAATCCTTCTCCCATAATGATATCCCATGATACTAAACAATACCCAATGCATTGGAGTTCTATCTAGGTGAACCCATCATAACAGTTTCATGAATATGTATTCCACATAAAGAATCATACATAAAAAAGAAAACATATACACAAGGGTTACCCATGATAATTATTGGGTATCATAATCTTGTCCAAAGAAATGACATAATGGAATATAATAATGGTTTCTATTTAAAAAGGAATGAAACCATAAATGAAAATTCAATAGGGAATATGGAAATAGATCTTGATAATTGAAATCAAACTAAAGTTAATTAATTTAAAAATAGTTTTTAAGAAACTTTAGAAATAAAACATTTTAGTGCGGTTTATGGTAAATATTTAATGATTATTTAAAACAAAAAAAATCATTATTGTTTGTATAAATACATAAATTAAAAAAGATATATTTTAATGAGAAAATCATTGATTTTATTAAAAAATAGTGGCTTAAAATATATTATGGTGTGCACTTGAAAATTGGTAATAAATTGAGATGTTCTTTTGAATTGGGTTTTCTTTTCTGGAAGATTTGATTAGAGAACCATTATAAAACATGTATTTCCCTATAAAATGTGGATGATACGATATGGATAAATTATTTTTGAACATATTCATAGAATTTATAATAATTTTAGAAATATTAATTACATTTCGGTAAAGAGAGATAATGAGTAATCCTAAAGAAAAAATAGAGTTTCAGAAAGGATCCCATACCTTATGCCTAAAATAGATCTGCATATGATCTTAATGTCCTGAATAATATAATAAAATTATATTAGTTAATTAATAATTATATTAAAATTTATAAATTTAATTCATTTATTATAATTTTATTATGTTCGTTTTATTCCCTTTTTTATAACTTATAGTTTTCAATTTCATCATCCAGGAGTGTTCATTTTCGTAGTTTTCATTATCAGGTCGCATGTATATGATCATGGAAGTTCATGTAAAATAGAAATAGAAATAAAAAATTAAAATTAGATTTTATTAATGAAAATATAGAATATTAAATGAATATATAATTAATTTGGTTATTTTGGGTGATGAGGAATCATTAGATAATATGTTAGTGATAATTTTTTGGATTATTTTGTGCGGTTTACGCTCACAATGAACATATTTGTTTTATTATTCAGTATCGTGTGTATATAATGATTAGTTAAAATTAAATAGGTTTTAATACATATATAATAAGTCTTTTAAACCAATAAATTTGTGTTATGACAATCTTTAAAGGCATTAATGGAAAATAAAAATGTTTTATCCTTGAAGGAGATAAATTAACACCTCATGAATGACATTTTTATTTTTTGAATAAAAAGGATGGGAGAAGGGTTTAATGATGTATTTTTCCATAACAATCATAAAATTATAGTATATGTGAGGTACTAGAGTCATAAAAACATTTTTATTAGAGGAGATAATAAAATAATAAGAAAATAACATTAAAATGAATTTAAAAAAATGGAATGAGGCATTTGCATCTTGAATTTGTCCTCCTTGAAATCCTCCTTAGGGAAAGTGTGTTGGTAATTTGATGATAAAAATACATATTAGACATGGGGGTGATTATTTTTAATATTATTATTTATAATATATACATTTTTCAAATATTGGAAGGTGTGAGGTGAAGAGATGGTGAGGGTGGAATTTATAGTGGTGGTAAGGGGTGTTTTCTCATTATTTTATTCATTATATTATTATTTTTCTCAAGATAAGAAATAATGTTGATTCATGAGACTAAATAAAGTAATTATCTCAAGTTATTTTGTGCCAATGGGGCTTAAATTATCCATGAGTCAAGGAATAGTGTACTTAACTTGTAGTGTATATATATTGTAAATTACCTTAAATTTCTATTCACAAAAAATTCATGTATTTCATAAAAATCCCAATAATTCACCATAAAGAATTTTCGAAATATAAAATTTAAAAATTAACTTCATTTTAAGAGAATATGATTCTAAATATGATAAATCTAAATTTTAATTAAAATAATCATTAACTTGAAAAAATATAGATTTCAAAATTATAACGGATTTTATAACACTTTCGAAAATTAATTAATGTCTCAAAAAATTATCATAAAATAATAAGACAAAAAAATATTAATTTATGAATTAATTTTATGATAATAAATTCTATTTTAAATTATTATATTAATCATAAAAGTTTTATTTATTATTTGTGACTTATAAAATACCAACATTTAATTAATAATTTTTAAAAATATTTATTTACAAAATATATGATATAATTATGTCACATTTTCAGTTATAAGAGACTTAAATTTTATTTATACTTTCCTGGGTAATGTTAATATTCTATTAGCCAATTTACTAGTCATAAGGGCCACATTACTATTCCAAATATCAAGTTACCATTTCATGGATATTGGTTCTTTAAATTCTAGAAATACTTCTTATTTCATTCATTTATTATTTATAATGTTGTATTGTTCTCTTAATAATATTTCTTTAGATTTATACTATATAAAAAAATCATAGGAATGTAATTTCAATGGATAAAAAATTTGGGTCATGACATAGCATAGAAAAAGTACGGGGTCGAACAATAGAGAGTGGGGAATATAGTGATAGATCTCAACCAAATGTTTCATCACCCCAATATTATTAATTTATTAAAATAATTGTTGAATTGATGAGAAAAAGAAGAATACCGGGAAACCAATTTCTATTGATGGTTTTTCTAAATATATTAATTACACTTTACTCGAAAAATAATTATATTAAATTGCTACGTAGAAATAGAATTTTATAGATATAATAAATGATCAGTCTCTTCAAATCTACCCTAGCATATCAATTAATAGTGATCTAATGAATTAAAATAACTAAAGTATATTAATATCCAATTTTCAAAGGGATACGAATAATAGAATTCAATTGTCATTAATCAATTATCATAATCTTGTTGGTGTTCATTAATAATTCAAAGCATTTTTTCAATGAATCCATAAAGAATAAGATAAATTCCCATGTGTAAAATGATGAAAATGATTAAAATCATCTCATGAGTGAAGTAAAATCATATTTTTTAGTATGCAATCCTTTTTTTTATTCCTCTGTCTCCTACGGGGTTCATCCATTTAGTATATTGTGGCCAACTATGAAGAATAAACCAAAACACATAGATGTTATAATAAAATGGAATGGTTGGATAAACAACCACTAAATTATACTAAAAATCATCCAACATTATAGAAAAATATGAAAAAGGAAGATGGAATGGAAAAGTAGACTATGGAGAACAATCAATAGGTAAGAACATAGAGGTAGCCTCCTAGTGGTCAGATGCCTTTCTCCTTGAATTCCCTTTTCACTTGCCTGGGATATATTTTTTATAAGCCTAGAACTCATGCCACTAGGTTTTCTGGGTTAAAACATCATTAAAACCCCTAAAAAGACTAAAATAGACAGCCTTTTTAAGATCTGGTGCATGAAATTTCCACCCTAAATTTCCTATTCCGGTTGTGAAAAAAAATACTATTAAAATTGTTCGATCGATGAAAAATCCAATTTTTTATCCCTTAATGAAATTTTATGGTATGAATCGTGGATTGACACCATAAATACTTACTGTCAAGACTCAAGGACCTCTCCTCCTTGTCTATCCTTATACACAAGTCATGAAATTTTTCATTGAAACTTTCATAATGTTAACTTTATATTCATTGTGAGAACTATTCTTTCATGACATGAAATATTATGTCTTAACAAGTTCTGGCTAGTTTGTGGGCAGCTTGGGTCTTTTAGAGCACAACCCAAATGGATTTATTTCATATTATTTACATCCTTTATGTCTTGAACTATGATTTGAATGATGCTCTAATGTGCATAAAACCTTTGGATTAAATCCTCAATCTCTACATCATCATTATTTATTAGTGTCACATCATCATATCTTTTCTAATTACATCATGTTCAACCAAAATATTCTATATTCAAAAGCAATGTTGGTCCTTCTATAAAAATATATAAACAATAAATTAGCTATGAATCTCATATGTAATTATTTAAAACCCAATGTAAAAATTTATAAAATTATAAAAAAATATTTGTGTAATTTAGAGATATCAAATACACCAACACTCAAAAATATTTCCACCCCTAAGAAAAATCTCAACATTATAACACAAAGGGGTCATACATAAATTAATGAATAGTTAGAATTATAATGATCATAAAATCATGTTATAACTCAAGATTCTAAAAAAATAAATCATACCCATGAATTAATTCACAAATCACAACTCATATATAATTTACAATTCAATACATTTCCCTTTTTACACATATTAATTTTGACCATTCCTCAAAACCATTATATTTATGATTTTATTCCATGTGAATATTTCCTCTCATCCCTCAAGGTAATTGTTTAATGATGTTATTTTCATACCTTCAATACATGTTCCTAACTATATTATTTCATTGAATCTATTTTTATACCCTATAAAGACACGTATCATTATTATTTATGTGGTCTTGAAAATTAAGATCAAGTGACTATGATGTCATGGTAAGGTTGGTAAAAAATTTGAAAATAATGTAAGGATCAAGGATGGGGATAAAATATATATCCTATTAAATGATATTAAAAACATAAGCTCAATTAAATGATCATTACCAATGTATAATATCGCATATTCCCCAAATCACAAACTAAAGGTGCATGAATGACATAAGAATAATGAATGTATTTCCTCTCTTGTTGTGTATAATTTTATCCTAAATATTTTTAAAAGGTTACACCTAGGATGAGTCTCACATCCTACACTCAATATCGTATTATTTTTAGATCATTGATATAGTAATAGTGTTTTTACCCTAAATATGAAATAACCATTTCAAACAGAAACTAATTTTATTTATTTGTAATTTTTTCCTATAAGAGGGTTAAAATATTGAAATACAATGAATAAATTCATAGAACTCGAACTGAAGTACCATATAAATGGTCTATAGTCTCATATCAAGATAAAATATCATTTTACACAAATAAAATCCCCTCCCCCATTTACATTTAATTGAATATAATGAAAAATACAAAGAGGTAGGTAGTAAAATAAAATAATGGCATGTTACATGGATTTGTGCTTACAATTTCATCCATGAATTCCTTGTTCTATGAAGGATAAATGTGTAAGTGGGTGTTATGATAAAATGTATCATCAATAAAATGCCTCAATGTTTTTAAAAAGTGAATTTTTTCCATCATATCTTTGATAAGATATTAATACATGCTCTAGTAGGTTTACATGTCCCATGTATCACTCATAACATATGCATAGAAAAATATGAAATATTTAATCTGGAATCATGTCGAGAATTGGAACATAAAATAAGTCAATAAGGACATATTATGAATATTAATAATTAATTTACTCAATTTATGTAACTAAGATTAAATATCATGAATATAAATAATATCTACAATTATTTTCACGAAATTACAAAACCAAGTAAGAATTTACATTTAAAATGTAGATTCATATCTTTAATATTTATGGCCATGATAAATAAAATTTCCAAACACGTAATAATATTTCTCATAAATTTTAATGTCTACTATAATAGGAGATACCAGACAATAAAATCTTAGTAATTTTTCAGTCAATCAAAATAATTTTAGTTCGTGAAACAATTTAATTAATTTTTTTCCAAATCATGTGGATGAAAAAAACATAGGATGTAGAAATATAAGCATGTAAAAATCACACTATCCATCTATAAATATTTGTTGTTGTTCTTTGTTATAATTCTTTTTTATTTTATTTTTTCCTTCCAAACTCTGGATTCATTCTTTGATGTCAAAAATAAATAATGACCGCATGAAAGAACAAGTTTCAAAACATTTTGCCCAAAAATATATAGACCGAGACAATTGGAAAATTTATTAAATTAATATAATAAAATAAATTTATGTCCTATAATGAAATTTTAAAATATGAACTGCATCTTGATAATGACTCGTTAATGTATATAGAAGGACCTTTTAACTTCACATCATGTAGTAGGAGGGTGATACAAAGTTACCTAACCTAGTTGGAAAATGGCCATGAAATTTGGCTCATCTGATGTAAATTTACTCTTCCACATACATTTGTTCTTTTTTATAGGTGTTTTTGGTGGGATAAAACATGTGGAGATATATCAGGGAAAATAAAAACAAATAATGATCTGGCCAAATTTTATTGTTCTCCTATTCTGCCTCTTTTTCATTGTTTTATATATTTTTGACTTCTATAATGAATTCTTGAATTGGATCTTCCTAATATCATCTTCTGATAAAATATGTAGGTGGTAGTCCAATAATTATTTAGTCTATAGAATTTTTGTGAAATCAATACATATTTTTTAATTATCCTCTTCCTTCACATTTTCTTCTTATCTATTCAATTTTATAACTTCCACTACTTCAAAATCATTCTTCTCTTTTTATTATATAATTCAGTAAATTATTAAAATCATGTTGTTTTCTACTTCTTCATACAGTCAAAAAATTTCATTATTTTCGTTTCTATATATTCTCTTGAACGTTTATAATGGATTCATGAGGTTCTACATATTCTTCTTTATATGTTAGAGATTCTTAACTTTGAGAAATATTTGTATGATGTAACACATTTCATTGATATTAATTTCCTTTATTTATTTGTTTCTTTAATGGATTTAACATCCTCAACCATTTTATCCATATCTTTATATTTAAGCAATTATATCCCAACATTGGAAATCAATGGTATGTGGTATAAAATGGGATTTATATATGAAATAATTTGAGATAGGTAGTTAGTATTTTCTCCATGTTCTCCTAGATTTGATTTATTATCATCCAAATTATTATCCATAAATTTAATATAATGCATGATATATCGTGTTATTTTTTATTATTTTTCCTTTATAAGTAAGTATCTTCTTGGTTGTACTCTGCAGCCAAGTATTCACTTTGGAAGCCTTTAGAATTGGGGTCTTATATGTTGGGTTAATTAATGTTTTTTATCCATTGTTGATGTTGGAATTCAAAATATTCATATGAATTTGAATTATTCTATCTTGTTTCTTGATGTGACCACACTTTTAAATTTAGTACTACCTATGTTCTTTAGATACCCTAGATATTTAATGTGTTTTGATGGTGGTGCATCATAGGGCTGATATGATATGTATTCCATCCTTCAAAACACCAACAACTACCAGGCATGTAAAATAGAGGAATCATAATAATAAAATGAAAATAAAATATAAACTAAAATAAGTAAATAGATATTGGATATATATTGTCATTGAACAAAGTTATCTTGAGTCATCTGATACACTATGTTTCTCCCTAGAAGTAACACTAAAATTTGATACACCAATACAGAGTGTTTATTACCACACAGGTGAAAAAATTAGAAATTTATATTATCCCAAATGACACTACCTATAAAGTATTATTATAGAATAAGTATTGGGTCAATCCCACAGATAGTGGTGAATGAATAAAAAACTCTTGTCCAAATGTTCATCAGCCTAATTTTATTATTTTATTAAACTAATGATACAATTGATGAGAAAAATTACAAGGGAGGAGAATTAGTCTTCGATGGTGGGGTTAAAAAATTACTTAATAGCACTTCACATTCAAAAACTATTAAATAGGTAAAAAATTCCAATTTCATGGATATGAGAAATGGTTAATCCCTATCAATAAAGCTTATAACATCAATTCATCATGGCCAAATGAATTAAAATAACTAAATCATAATATGATCTGATTTTCAAATAAATAGTAATAATTGAATTCAATTATCATGAATCAATTATCTTAATCATGTTGGTATTATTTCACAATTGAAATAATATTTACAATGAACCAATAATGAATAAAATAATTGCATAGGAAATACTTGAAACTATTGAATAAAATCATATCACGAGTAAAGTTAATTCAAACAAATATGGTATAAAACAGATTTTACTAATTCATCTCTCCCCTATGCGGTTCAACCAATTACCATTAGGTGATTTCCATAAATGAATATATCAAAAACTATAGTGGAGAGAATAGAGCTGAAGGATTAGATAAATAAGAATTGAATTATAATAAAAATAATCCAAAGTTATAGAAAAATATGTTAAAGTAAATTAGGAAAGAAAAACCTTATTTTGGTTAAAAATATCTGGGTTGGAACCATAACATTATCCTCTCACTGGTCAGATACCATGATCCCAAAAATAAATTTTCACTTAGCTATAACCCCCCTTCTATAATCTTGGATGTCATTATCCCAGGTTTCATTGGCCAATCATTATTAAAACCACTGAAAAAAACCAAAATTGAAATCTTCTGTAAGCCTCAAAGAATGAAGATTATGTATTGAAATTCACAGTCATGGTGTGAAATGTAAATTTATGATGTGAATTATTCAATGCATAAAAAATCAAAATTTTGATCAATTCATGAAATTTTATTGTGTGAATCATGGATTGACACTATAAATCATTGGTGTGAAGACTCCTATACCTCTCAATTTCCTCCAACATTCTACAAAAGTTGTTAAATTATATATAAAAACATTTAAAATGATAATTTTATGTTCATGGTAAGAATTTTTATTTATGATATGAAATATGATGTCTCAACTAACTTTGACCAGATCTTGTGCAACTTGGGTCTTTTGGTATATAATAAAAATAGAGTTTTTCCACATTCCACAAATCATTTATGACTGGAACTGTGGTTTTAATGATGCTACAATGTGTGAAACAACTTTGGATTCAATCCCCAATCTCAGCCTCATCATCATTGTTTTTAGTGTTGTGTCGCTTTATCTTTATAGATTTCAATGTTTTCGGAAATTTTAATCTTGATTCCAAATAATTGTCGATCCTTCTATAAAAATATATTAATAATAGATTGGTAATGTGTAAAACCCCAGGTAAATAATGAATATGAAATTTTTATATTTATCCATATTTGTGAATGAAATATTAATATTACTTTAAAGGGAATGCAATGCTCGATGGTGTACCCAATACGCGACAATGAGTTCCTCTGAAATCTTTCGTTGCACTGTAATAATAAAATAATAGTATTTTAAATGGTAGTTAACACCTAGCCATTGTAATGGAGGGAAAGAATGGAACTAACTACGAAATTATTATATATGTTTGTCAAATATTTTTACTTTCAACCAATAAAATTTAGAGGCGTAAAATTCAAATGAATCCAATTTTAAGCGTAAACACTCTAATATTCTTTAAAAGGTCGATTAACCGCCTTTTGATGACGAACCTATTTTAAATCCAATTTTTGACAATTTTATGTGTTATATTTGACAAAATATTATTCTTCTTTAGAATCAGGACATCCAACTTTACTTTGTGTAAATATTTGGTATTTTTCCGATAAAGTTCATTTTTTAATGAATAAGGAAAAATGTTGAATTTTAATTCAAAACCTTTTTTAATCTAAATTATTTATATGATTAGATTATCTTTTAAATTGGTTTTAAAGTGAAATAAGAATATATTTTTTCCATTTAATACAATGGTGGTCATTTTAATTAATTTCACTTTGAAATTGGATTTAAACTAGTGTCAATATTTTGATATATATTGTTTCATAAAAACACGTTATTTGTTCTGACAGCGGAAATTAAATTTTAAATTAATTATTGTAACTTATATGTTTTGAATTTTTTAAAAATGAACATCATTTTTGAATTCAGAATATCCAATATACCTTAGGGTGATGTTTTGGTATTTTTCTGAAAAACTTAAATTTTTAATGAATAGTGAAACCACTAAGAGGTACCTAAAAAACTGATTTTTCGTTTAAATGAAATTTTACCACCTCTGTGTTTTGACTTTCAAAAATCTGACATACATGGTTGTCATTAGGAAGTAAAATTTGTTTCAATGGGATTAAAATAATTTTTTGGTGAATAGTAACTTTTAATATTTTAATCGCGATTAGAGGTAAATGACATAAATAACTTTTTATTTAAAGTTAAAATAAAATTGTCACAAACATGAGTTGTTTTACTAAATAAAATTTACATGGGGTTATAGAAGTCATATTTTTGACTATAAATAGTCATTGGAAAGCTAAAAATATTTCCTACATCATAGGTTTTTTTTATAATTTTTAGACATTAAATGAATTAAATTATTTATGACATCATGATGATGAAACAATTACCTCATTATTTAACGATTTAAATAAAATGAAAATATAATGTAAAATCTAAGACCTACACATGTCAAAAACCTATTGGATGGGTGGATCACGAACCCTTATCCCCTTATCCTATAAATATATCAATGTGGGACCGTTAAAATCCGAAACTCATTTGAAAATAATGTAACTTTGTTTGACTTTCCAAGAGTGCCCCTCCTCTCCTCTTATAAAAGGCCCCCACCTCTACCACCTTACCCACACCTCTCAGGCTTTTGGCTCGGCCAACCCCTACTCATTCTGTCTATCCACATCCCTCTATTACTCCTAGAAGCCTCACTTTGGGCAGAAGTCTTCCCAGGGAAGCCTTTGAGCTCAAATCAAAGAGAGTTACCCGATTTTAAGGTAATGTCTTCACTTATGTTCTTTTGTTTTATTTTGCTTCTCTAACCACCTAAAATCTTGTTATTAATTTATTTCGTAACACCTCCAGTATATTCAATATACTAGGATGTTGTTATAAGAAGGATTCTAGCTACACTTAAACACACCTACATCTAATGGTTAAAGAACATACTGTTTCTATGGATGGTGAATTTCTACCTCACAAAACGATGATTGTTCAATATTCTTTTAACACCTTCAAAGGTGGTCATTAAGATGTCACTATATTTATATATGATATATAATATTTTTATGTTTTACTTAAGCTTCTGTATTTATCATTTATGGCATACATTTATGGTTTCCATTATGGTTAAACACGATATCTTCATTTTCGGAAGTGCGGACTACCGCCCCCTCAAAGTGATTTGATTCGTTAATACCATATGTGGTACATATAAAGGATATATTTAATGATATTATATATGATACCAAACTGGAATTATAATTCTATTATGTATCATCATGTTATAATTCCATTAAATAAGAAATAGAAATGGAAGTAGCGTTCATGCGTACGTACGGATTACCGTCTCCATGAACGGTGCATTTCATTTCTTACCTCTAAATATTATGTAATATTATAAATTCATGTATATAATGGATATATATGATATATATGATGTATAAATATTTAATATAATTATGGATATAATATATATTTTACCACATGAACAACTTGTAATTATAAAGAGTTTATTTTTGACTCAAGTAGCAATGATCTACAAAACGACCATTATTAACTTAAATAATTACATAGTGTTTATAGCATGGTAATAAGTGATATAAAATGAATAATGAACTTGAAAAAGGTTCTTTAGAAAGTAGAAATTAACTCAAGTTTATTATTCAGGAGGTTGAAGAACGATCGAGTCAAGTCGGACCCGAGGTAAGGGATCCTACCTCTCTCTTCCTTTTTAAGTACTCTCTTTTATGTCATTTATTTTAAGCTCATATTTCTTATGTTTGGGGATGTTATTTTATATTCCACATTATGTAAATTTTATTTATGTATTATGAGAGACCCTATTTGATCTCATAAATATATTTTTATATGTTTTAATTAGCACCGTTAGGCTGCCGAAATTTCGTAAGGGGATTTTTATCTCACTTTGTGATTTCCTGAGATTCATGCTACATTTTCCAATATTTCCTTTTGAGTGGTGTATGTACTATCCATTATTGTACTCTTTGTGTAACACACTTTCGTTTATGAGTATTTACATCAATTTTGTATAGTCTTTCTTTCATGGGGTGTACGTTTCGAAAGTTACCCAAATCGGTAAGGGGACCTTTCACCCACCTCTTTTTAAAAGACTTCTTTTGTTATGCCTTTTAATTTTCATCTTATTATGTGGGGATATGTTATTATATATCGTTATTGCCATAAATTTTATGTCCAAGATATTAGATACCATTTATCTCTCTCATCAACTCTTTTTCTAAAATTTGATGTGACGCCATTAGGCTGTCAAGGGAACTTCTTAACCCAATTTCGATTTCTTTGGGTACACCATGTAGTTATTGAATTTGTCATCATTTGAATATGTGTGAATGACCTTTGATTATTTTACACTTAATATCCACTTATTTTGGGTGTATTTATATTTTTCGCACATAATTATGAGATTGATTTATCCTTAATTTAAGGATACCATCTTTATAAGGATTCTATCTCAATTTACATTTCTATTGAGACTTCATTGTTGTTATGCATCAATTCACTCTTATATGGTGTGTATACTATCCTTTGGAATATTATATCATGAATCCCTTTATTCTCGTGATATTATAAAGTTTTGATTAAATGTTATTCCTCAATTATTGTGTTCAAGTGTCTCTCATTTTGTTAAAAACCCTTTAACTAAAATATCGTTTTTAATGTTTTAATGATTTAATCTTATAAATATTTCTCATTAATATCCATGTTTTCAAAATGGTTTTAAGGATTTATTTATATGGATATTAATGGTTTAAAATGTTAAAATATTCAATGTTATATGGGACACTTTGATTTAAAAATCTCTTTATTAAATGTTTTAAATGATTTTGAAAATGGTTTTTAGAATGGATTCATTATTTCAATATCTTAAAATGTAATATTGTTATTGCAATGTGGGAATATTATCTTTCCATTATGCTTAAGTTATGTGCTATGATAATGTTATGGTTCTTGGGCATTGTTATGAAGATGGGTGGTTCCGTGATAAACAAAGGGTTGGTGAGCCCGATATAGCTCTCCAATGCATTGGGTAACGCGAAGGAGTTAAATGTTAAGGTTTCTCCGAAGAGATTTAGGGAATATACTATGATGGGTATTACAAACGTAACCAACAGGGTTACACCCTACATAAGAATGTTATGAATGCGTCATGTTACCTTTATGTCTTATGATTTCTATGATTTATTCATGATTTTATGAGGTATGTTAAAGTGCTTATGATTTTATTAGTAAAGTATGATTTCATTATTATGTATATATGTACTCATGGTTTTTTACATACTTTTTATAGCCCTTACTGAGCTTTTTATGCTCATCCCAAGTTTATGAAACGTTTTAACAGGACATAAAGTTGAATAGGGTCAAGGATGGGATCATGGAAATGTCAGGCTGTCTAAAACAAGGAACTAGACACCACTCTTTTGTTCAAGAGTTATTATTTTGTGAAAAATATGGAAGTTGTGTTGATGTGTCTACATTGTAATCTTCGAGATGTAATATTTATGTCATAATTCTCTAAATCTCTAAACCTGAAAAGATCCTCAAAATGAATTATTCAATGTAATTCAATATTAAGTAATGTTATAAGGTCGGGGCCTTATATAATGAATCTAAAAAAAATTAAAACACAATGTAAACACACATAAAAAACATTAATATGTGTCTCTAAATTAGAGATATCAACCACAGCTCTAGTAACCTGGATTGAGTGTTTCCTATTTTAATAATTATAATATACAAAGTGTAGTACCATTATTTTTTGATCAATTTATTAGTTTTCAAAAACTATATACATATATGAATTTAATATTAAACTATATGTTGAAAACATATCATAAAAACATCCCTGAATCATTGAAAATAATTCAATGATTCCTTATTTATATCCTAGGGAATGAATGAAAAAATAAAGGTTGAGATAAGATGTTCAAAATGGGTTTTGTACATTGGAAGCTATCTTGAGTAAATAATGTAAAATCAATGTGTTAGTGTGGATTTTTTAACATCTTGATATAAAAAACATACATGTATAATATCAAAAAAGTTATAAAATGGATAATAATAAGTTAATTCTCAATAAAATAAATTAATTAAATCATACATCATAATATTTCCATCAATACCACATTTTAATAAATCATGATCCTTACAATCAAGGCCTTATTCCAAAAAAATTTACATTATATCATGGATTTTTAAGACATTTTTATATTATGGGAAATTGTACATTTAGAAATACCGATTTTATTTTGTCTCCTAACGTGTGTTGATTCATGAAGGGGTATATATAATCGATTCCCAAACGTAAATTATACATTTCTAATGCATTCATCTAATATTAAATAAAAATAAATATTCAATATAAATCAATAAATATATATATTGAATCAAAAATACAAATCATTAGTATTATTCCTCTAAATGAAATAAATTTATTAATAATATTCTTTCAAATAAAATCATATATTGAATTGGTATATGATTAACACAATATAATTGTAGCATAAATAATTATGAATTCATCTATGATACTAAAAAAATTCCTAAAGGGGAAAAACAATGACCAATGAATAATGGAGAGTGATAGAAAACATGATCACAAGAAATTGAATAATAAAAAAAAGATATAATCCAAAAATCAATCATGGATGATAGAATACCTTCAAATAATGATAAAATATGGTTTTATATGAAGGAAATATCTTTTATAATGGAATAAATACACACTTAAAACCATTATAACCTTGTAAAAAATTGTTATAAATCACTTCTAAGATTCATTTCAAACATTAATAAAATAATAAGTTTTTATTTTAATAAAAAAAAATTCACAGAATAATTGAAAGGGTATTTTATCTTAAAAAAATTGGAAAAAATATAAATAAATCTAAATAGGGAAATATGATAATGGAGGTGTCAAAATATATTTACACAGTATTCAATAAAAATAGTATTCTTTTCACAGTTTATTATAAATTCAAAATAACTTGTTTAGAAAAATTTAAAATGATTTCTTCAACGACTTTATAAATGAATTACATATTTGTATAAAAATAAAATCACTAATAATTAAAAAATAGATTAAAATATTCCAAGAATTTTTTTTTAAAATATAGATAGGTAAGAAAATATTCTTGTCGTTAAAGAGAAAATAATGTCGTCTTTTCTTAAAAAACATTATTTTGGTTTTTGAGTACCAATGAGAGGAAAATTGGGATGAAAATTATTAAAACCCCATAAATAATAACTTCATAATAACATATATGTTTTTTAATATGATATATTTCATATAATTATTCCAATATAAAATTAAACTTGAACAATCTTAACAGGATTGAAATTTTAAAATAAACCTTTACGAATCTGATAACTTTTGAATTAAAAAAAATTAAAATAAAAAACATGAATTAAATAATTAAATACCTTGAATAATTAATAATTAGTGATATAATATTTTAAATGGGTGTTATATACACCATTTAAAATAAATTATGTGAATAATATAAAATATCTCTCAATGATGTTCAATTGAGAAAAAAACCCTTTTCCATGGATTTATGATTTGTCGGATGTTTTATATCCTTATGAATAATCAATTAAATTTTATTAAATACTGTATTAATAAATTTATTTTCTATATTTAATTTTTTAATATACTTTTATAATATTTTTATATCTATTCATTGTATTGTTCTTTCTCACATCGACCACTTAAGGTTATTCAATAAATTTCCCAAAAATTACTCTAGAATAGTGACCACAGTTAAGGGTGTTATAAAATGGTTCTATAAAATCTATAATGTTAATAATACCATCAATATAATTTTTATTCATTTTAAATAATTTTATAATAATCCATTAAAGGTTTTAACAAGAATATGAATCACATTGCTTCATAGAGGTGGTAGTCCACACATATGCATGACGGATTTTATCATTTTCCAATGGATGGTAGTGTATGAAGGTAGTTGATATATTACATTTTTCTAATTATAATTATTTCATATATATATATATAATATTTATAAATTCCATCTTTATAATCAATCAATTTAAGAAGTGATGAAAAATAAATTACTCCACAATGTGGAGACGGTTGTCTGTACATACACACAATTCAAAATTTCATTTTCCATAGGATTTAAAGGGGATATAAAATGGTAATAAAATTATAATAAAAACATATAATTATTATTAATACAATTACTTAAATATTTTAATATGGTTATTGATGATTTCTAATAAGATTTAGAAGAAAGAAACATGAAACATCCTGGTAAGAACATATATATCTTTCTTTGGTAACCTGCTTTGACATCCAGCTTAAGCATTATTGAATTAGTATTTTTGGAGGAAAATAAACTCAAGGTTATGAAAAATACAAGAATGTATTTTTAAATTGATTGATAAAGGTATTTGGCTCAAATGTGTGGTGAATAGAGGACATGATATTGCCTTTAATAAGTGAGGATGGTGGGAAACCTATAAATACTTGACACATTATTATATAATATATGACTTACTGAAGCAGTGTGGCTCTAAATTTTCATAAATTAAAATAAAAAATGTTTATTTTGAAATATAAAAAAATAATGATATTTAATAATTTTTTTTTGTTTTATCTTGAATCATTATAGTCTTATTTTTAACCCTTTTGACTCATTTTACCCTTAGTCGAGGTGAATTTTTTTTCCTTGGATACACTTCATTATAAAAAACATTATGTTGAAGTAAATACCAAAATATTAATTATTATAATTTAAACTATGGAACCCATTTTATATGATTAACTATCTATAAATTTCATAAATTTCATTTAACACATTTTTAAAATATTAATGAAAACAATTTATAGAAAAACACTCACTTATGTATAAAAATGAAATTATAAGAAAATCAGGTATAATGTTGATTAAAATGAAATTAATTGGATTATATTAAACTAAATGACTTATTTTTGTTTAGATATAATCAAAAACTAAATGTAACATCATGAATACTTGACTAAAATTGAATAAAAAATGGATTAATTTGAATAATAATATTACTTAGATTTGTAAAATCCCAATAACTGATTTCAAAGTCCAGAATTATATTATTAAATTGTTTATATTAATTATTTAATAAATATTTCTGTTATAATTTTCTTCCCTAAACATCCAATTTACTCGTATATCTCAATAATGTTTTAAAAGTGATGGTATTTGTAGAATCAATATTTTCACTATTAAACCAAAAAATCAACTATTTGAAAAAATAAAAAAGTACAACATTAAATAATTTTGATATCATGTAAACAAAAATGAATCCATTTATATAAAATTAATTTTCCCAAATTTATATTTAAAATTATAATAAAAAATATACATCAAAAAAACTTTTATTAAAAAATGACCCTTTTAAACATTAATAGTTTTTTAACTTATTTGATTTCATTATTTTCATTAATATTTTAGTATTTATTTACTAAGAATTAATTAAAAAATTTGTATTATTAAAACATTTCTATATATATTTAATAATTATTTACTCTTATTCATCCTTATATTCCAATATATAAGTTATAATAGCCATATTTAAATAAAAATATTTATATTGTATATTACAGTTAAAAGAATTGGGGAGCGACAAAGGGCGGTGACAGAACCCTAAGCATGGATGAGCGACGATGGATCCCCCCCCTTTCCCAGTGGAAGGAGGGGGCGGATGGAGTGATTTCGCCTCCTTAGGATCAGTAGAAACCCTTTATCCGTTTCTTTAACCCCTTTTTTCTCCTGGTGTTCCCGACAATTTCCTTATGCTCAAAGGTTCCAGATCTTTACTATGGGGATTCTCAGCATTCAATCTCAGTGCCAGAGTTCCCCTAAGCCTCATGCCTTATGTATATGAACCTGTTGTCTCACTTCATCCATCGTAGGTCCTCCATTGATGAGTTTGAACGCATCTTTTTTGGAAATTGGGACTTGAAAGATCGCATGATTGTGGGGAATTTGGATAAATACCACCCGATGATTTGTTTTTCCTCGGAAGAAGATATGAAATTTTCATGGTCTCGGGCTCCCCGAAGATGCAACAGCTGTAATTTATTTCTACTCCGCTGGTCTTCAGACTTCTATATGAATAGGTACTCACCCTCCGTCGTGGCATGGGTTAGTCTTCCGCACCTTTCTGTGCCCTTTAAAAATCCATATATCATTCATATGCTAGGTAATCTGGTTGGCCGATTTCTCTACTTTGATGATCACATTGCTACTATGAGTCACCCAATCAATCTGTGGGTCTGTGTGGAGGTGGATGTCTCGAAGCCACTAGTTGAGTGGGTTTGGATTATGGTTGGAGAGGAATTTAGGTGGAAGAAAGTTGTGGTTTACGAAACATGGATTGATTATGCTTGATTTGCAGTCAGTTGGGTCATTCAGCCTCAAACTGTCACAGTGGAGTCTTGAATAGGAGGACCTCTTGTCCAGGAGAGAGGCTTGGCAAGGCCTCTGATCAAAAGCGGAGGGATGATGTGGAAGATGGGGCTGGAAATGTCTTGGGTTTGGAGGGATCAGTCGAACCAGTGTTGATAAACTATGCACAGGTGTCTTCTGAGCTGATTGGCATGGCTGAGGATGGGCAGAGTATTGGTGAAGCTCTGGTTGCAGTTAAGGCTGCTAAGTCTAAGGTGCCATAACCAATGTTTGTGGATTTCTTTTCCCGCCTAAGGCATGATCTAGGAATTATAGGAGTGAACTTGAGTGGAGTGGAAGTAGTGTAGGTGGATGGATCAGAGAAGGAGGATTCCTTGGAGGTGGTCATGGTGGAACAACAGATGGATTTGGACAGCCCAAAGAAAGCTGTAACAAGCATGTTAGTGAGTGATGTCCAAGTATCTGGGGTCCCCCAAGGCCAGATATGAGAGGATACTATCTTGCAACCTCAATTTATGGGTCGTGGGTATGATCAGGCTAGTCCAGCCTTGTCAATACCCCCATGTAGTGATGCTTCAGTGGTCAGCAAGGAGGCTCGAAAAGCTAGAATGATAATACCGGGGAAGTCTTTTCTACATGTTTCAGAATAATCTCTTTGTGGAAAAGGGGGGAAAGAGGGGGTTAGTTTCTTGGCTCCTTTAGACCCAGACACCCCATTCCCATTACTTCATTCCTTCAGAATCCTGGGATTATGAGGAAGATAACTAGTTTGGAGAGCAATGAAGGTATGGTGGATTCCTTGTGTAGGTCGAGGCCCCTCAAAGCTGGCTCTAAGGTTGAATTAAAAAACCTCTTTGAAGGCTTGGCGGAGAGAGTGGATCCATTTAATACTGAGGAGGATGATTCTAGAGGAAATAGTCATAGCCAATTCTAATTGGATAGCTTGGACCGTTTCCAATGGGATGGTCCTCACAGCCCAAGAAGAAAGAAGGGACAAAAAGGAAAGAGAGGTCCAGAGAAATCCCTTGTGGTCCATGGGAAAATACCCAAGGGATGCAAAGAATATTCCCAATTGCCTAAACCAATGGAAACCAGGTCAAGAAAGAAGGGCAGAATCATGGAGATCAATGTCCTACAAGATAGGGACAATGGAGATCCATGCATTGAACTATGTGGTATGGAAGGAGAGGAAGGGGACTGTTTGAAACTCATTCTCTGATCTAAGGATGAAATTTTTGGAAGATTCCTTAATCCCATCACATCAAATGAGGATATTTTAATAATATGCAAAAGGAAGTTTCAAGTTGCTGCCACCGAGGAGAAAGAAGCATGGATTGAAAAGAAAGACCGCATCATAGCTCAAGGCTTCAACCAAGGAAAAATCACCCTGGAGGAATTCATTTAGAAAATGGACAGAACGGTTACTCACCTTGAAGAACTTATTAGCAAGGATCCAGACACATAGGTTGGTACTCTGCACTGGGAATTATTTAGAGTTGTTGACTCAAATAATCTTAGTCTTATGTTTAATCTCTTTGTGAATTATTTAAACATGTATTAGTATTCTACTTTGAAATATATGGTTTCTAACTTTACCTTAATGTGGTGTCAAAATAATAAAAATTTATTTTGGTGGTGGTGGTATATCAAAGTTTGTTTACCCTCAATATTGTGTGTATCACAAACTATTATTTATAGTATTCATAAATAAAAATATTTTCATATGACATTATTAATAAAATGTGTTCCAATAGTTTCATTCTCAGTATTGACTTGATGAGAAACTTTTTTTTCGACATGGGTTCTTACATACTCCCCCTCAGTATTAGCAAGGATATATTTCTCAGTCCCATTATGTCCCTGGTACTAGAAAACAATTCTTTTAAAAAAATATTCTCCAAGATACATTTCAAATATATAAATCTTTTTAACACTCCATCTATCATAATTTTATGATGATGAAATTTAACAATTTCTTGTTTTTTCAGTTCAATTTCATTCATTTCAAATCATTGGGTGAGTATCTGTCTATATAAATTGAATTTTATGTCCTTCCTCCCTAGGAATTAATGATCCATATACTTCTTATGTAGTTTGTAAAAATGACTTATCTCTCTTTAAATAACATGTATAGAAAATACGTGTCTAGATAAAGAAATTTCCTAAATTCACTATCCATTTGAGCTATTTCAGTCAAAAAAAATTTCGTGTTATTTTTCTTAGGTCATAAAATTTTCTCATATATATTATATATATATGTAGTTCCAAATAGTTAGAGTATGGTTTCAATGGTTTTACCATCATTATACTTGAACACATATTGATAGAACAAGGATTTTCTATCATTATGATGGTGAAATATTTATGTTATCAAAATATAAGTAAAATGAAATATTTTTCTATTCACCATTGGCATGATCAAGACATCATTGTACCCAAAAATGATATGATAATTTTAATAGAAATAAATAATTTTTTAAAAATAAATTTTATTACTTTTTCACACAAACTATAAAATCCCAATCTTGAAAACATAAATCATGTTTTTGGTATCATGTTAATTATGTTGATCTAGTAAAAATCAACATCTTTTTTCTAGAAGAGCTATTATTTCTAAACCATCAACCTCCATTATTTTAATTTTTGGCATTCCGATTATTAAGGGGTTTCCAAAATAGAAATTATGAATCCCCTAGGATCATATCTTAATATCTGAGCACATGTCTGTGTCCAAGGAATGAATCCTAAACATCCCTTTCTCTATAACACTTAATAATAATTTTTTATTTAAATTATAATAATATTGGAGATCATGTAAAATAAAAATATATTAAAAATAAAAGTAAATAGAGGGGAAAATGTTTGAGAGAAAGGGATTTCCCATTAGCTTTAACTTGATTTCCTTCAAAACCAATAATTATAGATTAAACATCATTTGATAGACCATTATATAATATTCTTGGACAACCATCCCAAACTTTTTTTTGGAATCTAGTGCACTTTGGAAACCTCATAGGCACAATTGTATTAAAATAATCCATTGTATTAATTACCGATCTTTTAATTTCTATTAGTGCTTCCACACTTTCTAATTAATCCCAAACTTATATAATCCATGACCAAATACACTATATTACATCTTAACTAGGATGAAATGATATAATTATGTCTTAGGTGATTTTTTGGAGGAAATAAAAAGACTTATATAATGCAATAAAGTGGGGGGAAACTTCACACTAAACAAAAACACCCCCTCCTGCTTACTATAAATTAAATAATAAATGAAATAAAAATAAAGATTGTTGAATTAATAGAACAATAAACTCTCAAGGGGATAAAAAAATTGGGTTAATTCTCTATAAGGATTTAGATTCAAGATCATAGGGGTGAGGGAGGAAGTGTGGAAGCATAAATAAAATAAGTAACAACTACTAAAATACTAAAAAACCATGAAAGAAAATCTATATTTGTATCCCCAATATAAAATCCATCTCTAATTAGTTATAACTAATTCAAAATGTTCTTTAAATATAACTAGACTGTTAATTAATTTATTAAATTTTTCTGTCATTAAATTATTATAAAATGACTATTAATCTTTAATAATTATCAAATTATTAATTAGTAATAATTTTTTATTAATATTAATTTTTAATTATTATTGATGCCAATATTCTCTTAATATATTATATATTAAGTGAAAATTCATATTTAGTAATGTATAAATAATATTTAATAAATAATATTTTATTTCTATAAATATATTCATATTCATACATTATTATATAATTTGTAATGATATATAATCATTTTTACACTAGTAAATATCAACCCTTTAATAGTGCACATAAAAGGGATTTAACGTCCCTAAAAAATATTTTTTATCATCATTATTATTAATGGTTGGGGCATCATTATCAGTGCTTTTATAAGTTTGGATAAAGGCCCACCTTCTATAGTGTGATATTTAAATAATATCACATTACAACACCTCCAACCTATATAAAAATACACTAATGATTATTAAACAAATTTAATTGAAATAAATTTTATATAAAAAATAAAAGAACTAATATATACATTTCAAACAATGTTTTTTATAATTAAATTTTAAATTTATATCCACAAAAATTTAAAAAACTTAATGTTTTATCATCTTTGGAACATCATGACGCCCTCTAAAAAATATTGATTCTGATATCAGTTTTCAAATAAACCCCCTCCCCCCAACTTGAGAAAAATAATTCACTTATATAAAAAACAAATCTTTTTTTAGTAAAACTATAAAGAAATTAATTGAACATAAATATGAATGATTACATTGTGAAAATGTAAATTTTAAATAAAAGGACACACATATAGTTATAACAGTAAAAATGTGTGTCAGATTGAGGTTGAGTTGATTTTTACACATCATAAATGACATATGGATCATTTTTTGAAAGTATAAAATCAATGGGAATTATTTTTATCAGTTTTCAAAATATCACTTTTACTTTTTACTAAAATTAATGTAAAATTTAAATAAAAAGACACACTTGGAGTCATATTGGTCACACTGTGCATCAAATTGAGGTACATAAAATATCAAAAATTACTTATAGATAGTTATCCTAAAGTATCAAGAAAATTCAAATGTGTTTGATTGGTTTTAAGTATGTCACTTTTTTTTGTTACTAAAATGTCATTTCAAACTAGAAACAGGAACTTGGAGTCTTATTGATCACATAATTTTAAAGATTCACATGAGACTAATATAAACCCATAAAAATGAATAATGATATAATTTTAATAAATTATCAAGAAAAATAGAGAATGATTTCTTGGTTTTGAGTGATTGAGACTCATTTTAATATAAAATGTCAATTTTAAATTGACAACGGACGCTTTGAGTCATAAGGTCACACTATGAGGCATATTGAGGTGAGGTTTATTCTTACATGTAAAAAATGAATTATGATTCATTTCCATAATGTATTAAAATAAACCAAATATGTTTTATTGGATTTCAGTATCCCCCTTACTATTTTTAAAAATATTAATTTTAATTATACAAAAACACATTTGGGGTCATATCGATCACACCAAGTGTCAAATTAAAGTGAATTTGATTACTACATAACTAAAAGTACATATGGATCATTTTCATAAATTATAAAACAATAAAAATGAGTTTTTTCTATTTTAAGTACGTATCTCATTATTTTTACTAAAATTAATTTTAAATTTAAATAAAAATAAACACTTGGAGTTATAATGGTCACACCATGTGTCATATTGAGGAAGGGTTGATTCCTAGATGTCCAAAATGACATATGGATCATTTTACTAGTGTATAAAAATAACTTGAATGCATTTTATCAATTTTGAGTAAGTCAATTGTTCTCTTTACTAAAGTTATTATCAATTTTAAATAAAACAACACACATGGAGTCATATCCATCACACATTAAGTCAGATTGAGCTTTAGATGATTTCCAATCATCAAAAATAACTTAAGGATAATTTTATTAAAGTATCAAAATAATATTAATGAATTTTATTAGTTTTGAGTATGTAACTAGTGTTTTTTACAAAAATTTCATTTTGAATTAGAAACATGCACTTTGAGGCATACTAGTCATATCATGTGGCAGTTTGATGTGACAATACTTTCTACAAGTCAAAAATGAGTTATGAATAATTTTACTATATTTTTAATACAATCAGAGCATGTTTTCATGGTTTTAGTGAGTGACACACATTTTGAACCAAAATGTCAATTTTAAAATAATAACATATAATTTTAGTTATACCAGTCACATTGTGCATCTTATTGGGGTGAAATTGATTATAAACCTGTAAAAATGGATTATAAATTATTTTTATAAAGTATTAAAACAATGCAAATGTGTTTCCTCGATTTATAGTATTTCACTTGTTATTTATACAAAAATTAAAGTCACTTTTCAATAAAAATACACACTTGGTGTCATATTGGTCACACTATGAATCATATTGATGCTATTTTTATTTCTACATGTAAAAAATTAATTATGGAAAATGTTTATAAAGTATAAAAAAACCAAATTCATTTGATCAGTTTTCAGTATGACACTTTTTATTTAAAATAAAATTAATGTCAATTTTAAATAAAAAGACACACTTGAAGTTATGTTAGTTACACCATGTGTCGGATTAAGGTGGTGTTGATTCCTACACTTCAAAATGACTTAGAAATGTTTCCCAAAATTATAAAAACAATATGATTTTTTTTCATTTTTGAGTATATCAATTTTTCTTTTTAATAAAATATAATGTCAAATTTAAACAAAAAGAGTTACATGGGGTTATATCGGTCACACCATGAGTCAAATTGAGTTGAGGCTGTTTCCAACAAATTAAAAATGACTTATAGATTGTTTTCCTAAAGTATCAAAACAATCAAAACGAATATTACCATTTTTGAGTATATCACTTTTTTTTTCAGTGAAATATCATTTTAAACAAGAAACATGAATTTTGAGTCATATGAGTCACATCATACATTGGTTTGACATGAGATTTATTTTTTTACTTCTCAAAAATAACTTTTGAATAATTTTCCTAAATTATCAATAGAAACAGAGTGTGTTTTATTGATTTTCAATGAGTGATGTGTGTTTTAATCTAAAATAATAATTTTAAATTGGGAATAGACATTTTGAGTCATACCACTCACACTGTGTGTAATATAGTGGTGATATTGATTTCTAAACATAAACAATTACATATGTATCATTTTCTAAAAGTATTAAAACAATATGAATGTGTTTTCTCAATTATCAGTACGTGACTTCTTCTTTTTAATAAAATCAATGAGAATTTTAAATAAAAAGAAATACTTGGAGTCATATCGATCAAAAAATGTATCATATTAAGGTTTATTTGATCCATAAACATCACATATGACTTATGGATCATTTTCATAATGTATCAAAACAATCCGAATGATTTGTCTTGATTTTCAGCGATTCACTAGTTCTTTTTACAAAAAATTAATTTCATATTTAAATAAAAAAGACACAGTAGGAGTTATACTTGTCACACCATAAATCATATTGATGTGGGGTTGGATAATAAATATTAAAAAGGAAACATGGATCATTTTCCAAAATTATCAAAATAATTGGAATTTATTTGATTGGTTTTTATGTATGTCATTTTTTTACTAAAGTTAATGACAATTTTTGATAAAAAGACACACTAGGAGTCATAATGATTATACCATGTGTTTGATTAAGGTGATGATTAATAATACACATAAAAAATGTATTTTGAATCATTTTATGATTTTATAAAACAATTCCAATGCGTTTTATTTTTTTTGAGTATGTCACTTGTGTTTTTCACTAAAATGATATTTTAAATTGGAAACTGTAACTCTGAGTCATACCGGTCACATCCTCTATCAGTTTGATGTGATAAAACTTTTTAGATATCCAAAATTACTAATTAGTAGTTGAGATAAATAATCAAGACAGTGACAGTGAATTTTCATGGTTTTTTTGAGACACACATTTTGAACAAAAATGCCAATTCTAAACTTATAACATATATGTTGAGTCATACCAGTCACTCTGTCAATTGTATTTATGTGAGATTTATTCCTACATGTCAAAATTTACTTATGAATCATTTATTAAAGTATTAAAATAGTCCAAATAATTTTTCTGTATTTTCAGTATGTGACCTGTTCTTTTTACTAAAACTAATGTCAATTTCAAATAAGAAGACACACTTATAGTCATATCAGTCACACTATTTGTCTGATTGAGTTGAGCTATATTCTTACATTTTAAAAATGGATTATGTATACGTTTCCTAAATTATAAAAATTATGTGATTTCAATTTCTTGGTTTCAGTATGAACTTATTCATTTTATGGAAATTAATTTCAATTTTAATTTAAAAAACACAGTCGGAGTCATATCAACAACACTGTGCATCAGATTGTGGTGAAGCTAATTTTTATATGTAAAAATGACTTATGAATTGTTTTCATAAAATATAAAATCCATATTAATTTGTTTTCACATTTTTAAGAATTTTATGTGTGTTTTTAACTAATATATAAATTATAAAAAAATTCCTAATCTGATTCATACTAGGCACACTTTGCATCAGATTGAGGTGTGGCTGATAGAGTAAGTGACATGAGTTTTTTATTCAAATATCTACAAAAATAATAAAAATAGAGAACATGTTCTATTATGATTGAACAGAAACAACATGATCCATAAATCACATACATTTCATCCATCACGGTGTTCCCTCTTATATTATAAAGTAACAAGTTCTATATTTTTTAGATTTTTGTAGGTAGTGGACAGAAAAATATGAATTCCCAAAAGATCATAGAAAAAAACTAATTATGTAATAGATAAAAATTTTAGGGAAATTAATTTAAAAATAATGCATAAACTGGAAACAAAATTAATTAAATAATTACCAGGAATTAACTATTTAATGACGGTTTCATACATTCTTGACCCATTTCCTTATCATTATCTCAGTTAAAGCCTTGAAGTCTAATCTTACCTAAACATGGAAAGTTTTGAACAGGCCGCCCCAACATGAGAAAAATATTTCACTTGTATAAAAAACAATTCGTATATTAGTAATACTATATAGAAATAAATTAATCATAAATATCATAAAATACATTAATAAAATGTCTATTTTTTACTAAAACCATAAAATTTGAGTCAAACCAGATACACACATTGTTGGATTGAGTTATTGATCATAGGAAATGATTGAACCATCCTAGTTTAAAAAATCATTTCTTTATGATCTCTAAGAATATTAACAAAATAAGTATCATATAGAAGTGATTAGAGAATTAACTAATAAAGGTTTTTAAAATAATGATAAAATCAACTAAATAAGAAGAAGGAAGTCACATATTTATGATATATATGTACATAATGACATTTGGTATGCTACCCATTCAATTATAAACAAATCTATTTCATCTTTTGAACAAGATGATTCTAGATAGTCCTGGAAGAACTGAAAAAATATAAATAGGCAAATGATTAATAATTATTTTAAATGAAGTAGTAATTTTCTTTGAAAATTACTCTTTAGGGATGATAGTTTGTTGATTTTATAGGATATATATAATAAATTTACAAACCAAATTGACATAATATTTTCCATTTTTTATTTCATACACCGCATAAACATTGATAAAAATAAATAATTTGTTTTGATATCTATTTTCATAGTAAAATATTAATATATATACCCTGATACATATCCACTTATAGAAGTAGACATGATCTTGTGGGCATGGACTATCCTTATACCATTATTTTCATGATATATAAACACCACACTATCAGAAAATATTTCTCATTAAATCATAATATAAAATATATAGCATAAATTTTAGTTCTAAAATCTAGAATATTATATATTGACAAACCTCATAAAACATGGTCAGTTTATTATGTATCCATGCAGTGAATCCAAAAAATAAAACATCAGAGTATCTAAATTTACCACAATGTCTCCCCAATGTTTCCTAAAAAAGAAAAATAAATAAGTAATGAAAGGAATGAAAATATATTTGATTTGATTAGATTATACATTTTTACCATTTAATCGTTGTTATCACTACCACAAAACTGGGTTTCCGTAGCGCCACCCTTTAATAGCACTAAAAAAAGTACTGATAAAGGGGGTACATTTATCAACGCTAAAAAAAGAGCTGAAAAAGGCGGTATATTTATCAACGCTAAAAAACGTTGATAAAGAGAACTTTTAATAGTGCTAAAAAATACCTTTTAAAAGTGACCCTTTATCAGTGCTTTATTAGCTCTGATAAAGACACCCCTTTATCAGTGTTTTTAGTGCTGTTAATGGCCCCCCCATTATCAGCACTTTTTTTAGTGGAGTTGATAAAAGAGGGGATTTGTCATCACTTTTTCCCAGCACTGATAAATTTTATATTTAAAAAAAATTATGTTTCATAAAAAATAATATATTGATATAGATGTATATTTATATTGATATAAATATAATATATATTTTTTAAATATGTTTTAGAAAAGTATAAATAATAATTTTCACATAACATGTAAGATATGAAGTAAAAATGGATTATAAGATATCAAAAAAATTTATTAATTAATACTTTTCTAATTATCATCAACTAATAATCATTTAATAACAATTTGAAGACACAAAAAATAAAAAAATTAATAAAAGATCTAAAATAAGTAAAAAATGTAACTCAAACTTCAAATGACCATATCTTTTGATCTGGGTGTCCGTTTGATCTCTAAAACAAATAAAATTGAAGCCTGAGATGATCACTACACATTATTGGCAAAGGAAACCTTCTAAAACAATTTTCAAGGCAAAAAAGGCCCATAAGGCCTCCAAAACTGAGTTTTTTGTTCGGATACCCAAATGTTTTTAACATTCGATGGAATTTCATCCTCGTTTTAGGGATTCTTTTTGAATTTTTTCACTGGGGACTGAATTTATTATGAGGGGTTATATTTATATTGTTATATGGCTTTGAATTTTTTTTTTTTCATAATTTAATGTTAATTATAATAAATTATATAACAATATATACATAGTTTTTATATATTAGCCAAAAAAAATTTAATTTTATAAATAAATAATTAACCATATTAACATATAAATAAATTTTTCATTATATAAGTATTATCTAAATAATAAAATAATATCCATTTTATTTAAAATATAAAACTATTTATATTTATATTCTTATATGATGTGTCTGTGTGTCTATATATATATATTTTGTGCATCTATATTGAAAAATAGATATATATTATATATATTTTGTAAAAATATGTATATACATATTAATATATAATATATTTAAATATATATAAATATGTATAATTATAATTACAAATACATATATAATATGTGTGTGTGAGTGTGTTGTATATATGTATTTATTTATTTATAAACTCACACAAAAAAGCCTACTTTTTTAAAAGTATTTAAAACGAATCATATAAATATATATTAATATACAAATAAATATATTAATATATAAAAATAACTATATATATATTAATATACTGATATATATATACATATATATACATATATTAATATATGAATATTTTTTTAATATAACTATATATATGTTTATATATATATGTTAATAAATATATACTTATATATATATATATATATTAATATATGTGTAAATATAAAAAAATATAAATAAATAAATAAATATATTACTAAATGAAGAGAAAAGAAATATGGTGGGGTGGTAAAGGCTTAGGTACGCAGGAAACAAGTCCCGAGTTCAAATCCTTGGGGAAGGAGGTCACGTGCGCAAGTGGGGAATAAGGCATAACATTGTTAAATGGGGTGGGGACCTGTTAAAGGCTATGGGTGGCTGGGGCATGCATCATGTGGTGGGAGGTGGGGCACTGTTTATGGGGGATTCAAGCGCTATTGAATCCCCTCCCAAAATTTCAAAAATATTATTTTTAATTTTTTTTACTTTAATTAGTGCTTTTAAAAAATCATTGATAAAAGGGGTCTTTTATCAGCGCTAAAAAGCACTGATATAGCACCCTTTTATTAGTCCGTTTTTATCACTGATAAAAGGGACCCCCTTATCTTCTCCTCAATTAAATATTCTTTTCTAGCGTTACTAATTCCCTTTCTAGCACTTATAATGGCCATATTTGCAGTAGTGTATTAAGAAGATTCTAGCATCTATAAGCCTAATTTCAATTGATTTCACCAGTTTTTCCAGTATTTCATGAATTTGAACTGATTATATTTATTTTGGTATGTATAAGTGACTTAAGGAATAATGTGTCCATATTTATGTTCATGGGGTAATCCCTTCCATTGGTATTCATATATATTCTATAAAATATGAATTTTGTTTATTCATAATTAACATAGTAGATCAACTATTGGGAAAAAAATTATGAAAACACACAAAACGTATACATTTATAATGGATAATCCTAGACATTCATACTTGATGACTTCATTTACATTTTCAAGAAAAATAAAGTCTATAATGGTCTTTCCATATATTTCTATTCAAAATCAACAATATGATTACTACCAATTATTTACATTGTATCCACATGAACATTTAATGTTAGTAAATGTGTATATTGAATGAGGATTGCTAAAGTTGTTTTTAATGATATTTCCAATCAGTTGTTTAATACATTAGATGGCTTTAATTTGACCTTTCATTTCACCCCTTCCCTTTGTTTGTCTCTAATAAAATTCATTGGATTGAACATTGTTTCATTATTTTTTAATGTTTTGGCATAAAAATTAAATTATAAATGAATACCTCCTTATTGAAATGTTTTTACAAGATATTACATACATTATATGAATGTTACAATAGATTTCTTGATCATATGAATATCTACATCATCCATTGGAACAAGTATCTCGATGATCAATTCATGAGCTATGGTAATCCCTACTATCACATGATCTATTGGAAGTTGTCTATTGTTTAAAGTGTTTTTGATATTGAACATGGTATCCATCACAACAAGGAGATTGGTGGGTGTTGTTCTATATAAATCACAACCATTTTAACCATATTTAATATCATTACAGGAAATATATTAGTGTATCCCAAATTCACATTTCATAGAAAACATTATGAGAATATTGATTACAACATCTAAGATAACTCTTTGAGGGGAATGGATCTCCACAAAGTAAGAGGTGGTGGGGAAAGATCATTATGCAGTGGTTGTTGTTAAGATATTTGTTCTATTTTCTTTCTTTCCATACCATTTTCTAGTAACTTATATTTTCAATGAAATTTCTTTCAACAGAAGCTAATCCTACCTGCATCTCATACAATTTTATCTTTAACCCCTATTCTTTTAATCTCTAAAAATATGATTGGGGTTTCACCCCAAAACATGCACCTCTGATGTGACCATAATGTTTTGGATGCTTCATGGAAACTAATAGTAAGTGTTCATCTGGTACAACTAATGATAATTCCTATGTCTAAGTTGGATAATAAATATGGGAAAATAATAAATAATTTTTATGTAATAACAATTTAAAGAAAACACATTATTATTCAATACTTACACATGCATCCCACAATTTTTGTGTGTTTTAATCTATTATTATCTCATATTTATTTAGGCAAGCCTTTTTCTATAACACATCACTTGGGAAGGAAGTGTTTTTGGATTTCAATTCATATATCATATAAATAGAGTAACATAATTATGTTTTTTTCATGTCACGTTAATGTATTCTTGTAGATTTAAGATATGTCGCAATTTTTTTATGTCAAGCATACCACATTTTTGATTTATGATATGTTTACGTTGGTTTTGATACCTATTCCATATTTTTAGCACTCAGTTGATTTTTTATAAATTTAAAATTCTCAATAAATGTTTTTACCACACGTATTTTCAAACAATGTATTATCATTAACAATTTTAATAAAAATATATATCCTCATGACGACCAGTAAACGATCCCCACGCTTATTGTCTTATTCGCTGTACAAATATATGTGGTGGGTGTGTTATTATTTTCCTTTCAATAAATTTGAGATGTTATTTTTTTTGAATTGTGTGAAATCCTATATGAGTTTTTTAAAAATCATTAATACCAATTTCTTCTGGGATTTCTATATTATAAACTCAATCCACAATGTATAATGAAGAGTGGGTTAATGTTTAATTATTATATTTTGTTAGTAAAATAAATAATTGATATTATAATGTTACCATAGTATCTCCTAAAACTAGTATCTTAAGTGTTGTCAAAACAATGTGACACAAAGGTACATCAACCGGAATGCACTGCTGAGTGATGAGCCTAATGAAACAACTAAAAATGGCCTTATTGGGGTTAATAGGTTTTCCACACGTATTCCATCTTACCTTGAATTTGATTCCTTTTCTCTTCACCATAATAATTTTTATTAACACCATCATTCTATGACTTTCTATTTTTTAGGAAATTGGTTCTTCACCTTCTACAATTTCCTCATGTTTAACATCATTAATATGTTGTTTCTTTGGATTGGAAGCATTTACATATAGAGAATGTTGTTGTTCCTCTACATTTGGAGTAGTTTTAGGTTTAGATACCTTTTATCACACTAGATGGGGAGCATTATCATATGGTGAAGTCATTATCTGTAGAATTGGTTCAAAAATTAATTTAGATTATATAAATGTAGTAGTGAATAGATAATAAAACTAGGTAATGAAAATTATTTTAAAAAAATATAACCTAGATATTAAACTCCCTTTTTAAAGGTTGAAGGGATTTTACCCCTCAATGGAGTATCTAAATCCCTTCATTTTTGTCTCCTCTGACATACAAGACCCCATATAACTTGGGACCACTACGAAATGATTACGATGTCCCAATAAAAGGGTCATCCCCAATTGATTTTTTATTTGAACCATTAGTGGTTTTGGTCGATTATATAACAATTGAACACTTTCATTTGGAAAGATATGGAAAATAAAATACTAGTACTTCTTGTGATACCATTATAAATAGATTTGATTTGTACCCTTCATTATTGAAATCCACTTTCATGAATCACAATCCATCTATTTTAACAACACTCTTGTTGTCAATGAAATTTCATTGTAAAATCGATACATGGAATATTGTATAATTCAACTCCCATATTTGTTTGATGACACCAATATATGAGATATCCACAAAAAATAGATTTTTGAATTTGGTACTAGTTATATCCAACGCGTCAACCATAAGTGTAACTTCACTATTTCTCATGGTATTTAGTTCATCATTTTTATTTGTATAGAACATATAAATATTAATAACATAACCATTATAAGATAATTCATGTACATTTGGTCCTCTAGAAATCCATAAAAATTTATCTTAAATTGAATATTGATTTTTTATGAATCCTTAAAAAAATATTCTTGAAACCATCTTATAAAATGTTGATTATGTGAATTTTATATCCATAAGTTAGCCATTGATGGATTCAAATGCTTAATAATTTATTTTTGGGAATCATCATATAGTTTAGCCTTTAAACTATTATCTGAAATTTAAATGTAGAACTATTCTTGATCTGTAATATTGATTATAAAAACATATATTCAATAAATTCCATCACCCACTATCCAGCTAATGTGATGATATTTTCGTAGACAAATGATTTCCACATGCAACAGGTTTTCTGTATATAGAAATCAATAGATTCCTAAAAAATATATCACACTACAATACAAACCTCTTTCTTACTTAGATTTTTGAAATAACCATTCAAAATATTCGCATACCAAACAATGGGGTACATCTATCTACAATTTATTGGAACACATAGTCACAGCTCTCTCACCAAGTAAACCACTGGGTATACCATCATATCAAAGAATACTGATATGAAGATTATTTCTAATTCACATAATATGATGGAAATTTTCTTTTCCATAGTTTAAATTTCTCTGGTTCTATAATTTTTTTTCATATAGATTTGAGAAATAAAAAATCCTTGGTTAATGTATGACAAACATACTAGGATAAAATGAAAAATAAAGATACATGTATTTGATCTTGCATCAAAACATGAGAATCATGTAGGTCTAGGCCCTTTAAATTTAAATTAATCAATTTCATGATATTCTTAATATTTTAAGAATTGCAATCTATAACTATTACACAATTCAAGAAGTTTCAAAACTGATATCTCCCTTTCCTAGAATGTGTGTAAGTAGTTAGAAGAAGAAAATTCAATTTTCACCATTCATTAGAGCTATCTCTTATTATATTACCATATCAATCATTTCCAATGTAGCCTTAATTTCATTATTTATTTTTCTATGATTATTTAGTAAGTGGCCAATGACACTATCACATTATTTTTTTCAACATACTTAACATTATGAAAATGTATGATATATTGGCAATTCTAGTATGGTAATTCAAAAAAAATGATCTCGTTTTCAAACCGATATTCCTAAGGTTTATGAAAAAGGTTTTTGAAAATTAGTTTCTATACCATTTACTTTCTCAATAAATTGATCACATGTCAGTGGATAGGGTGTTTTATATTCTTTTGAACCCCCATCGAATGATGTCGTCCAATATCGGTACTCATTTCTTGAGGGTAGAAGTATGAAATATCCTAGAAATAGATTATTTGATTAGTGTTTAAACCTAATTGACTATGTTCCATGTTCACAAATGAAACACCCCTTGAGTTCATTTAATTGTATATCCTGATTAATTTCTATAAGTATTAAATCCATTTATCATCATGTACAACATGGCTCTAAACATGATATCTTTATTTTTATAAGAATCATACAACATAACACCTGAATTCTAAAATAATTTCAATTATTTGATCAATGGTTCCAAATAAACATCAATATCATTACCTAGTTGTTTTTCTCCAAATATATGAATAGATAACATAATCTATTTTTGTTTCAGGATTATCCATGGTGGAAAGTTATAATTTACCAACATAATCCACCATGTTTTGTGAGTGATACTTGGAAAACATAAAGGACTCACTCGTTATGTTGATAGCATAAGAAAAAATTTTCTTAGCTCATTTCCCAATTCATGATACTCAAGATCAATTCTCTTCCATTGAGGAGAGTCTATTAGGTGGTGATGGTTTCCATATTTATTTCTTGTACATGCATTCCACGTAATTTTCCATGTACTCTCCTCCCTTCCATATAGACGCCAACAGATTGGAATGATTTGAACGTACCATATAAAATTCACAGAACCAAATTAATATTTCTTATATTGAGGGGAACCAGACATTGAGAAATTTTTATGTGATTTTGGGTTCTTATGAAATAGTACACGGTCATTCGGACATGCATGTATTTCTTCAAAGATCATACCCATCGAACATATAATTTTTTCAGTGTCATGTGTTTGACTATTAAGATCATTATATTCTAGAAGCATATCATTCAAGAGAGAAAGAAGTTCGATATAGCTTGTGTCACTCCATCCATTTCCATATTTTAAAATATGTAGCTTCAATACATATTACAATGCTATCTATTTATTGAAAATAATATATAATGTAATATTTTCAAATCTCTTTAACTTCTCAATCAATTTTGGAAAATTATTAAGTTCATATTCAACATTCATTTTCATTACCTCAATATAGAATTCATTATCATTAACAGATGTAATAACATCCTTAATATGGTCTTCTTCATTATCCACACCTATAATCACATCAGATGATCTATAAAACATAGTTCTATCTTAATCACTAGTTTCATTCTCTTTTTCCCCATGTTTATTAAAAAATTTATAACTTTGATCTATTCCGTGATATATCAAGTGTTCTTCTAACTTCTATAGACTAATTAGAATTTAATAATAAAAAATTAAACATAGAAAAATATTTGAGAATGGCCATAAGCACGATCTTTTGCAAACATGAAAACCTCTTTCACCCTATCTTCATACTCTTTTGTCATATGATTGGAATCCATCCATTTTTTATTCATATATATAATATGTGAGTCAATAAAATTAATATTTAACAAAATAAATAAATATAATATGGGTCTTTTCATGAAAGGGGAATTCAACATTTTAATGTTTCAAATTATTTCATCATGATTTCAATGAAATGGGAACTTGAATTTATGAAAATAATTAATCCATTAGTGGTAGGTGTTATGCTCTAAATTTATCAACAATTTCCATAATTAACCTTTATAGGATGACTAATACACAATTCATTCATGAAACATTGTTTTATAACTAGAATAGACAAGGTATGAGTCTTAGACAACAAATTTCTTTCATAAATGTCCAAAGATGAAGTTGATAAGGATAATAGTTATTATTGTATTATTCCGCATAGGATTCATCCCCTCTGAAATGAACACCAAATCTGTGAGAATATATAATTGTGGAGGACTACCCTAATTTATACCATGCAGGTGGAATTTGATAAAAATTATGTTTAGGAGTTTCAATGGGGGTAAAAATTAATTTACCTTTTGTGGGAGTGAGGTCATGATGTATGTCCTACGGGTTAGATAATGTTAGTGACATGCTCTTTCCATGGTTTTATTATGAGCCTATATTATATATATGGTGATATTCTGTGTATATAGAAGGAATATCAATGTTAATTTGAAAATATAAATTTAGTAAACAACTTTTTTACTTACACTTTTTTATTTATAAATATTGATACCACTCATTCAATTGATAGAGCATACTACATTATAGAAAAACAAAAGAATCTATTAACTCTAATTTGAAATTAAAAAGTCCATTTTAAAGTCAATGAGAAATTTAAGAGATTATTTATTTATATATTCATTGATATATAAAATAATAAACTCATATTTGGTTTGAACACATTATTTTGGTGGTTGAATTAGAGATTTCAAAAACATAAACATTAGAAGAATGCATAAAAAATAAATATAACAGGAAAATATAAACATTACATATGATGTAATAGGTATTAATTTAATATGAAAATAATTTATATTAAATTTTTGATCCCTTATAAGAATAATTTTTTAATAATTTTTGTGATATTCCTTCCAAAGTGGAACTTATCGGTTCCTCAACCATTCAATATGGTATTGTTAAGCTCAACATGAATACCCAGATATTATATTGTGTAAGTAATGAAATATATACTCAACTCAATATTTTCATGTTGGGTATTATCTATATTTTAATGAGTATCCTTTTATTGTCCTATGTTGTATTATTTTTGGTGTTTTTTTGGGTCAAACTAACTAGGAATACCTAACAATGAGGATACGAGAGGAATATATTTGAGTGAATACATGATGAATTTGGATAGGTGATCATCTGCTCAAGTGTCTATGAATTATAACTCTTATGATTAAGATGATTCTATACCCAAATAATATTGTTTTAATTACCTAATATCCAGTGTAATTCATGATGATATTTGGATTATATCCCACTAAATGTATTTGAATTTTAGGTTTATGATTTTTATGGGGAAAATTGTCATTTTAACAACATTAATGGAAGACGTAATACAATATACTCAACTAATGATATTACTATGTTTTAGATTATGGAATTATTAACACTAGTATTATTAGGATCATTAATAGGTATAACTTATAAAAAAGTTAATTATTGATATCAAGTAATGAGATGTTTTACATGGAGAGAAATTCAGTGTACGAAATTGTGAATGTTATAGAAATAAATTTCATCAACTCTATCTTATGGGTAATATATATCGATTCTGTATTACAAATTTTTCTAATAAGCACACACCCATAAATAGGAGGTAGTTCACCAAGGGTGAAATAGATCTTTGTTTCAGTAATTGAGAAATAACTTCAGCAATAGAGGTCAGTACCTGTGATATAATTTTACTAAGTGGATTGATCTTAGAATTATTTTTTTATTGTGTTCCATTTATAAATTGGAATTTTCTTTCAGTATCTTATTTAGAAAATATGGGATTTTTATTCATTATTAAGAACACTAGTCATTATATATATAAAAATAAAAATTCTTTATGGAATTGGGAATACGGGCCTCAAGGCCTTTGGGCCATCAAAGTCCTTCGGGACACAGGGCCTTTGGGCCATTGAATACCATGAAGTAGCCCAGTTCACATAGAGCAGGCCCTAAATGAGGATCAGAGAAATAGTAGCAGTCACCAGAAGAAGAGCTAACTGGATTGGAAGAATGAGAGGGTATGGAAATTGCCATCGGGACCAGGCACCGTGCATCTTTGTACGGGGCAATGCTAGCCGATCAGCAATGCAGGTGGGGAGCTAAAGGTAATAAATGATGCAGAAGCTGGGGAGGGGTAGTTATTGTGGGCTGGGCCTATGGGTCTTGTATTGGGAATGGTATGCCTCTCGGCCTTCGGGTCATGTATTACGGGTCATGTCGGGCCTTGTGCCTTGGGCCTACAGGTCGTGTACGGGTTCCCCTTTAACCCTTAAAAGGGGGATTATCTATAATAAAATAAAACATAAGGCCTTTGGGCCATTTGGGCATTAAAAAAATCCATAGATATGTATTATTGGAATCATTTGATTATGAATATTTTGATACAAGTGAGTCTTTTATATTGGGAAAATTGAAAAGTAACTATTTTGGAGAAAGGTGAGAGGGCTAGTGGACTATTGTATTTATACATTGCGATGCATATGGACCAATGAGTATATAGAAAATGGTGGATTTAGTACTTTATTACCATTGACCATGACTTCAGTTGGTATTGGTATGTGTTTCTAATTAATCAAAAGTATAAAAAACTGATAAGTTTAAAGTGATTCATAATAATGTATAGAATCAACTATGAAAAAGTGTTGAATTCCAATGATCAGATCAAGGTGGTGAATACATGATCAGAGAATTCAATTCTCATATGAGAGATTGTGGAATTATCTCTATATTGACTCCTCCCATATTATGGTGGTGAATATTTTACCACATTATGGGTGATGAATAAGTTTGGGTGAGATTATTAAAGTGAATAATGGTCTCCATAATCCTCATATGAATTAATAGTGATACGATAAAATTACCTTACATACTTGATAAAGTTTGGTACCCCCTGTAGATATTGGGTGATGGTCCTCCATTTTAATAATGAGGTCAATTAATCCCTTGATTATTACTTCTATGATAATGTGTGTGAGCCCTATAAACTAATGGTGTAATTTAGTCCCCATAAAAATTTGGAATCATTCCTCCATATATTGAGTTTCTACTCCATCACTCAATGTTCTATATTTATTGAGGTGTGAGTCATCCCTGAGTGTCAGTCGTCCCTTGCAATAATTTCATGATCATATATGAAGTAAAGCCAAAACCCAATTCCCATTACCCATTTGAATGGTAAAAAACCCTCTTCATTGAAAAACTAGGATTCATTTTTATCCCATCTACAAGCAGGGAATGAGCCAGTTGAGAACAAAAAACAACAATGAAAAAACAGACAAACCTAGCAAAGGGAGACACCTTCAAGAACACTCAGCTAGCTAACTTTTTTAATCTCAAAATAATAGTTGTGTTTCATATGGAATCTTCTGTCATCATCCACCATCTTGAGCTTCGCTGAGTAGACTCCTCGTGAAAGTGCACTAGATGGGGTTGTTTCCTCATCTAAGATATGAACGTATGGTTTGCATTGGGGAGAAAATATTCCCAGTATTCTTTTTCTATGATCCACTTGAAGCCCTACCTTACATACTTTGTTGGAGTAGGTTAGACCGGAGGCAATGTTGTGCTTCACTGTTAATGTCAGCTTAAACTGGTAATGAGAACCCTCTTTTAAAGTGAACAAGGCACATTTAATCTGACTATGGTTGATGGGTAAGGTGACCACTATCCCTTCAACTCCATTTTATATAACTCCTATAGAGTGGAAAATAACTTCTATTTCCATTTTTTCGGTCAAATCACTTTCTAAACAGCCAAGAAGCTATTCCTTCCACCTTCTTAAACTACCATCATCCTTGTCTTTTTCAATGTGGTTCTTCAATTACATTTCATGATTTTAGGATTTTAGTTAGTTTTTATATCACTAGACATACTTTTTGAGTACCATATGTTACCTATGACATATAATCATTATTGAGTAGTGCCATAACATTTTAAAATTATTAATTTCTTGGTTATATTAATCATTAAAGAATAACTCATCATTTCCCCCTCTATATAGTTTCATGGGAAATTTTCATTCAATCATTTATTTACTTTTTTGGGGAGTTCTATAGGGTATTTTTACAGTCACCCATACAGGATATTTTCACCTTCTTGAGTTCTCATCCATTTCTCTATTTTTATATTTGGGGTTTTCTACTGAGTTATATTACAATCACCCCTCTATGGGTACATAACCCAGACTTTTTAAATTATTTACAAACTCAGGACAATTTGAGTGTGATTAGGGTTCATGTGAATTAGTGTTACTTAGTTATTAGTGATTCTTTGTGGTGAGGATTGTAATTAGGGTTCATGTTAAAAACTAATGTGATGAGGTGTTCTCATGTTTTCCATTTTAGGTTTATCTTTAGTTGGGATATTTGGGTTTTATATTTACCATTCTTTCATAGGTTTGATTTTGTCATATTTTTATGGATGTTTATTGTTTGGTGCATATTTATTATTATGTATTTAGATATTATACTAGGTATTACATTTTTATGTATTATTTTATAGACATGTAATTTTTTGATTGTTTATTAGTCTTAGTCCTCTCTTGTTCATGTAATTCACTCTTAATGTTGTTCAAGATCCCTTATCCTATTGAATGGGTTCATGGGGTGGCATAAATGGCCTAACCATTAGTTCAAATGGTCATAGGTTGGTTGGGTCATGTCATGAAAGATATAATTTCAGAGTAAAACATAAGAGAATTTAAAATAATATAAATGGATAATATAGATTATGGAAGGATATGGTATTCAATGGAAATATGATCATCAGAATGATAATATAACCATTAGAATAGTGATATAGTCAATTTTTTACCATGTAAGAAAACTTATATATTCCCTTTAAAATAAATTTTAACAATTAATAGTAGTTTATTTAATAATAAATGGTAATGTTAATGAATGTATAAATCATAATGTAATATTTTTTTACTATTCTGATGATGTAATTTTTTTAAAAAAAGTATTTATAAAATCTCTCGCATTTAATGCATTATTTCTAAATACTCATAGAGTTTTATTTAATAATTAAATTTAATATAATTATTGAGTGATTTTTATAAAATCAATTTAAAATTTAGATTCAATATGTAAACATATATATGATTAAAGTTTCATAAATATTAAAAAATGATAAAATATACATTCAATTATTAATTTTTTTTATTTATATATGATAATTAATATTGTCAAATATTTAATAAATTTAATCATATTTTTTTTATATAAATATTAAATTATGAATATACAAATCATTATTCATTCTATAAAATATTTCCCAAAATCTTATTTGAACCCATTTTGAGCATATAATGGTCAATGTTGGAATGGAATGAAATTCTGTTTTTCTTATCTTAAACTGGTTGTAAGTGAAAAAATATGACTAAGAAAAATGATAGAAGAACTATAAAGATATGTTGAAAATGTTTTTAATAAGATATTATATAGAACTTATTGGTATTTTATTTTTGTTTAAATTTTGTGTATTTTATTCATATATTTAATATTATGAAAATCTATTCAATTCAATAATATAAGGATCCAAAATAAAATTATTTTAAAAAAATTAGAAATATTTTACAAAATATATGTCATGAATATATAATTAAAATTTTTATAAAAAATTATTAAATTCTTGGTTAAAAATAAATATACTTGTAGAAAAAAGAAATATTTTTGATACATTGATTATTTAATAATTTAAATTTTATAAATCAAACATACATTATAGGGTCAAACTAAATTTTAGTTCACAAAAATTATTCTACATCACTAAAACTTTATGCAATAGTAAATTCAATTTACTCTGTTAATACTAAAAATTAATTCTAATAACTAATTCTATATAATTAAACAATATAAAATAAGTGATATATATTTGAAATACTTATATGGGTTGAGGGGTGATGGAAATAAAGTATAGTTGAACACATGCCTCAATTTCACAATCGTGTGATCTCATTCCAACCATACAGTCATAGGAAACCCCTCTACTTTTGAGAATATATGACTATATCTTAATCATGGGATTTACTAACATAGTTACATTATTTCATACACATAATCCTTTATAAAGACACTACAACTATTTTGTTGGTGATGGGGCCCTCCCATCGTCACTTGAACTCACATGGAGCACCCACCTTCCCTCTTTGTATGGTTTTCTTGCAGAAAATTGGCATGCAAGGGTGGTGTGATGTGGCGTGGGGGTGGTACGATGTGTTGTAGTGGTGTTATGTAGTGTATGGGAGGTGAAATGTAGTGTAAAAGTGTAATTTTGTGCAGGGTTTCATCACATACCTGCAATTTAGAGGTTGAATGATTCATCGGGGAAGTCACTGAAGATTGAGAGAGGCATTTATAATAGGATTCATCTAGAGTAGTGTCACGATAGTTGTAGGGTTCCCTAAGAGGTTAAAGGTGTGTGAGAGTGAAGCCTTCAATTGGGGTTTATCTATAATATCAGGTAAGTCTTTTATCAGCACATTCCAAAAGGCACTGATAAATTCCAATTTTATCAACTATAAAATAAAAAGTACTGATAAAAGTACCATTTATCAGTGTTTTTTAGCACTAATAAAAACCACTTTTATCTATGCTAAAAATTTAATGATAATACATGACTTTATAATCACTAAAATAGAACTGATAATGATCTCATCCTAATAATTTATTTATAGTATTACATATATGTAAAAAATTATATATATATATATAACTATAATTATAAAAAATTATTTTTATAAATATTTTTATATATTTATAAATATTTGTATGTATTGATAAATATTTTTCATATATATATATATATTAATATATTTATGTAATTATATATATTAATAAAATTATAAACATAGTAAATATATTTATTATAATTTTATAATTATTTAAATATAAATTATAAATTATAATTATAAATTTATTTATTTATAAATATTTGTATATAATTATATATAATTATATATTTTTATATAATTAAATATATATTTATTAATATATTGGGAAATGTAATGGGCTTCATACCCACTAGCCCTTCGGGCCATGTATTGAATAAATATGTCTTGATTGGTGGGCTATCCCTTTTTGGGGGCCATGGCCTACCTTTATATCATGTGTGTGTGGTGTGTGCGTGTTTAATGTAATTGTACCCCAAGAACCATATATATATATATATTAATATTAAAATATATATTTATTAAATTATAATAAATTTACTTATTGTAAGTTAATAATTATTCAGGAATATATATATATATATTTATAATTCTAAAAACATATGTTTAAAAATATTTCGATATATTTTTAAAAATATGGAAGCACAAAGGCCCATTATTATTAAAAAACACAACCAACATACAAATGAGGATTTAACAACCATACCAATATACCAAAAAACACAAGGGAATAAAAAGAAATGTAAAAAACCTTTAGAATGAGTTTAGATGATATGAAAAGTGGAGCATCCACCCCTACCACAGGGGTGACAACCCCGCCTTCCAATGGGTACTAGTGTCCAGGGACTAGATCCTTCATCCAGAGGCCCTGTGTCAACATATTCCTATATCTCAATAGCTTCAAGTGTGAAATCACCATGATGTCTCTCATCATTACTACCAACAGATGAAATGATTTCAAACACATTTTGTGTAACACCCAAGGTAAATAAAGAATGTGACATTTTCACATTTATTTATATTTGTGAATAAAATATTAATATTACTTTAAAGGGGATGCTATGCTCGATGGCGTACCCAATACGCAGCAACGAGTTTCTTGGGAATCTTACGTTGCACTCTAATAATAAAATAATATTATATTAAATGGTAGTTAATGCCTAGCTGTTTTAAGGGAGGGAATGAACAGAACTAACTACAAAATGATTATATATGTTTTTTAAATATTTTTACTTTTTACAATAAATGTTAGAGGATTAAAAATGTGAATGAATCCAATTTTAAGCGTAAACATTCTAATATTCGTTAAAAGGTCGATTAACCGCCTTTTGATGGAGAACCTCTTTTAAATCTACTTTGTGACAATTTTATGTGTTATATTTGACAAAATAAAATTCTTCTTTAGAATTGGGACATCAAAATTTACTTTGTGTAAATTTTTGGTATTTTTCCGATTAAGTTCATTTTTTAATGAATAATGAAAAATGTTGTATTTTAATTCAAAACCTATTTTTAATCTAATTTATTTATATTATTAGATTATCTTTTGAATTGTTTTTAAAGAGAAATTAGAATATATTTTTACCATTTAATCCAATAGTGGTCATTGGAATTAATTTCACTTCGAAATTGGACTTAAACTAGTGTCAATCTTTTAATAGATATTATTTCTTAAAAACACGCTATTTATTTTGACAGCGGGAATTAATTATTAAATTAATTAATGTAACTTACATGTTTTGAATTTTTTAAAATAGACATAATTTTTGAATTCAGAATATCTAATATAGCTTAGGGTGAATTTTTGGTATTTTTCTGAAAAACTACAATTTTTGATGAATAGTGAAACCACTAAGTGGTAGTTTCAAAACTGTTTTTTCGTTTAAATGAAACTTTACCAGTTCTGTGGTTTGAATTTCAAAAATCCAACATACATAGCTGTCATTAGGATGTAAATTTTGGTTCAATGGGATTAGAATAATTTTTTGGTGAATAGTAACTCTTAAGTTTTTAATCGCGATTATAGGTAATTAGTGTCATTTAAGGTAAAGATAATGTTATAATAATATGAAATGACCATGACACATGTTCTACCCTTATTGGATGATTCCTGGCCAACCAAGACAATCCATGGGTCAACTTGGGGACCCCATAGAGCCACTTTGGTTGGAAAATGACATTAATACCTTTTTATTTAAAGTTAAAATTAAAATGTCACAAACATGTGTTGTTTTACTAAAAAAAGTTTTACATGGGGTTATATAAGTCATATTTTTGACTATAAATATTAATTAGAAATCTAGAACAATTTCTTACATCATGATATTTTTTTTATAATTTTTAGACATTAAATAAATTAATATATTTATGACACCGTGATGATGCAGTGATTACCTCATAAATGAACGATTTAAATAAAATGAGAAGATATGGTGAAATCAAAGTCTTACACTTGTCACAAAACTATTGGATGGGTGGATTTAGAAACCTTATCACCTTATCCTTTAAATATATCCTTTTGGGACCTTTAAAATCTGAAAATCATTTTATAATAAAGTAATATTTTATAACTTTCCAAGAGTGCCCCTCCTCTCCTCTTATAAAAGGCCCCCACCTCTACCACCTTACACACACCTCTCAAGCCTTTGGCTCGGCCAACCTCTACCCATTTCATCTCTCCACATCCCTGTCTTCATCATTGAAGCCTCACTTTGGGAAGAATCATTTCCAAGGATTCCTTTGAGCTCAAATCAAAGAGATTTACCGGATTTAAAGGAGATTAAAGAACGATCGAGTCATGTCAGACACGAGGAAAGGGATCCTACCCCTCTATTTCTATTTAAGTAATCTCTTTTATGTAATTCCTTTTAATCTCATCTTTCTCATTATTGGGATGTTATTTTATATTACTATTACTGTAATTTTTATGTTCATATGATGAGAGACCCTATTTTCTCTCATCAATCCATTTTTGGATGTATTGAGTGGCGCCGTTAGGCTGCCGAATTTTAGTAAGGGATCCTCCCTATCTCTTTCTTTTCAAGTACTCTCTTTCTTGTAATTTATTTTATGCTCCATGTTCTTATGTTAGAGGTTGTTGTTTCCTATTTTTCTTTCTGTAATTTTTATGTTCATGTGATGAGATACCCTATTTGATCTCATAAATCCATTTTTGGATGTTTTATGTGGCGCCGTTAGGATGCCAAATTTTCATATGGGGACTTTCATCTCACTTTTTATTCCCATGAGATTCATGATATATTTTCCACTATTTCCTTTTGTGTGGTGTATGTACTTCCCATTATTATACTATTTGTATAATATTATCCAATTTATGGGTATTTACATCTTCATTGTATGACCCTTCTTTCATGGGGTGTACGCTTCGAAAGTTGTCCAAATCGGTAAGGGAACCTTTCACACTCATTTTTTAAAGACTTATTTTTTTATGTCTTTTGACTTACATATTTTTATGTTGGGATATGTTCTTCTATATCCTTATTGATGTAAATTTTATGTTCAAGTGATGAGATACCATTTTCTCTCTCATCAACTTATTTTCTGAATTTTAATGTGACGCCGTTAGGCTTTCGAATAATTATAAGGGAACTTCATAACCCAATTTCGATTTATTTGGGTTCATCTTGTAGTTATTGAATATGTCATCCAATGAATATGTTTGAATGAACTCTGATTGTTTTACACTTAATATCCACTTATATTGGGGGTATTTATATTTTTCACACATAATTATGTGATTGATTTATCCTTAATTTAAGGATACCTTCTTAATAAGGGAGTTCATCTCAATTTATATTCCATTGAGACTTCATTGTTTTTATGCACTAATTCTCTTTGAAATAGTGTATATACAGTCCTTTTGAATATTGTATCAGGAATATATTTATTCTCATGATATTATAAAGTATTGATTTAATGCCATTCCTTTAAAAGCTTCAAATTGGTAAGGGACTTCTTCTCAATCTCCATTCATTGAGACATATTTTTTTAACACAACTTTCTTTTATATGGTGTATAAACCCCTTTGATTTTTACACTTATTGAAAGGTAATCTTTTTTTTATATACGAATCATTTTACTAAAAGACAAAAGGAATGTTTTTTTGTCATACGTATGCGGCGACAACGACTTCTCCACTGCCGTGACCATTATTTGAGTTTTGGCTTCCTCTACAAGCCAAAACTTTTTTTGAATGAAAAATAAATACCATGTTTTACTTTTCTTTTATTTTGGTATTTAAAATGGTTTTCATAATGTTTTTATTATATCAATGTGTTTTATTGATATCTTGTGATTGAAAAGTTAAAATGTTATGTTTCCTTTATGCATGTTTTATGTGATACGATTATGTTATGGTTCTTGGGAATTATTATGAAGACGGGTTGTTCCGTGATAATCTAAGGGTGTGTGATCCCGATATAGCTCTCTAATGCATTATGTAACGCGAAGGGGTTAAACGTTATGGTTTCTCTGAAGAGATTTAGGGAATATACTGTGATGGGTATTCCAAATGTAACCAAGAGGGTTACTCCCTACATAAGAATGTTATGAATGCCTCAAGTTACCTTTATGCCTTATGATTTCTATGATTTATTCATGATTTGATGAGGAATGTTAAAATGATTATGTTTTATGAGTAATGTATGATTTCATACATGGACTAATGTTTTCTTTTCGTACTTTTATATCCCTTACTGAGCTTTTTATGCTCATCCCATGTTTTTGAAATGTTTTTCACAGGTTAAGGGAAAGGTTCATGATATGATGATAGTGTCAAGGAAGTGTCAAGAAAGAATCCATGTTTTATTTTAAATATGTTTCCGTTGATGGGAAAAAACGAATACTATCTTTTATGTAACCACTTTGTTTAAATGTGGAATATAATTCATGATTTATGATCTAATTCTCTAAAACTCTAAACCTGAAAAGATCTTCAATGTGAATTATTCATTTAATTCAATATTAAGTAAGGTTTAAGGTCGGGGCCTTATAATTGGTATCAGAGGTTGGTTTAGATAACTTTAGAGGTTAAGGTATTCTATAAGCATAGGTTACATCACCATAATGGTTAGGATTTCAGAAAGAGTCCTTGTTTTAGATAATGTGAATGAGTAAGTATATTTTAGTGTTTATATTCCTCATTAGTACATGATGGTTTTGTTGATATACTCACACTGACAATTCTGTTTTTAGTGAATGGATGGATCTAGCAGGCACCAAAGTGACAATAGTTTTGAAAGAAGTTGTGGTGGTTTTCTGATTAAGAGACTGGATGAAATGGGGGATTCAATGAGGAAACTCGTGGTTGTTCTAAACCAACTATCAAGGAGTCATGATCAACCACTTGAACCTTGGTATATTCTGTAATGCATCATGTACGAGATGGCCAATCGATGTGGAAGTTTAGGTAATAATTATAAAGGTAACCATTAGAGTTTTTATCATCCTTACTTTTGAGGTAATTATGGGTTATTATATGTTATGATGGAAAATGAAAGGCATGAGATAAACATGAGGTTAAAATATGTTATGCTTATTTTAGAAGATTTTATCTCGTTTTGGGGAATGTTTTAAGAATTATACCGTTTGGGAAAAAAGGACAACACATAGACCGTGTGACAACCCACCGTGTCGGACAAAGCTGCGGGAATCGAACCCAAAACCAAAGTGTGACTGGTATTTATCACCTACCACTGAACTACATGAAGTCCTTGGTTAGTTTGACTAATTATTTTTAGTTAGATTATTTTAGGAATCAGGAGTAAGTTTATTTTGGGTTATCTATGGAAATGATTATCCTATCATGGAGGATACGTGATTAGGTTAATTACTTTTCAATATGAGAATTTAAGAGCAACTGATGTTATTTGGAGATAAAAGTTAATTTGTACCTTGGAAGACTATGTGATTAAATCCTTCAAATATTTGGGTTTCAATCTTAGTTTGGTTTACTTTGAAGAATTTTATGGACAATTTTTTATCGAATGGTCTTCGTTGAAATTTGGGTTTTTTTGGACATATTTTGGAGATTAAGAATAGATTTTCTTTTTATAAAGGATTATACTTTTGTGGATTGTCTGATCTCATACTAACTATTTTGGTTTTGGTTTTTTTCTAAAGACATGGGAAATATATAGTTATCTTTTGTGGATTAGGTGATTCTCAAGAATTTGATTATAGCACTCTTAATGTGAACAAGTCTTCCTAAATACTAATCTTCTGGAGAAAATATGAGTATTATTAAAGAATCTAGTAAAAGTTGAAACTCTACATGACAATTAAGTATGTTTCATTATGATTTAATTAAGCTCAAAAATAAATTCCCCAATGAAGAGTAACTTAAAACAAAAATGTTTTCTGTTAACTTTTCCAACTGGAGAATCGAATATCATTTAACCCATCAAAAGTTTGTGATTTTCTTATGGTTAGCCTTCTCCTAGACATGTTTACTATCACTCTCCCTCAGAACATGACCCTTTGTTTTTCCTCCATATCCATGTTTTCCTACATGGAATCCTAGTATGGGTTAACTCGGGTGACCTTTGTACTTCTCTTTCCTTATTTTAAAGTGATTGTTTTACTGACTCTTGTTCCGATGTGGGATTTTCAATGAAGTTTCCAAGCCCAATTTTAAAATTGTGAGGATGCAATTCCCAAAAGGGGGGAAGTATGAAACACCCCAGGTAAATAACGAATATGAAATTTTCACATTTATCCATATTTGTGAATAAAATATTAATATTACTTTAAAGGGGACGCTATGCTCGATGGCGTACCCAATACGCAACAATGAGTTTCTTGGGAATCATACGTTGTACTGTAATAATAAAATATTATTATTTTAAATGGTAGTTAATTCATAGCCGTTGTAATGGCGGGAATGAACAGAACTAACTACAAAATGATTATATATGTTTGTCAAATATTTTTACTTTTTTCAATAAATGTTAGAGAATTAAAAATGTGAATGAATCCAATTTTAAGCGTAAACATTCTAATATTCTTTAAAAGGTCGATTAACCGCCTTTTGATGGAGAACCTATTTTAAATCCACTTTTTGAAAATTTTATGTTTTATATATAACAAAATAAAATTCTTCTTTAGAATTGGGATATTAAAATTTACTTTGTGTAAATTTTTGGTATTTTTTCGATAAAGTTCATTTTTTAATGAATAATAAAAAATGTTGTATTTTAATTCAAAACCTCTTTTTAATCTAATTTATTTATATGATTAGATTATCTTTTGAATTGTTTTTAATGAGAAATTAGAATATATTTTTACCATTTAATCCAATAGTGGTCATTGGAATTAATTTCACTTTGGTATTGGACTTAAACTAGTGTCAATATTTTAATAGATATTGTTTCTTAAAAACATGCTATTTGTTTTGACAGCGAGAATTAATTATTAAATAAATTAATGCAAATTATATGTTTTGAATTTTTTAAAATAGAAATCATTTTTGAATTTGGAATATCAAATATATCTTAGGGTGAATTTTTGGTATTTTTCTAAAAAACATTAATTTTTGATGAATAGTGAAACCACTAAGTGGTAGTTTAAAAACTGTTTTTCGTTTAAATGAAACTTTACCACTTCTGTGGTTTGAATTTCAAAAAATCCGACATACATGGTTGTCATTATTATGTAATATGTGGTACAATGGGATTAAAATAATTTTTTGGTGAATAGTTACTCTTACGTTTTTAATCACGATTAGAGGTAGTTAGTTTAATTTAAGGTAAAGATAATGTTATAATAATATGAAATGACCTTGAAACATGTTCTACCCTTATTGTATGAGTCATGGATGACCAAACAAATCCATGGGTCATCTTGGGGATCCCATGGATCCACTTTGGTTGGAAAATGACATTAATACCTTTTTATTTAGAGTTAAAATTAAAATATCACAAACATTTGTTATTTTACTAAAACAATTTTTACATGGGGTTATATAAGTCATATTTTTGACTATAAATATTCACTAGAAATATAAAAAGATTTCCTACATCATGATATTTTTTTTATAATTTTTAGACATTAAATAAATTAATTTATTTTTGACACCGTGATGATACAGTGATTACCTCATAAATGAACAATTTAAATAAAATGTGAAGATAGGGTTAAATATAAGTCTTACACTTGTCACAAACCTATTGGATGGGTTGATTTAGAAACCTTATCACCTTATCCTAGAAATATATTCTTTTTGTACCTTTAAAATCCTAAAATAATTTTATAATAAAGTAATATTTTATAACTTTCCAAGAGTGCCCCTCCTCTCCTCTTATAAAAGGCCCCCACCTCTACCACCTAACACACAACTCTCAAGACATTGCCTCGGCCAAACCCTACCCATTTCATCTCTCCACATCCCTCTATTCATCATTGAAGCATCACTTTGGGTAGAATCATTTCCAAGGAAGCCTTTGAGTTCAAATTAAAGAGAGTTACCGGATTTAAAGGAGATTAAAGAATGATCAAGTCATGTTGGACACGAGGTAAGGGATCCTACCCCTCTCTTTCTTTTTAAGTAAACTCTTTTATGTCATTCCTTTTAAGATCAATATTCTTATTATTGGGATGTTCTTTTATATTACTCTTACTATAATTTTTATGTTCATATGATGAGAGACCCTATTTTCTCTCATCAATCCATTTTTGGAAGTTTTGAGTGGCGCCGTTAGGTTGTCGAATTTTCATAAGGGATCCTACCTATATCTTTCTTTTCAAGTACTCTCTTTTATGTCATTTCTTTTATGCTCCATGTTCTTATGTTGGATAATATTGTTTCCTATTCCTCTTTATATAATTTTTTTGTTCATGTGATGAGATACACTATTTTATCTCATCAATCCATTTTTGGATGTTTTTTGTGGCGCCGTTAGGCTGCAAAATTTTCATAAGGGGACTTTCATCTCACTTTTTATTCCCATGAGATTCATAATACATTTTCCACTATTTCCTTTTTTGTGGTGTATGTACTTCCCATTATTATGCTATTTGTATAATATTATCCCATTTATGGGTATTTACATCTTCATTGTATGAACCTTCTTTCATGGGGTGTACACTTCGAAATTTGTCCAAATCGGTAAGGGAAACTTTCACACTCATTTTTTTAAAGACTTATTTTGTTATGTCTTTTGACTTACATATTTTTTTGTTGGGATATGTTCTTCTATATCCTTATTGATTTAAATTTTATGTCCATGTGAAGAGATACCATTTTCTCTCTCATGAACTCATTTTCTGAAGTTTAATGTGACGCCGTTAGGCTTTCAAATTTTTATAAGGGAACATCGTAACCCAATTTCGATTTCTTTGAGTTCAACTTGTAGTTATTGAATATGTCATCAAATGAATATGTGTGAATGACCTCTTATTTTTTTACACTTAATATCCACTTATATTGGGTGTATTTATATTTTTCACACATAATTATGTTATTGATTTATCCTTAATTTAAGGATACCTTCTTTATAATGGAGTTCATCTCAATTTACATTCCATTGAGACTTAATTGTTGTTATGCAACAATTCACTTTGATATAGTGTATATAATGTCCTTTGTAATATTGTATCATGAAATCATTTATTCTCATGATATTATAATGTTTTGATTTAATTCCATTCCTTTAAATGCTTCAAAGTGGTAAGGGACTTCGTCTCAATCTCCATTAATTGAGGCATATTTTGTTTTATACACAACTTTCTTTTATATGGTGTATAAACCCCTTTAAATTTTACTTTCATTCAAAGGGAATACTTTTTTATATGAAGCGTTTTACTAAACGAAAAAAGGAATGTTTTTTTGTCATACGTATGTGGCGACAATGACTTCTCCACTGTCATTACCATTATTTGAGTTTTAGATTCCTCTACAAGCCATAACTTTTTTTGAATGAAAAAAATACCATGTTTTACTTATCTTTTATTTTGGTATTGAAAATGGTTTTCATAATGTTTTTATTATATCAATGTGTTGTATTGATATCTTGTGATTGAAAAGTGCAAATGTTATGTTTCCTTTATGCATGTTTTATGTGATACGATTATGTTATGGTTCTTGGACATTATTATGAAGACGGGTTGTTCCGTGATAAACTAAGGGCGGGTGAGCCCGATATAGCTCTCCAATGCATTGGGTAGCACGAAGGGGTTAAACGTTAAGGTTTCTCCGAAGAGATTTAGGGAATATACTGTGATGGGTATTCCAAACGTAACCAAGAGGGTTACTCCCTACGTAAGAATGTTATGAATGCCTCAAGTTACCTTTATGCCTTATGATTTCTAGAATTTATTCATGATTTGATGAGGTATGTTAAAATGATTATGTTTTATGAGTAAAGTATGATTTCATACATAGACTAATGTTTTCTTTCCGTACTTTTATATCCCTTACTGAGCTTTTTATGCTCATCCCATGTTTTTGAAATGTTTTTCACAGGTCAAGGGAAAGGTGCTTGATATGATGATAGTGTCAAGGAAGTGTCAAGAACGAATACATGTTTTATTTTAAATATATATTCATTGATGAGAAAAAAACAAATACTATCTTTTATGTAACCAATTTGTTTAAATGTGTAATGTAATTCATGATTTATGATCTAATTATCTAAAACTCTAAACCTGAAAAGATCCTCAATGTGAATTATTCATTTAATTCAATATTAAGTAAGGTTTAAGGTCGGGGCCTTATATTGTGTGTATTTACTTTCAGTTTATCTCTCTCCTTGACAGCTTGAGGAGGCACATAAGGCATATGAGAAAAACATTTCACAATGTCATCCCCTGTTACAATAGGATTTGGGGTAAAATGAATTGGAATATATTCCCCTTGGCTAGAAACCATACCACTCTTCTCAGAAGATTCAACATATGGATCATCTGAAACCTGGATGAGAGATCCTTGCCTCAAACCATGCTTTGTAGCCCTACTAAACATTTCTTTAGAACCCTTAATAGGGGGTTAGACAGTTTCCCCCACATACAGATTAGATCCACCATACTCTTGGGATTAAATCACATGTTCACGTGGTTTTAAAAAGGGAGAAGAGTGCTTTTCGGAAGTATTAGTGATTAGAAAACCTGAATCCAGCAGTGGTTTTGTAGGCTAGTTGTTCTCTAGTAAATTCACTAGACTAGAGGGAGAAACAGACACATTTAAGTTGTCCAGTTCATGCATTTTTTTTGGCTTCACATCCTTCCTTTTTTGAAATACCTTTTTCTTTGTTGGGGATGATGTTTTATTGACAACAAATCAATAGAGGGTCCACCAACATCCTTAATAAAAATAGGACCATTTTTCTGGGATGGTTAGGAAGAAAATTTCCCATGTCCATTAATAGAAGCCTTTTTTGGCCCTCACCTCAGTGAGAGTTCTTGTTCATTCACTTACCTAAGATCGCAACTTCTAACAAGTTCATTTATTTTTTGCAATTTGATGCATGATGTTCTTTCCTATATCTATCATCTGCTTATTCTTGAGCATAGTATTCTTTCTCTACTTGGATCTCATCTGAATGTGTCTTAGTATGACATTCATCCATGTGCTTAGTTTGGACATCCTTGAATGAAGGATATACTTCTGTTTCATCATCATCATCTACTATGTTAGCCCAATTATCATTTTCCTTCTCTTTCTGTTGAAGGGAGTTTGGGATATCCTCTTCATTTAGTGATTCATGAGCAGGATCCTGCCTATGATTTTTAATACAACCCCTGGTTTTCTCATCATTTTCCCATACTTTAAAAATTTTTCTATATAACTATAAATATATTTATATAATTATAAAAAAAACTAATTTAAAAAAAATTCTATATAATTATAAATATATTTATATAATTATTTCTCATGGTCTACATAGTTTTGAAATATTTTATATAATTATCTACATATATCAATATTAAAATATATAGAATTACAAATATTAAAACTAAATTTTTTATTTATATATATTTCTTATAATTTTATAAATATATGTATATATATAACTTAATTATAAATAAATAAATTTAAATATTATTTATATATTACTATAAATGTAAAATTATAAATATAATAAATATATTAATTATTTAAATAAATTTCTTGTCATTTTTTAATTATTTATGAGAACATAAATAAGTACTTGAGTATAACATGGATGAATCAGACCTAGTACAATATAGATGGTAAAAAAAGAGTTATCACATATATAGAAGCATGAATAATAAGGGTGTCAATGTATAAATGAACATTCATGAGTCATGAATGAATAACATATGCATGCATCGCCATAAGAATAACTAATCTTAACATTTGAAACATGGAAACCCAAAATCATGTCCATGAATATCATCATTATATCATGATATATATATATATATATATCCATTGACACAATTCATTGGCGACATATGTTTATTTAAATATACATGTATGTATATATATATTTATTTATAATTATAATTATAAAAAAATATTAAAAATGGATTTTATATATAATCATTAATATATATTTATAAATATATTAAATATATTTATCATTTATAAAAAATTATTATAAATTTTTAATTTTTTGATTAAAAAATATATTTATATATTTATATATTTATAATCATTTAGGTACTTCTATTTAAACATTATATATATATATATTTGAATTATTAAAAGAATATATATATTAATATATCATATTTAATGTAATTATAAACATGTGTTTTTTAATAATTTTATATAAATATACAATAATTTTAAATATAAATATAATAATTATATATATTTATAATATTTTTCCTAAATAATTTTATTATCTCTAATAATAGCATTGATTAAGCTAAACCTTTATCAGTGAAAAAAGAGCTGATAAAGGGTAGACATTTATCTACATTTTTTTGCGATGATAAAAGTTTCCTTCAATAATTTTTTTTCTAGGAGTGATAAAGGTTCCCCTTTAATAAGCACTTTCTGTTTAGTGCTACTAAAAGATAGTGCTAATTTGGCCTTGATCTATGGAAGCATTATGAGATATACCTTTTATAAGTATTGGTAAAAAGGGCTAACAATAGGTTCTTTTATCAATGATAAAAAAAAGGATAAAAGTTATCATTTATGATCTTTTTTAACATGGATAATATAATACTTCATTATCATTGTTATAGAGATAATAAATTGTTCTTTTATGAGTGCTAATAAGAAGTGTGGAACAAATGTTTTTATTATCATTGATTAAAAAAAACTGATAAAAATTGTAATTTCTCATTAGTTTTAGCTAGTGCTTCATATTGTGCAATATTTAGTAGTGTATCTTCTATTAATTATATAATTCACCCTCACTCATTATCTTGAGAGGTACCAATAATAAAAAATTAGTTCTAGTGAACTCATATATCACATTGTATCCATTTGGATAAGATAAGAGAGATAATATCACCATGTGGATAACCATTAAAATCTTTTTCCATAGTATCCCATACATCAATTCGTGGATGTGTGTTGCATGGAATAATGGAAGGAATTTCATGAATTAATCCTCTAAAGATAATGGTGGATTACGAAACTTTGTGGAGCCATGATTAACATTTTTATTTCCAGTTTTAATCCCCTATGAGAATCTATATTTTGAGTAAAAAATTACATGGGGTGGTTGTTTTAGTAAATTTTATACAAAGGATAAAATTCATTGTTTCATTATTCAATGAGTGAATATTTATAATCACATATAGTGCATGAATATTAGTAATGATTTTTATTAAAGATTTAGTCCTAGTCAGTTCACATTACATATACCACTATAGATAGGCCATTTAATAACATGAAAAAACGACTTTAACAGTGCTAAGAAAGCACTTTTTTCCTCAACATCGTTGGGGGGGGGGTCCTCTTTATCAGTCCTAGAATACCACTAATAACGTCCCAACATGCCACAGTGTATTGTTCGAATAATAACACCCCTCAAAAAACACATGTAACATGTATGCAAATATATATATATATATTTGAAATAAATGTTACGTCAAGAATAAAAACAAACACTACTATTTACATTCCAAACAATTTCTTGAATAATTACATTTACTATTAATATCAAAATAGATTTAAAAAAATTAATGTTTCATCATCTTGGTATCCCATGATCCCCTCTCAAAAAAGTCTGACCATGGTATCAGTTTAAAAAAAAGACCCAAACCTTAGAAAATTAATACACATATATAATAAAAAATTAAATGTTATCAATACTATAATTTAAAAAATTAAGCATGAATATGAAAGAATATATGAATAAAATGTCAATTATAAATAAATAGTCACTCTAGTAGTTATACCGGTAACACTGTGCATCATATTGAGGTGTGAATGATTCGTATACGTCACAAAGGATTTATAGATCATTTTTACAATGTATCAAAACAACCCAAATGCGTTTTTATATATTTTAGTAGGTCACTAATTAGTTTTAGTAAAATTAATGTGAATTTTATATAAAAAGACATGTTTTGAGTTATACTGGTCACACCGTTTGTCAAATTGAGGTAAAGCTCATTCCGTCATGTAAAGAATTACTTATGGATCATTATCCTAAGGTATCAAAACAATATAAATGTGTTTTCTTGGTTTTTAGTATGTCACTTTGGTCTTTTACTAAATTTCAAATTCAAACTAGAAACACACACTTTGAGTCATACCAGTCACATCATGTCTGAGTTTTACATGAGGCAACTTCATTCACAACACACATGACTTATGAATTGTTTTCCAAAAATATTAAGAAAATCGGAGTGTATTTTCTTGTTTTTAGTGAGTGATACACATTTTGAACTAAAATGTCAATTTTAAGTTGATAGCTGACACTTTGAGTCAAACCAGTCACACCATGCATTTTATTGAGGTGATATTGATTCCTATACATAAAAAATGACTTATGGATTGTTGTCATGAATTCTATTACTTGTTTTTAGTATTTTAAATGCCCCTTTTATAGAAAATACATGTCAATTTTAACTAAAAAGACACAATTAAAGTCATATTGGCCACACCTTGTGTCATATTGAGGTGTGGTTCATTCCAATATGTCACAAATGACTTTTAGATTTATTTCATAAGGTAGAAAAACAATAAAAAAAATTACATTTTTTTTAGTATTTCACATGTTCTTTTTACTAAAAGTATTCTCAATTTTAAATAAAAAGACACACTTGGAGTTATACCAGTCTCACTATATTGAAGTTAGGTTTATTTATACACATCATAAATAAATCATGGATATTTTTTTAAAATTAAAAAAAACAATATGAATGTTTTTCTAGGTTTTTGGTATTTCACTTTTTATTTTTACTCAAAATAATGTCTATTTTAAATAAATAAACACACATGTAATTATACCGGTCACTCTGTTTGTCAGATTGAGGTGAAACTGATTTGTGCACATCAAATCTTACATATAAATTATTTTAATAAAATATAAAAAAATATCAATGTGTTTAATTAGTTTTGAGTATGCCACTTGTGTTTTTTATTAAAATTACATTAGAAACTGGAAACACATAATTTGAGTCATACAGATCAAATATTATATCGGTTTGATGCGATACTACTTAGAACCTGTCAAAACCGACTAATGAAAAATTGACATAAATTATAAAGTAAATTAGAGTTTGTTTTTTTTTGGGTTTTTAATGAGTGATAGGTTTTGAAGTAAAAAGTCAATTTTAATATGATAACATACATTTTGAGTCAGACATGTCAAACGCATATCAAGTTGAGTTTAGCTTAATTACTACACATTGAAAATGACTTATGGATAATTTTTCTAAAGTATCAAAATAATATGTATGTTTTTTCTCAAATTTCTATTTGTCATTTGTTATTTTTACAAAAATTAATATGTAATTTAAATAAAAAGTCACACTTGGAATTATACCGGTCACATTGTGCGTCAAATTGAGGTAGGGTTGATTTTTATATGTTTGAATGAATTATGGATCATTTTACTAATGTTTCAAAACAATATGAATTTACTTTATTGGTTTTCACTAGGTTACTTGTTCATTCTTCTAAAATGTCCTTTAAAACTGGAAACATGCACTTTGAGTCATACCGGTCATATCGTGTGTTGGTTTATGTGTTAATACTATACCAAAAAGATGCGAGCATGAGTTGGTTGCCCAACCCATACCCCAAAAGTTTATTAAAAATAAAAATCCAACAGCAAGGTGAATACATGAGGTGCAATGTTTTTGCACCAACTGGAATTCAGATGATTACAAAATAAATGATAAACAAGAGAATACACCTGCCATCCATTTTGGGTTTGTTTTAACCAGCATCGTCCAAAAAAATCTCCAAATGAGGCCGCTATCCAGATCTGCATTACAACTGCCAAGTACTCAATCCCTTCAGAGAGGCGTGCCTGTAGTCCCCTTCATTCTAGGAATTCCAATCTGAAAATTCTGCACAAAACCAGGTATTCGTATCTCATGAAACTAACAATGCTGCTCTGCTAGTCCAGTAGGACTATAGGCATTCAAATCTGAAAATTCTGCACAAAAACCAGGTATTCATATCTCATGAAACTTCAGCAGCACAATAAAATGCTGCTCTACACTAGATCAGCAGGTGCATCCGCAACGATCCAAACATAATGAGACAGCGCTATTCCCACCGAAGCTGAGAATAATCAAATTCGGGGTTCCGATCGAGCTCAAATTCAACCCTATCAAACATACGCTCCCTCGTAATGAGATAATCATCGACAGATATTTCTTTATTACAATATTTTCTATAAGATAACCTTGCTTGCTCCTCAATCCATGTGTAGAAATCCTCCTTGTATCCTTCCTTAATAACCCGAGTGCAATTTCTAAGCTTAACTCTATCCGCGCGATCCTCAATCCAAGAGTAGGAGTCCTCTTCTTCTGTGGAGGAGTCCCCTTCATTATGGGATTCCGGTGCAGATGTACTCTGGCTGACAACTGGCTGTACAGGAATGTTAATTTCCTCCACTCGAGGCCCTGACGATCTAGTAACAATGGTCCTCTCCAACTTGGAATAATCAATTCGCTTTCGAGTCTTCTTAGGGTGTTGAGTGATAAAACCATCAGGATCAACAATAGCTTTCTTACCTTTTTTGGCACTTGAGCGCAGGTATTCCTCCTCAATTCTATCCGCTTGCTCACTATCATCATGATTGGACTCACTAGAAACAGAATGCATCTCTTGAGCTTGCTCATTAGAGGTTGGAACAACTCCTGGGGTGCCAGTGCACATCATAACTTCATTGACCATGTCCACAAAACCAGAAGGAGCAGAATTTTTGTCGCAAATCGGCTTTGCTGAACAGGATGCCGGAGGGTCCTTAGAATTAGAAGGCTCAGTCTGTTCAGCATGAGGCCTATCCTTCTCAATCCAGACTGAATTCCCTTCATTCAGGAAGTGTTTCCCAAGTTTCTGACGATTCATGGGATCCTTCCCAGAACCACACTTGCTAAGAGAGTGGCCAATCTGCATACAATTGGAGCAGTAGCTCGGTAAAGATTCATAAACCACTTCCTGAAAAAAACCTACATCCCCATTCTGTATCCAAATAGCAGAGGGAAATTTCTGTGAAATATCAACCTCCACACACACGCGGGCAACCGAAGGCCTTGAGAGCTTTTGAGTCGCAGAATCCATCTTAATGGGATTACCGATAAGCTTAGCAATCGGGAATAAAGCAATTTGCTTGAAAAGATGCATCGGCAAACCAGGAAATCCTATCCAAACAGGTGCAAGCGGTGATTCAGAGAAGCAATCAAAAGAAGGAGACCACTTGAAGACCTTCATCGTGCAGCCGCCAAAACTCCAAGATCCCCTAGACCAAAGCCGATAGAAATCGTTTGCAGAGGAAAGCCGAATAGCAATATGCATCGAGTTGAGCAGGCCGATTTCAAAATCAACAAATCCGATGGATTCGAATGATTTCCGTAGATAGATCAGAGAGGGACGACGCTTAAAAAATTTACCAACAAGAACAAATTGAAAATCAGAAGTAAGGAAATGGACCTCCGCCTGCGAGAAAGAGATGGCCACGTGACCCCTATGCCGGAAGTGCTTCAGATGAAAGGAGTCTACACGAGGCAGAGATTCATTCGAAGATCGAATCTGCTCAGCTCTTGCAACCACATCTGCGAAGCTTCGCGTATCTCGTCTGCTTGCATCGCCCTCGGTTCGCGTTCGGTGCCCTCGTTCGTCGCCCTCTCTCTGCCGCTCCATCACTAATTTACTAATCAAATAATATATGTTCTTTTTTACTCAATTATCATGATAGATAGATCTTGTTTTTTTGTGAGTGCCATTTGTTTGGTACTAAAATGTCAATTTTAAACTGATAATATACACCTTGAGTCATATCGATCACACTGTGTATTTCATTGAGGTGTATTTGATACCTACAAATAAAAAATGTCTTATATATAATTTTCCTAAGTATTAGAATAATATGAATGGTTTTTATCAGTTTCCAGTATGTCATTTTTCTTTTTACTAAAATTAATGTCAATTTTAAATAACAAGGTAGACTTGAAGTCATATCAGTTAGACGGTGCATTATTTTGATGTGACGTTGATTCATATACATCAAAAGTGACATATGGATCATTTTAATTAAGTATCAAAATTGTAAAAAACAAAAAATTTCAGTATGTCACTTATTCTTTTCAGTAAAATTAATGTTAGTTTTAAATAAAACCAATCAATTGGAGTAATATCACTCATATAGTTAGTCTTATTGAGGTTTGGTTGATTAATAAATTATAAAAATGACTTATGGAACATTTTAATAATGTATCAAGGAAATACTGACAAATTTTTTCATTTTTCATTATATAAATTCATTTTTACTACAATTAATTCCAATTTTAAATAAAATGAAACATTTGGAGTTATATCCATCATATTGTGCATCAAATTTTGGTGGGGTTTATTAGTACACAACAATAATGACATAAGGATCATTACACTAAATTATAAAAACCATTGTAATTTATTTTCATGGTTTTCATCATGTCACTTATTCTTTTTATGGAAGATAATGTTAATTTTAAATTAAGATAAACACTTGAGTATCAGATGTGTGTTTCAAACTGAAATATAAATTATAAACAAAAAACATATAGTCTGATTCATACTAAGAATACTATAAATCATATTTAGGTGTGGATGATTAAGTATGTGATATGAGTTTTTATTTCAAATATGTAAAAAAATTCTGAAAAAATTGAACATATTACTTTATGATGGAAGGGAAACCCCATGATCCATGACAGAAGTACATTTTAATAGGAATACAATTTCCCCTTCCATTAGAAAGAAACATGTTATATATTTTCTATCTTGTTAGAGATAGTTTAAAGAAAAATATGACATCCCAAAAGATATTTTAAAATAATCAAATATGTTTTATATAAAATTGATAAGGAAATTAACTTAAAAATAGTAGACAAAATGATGAAAACATTAATTGAACAAGTCATAGTAATTCACCATTTAATGATGGTTTTATGATTTGTTATCCCATTTTCTTATGTTAATTATATCTATTATGGTGTCGAATTCCAATCTCTCTCGAGCATGAGAAGCTTTAAACAAACCACCCCAAATCAAAAAAATTCACCTATATAAGAAAATAATTAATATGTGACTGAAAATAAAAATACATAAATTAAAAATAAATATGGAAAAATAGATTTTTTCTATGGAAATTTTTTTTTCTATGTAATCATCAATATTACCTTTGTGATTTAGAAGAGGAAGGGACATTTCTTTTCCTGTAAAGAAATTAGAGGGAACATGAATGAAATTAGTAAATTCCAACACTGAATGGGTGAAAATGTTTCGAGGGAGAAGAATTTTATTGATGTTTTGATGCAGAAACACATGAAATAAAGACAAATTTCAACTAAAACAAATGATGTCTTTAAGGATTAATGAAAATTTAATCAATGTTTAATTTTATATATTTTTTTTTCATAAAATAGGGAAATTGCATTATAACATTGTTGTTATATATTCCCAAATGATTTCATTCATTATATTATATTTTTCAATTGGATTAGATACATCATCTTGTGTACGAGAAACAGTATGCATGAATAGTCAAACACTGAATTTTGATAATGTCCATGAAAAAGATAATAGATAATATTATTAGGAAAAGATAGTATATTAAAATACAATTTAACCTTCTTGTTGATCTCTCTTTATTTTTTTAATGGTAGTAGAAATTTACTTATTCATGATGGTTGTTTACATTCATGACCATTTATTTATTGTAACTATTTTATTTATAGCCTTTAATTCTAATATCACATAATTTCATTTCATAATGATATCTATGAAAATTTAAAAAATAATTATTAGATATCAATGATGGGGAAATTAATTTAAAAAATTAAATAGAATGATGAGAAAGTAAACTAAAAATTAAGTAGGATGTCACATAATCATGATATATGTGTATATTCTTCCATCAAGTATGCTACCCATTTGTTTCTAAATAAACATATTCCTTATTCTAAATTTTAGGATTTTCAACAATCATAGTAGTATTGGAAGAATATAAATACACAGTGGATTAATAAATATATTATATTAATGAGAAATTAACTTTAAAAATACAGCTTTAGGGATTCTAGATTATTGATGGTATATGATACCTCTCATAAATTGGAAAATGTAATAACCACAATACTATCAAATTTTTTCTTTCATACATGGTAGACACACTAAAAAAATAATTCATTTTTGGGATAAGTTTTTTGATAGTGAAATATTATTATATATGGTCAGATATTTTTCCACTTGTTGAGGTTGACAGACTCCTTGTGCATATGGACTATCCTTATGTTAGGACTTTTACATTATTTAAGAAGGCCCTATCAAAGAATAAATATAATTAAAAAATAATATAAAATATAATAATTGATTTTCGTTCTAGAAAATTGGATTTAGGGTATTAAAAATTGAAAAACGTCATCATGTGTGGTCGGTTTGTTGAGTATCCATGCAGTAAATCTAGGAAATAAGTCTTTAGAGTATCAAAAGTGACAACAGTGAGTACCCACTATTTCTTAAAAAGATTGAAATAAGTAATGAAATTAATGAAAATATATTTGATATGATTAAATTATAGAATTTTACTCCTACAACATTGGTATTGAAAACATTCTGTCGTCCATATGATTTCATTCAAATGATTTGGCCAGTTTTTTCGCTATTTTATCCATTTTTTATTCTATTTTTCTTTTTCCTATATATGTTATGTGGGTAATAATGGGTCTATATTTATGTTCATCAGGTAATCCCTTTAATTTTTATTGACATATATGTAAGAAAGTAATTCAATGTATTTAGTCATAAATAAAATAGTATATCATCTATTGGAAAAACAAATTGTGGAAAACACACCTCATGTATACAATTACAACTTAGGCTCCTAGAGCGTCATATTTAAAGACTTCATTTCTCAAATAAAAATGAAGTATGTAATGTCCTCAACATATATTTTTTCTTCAAAACCAACTATGTGATTACTACCACTTTGTATCTTTTTACCACATAAACCTTCAATGTTAAAAATGAAAATATTTAATGGCCAGGGTAAAGGTGGATTCAAGAAAATCTTTATAATGGACAATTTGATCCTTTATATGGTGTTTATTTGACTTATCGTTTCAGCTCCTCCCATTTTTCATCAATAATAACATTCATTGGTTGATAAATTTTCATTAATTTTTTATTCTTTAACAAGAAAAATTAAATGAAAATGAATACCACTTTATCACCATGTATTTTTTATAGATATAATAGTCATTCTATGAATGTTCCAATACATTGGTCAAATGTATGAATATCTATGTTATCAGGTGGAATAGGTTTCTTGACACTTGAATCATTAGAGATGATAATCCCCACTCTTTCATGACATATTAGAAGTGGTCTATTTTGTATTATATCTTCTTGGATGTCAAACACGGTAGCCCACACAGAAATGGGATGTGTGGGTGTCGATAGATATAAATCATAACCATTTTAACCCTATACAATATTAGTAATGGAAAAATATTAGTGTCTGTCTAATTAAAATTTTATATAAACAAATATGAGAATATTTATTAACTCATCTAAGATATCTTTTTAAGAGTAGTAGCTCACTTCAAAGCTAGTGGGTGGGGGGGGGGGGGGGGTTAGGCATGATCTTCCTTATGTAGTTATTCTTGATTTGTTTCTTCCCTTTCCTTCCCCCAATAAAATTTTCTAGCAACTAAAACTTCCAAATATTTTCTTAAAAGTAAGATAATCTTTCTTTGATCTATTCTATTTCTTTATCTTTATCATCATATTCTTTTCTTTTATAAAAACATGTTCAAGGTGTCACGCATAAACCCACAACTCTGATGTGTCTATAATGTTCTAACCAAATAATGTCGAACAATAGTAGATGATCATCCAATACTGGTGTTAATGATTCTTTTGTCGTCATTGGATAAAAAATATAGTAAAATAATTCATCATTGTTATGTAATAGATATTTATAGAAAAATATATTTTTCTTATGTCATACTTACATATACATTCCATTTTTTTTGTGTGCCTTCGTCTATTACAATCCCATATTTATTTACACTTCCCTCCGTCCATATCACATGAGTTAGAATGGAAGTGGATCTGGATTTTAATTCATTAATATATATATATATATATATATTGGTACATAATTATTCTTTTGTTTTAAGTCGCATATAATCAATAAGATATATCTAAAATATGCACCATTTTTTCAATTGAAGCATATCCCATAATTTCTTCATGGGTGGGGTATATTGGTTTCTAATATTGTTTCTTATTTTAATCACACTATTGTTATATAATAAATGTAAAATTCTCAATAAATGTTATTAATACTCATATTTTCAAACAATTTATTACCAGTCATAATGTACTTGAAAAGATATCGCAACACAATAGCCCATAAACACATCCCATGTTACTTGTCTTATTAGGTGTCCATACATAAGTGATGGAATATGGTTTATTTTCCCTTTAACATATTTAATATGCAATTTCATTTGAATTGTGTGATAGCCTAAGTGAGACATTTTATAATTAATTACTATAATGTTTTTTGAATTCATCTATTATGAATACAATCAGCAAGGGATGATGAAGAGTAAGTCAATGTTTTATCATAATAATTTTTTTAGTAAAATAAGGAAATTATATCCTAATTTTACTCTAATATCTTCCCAAATCAATGTCTTAATAATGGAAATGACATGGTGCCACACATATACATCAATCGACATGCATTTCCAAGTGATGAGCCTTATGAAACAACTGAACATGGCCTTATTGGGGTTAACAGGTTGGCCACATGCATTCCATCTGACCATGAATTTTATGCCTTTGCATTTCAAAATATTTTTCTTCTATCACTGTTATGCTAAAATGCTTCTAGTTTTCCAAAGATTCCAATTATTTATCATATACCATTTCTTAGGGGTCAACACCATCAATATGTTATTCCTATGAATTGGTAGCGTCATCATGTGTAGAAGGTCATTGTTCCTCTGCACTGGGAGTAGCACCAGGTTTAAAAACCTATTGTTTCTTTGGATTGGTAGTGATGACATGTGTAGAAGGGAATTTTTCTTCTACACTTATAGAAACATCAAGTTGAGAGACCTTTATTTAATTAAAATTGGGAGCATCATCACATGGAGAAGTCATTATCTTTAAAATGGCTTAACTTTTAATTTAGATTAAATAAATCCAGTAGTGAATAGATAATAGAATGATGTAATGTGATGTATCTTACAAAAAAATATAACTTGATTATTGATCTGTATTCCTTTAATGGTTTAAGAGATTTGAACCGTCTATAGAGTATCAAAATCCCTCAATTTTTGTCTTCTTTGACATACAATACCCCATATATATTGGGACTACTGCAAAATTATTACGATGTCCAATTGAAAGTGTCATCCTCCATTGAATTTTCATCTGACTCTTAAATTTTTTTGGTCAATAACAAAATAATTAACCACTTTTGGTTTGTAGGATCAGGAACATAAAATGATTGTACTTCCTATGATTCCATTAAAATGGTCATTCTTTGTACATTTCCTTAATTAAATCCACATTCATGAATCCCAATTCATATATTTTAATAGCACTTCAATTATCATCCCACATGAAAAACAAATCTTCACTTGGAATGTTGTATAATCAAACTTTAATATTAATTTGATGATACCAAAGTATGAAATATTCAAATAAAATGGATTTCTATCCTTATTACAAGAAACATGAATGAATTCAGCCACTAGTTTAACTCCACTATTTTTCATGGTACTACCTTCATCATGTAAATTTTTAAAGAACATATAACCATTAATTACATAACCATCGAAAGATAATATAGACACACATGGTACTATTTCTAGGCATCTATGTAATTCTAAAATTGAATTTTGATTTTTATATTACCCCTTAAAAATATTTCCTCAAAACCTTCTTATAAATTGTTGAATAGTTGTATTTGATATCCATCTTTCATCCCATGATGGATTCAAATGCCTAAGAATTTATTTATGAGTTTCAAAATATGGGGAAACAACTATAGTATTATGAAACACATAAAGGCATTTGTGCTCAATATATGTAATATTGATTGTGAAAACATCAATTCTAGAAATTCTTTCACCCATAAACCACCAAGTGTGATTTTATTTTGATATACCAATGCTTTCCAAAACTAGACAGGTAATAAGTACATACTTTAATGGATTCCTAAAAAATATATCACTCTGTAATACAAACATTAGTATTACTTTAATTTTTGACATACCATTTCCAAATCATCATATACTGTTCAATAGAGTATATCCATCTATAATATACATGACCACATTGTTTAATGTCTCTCACCAATTGAACCATCAAGTGAACCATCATATCAAATACTGCTGGTGTTAGGAAAATTTCTAATTCAATTAAAAATATTAACATGATATCATCTAAGAATAAAGGTGATATTGAAATTTTATTTTTATGAACATGATAAAACTTACTAAAGGTGTGATCATATCAAACATACTACAATAATTATTTCACATTACTTCTAGAGAAACTAAAACAATATGGATTCTCCAAATCTACCAAGACAAGGAGTGATAAAGATTATGTAATGGTGGGTGGGGTGAAATAAAAAAAGTTAATGGAAAAAAACCCTACGATTTTGAAAAATTTTATATTATTACATATGATAAAAAATCGAATTGAAAAGAATTAAAAAATATAATGGGGGATATTTCACTTTTAAAAAATGTTTTTCAATTAAATTTAATAGTTTAGGAAGCACAAAAATTATAGTGAAGAATTTTTGATCAAACATTGTTATCTTTGTTGTTGGATTGAGGAAAAATACCTAGATACTTTCACCAATTTTTGTCAATGGGAATGAAAATATTTTAAGGTAAACTAAACATGTCATTAGAATATTAAATAATAGAACTATCATAATGAAGGACTAGTGATGAATCAATAATTAATTTCATATTTTTAATGATAAAAACCCTTTTTTGTTGGAGTTTGAAGGAAGTATAAAATAAAATTTACATTATAAATAACTGATGGAAATATAGCTAATGAATATAATACATGAAAAAAACTATATTATTTTAAGAAAAAACATATTATAAAATAAAGATTTTGAATGTAATAAAGGCTTCAAAAATAAAAAAAATTATTATATTTCTTAAAATATTATCAATACTAATTGTGAGTTTTTGAAATTATAAACGTATTAAACTATTGTTAAATTGAAAAAAGTACACAAGTATAAAATATAAATTACAAATATATATATATTTATATGAGTATATATATTATAGACGTATATTGAACTATAAAATTATATAAAATTAATAAATATATATATATAACTATATAAAAGCACATATATAGAATAAAAGTATACATAAATTATAGAATTAAATATTTTTAAACATTTATAAAAATATAAAAATAAAATATTTTAAAGTAATATTTATAAAATTATAAAATTATAAAAATTTATAATGAATAAAACTATAATTTTATGTTAATTTATAAATATAGAACACTATAAAAGTATAAATAATTAATAAAACCTTATAGTTATATTTTATTTGTACAATATGATATACTGTAAAATTTATAAAATGTTATAAATTAAAAAAATGAATAAATCTATAAAAGTATAAATATTTAGTACATATTTTATTAAATTATTATAATGACCCTAACTTAATATAAATATACATTACATCATTTTATCAAAATACACAAACATGAGCCGAAAGATTGTATTAGTTTAGTGTGTTTGGAAACATGGAAGAAAAACTTCTAGTCTAGTGAGAGATCTCCAGTGATTCCCACAACGAACATCTTAAAACCATTATTTATGACAAGGGGAAACAAATATATGAAAAGGGTTAGTACAAATGATTAGCATGGGTAAAAAATAAAGATACACTACTGGAAATTAAGCCTTTACCAATGGTTTCAAACCGTGGGTAAAGGCTACCAAACTGTTGGTATACTATATTCTAATAGTTTGGCAAACCTTTGGTAAGTACGGCGTTGGGATAACCCATTACCAACAGTTTTAGTATAACCGTTGGGAAAGGCAGTGTAATTTCTAGTTTCCCAACGGTTTAATTAACCATTAGTATATAATAGTTTTCCTAACAGTTTCTACAACCATTGTAAATACTATCATTTCCATGTTTTACCAATGGTTTACTAAAAGCGTTGGTAAAAATATGTACAACACTATACCAACGGTCTTAGTAAACCAAGGGTGGGGGCTGTCCATGGGGGTGGGGTTGTCTAGGGGGTGGGTTATACAGAATTAAGAATACATACAAAATTGAATTTTCTATACTACATACATGATTGAATTTAGATATTAGAAGATAATAACCCCAAAATAATGTATCAACAGAATCTGAATACTTTTGTTCAGTTTTCCATATACTAATTGTTTTTACATAAAATGGTCTCCATTTTAAACAAAAGACAAACACTTGGAGTGATACCAGCCAACTCGTACCTCGGATTGAGGCAGGGATGACTCGTACACATCACAGTTGGATCATGGATAGTTTTCATAAAGTATCAACAGAATCTGAATGTGTTTGGTCATTTTTCCATATGCAAGTTTTTATTTTCACTTAAAATATTTTCCATTTCAAATAAAGGAGAGAAACTTTGAGTGGCTCCAGCCACACTGTGCCTCGGATTTAGGCGGGGTTGACTCGTACACGTCATATACGACCCATGGATCGTTGTGCTAAAGTATCAGCACAATATGAATACCTTTTGGTCAGCTTTCCGTGTGCCAGTTGTTGTATTCACTTAAAATGATGTCCATTTTAAACAAAAGAGAGACGATTAGAGTGATACATGTCACACCGCACCTCAGATTGAGGCAGCATTGACTCATCAAAGTCAAATATAATCAATGGATCAGTTTTCTAATGTTTCAATATAATTCGAATGTGTTTGGTCAGTTTTCCGTATATAATTTTTTTCACTTAAAATGATGCCCATTTTAAACAGAAGAGAGACACTTTGAGTGGTTTCGGCCATACTGCACCTCGGATTGGTTCGGGGTTGAATTTTACATTTCAGATATGACCCATGGATCATTTCCTAAATTTTCCACAGAATCTGAATGCGTATGGTTGGTTTTCCATATGCCAGTTGTTGTTTTCACTCAAAATCTTGTCCATTTCAAATAAAAGTGAGACGGTTTGAGAGGAACTGGCCACACCAAACCTCGGATTGAGGCGAGGTTGACTCGACCACATCTCATATGACCCATGGATCATTGTCCTAAACATTCCATAGAATACAAATTCCTTTGGTCAGTTTTCTGTATGACATTTGTTATATTGAATTAAAATGATGTCCTTTTGAAACAAAAGAGAGACACTTTGAGTGGTTTCGGCCACACTGTGCCTCAGATTGAGACGGGGTTGAGTCTTACACTTCAAAAATGAACCATGGATCATTTTCTTAATGTATCAACACAATATGAATGTGTTTGGTCAGTTTTCTATAGGCTAATTGTTTTTACTTAAAAGAGTATCCATTTTAAACAAAAGAGAGACACTTTGAGTGGTACCGGTCACACAGTGCTTTAGATTGAGCTGGGATTGACTCGTACATGTCACAAATGACCCAAGGATCAGTTTTATTAAAGAATAAACAGAATCCAAACCAGTTTAGTCAGTTTTCTATATGGCAGTTGTTGTTTTTAGTTAAATGTTGTCCATTTCAAATAAAAGTGAGACACTTTGAGTGGTACTAGCCACAAAGTGCCTCAGATTGAGGCGGGGTTGAATCGTACTCATCAAAAATGACTAATGGATCGTTTTTTTGAAGTATCAACACAATCTGAATGTGTTTGGTCGGTTTTCCGTATGCCATTTGTTATTCAAACTTAAAATGTTGTCCATTTAAAAAAAAGTGAGTCACTTTGAGTGGTACCGACCACACTGTGCCTCGGATTTAAGATAGTTTTACTCGTACACGTCACAAATGACCCATGGATCATTTCCATAATGTATCAATATAATCCAAATGCGTTTGGTTGGTTTTCCGTATGCCAGTTTTTTTATACATAAAATGTTGTCCATTTCAAATAAAAGTGAAAAACTTTGAGTGCTACCGGGCACACCATGCCTCAAATTGAGGCAGGGATGAGTCATACATGTCACAAATGACCCACGGATCCTTGTTCTAAAGTATAAACAAAATTTGAATCCATTTGGTTGGTTTTCTGTATGTCATTTGTTTTTTTCTTTTAAAATGTTGTCCATTTAAAATAAAAGTGAGACACTTTGAGTGGTACCGTTTGATGCGGGGTTGACTTGTACACGCCATAAATGACTCATGGATCGTTGTGCTAATGTATCTACACACTCTGAATACATTTGGTCAGTTTTCTGTATGCCAGTTGTTATTACTTAAAGGAGTATCCATTTTAAACAAAAGAAAGACATTTTGAGTGGAACTGGCCACACCGTGCCTTGGATTGAGGCGGTGTTGACTCATACATGTCCAAAATGACCCATGTATCCTTTTCCTAAAGTATCAACAAAATCCTAAAGTGTTTGGTCAGTTTTTCGTATTCCAGTTGTTGTTTTCACTTAAAATGGTGTCCATTCCAAATAAAAGTGAGACACTTTGAGTGGTACCGGCCACACCGTTCCTCAGATTGAGCCGAGATTCACTCTTAGACATCAAAAATTACTAATAGATTATTGTGTTGAAGTATCAACACAATCCAAATGCGTTTGGTCAGTTTTCAGTATGCCATTTGTTGTTTTCACTTAAAATGATGTCCATTTCAAATAAAAGCGAGACACTTTGACTGGTACTTGCCACACCATGACTCGGATTGAGGCGGGGTTGACTCTTACACGTCACAAGTGACACATGGATCATTTTCCTAATGTATGAATAGAATCTGAATGCATTTGGTTGGTTTTCCATATGCCATTTTTGTTTTCACTTAAAATGTTGTCCATTTCAAATAAAATTGATACACTTTGAGTGGTATCGGCCACAACGTGCCTCGGATTGAGGCATGGCTGACTCGTACACATCAAAAATGACCCAGGGATAATTTTACTAAAGTATCAACATAATCTGAATCCATTTGGTTTTTTTTCCGTATGTCATTTTTTGTTTTCTTTTAAAATGTTATCCATTTGAAATAAAAGTGAGACACTTTGTGTGGTACTGGCCACACCGTGCCTCAGTTTGAGGTGGGGTTAACTCGTACACGTCCCAAATGAACCATGAATTGTTGTAATAAATTATCAACACAATCCAAATATGTTTGGTTAGTTTTCCATATGCCAGTTGTTTTTACTTAAAAGAGTATCCATTTTAAACAAAAGAAAGACACTTTGAGTGGTACCAGCCACACCATGCCTCAGATTGAGGCGGGGATGACTCGTACACATCAAAAATGACCCATGGATCGTTATTCTAAAGTATCAACACAATCCCAATCTGTTTGGTCGGTTTTACGTATGTCATTTGTTGTTTTCATTTAAAATGTTGTCTATTTCAAATAAAATTGAGACACTATTAGTGGTACCAGACACATCATGCCTTAGTTTGAGGCGGGGTTGACTCATACACGTCACTTGGGTGTTTTGAGTGTCGTCATGTGTAGATTGAAGATCTGGACACACCGTGCCTCCTGGCTGAGGAAGTGATCGAAAACTGGGTTCAATTTGTTCATACTATTCTTCTTCATTTCTCATTGGTTTGATCATTATTGTTATAAGATCAGACTAATACATTGAGTATAAATCCATACATTGTTGATCCAAATAACCGTTCACGATAGAACCTTCAGACTGATTCCATTTTCAGACATAAGGATTTAATGTGTACATATTTCCTTCAGTTGGATACATCCAATGCAAAGAAACAGGTCCTCCAAGAAATATTTTACTGGGAATATAGACAGTCAGATGCAGCATGCATGTGAAAATTATAGAGGAAATGTTTTCTCCAACTCACACAAAATTAGTGGGGCATATGTCAGCATTTTTTGCAAGAATGACTTGGACAATTTCTTAGTACAAAGATCTCTAAAAAATGGCACAACTGAATAACAGTCACCGATACATTATTGGACAAAAGATGACAGATTTCTATCTGAATCAACTCATGAAGAAGAACGTGATAATCATGAGTCTTCAAAGATTTTAGCTTCAACTCTCTTTTGTTGAACTATTTATATATGTTGCTTGAATAGCCATTAAGAACTATAATAATATCTAATACTTCTAGAATTTTTTTTTCGTAGGTGTCATCACATAAGAACCACATGTAAATTTCCATTTATTTTCACTGATACACAGATAATGCAACTCTGGTCTGATTCCGCAATCCACCAAGTCACACTAAGACCATAAATCATCTTTTGTCTATCCCTTAACATTTAGAAGTATCAAAAGAAACATATCTCATATATTATTTTTAATTTTAATTGCGTATAAGAAATGACGTAAAAAATTGGTTAAACAATAAAAAAAATTCAAAAAAGATAGTCCTCTTCCTATAATTGTATCCGGTTTCAGTGGAAACATTCTTTCTCTTTCCAGATTTCATTTGACCCTTCCTGAATGAAAAAAATAAAATCTTTCACTTCATTTAGAGCATCAGTTCCAGACATACACTAAGGTGGATCATCAGTCTCTATGATATTATCAAATCTTCGATGATTATTTCTATATGGATGGTTCATTAGCAAGAATCATCAATATGCCCTTAAACTGAAACTACATCGATGTTTTTGTCTTATGGATGTTGTATTGTTCATACAAATAGGACATGACAGTTTTCCCTTCGTGCTTCATCCATACATCATTGTATAATCTATAAAATCATTGACCTTCCACATAAGCGCAACACACACATGAAATATGTCTTTCAAATATGTATCGTATGTGTGCACACCGACATCCTAAAAAAGTTTCAACTATTTTATTAAAGGTTAAATGTAAACATCAATATCAATGTCGGGATCATACGGGACAGATATGAGTATACTCATGAAAGTGAAAAAAATTTTCTTACACAACCATAGGGGAAGATTATAAATGTGTATAAAAATAGGCCATGTGTTGTGTGAAGTAAGCATATGCACAAACGAATTAAAACCATCATATGAAAGACCCAGCCTAACATTATGCACGTCAGCTGAAAAATCAGGATATCAAGCATCAAATCTCTACCATGCAAACCCATCTGCAGGGTGAACTAACTCATCATTAGTATTCTTTCTCTTGGTTTCATGCCATCTCATTTTTAATGATATTTCATCAAACATAAAAATATATTGGAGTATACGGATCAATGGAAAGTGAAAGATTACATTTCGTGGCATGCATGATAATGTTCCATCAAATTTTGACTTCCAGCGGGATGTGCAACAATTTATACAATCATTTATTTCAGTGGTTTCCTCCCAGAATAGGCTGCAATCTTTCGGGAAAGCATGAATTTTGTTTCTTGAAAATCCAAGTTCCTAAACTAACTTCCATTCCATATAGTGGTTTGAGGGAATATCTGCATCATCTGGAAGTAAATCTTTCAAGAAGGTAAGAATGTAATCGATTACTATATTAGAAATCCCATACATAGTTTTCCCATAAAATAATCAGATTAAAAATTCCATACTTTTCATTTTATCGCATTGTCGATATACCAGATTTATGGAAGCATCATTCCATTATATCACCCTAAGAATATCATGATATTCATTAGATGCATCATCTGTCCTCATATAGAAGTATTCTTGAGTTGAAATTATTTCTTATTCATGATGATGAATAAACAGAAACTAGTCATCTATCAAATTCTCCAGTCTAGTCCTTTCATTTCGATCATCCGCAATTTGTGATTTCATTTTATCCCCATTGTGATACCACACATAGTAGTTTACATGAAAACCATATTTAGTTATGTGGTAGCTGACTTCTTCATGACTCAACCAATGTCTACCAACACAATTGAAACATTTATAGTTTATTTGACCACTATCTGAAGCACTATGAAATGAAAAATCTAAAAATCTCTCGAATTTGTTTTTAAAATCACTTGAGATCTGATTGGTTTCATACATCCGACTTATATCCATTCTTTAGAAGTAAATTTTATAATTCATTTCTTCATAATAAAATCAATAAGACTGAATTTTAATTGAAAATATATTTATATAAACGATAAATGAAGGAGTTTCTTGTTGATTTAGTTAACTATTAAAACAATGTAATGATATATTAGCTAAGTTATGTTTGCCTAAATTTGAGGTGAGATGTGTTTTGTAATTTTTTCATTTATCACATACGAGAAGACACCATAGACCTGACAAAACAATGTTCAAGATATTAAAAAGTGAAGGCTTTTCAAGAAAGATGAAGAATGTGTAAAGATATTTTTTAAAATGTGTTATTGATGCTAAAAAATAGAAATATAGTGAAACGTTATTACATTTCATAACACTAAAACTAAATTCCACAGAAAGTACCATATCACCCCACTAAAAGAAAGGAAAAACACATATCCCACCAAAAGTAAAATATTCTTCCATTCCATAGAAGTTCTATTATGTTTTATCTCACATAAGAATAATAATTTTTTGGAGTGAAATAGAGTGGATCATGAGCTTTGTGGTCACAAAAGGAATAGAACAAAACAACATCATTTGTGTTAAGAATAATAATCCAATGGTATTCTTGATATTTGAACCACACAATCATGATTTTCGAGGTGAACTTGTATCCATGAAACCATATGAGAAGCATGATTCAATACATCTGTTTTTCTTATTTTCCCAGGCATTTTGAGGAACCCCAAATCAGTGAAAATGGTCATTGTGTTTTAAAAAGGTGATTGAATAGGTCATGCATAATGTTGAAGGCAGAATTATTAATGGTTATATTAGGAAAACTAATTTTCATTAAAATTATAAATTTGACATTATATGAATTAGTTTCATGAAGAAGGAATAAGTACTACATGGGAGAAGAAGAGGTCCCACTGAGAGTTCCCATTGTAGATATTTTATTCAGAAAGCACATTGTATTGTATGGTTAAGTATTTCTTATTTCTTCTGTGAAGATTAATTCACGACTACATACTATTTTTCAAAGTTGAATAACATACTCCATATGTTCTATTGTGAAAAGGATAAGCAAACAATGTGTCATTATATATATATATAACGATTTTGATAGAAACATGATACATACTTGTTATGTAACACACATAGTGTACAAAAAATGAAGATGAATAAGATATTCATGTTTGGCATGATCTTAATGAAAGGAGTGATTTTCATGAAATACTATGAATAAATATTAAAAAAAAATTCTTATGAGTTCATATACATGAAGCTCTAATATATGGAGCATTGAGATTAAAAGAAGAACTATGACTCTTTAAAATTAGAACACAAGAAAGAGACCATGCCCTTATAAATGTATATGTGTAATGAAAACATTAATTGGAAAATGTGTACATTGATGTAGTGATTCAAGTACACAATTCTTGAAGGGAGTAGTGAATCATAAGATTTTCCAAAATCCCTAGAAATAAGGAAAACGATGTGATCTTTCTAGATAGTGAAACAAATAGAGAATTGTTGTGAGTATAAGGGTGTCCTTAGCCAATATGAGAAGAGATTGAAGGAGTCTAACCTGAATAATGGAGTGGCAGTTGATCAAAGGAAAAAGGTTCACCTGGGCAGGTGCTTCTGGGAGTTGAGGGAATGGGTTTCTGGAAATCGGGAACATCTAGGAGTCGGGCGAATGTGGTTATGTTTATGTGAATTGGGGGGGGATTTCCCAACAGTTATTAAAAACCATTGGGAATAGCATGGATTCCCCAATGGTTTCTTCAAACAGTTGGGAAATCCATCCCTAACTACACCTTTACAAAAAGTTTATTAAAACCATTGTTAAAGGAAACCTATACCAACGGTTCTTTTGAACCATCGGTATAAAAGTGTTAGGAAAGCTAGCCTTTGAAATAGTGATATCAACCATATCATAATCATTATAAATAAGAACATAAAAAATATTTTCAAACTATACATTGATTTTAAAAGAATCATGATATAATGTCATTGAATAAATCATAAAAATTTATATATAATCAATGAAATTATTCAATAATATCATAAAATAAGACAACAAATTAAGGAAAACACATTATTATAGAAAATTATTTTCATATTTATCAAGGATCACTCGCAAGGCCATCATAGCTGACCAATTCTATCATTGAACTGATTTCAATCCTCATTTCAATCCTATATTACTAAACAGTGTTTACTCGTGTTCTAATATTGTATTAAAGAATCATGTTTACCCTCATTCCTCTCCTATATTACTGAATATAGTTTACTATCTTTCCAGTTATGTATTACTGAACCGAGTTCACATCCTGTTTCAGTCCAGTCCATCTAATGAGATATAAACCTTTACCAAATGCATTGGAGGGAGATATAGGACCCACCAATCACATAATTAAAACCATTTATATGTGATCCATAAGAACTTAATCATGTATCAAATCTGAAACCATAGAATGAAATGGGTTTAATAAACATCTTTCACGCATATAAAACCAATGAAAAAGAAATGGATTTCATAAATTTCATTTCATCATAACCATAAATAAACCATAAGAATGAAAGAGAAATTATTCTGGAAAGATATACCTAGTAAATAATATTTGTCATAAATTAATTTTATTATAGATTAAAAAATAATTCTTAAGGAAAAAATATTTTCTTCGTTGAAAAAATTTTCCTTTCTTCAAATTACATGAAATTTTAAAAGATAATTTTTTATTTCCAAAAGTCTTATAATATTTTATTATAATATTCAAGGTAATAGGGTTTCGTGGAAAGGTAAAAATACATTTATTCTATATAAGTTAAAAAACTTCCTTTCATACTATTATTGGAAAAGTCACAAATTATCTCATTTGGAAAATAAGAAAAATATTTATTTCAAAATATTTAGTAATAATTCAAACAAGAGTAAAAATTAAATTAAATATCAATAAGAGAAGATTAAAAATATTTTTTCATTTTTTTATGAAAAATGGATGTGTTGGGTAAATATTCCCTAAAATATATTTAAAATGAAATCATCCCCAATATCAAAAAGATTGTAGAATAAATACTTATCACTTTATAATTAGTAGAATAATTTTCCATTATAGGAAATAATATTATATGTATATAAAAATACTATAATATTAAAAATAATATTTATAAAATACATATATGGGTGGTATATACAACCCAAAAATAAAGAGGTAGTATATAAGGCATGTGTCTCACAGAAATAAAAGTGATACAAAGATCCCTTACCATAAGTCTGGACATCCATCATATATGTTCAAACCTATTCTATAATAAATATAAGTTTATTATAAATAAATTAAATAACCTTATTCATATATATAATACCATATATGATTTAATTATGACTTTACATTACTTTTTTATCAACAATTATAGGTTATTGTTTTGTTTTGAGTAATAACCTCTTTGCTTTTCGTCCATATTTTAACTTTTTATCTTTGGTACTACTAAATAGATAATGATTTAATAATATAAAAAATGATAATAATGATATAAATATCATATATATTCATTGTATATTTATTCATGGTGATTCATAAATGATAAGTATGGAAAATAAAATAAACCATTCATGGAGACAGTGGGTCACATATATGCATGGACGATATTTTCATTTTCATCTAATATTGAAAGAAACTTATATGATATATTATAATTAAAGTTGCCTTTTTATATTATATATATTATTTATATATTTATAAAATTCATCCTTATTATCATTGATGAAAAATATAATAGAAAAATGAATCACATCACATTGTGGAGATGGTAAGCCATACGAAGGCACGAGTGACGTTATCATTTCCCAAAAGATTAGGTTGTAAAAAGAAAGATATGATATTATCATTCTAGAAGTATAGTGGTGTCATTAATATCATATAAAAACATTAAACACACCATAATTACCACTCATACAATATGGTGATTGAAAATTAATTGTATTGCTACGTGGAGACGGTAAGCTGTACGTACACATGAGAGATACATTCATTTATTTTTCCATAGGAAAGGGGGTATATAATGGTTTTTTCATAATAATAAGAAAATTTAAAATAATTTATTTTTCTGAATTTATTATTTTATTATATATATATCATATATTTATAGGAGTTATTTAAGAGTGGAAAAAAGAGAGTGATTGGTCAGAGCGATTACCTCTTCTTCAAAACAGATCTTTTAGATCTCCTCTACAGGGCACCCGAGTCGGTCTTTTGGAAAAACTAAAACCTCTAAAATGTAGCTAAAAAGTGAAAAAAAAATATTGTAGAGGTGTCTCAATATATACGTCTCAAATTAATGTGAATAAATGATGACAGGGGTGAATATTTATAATTTCGGTGAGGGGAAATTTTGGAATTTCAAAATATATTAATTTATCACAAATTCAATCTCAATACAAATACTTATAAAATTATATGGATTTCAATATATTACGAGATAAGTCTATAATGTAATCAACCAAAAGGTTTTAAATAATTTTTTGTACAATTTTAATCCTTATTATTTTAGTTAACCCTTAGTGAACAAATCATTATTTTAACTATGGTCAAAATATTTTCAATATTAAAAGATTGTAATATTTTATTAAGTGATGTAATTTAGACTATAGATGAAAAATTCATAAAATTATATACCATATTATTATATTTGATATTATTTTTAAATTTTTACTATTTTTAAATAATTTAACAAATCATCATTTTTATAAAATATCATTTGTTCCAATTTTGAAACTATTCATTGCATGGTCTTTTGAAAATATCAAAATAACAAGTTAACTTAAAAAAAATTATTACATCTTCAAGTTGTCAAGGTGACATATAAATTTATATTATCACATTAATTTTATCAAATCATATTTATCTTACTATTTGTAATAACATTTATTTATTATTTCTATTAATAAAATAAATACTACATAAGAATTGTGTAATTATTTAATATACATATTTATTCATTAAAGATTAAAAATAAAATACAATAATAAATAAAATTATTCTAAATTAATTAGATATATTTATAGTCAAATATATTTTTTGGGTAACCCGATAATAAAATTTATCTTGCATTTAAAACATTATAGTGATATCTATAAATTTTTATTAAATAAAATATTATAAATATCATAATCTCGTCTAAGTGGACCAAAAAGCCTGAAATAAATTTATATATTTAAAATATGTTTATTATGTTAATAATTTACATTAATATTCATTCGTAAAATTCTTTTTTCCCCATGAGTGTGTATAAGGGATATTTAAGATAAAAAAAGTGGCATTTGTTTGTCTTTCATTAAATTAAATATTATATAATTCATTTTCAGGGAAATGATTTTTCTAAAAAACATAATTTATATGTTTTTGTGTTAAAGGTATTTATTTACTAATCGTATAAAAATTTTTATTGTGTTATATACATTTTATAGTATTTATAATTTTATTTTTAACCTAAATTACCCAATTTATCTTTTACCGTGGTAAAAAAGTTTACCTTGGTTACTATTCATATTGGGGGAAAAGAGACATATTCAACAAATCTAGACCTTATAAATCCAAATTTTGAATCCATTTTTAATAATTTTAAACAAAAAATATTCATAGTTAAATTGAATATAAAACTGGCAAAACATCTTGAAAACATAGTTTTTCATAGAAATTTCCTTTTTAAAACACAAAATATTTTTATTAACAAATTCATGTATAAAATAATTTAAAAAAACCTAATTATAATATTTAAAAATTAAAATTAACTGCATGAAATTTTAAAATAGTCAAAAATATTATTTTTTCTTATAAATACTTTCAATGAAAGAACAGTTCTCAATAAAAAATATTATTTTCACTATTTATCAAAAAATGAATCTTGTTAAAAAAATACCAAAAATTCAAATAAAATAAATTTTTATATCTCAATTTAAAATAAGATGTTTATTTTTTTAAAATATATCTTATAAGAGAGTCATAATTTATTTATAATATAATTCCATGATTAAAATGAAATAAAATCATTTTTTAGAAAAATACTTCTTTTATGCATAAAATTGGATTTGTTCTTTTATCTTGTTTAAAAAACACTTAAGATGAATGTTAAAAATTGTATTGAATGTATTATTAACATATTTTATTAATATAATCTAAAAAATTGTTACTGTTTTATTTATTGGGGTGACATAGTTGTGCGCATTTAAATAATTTTTTAGATAGACATTTATTTTTATTTTAAAAATGGGTATGAATTAATTTATAATTAAATGGTCAAATAATTATATATACATGTGTCAAAAAAATTTATAATCTAGTTAATCTTGTTCATACCCACAATTTAAAATATGAGGTTAAAATTATGTTGTTGAAATAATTATAATAATAAAATTATATTTTGTAGAAACTTATTGTTGTGTGTCACGCAAGCTAATACAACGTTGCATTTAGAATAAGAATAAAAAGGTATAGCGTGCAATGAAATATATTAATGAAATATGATTATTCAAGAATCCATTTCATATAAAAATCATGTTGTTACATTATACCTCCTATGAAATAAATTTCACCATCAAAATTCATAGGGGTTATCAGAGGATTATACTTGAATGTTACTTTAATAGAAACCCAAATTGTACAAATAAATACAAAAACTCCCTTTAAAAAGGGAATGTTGAAAACATAATTTTTACCTAAAGTAACTCATAACTAGGATTCTGTATTGAAGAACATTGGTGTAATGTGAAATCATGTACATTGAAGCGAAATTTAACTATCATGTTTTGAATCAGAGTGATAGAGAACATAGTTTGGAGAAAGTTAACAATAAAAATGAAAAAAATATATGGTGATCTAAGGAACCCTTTGATTAATTTGAAGCTTAGGTACTAGGATAATATTTTTTGTTTCAATATCCATTCCCTAGACTTGAATAATTTTCACATGAATAAATACTTACTTGATTTCATAAGCATAATCTCATCCTTCTATTGGGCCTTGATAAATTTCCACATAATCACTAATTCTAAGAAATGAAAGTGAATTTTTTATTCTTAAATAATTTTAAAACAATGAGATCAATAGAATTATAGGTTATTCCATCTGTCTTAAAATCACCATAAAATGGTTAACATAGGCTATCCAATATGCATAAATTCTTATATGGATAGATAATACATTAATCTTTAAAAGCTCATCCAAATTTAAACATAAAAAATTTCATAAATGGATACCATTATAATCCTTGTAAAATATTAAAATCCAGAACATTTGAAAGAAGGTAAATAAATTTTAAAAATAAACATATCATTAATCCACAAAAAAAAAGACATAACTCTTAACCATCACACACCAAACATGTGAATACTTTTAACATGTATTCTATTGAAACATGGTAATGACATAAATTACATTAGTGAAAACACGCATGCATTCTAAATATAACTCCTTACTCATCCCATAAATCTTAAAATTATATAAACTCAATCCATGATATCTTAAACCACCTTTTCAACATATTTGTCCCAAGGTTATTAATACTGTTCCATTTATTTTATCAAAATCAAACATCTCTTTATTACATTATCCTAACATCATGCACATATTAAGTGTTATCTTTCCTTTATTATTGTGTTCTCAAAAAATATCACCTTACCACCTCAAAAACATTTCACGATTACTAGTACCATTCCACATATGCTCTCAAATACTTAAGAAAAAAATATAGTTGACCAATTATTAGATGTTTTATTACATTTTCATGCCATAAAATTAACTATATAATAGTGTTCTTGAATTACATTACATAAACTCTCAATTATTCCAACACATAAATATCATACTCCACATCATGAATAGTGATCACCTGATATTTACCAATGTCTTTGGATTTAATAGGTTTTTGATGTTGATCATCATCATTAAAACTTATATTTTTTCACTAATTAGCATAATTCCCATTTTCCCAGCACTTGTAGAATTAAAGTGTTGGTGGTTAATTATGTTAAAAATTCTCACAATTCACAGATTTAGCTAACTTAATCACACTACATTACATTCATTTACCAAGTGACTTAACATTCCAAGCATGAAACATTTTCCAGTCCCCTTTTAGAAAATCTACATTATGATTCTTTCCTAACTACCATCAAAAAGTAAATATGATCTTCGTCTCTCCCAAGTTTTTATAGTTTCCTTTAATTTATATCCCTTTTTTCATATCATAACCATGATATAGATGGGAAAATTAAATCTCCCATTTTCTCAAAAAAATATGAGTAATGTACTTAATGTAAAATAATTTATTGAACTCATCCTAATCCATGGAGTCAATTTATCTTGTTGCTCGGTATTCCTGATAATTTTACACCACTTATTCACTCCAACTTCTAAATTATATGTTCCCAAATTAATATTTTCATGTTCTGAAAAATGAAAAATGAAAAAAATAATTTCAATGGTATATATCAATTTCTCAAAAACTAGTTGATTGGTCGTTCCCCTAAAATAAGGTGGATGTTTTTAATGACCCAACATTTTTTAAATAATATTCACCATGTAATTTATTTAATTTTCTTATTATGTAATATGGATATATAAAATACATTAGCTTATTTCATTATATTATATCCAGTCATATTTAATTGAATGTTAGGAATCATTACCATTGAAAATATATCTTTTGAATAGTGATAACATGACTTGTATAAATATAACGTTTTAACAAATCCAATTGACAGAGACAAATGATATGATGACCTCAACTGATATGATTATACCCTATAAAGTCCATTTATTAGAGATCGAAGGAGATGACATCTCTTGTCATTTACCTTGACCAATACCAACCTGATATTAAATAACATAAGAAAAATTGAAACCATTAAAGAGATAAGTTTAAGCTTATTAAGATCATAACCAAACCCATGTATGCTAAACCACCCTCTAAAAGTCTCAATGTCCCAAACCTTACACATAGGGAGTTTGTGGGTGTATTAAATAGATATGTATCAAGACCCTAGAAATATAATTACATATATTATTATTTAGTGAATACTGAATATATTTTCATCCTATTGTTGTTACATTAAATATGTTTTTTATTTTGATACAATAAAATATAAATAACATTTTTCGGTAATATTAAAAATCAATTAAAGAAATTATTTTCATTTATTAATGGATTTTTTTTGAAATAAATAATATTTTATTAAAATATTATTTTTATGTAATTTTTATTAAATATAAATGATCTTATAACTTTTATGAAGTCAAATGTAATTTTTATAAGGGTTTGAAAACTATTATTTTGAAACATCCCCAAATTTATAAATAAATGGAAATTTATTTTTAAAAGTGAAAATTCGCATATTAAAAAAACCATTTAGATTAAATTAATATTATATTAGAATCATAACATGAAAATTATCCAATAGTGAAATTTTAATAATTTTTTTATACAATCCTATTTCAGGGAAAAATTTAATTATCTATAAATGTATTTTGTGTATTATGACATCATAATGAACCAAGAGTAATGTAATAAATACTATAAAAGGTTAACATGACCAAATTAATGTTTTATATAAAAAATAATCATTTTTTAATTTTTTTTAATTTTATAAATCCATTATGAATACTCCAAAACCATTAATATATTTTAATGTTTTAAAATAATTTCCTTAGGAATATGACTCATCACCACAAAAACAGGGATAGTATTTTATTATGGTCATCCATTAGACATATAAAATTATTAAATCTAATCTTTTTTTTAAGAAACCATGGGAAAAAACTCTAGAGAGGTTCGTGTTTCCTGTTATTTAATTATATAGAGTCTAAAACCAAATTTTGAGAAATAATAAAAATTTCCCCACTAATTTCCTATATTAACCTAGCTATTCTTTCATTTCACTTCACTATAATTCCTTGGATCACATCATTAATCTACCATACACTCTCTAGAGTCCTCTCAACATGCCCCCAATATCTCAAAATTCACCCCCAAGCATTTGGAGTCACACACTCAAGTAAGGGATCCTCACCTTCACTTCTTTATTCAAAATTCTTTATTATATTATGCCTTATATTTCCAATCCATAGTGTAATAAAATGACATTACATGCCCATATTACTACCCTTTTGATTTCAAAATTATGGTAGACTCCTTACCCACTTATAAACTTATTTAATGAATTTTTATGTGACACGGTTATGCTTCTGAAATTTCCCCATGAATTTCCATGCCAAAAACAATTGTATAGTGAATATAATACCAATTTCCTATCAATAATATTTACATTCATAGAAATATAATTATTTAATTTTGGAATTATATATATATATATTCCACACTCCATGACTATGGAATAAAATATGATTATGAATAAAAACTTGATGTATGATCTATGTGGCACACATAAACATGATAATGATATGAAAGTGATAGGTGCACATAGAATTATATAGAACTACAATGATTTGGGTAATATTTAGTCTCACGAGATGTCATATTGGGATATGTAGTAAACCTGATTCATTTATGTAACTTTTTCCATTATGATGTCTTGGTTGTTAGCCTTGATCTATGCTTATGATGCGGTGTTTTAAGTTATTTCTACATTTCCCTTGTTCCCTTTATGATTATCATGTCGCATCATTGTTTATATTTATGATTCACACTCTTTTATGCCTCATTGATATTACTATTGGATATCATGTATTTTTTAAAACATGTCATTTCATGTTTATTCCCTTATTATGCTTTATAGCTCACCCTTTTCTTATGTTTGTCTCCAGGTAATCCCATATAGTTTTTTTGTGCGAGCCTATTAAATAAGTTTTCAATAAATATGTTGTATTTTTTATTTTAATTTGTTATTTAAAGTAACTAATTCTAAATTACACTATGCTTATTGATCTTTCAGGTTGAATTATTTGTAATATTATGTAATAATTCATGTATTAATTTGAAATGAAGAACAAGGTTTTTATATTCTTCTCTTAAGTAAGATTGATGAAAATATTGTTCCCTCCTATGGTTATTCGGAAGTTCAGCATGATTATTTGATTGAAAAGGTTGTGTGTTCATATAAATGAGATTTTTCTTTCCATATTGCATAAAATTTGGTTCCTTGGGAGGTCTATTATTTCAATTCCCAATTCAGTTTATTTGGGTTCCATCTATTAACTAAAACCAATAGCATAGTGTGAGTAACACCAATCATAGTGGGAAAACCACATAATCAATGAAAAAGTACATTAAATATATAATATATTAGGTTTAATGTAACATCCTAGAAATTTGAAAAATAGTTTTATTATAAAAATATTTTATTAAATGGATTTATGAATAATTAAAACAAACTGATAACATTTTAAGATAATTTTCTTTAAAAATAAAAAATGAAATTAAGTGTTTTAATTAATTTGATTATAAGTAAATTATAAGTTAATTTAAATATTCAAAATTTATTATAACTGTTATTTATAGTTTTCAAATTATTATTTTAAAGACAAATATGGATTTGATTTTTTTTAAAGAATATTATAAAATAAATATGTTTATTTATTTTTTGTAAAATATAATTTAGCATTATAATATTATTTAAGAGATAATTTTTTTTAGAAAATTATTATTATTATTTTGATAAATAGTTTATAAAAATATGAGATATATTATGTTTTTAATTTATAAATTTAAATATTTATAAATATATATAATTTTTATATTATGAAAAAACGCACATTATATTTATGTTTTAAATAAAGATGTGAGTTGAATTTTATTAAAAAAACCAATTCTATATATATTTATATTTAAAAATAGTAAATTGATATATATATATATATAATATAATTTATATAAAGGTAATAAAATGTTCAAACCATTATATGTTTAAAACACACAAAATTTTTAAAAAATAAAGTTGACATGTTTTGACAAAACAAAATGTTACGAAAAAGAGATAAAAAATATTATAAAAAAAAGTGTTCGAAAAAAAATTGAAATGTGAAATTACAATACAATCATGACAACAATATAAGGAAAATGGTGGGATAAAAAATGAGATACGCGATTGACCAAAAAAGTGTGGGAGTAATGATTTTGAAAAAGGAATAAATATTTTAATGATTATAAATAAAATAATAATAGAATAAAAATAAAATGATTTAAAAATTATAATGTTTCATCTTAAATCACCCAAAGTGAAAACCAAACCCACCACCAGAGAAATTAACATCAGTTTTTATTTATTTATTTGTATCAATTATCATAATTTTTCATCAATTATTGTTTTTCTTTCCTTGGATTTTCAAAAAACTCATCTTGCATCAATTATTATTTTACAATTTTATAAATTTTCATCAATTATTATTTTTCTTCGATCAAATTTGTTTTACATTTGTTTAATTATATATTACAACTTGAAATTTAAAAATATATTAACTAGTATTGTTTAAACCCTCTTTTCACCCCAATATCATTTGAACCTCACCACCCATGTTCCCCCATTTTGTTCTACTCAATTTCTAGTATCCTCAAAATCCCTCAATTGACCCCAAATAGGCAAGGGTTTATTTCATTTCATCAAATTAATTGTTTTAAAAATGGTTATATATTTATATGTGTGTGTGTGTATGTATATATAAATATAAACACATATATAACTATATATTATTAGTGTATATGAAACGGGTTTTTTTATTTTAAATTTTATTTATAAAACCTAATGTTTGGAAGGGTGTGTTTTTCATCATATTGTTCACTTAATTTTACAATGATTTATATATATATATATGTGTGTGTATACATAAATATATTTATATATAGACATATATAATTATATATTTTCAAAACATATAAGATTAGGGTTTTTATTTTAAAATTTTATTTCTATATCTATTTCTTGTAAGGTTTGATATTAATTTTATAAATATATTCATATGTATATATTTGTATATATGTATATATAAATAAATATGTATCTATATAATGTTATATTTATCAAAATATATAAATTTTATATTTCAAATTTTATCTCTAAGCTAATATTTAGTAATATAAAACGTTTATCAAAGAGTTTTCTTGTGTTTTCAAAAAATATCATTTTACATGTGAGGTAAAATGATATTCATATTCATGTACATACAAATATGTATATAAATTTATTTTTTTAAAAGGGTAAATATTTTATTTTAAATATAAAAAAAATGTTTGAATTAATTATTATTCTATTATGTTATGGTTTATGGTTTATGTGTAACCATAGTATTTAAATGGTAATAGTTATCATTTTATGTGAAAATTTTAAACAGGATATCATTTCATGTCAAAATTTTTATCTCCACCCCTTGGTATGTCACACATAAATATAAATGACCATCATATAATTTATAAACGACATTTCATGAATTTTAGAGAGCATGTGTGCATTTATTTCATTATCCTTTTATTTGTAAATTTTAAATAAAGAGGGTTATTTCAATAATGGGATTCTCTTAAATATTATTTGAAAAATGATCAAGAAAATGTTGATGAAATGTTTAGAGAAATATTATTTTCTTTAAAATAGTAATATTATATATGTATTTTGAATTGTATTGTGTTTAGAAAGAGAAAGGAAGGTCCATGGAAATTGTATTCATATATTGGAACTTGTATGTTATGTGACATTATGGGATGTGAACCAATAAGTCTTATGGGAACTTTGTTCCAAATGAGTTATGACTAGTGGCCTTTTGTTATGGTTTTTATTATGGTCTACAAATTATCATGAAAGTCTAACTAGAAGATAATTATTTTTGAAGGTGAATTCCCAACAATATTTTTAATTATACTTATTTTGAGAAATGAATGGTTTTATAAATTATTTTATAAATATACAAAAAATTAAGAAAAAATATTTTTAAGTATGTATGATTATATTAAATAATTGTTTTAAAAAATTTAATAATTTTTTTAAATCCCTTTACTAGGTATTTTAAATTTTTACTCTACATTTTAAATTCTTTTTTATAGGTTTAGTATATTTATCAATGTTGAGTTTTTCTATATGGAGGTAGTGCACTAAAGATTATTTTGTTTATTTAATATCATTTTGTACAATTTCATTGTAATTTAAAATTTGCATCTAATTCTATAGAACCTAGACCCGTAAAATTTTGGGAAATGTAAATTCTACATGTAAATTTAATTATATTTTTTATAAAAAAATATACACATCATTCTATGCACTGAGTCTGAAAGAGCGTGCTCGAGGAATTATACATGGTATCAAAGAAACGGTCTATACAACATTGAATATTAGATGTTATTTCTTATGTGGTAGAGTATAGTATAGAGGGCCTAGTTTTTCTTTAATTCTGAATAGGGAAATTCATATTTTTATAGATTCTGATAATTTAATTGTTAGGATGCAATTCTTCTAGGGGGAAGAATGTATCATCTATGAAATTCTAAAATTAGTTTTCATATATGATTATTTTATTAAAATGATTTATGTAAAATTAAAACATACTGATAATATTTTAATATTATTTTATTTAAAAATAAAAAATGATATTAAGTGTTCTAATAAATTTTATTATAAGTTAATTACAATACTTATAAAAAATTATACCTATAATTTATAGTTTTTCGATTAACATTATAATGATAAATATGGGTTTTATTTTTTTAAAATAATATATTAAAATAACTATATTTATTTAATTATTTTTTAAAATAGAATTATTTATTATAATATTATTTAAGGGTAAAAACTTTTTTAGAAAATAATAATTATTATTAAGATAATATATTTTATAAATGTATGAGATATATTATGAATTTTATTTATAATGTTTATAAATTATAAATAAATATATAATTATTATATTTTAAAAGAACCACATTATATTTATGTTTTAAATAAATATGTGATTTTAAATTTATAAAAAAATGAATTATATTTATATTTATATTTAAAAACACTAAAATGGTATGTATTTAGTAAATTAATTTATAGAGTTTAAAAAATGTTTAAAAAACATATGTACAAAAAGATTCATGTTTTTATAAAATCTAGTTGATATGTTTTGATAAATAAAATGATAAAACAAAATGCAAAAAATGATTAACAAAAATTTAAATCAAAAAAAAAATTAATGTGAAATTGTAATACAATACTCACAACAAAATAAGAAAATTGGTGAGATAACTAAAAGAGATACACGATTGAAAAAAAGTGTGAGAGTAATGATTTATGAAAAAGAATAAATATTTTAATGATAACAACATGAAATAATAATAAAATAAAATATAACATTATTTAAAAATAATGAGGTATTGTCTTCAATCACCCAAAGTCACTACCTAACCCATCATCAACGAAATTGACATATTTTTTTATAATTTTTTATCAATTGTCATAATTTCTCATCAATTATTATTTTTCATTCCATATCTTTCTAGACAACTCGTCTAGCATCAATTACTATTTCACTTTTTTAAATTTTTTGCATCATTTGTAATTGTTCTTCAGTAAAATAAGTTTTCCATTAGTCTATTTACTTATTGCAACATAAAATGTAATATCTATAATTTCATCTTATTTAAATTCTCTTATCACCATAGTAACATCCATACCTCACCACCCAAGTTCCCCCATTTTGTTTTGCTCAATTTCCCGTAGCCTCAAATCCCTCAATTGAATGAAAAACAGGGAAAGGCTCATTTCATTTAATCAAATTTATTGTTTTACAAGGAGATATATATATGTGTGTGTGCGTGGGTTTTTGTGGGGCTATGTTTCTACATAGATACACATATATAACTATCTATTTACAGTGTATATGAAAATTGTTTATTTTGTTTTAAATTTAATTTATAATACCTAAGCTTTGCAAGGGTTTGTTTGTTCTAGAATATTTTACTTCCTTTCACAATGATTTATATATATATATATCCTTGTGTTTGTATATAGACATATATACACACACACACAAACACACACACACATATATATAATTATCTATTTTCAAAACTTATATGATAGGGGTTTTATATTACAATATTCTATTTTGAAATCTATGGAGTGTATGTTTTGATTTTATTTTTATAAAGAATTTCATATATATATATATATATACATATTATAAAAAAATTATATTTCCTAGAATTTATAATTGTTTTGGTTCAAATTTTTTCTCTACACTAATATGTTGTAAGATAAGACATTTATCAAAGTCTTTTCTTGTGTTTTCAAAAAAACAACATTTTATGTGTAAGGTACAATGATATATGTATTAATGTATATACATATATGTATATGAATTTATTTATAAAAAATGGCCAATATTTTGTTTCTAATCTATATAAAAAGTTATAATTTATTTGTATTCTATTATTTTTTGGTTTATATTTATATACAACCATAGTATTTAAATGTTAATAGTTTTCATTTTACGTGAAAATTCTAAACAAGCTATTATTTCATGCGTTAATTTCTATCTTCACCGCTTGTTGTGTCACACATAAATATAAATGGCCATCATATAATTTATAAATGAAATTCCATGCCTTTTAGAGAGCATGTGTGCATTTATTTCATTATCCTTTTATTTTTTTCATTTCAAATAAAAAAAATTATTTAAATTATGACATTATCGTAAAAATGATTTTAAAAATGATTGAGAAAATGTAAATGAAACATTATGAGAAATATTATTTAAAAAAAATTATATTATCTATGTATTCTGAAATTTCTTAGGTTACTAATGACAAAGGCAGGTCCATGGAAAATGTTTTCAGTGATTGAAACTAGTATGTTATGTGATGTTATGAGGAGTGAACCTAAAAGTCTTTAGGGAAATTTGTTTCGAATGAGTTATTACTAGCATCCTTATGATATAGTTTTTATTATTGTCTACCAACTATCATGAAATACCCAAAATGAAATTATTCTTTTTAAAGGAAAATTTCCAATGATCTTTTCAATTACAATTATTTTGAGAAATGAATGGTTTTATAAATTAATTATTTAGTGTAAAAAACATTATGAAAAAATACTTTTAAGTATGTATGATTATTTTAATGAAATGTTTAAAAATAATTCTTATTTGTTTTAAAACCACTTATTGGGAATTTTAAATTCTCACCCTACATTTTAAAATCTTTTTTTACAGGTTTAATATATTTATCAGGGTTATGTTTTTATATGTGGAGGTAATGCACTAATAATTATTATTTTTATTTAATATCATTTTGAATAGTATTCTATAATGTAATATTTTTATCTGATTATCTAGAACCCAGACTGGTAAAAGTTTCAGGAAATGTAAATTCTATGTGTACTTTTAGTTATCTTTTAAATATATATATATATACGACATTTATCCTCTCAGTCCAGAAGCATGGGCTCAGAGAATTATATTTAATCCAATGTTATCCATGAACATTACCAAAATTATTGGATTGTAACTTATAAATATACTTAACCTTAGGGATCATAATAGGGGTTTCTCATACTAATTTTTAATTTTTGACCAAACATTTGCTCTGAAACCAACAGTAATGACCACAACTTAATGTAAATAGACATTTCACCATTTTTTTTGAAAATACAAACACACACCCAAAGCGTGTATTAGTTTAACAACTTTGGAAACATAGAACACTAAATTCTATACAAAATAGATTTTTTTTATGAAGAAAATTTTTAGCGAAGTAGGATCCATACATCATCTATACATATCACCAGCACATACCCCACTTATAAAATAAACATACAACATATAGACTCAAAATTCAAAATCAAACACCACCCTGATCCATGTACAACCAATGTCACCATCCAAAATCCATATCATTCAAAATTAAAAAATATTCACCCATCTCATCATGTGATTGTATCGAGACATAAACCTTTCACAATGACCTCCCTATAGCTGAACTATCACCGGATAACATCATTGTCGTCGTAAAAAACTGCTTCATCACTTACACCATTCTCTGCGTCATTTTCACCACACGTTATCAGCATTACTACTGTAATCACTATCTTCATCATTATATCATCATTTACTTGAAAAAAATAGATCTTATCCACATAATCAGAGAAGACTCCACCAGCCCCAGACCACGAACTGGCGGTACATGAAAACTGGAAAAAGAATCTGAACAAAATGAACCTCATATCATCCTTTCTCATGTAGCAAACACTTATACAACCATCGCCATCATCCTTGAGCCACATAAATGTTGGTGAGCACCCGAATGAGTCAGAGAAGCACCAAAACCCTCTCAACACACCATGAGACAAAACTCCAAAAACTAGGAAGGTCACCACGAAAAACAAGTGATCCATTGAAGAACCTAATCAAGGAAGAGAAGACCAGAAACTATCTTGTCATTATTTCACCTTCACCACTTTTTTCCAAAAAGCGTCCCCAAATCCACACTTTACCATCACCAAAATACCCAACAGAGCACAAGAACCTCATCTAGAAAGATGTAGGGATCCTGGAGGCTGGAGAGATTGCATGCAGAATACCTCCACATCAATCTAACATGTACAACATCAAAACACCAAAAATTAACATGTCGAACCAGAAAAATACAAACCAATAGACATTCAGAATGAAATTCCATGAGGAGATAAAACCATATAAAGTAACAAGGGACTGAAACCCTATGATGATTAAGAGATAAGTCTCTGATAAAGACACCCTCTCTAAATCAATAATCCCAAAACCTCAAATTTTTCATCACTCTATATCAAACATAAAGAGATGTGGTAGAATGTGAGGCCCAAGAGCAGTAAACAGTTTAGGTTTATAGGGAATCTAAGAGAGAATAGCATGTTGAAGAGTGTGGAGTGAAGTATCCAACATTTTTATGGAGAGAGTGAAACCCCATGAAGGTGAATATGATCCAGGAGTCTGAGAGAAACTTGGCGAATGTGGCGCTATCCCTTTAGGTATTTAGAAAAATTAGAAAAAAAATATTTTACTCTAGTGAAATATCCTCAATGTTTCCCAAAAATATATTCCTAAAAACATTATTTTTAATTTAAAAAAACAAATCATATGAAAAGGGTGAGATCAGATGCTCATTAAGGGTAAACAAGGGGGATATAAATCATAGCATAATCATAATACATAAGAACATAAAAAACTATTTTAAAATTATATCTTTCATATCATATAATAATGATATAATTTCATGGAATAAATCATATAATTTTATAAAGAATATAATAAAATATTCCATAATTTCATAACAAAAGACATAAAATTGTGGCAAACACATATGAATAGAAAATAATTTTCATATTAGTCAAGACTCACTGCCAAAACCATAAAAGTGATAAAAGTTCCTTACTGAATCAAGTTTACACCTCATTCCATCCCTATAATACCAAACCATGTTTACTCCCATTATATTAATATATTACTGAACTGAGTTTACTACCATATCATTCCTATATTACTGAACCAAGTTTACTCTCATTCCAGTCCTATATTACTGAACCGAGTTCACATCCAGTATCCATTATGTATATCTCATGAGACACAAATCTGTACCCAATGAATTGGAGGATGATACTGATCCCACCAATATCCTAATGAAAACCATAAATATGTGTTCCATAAGAACATAAATCATTCATCATATCAAAATAAATGGACTAAAATGAGTATATAAACATCATTCAATTATTATATTTCCCATGGAAAATAAATGGGTTTCATAAATATCATTCTATAATAATAATAAATAAACCATATGAAGGGTAGAGATTTTATTTCAAAAAATATCCCAATTAAATCATATGTAACATAAATGAATGTTATCATATATTTAAAAATAATTCTTGAGGGAAAAATACTTTCTTCTTTGAAAATGTTTTTTTTATTAAAATTATTCTAAACTTTAAAAGAAAATATTTTTTTTTGAAAATGGTCTTGTAAGCTTGTATGGTATGATTAATGTAAATAAGATTTCATGAAATTGTAAAAATATGTTCATTTCATATAAGTTTAAAAACATTCATTTCATACTTTTTCAAGGAAAGTCACATAGTACCTCATTTGTAAATTTACAAAAAGATTCCTTTTAATCCATTTAATAAAAATTAAAAAATATGTAAAAATAACATTAAATATTCACAAGAGAATAATAAAATTATTTTTGAAAACATTTTAAAAAATATATATATGTGGAGGATAAATATTCCTCAATTAATATTTGAAACAAAAAAATCCAGAATATTGAATTGACTGTGCAATAAATACTTATCGCTTTATAATCATTAGAATCATATGGCCATGAAAGAAATAATATTATATGGATATTAAATTTCCAAAATCATTAGAATAATACTCATAAAATAAATTCATTTGTGTTTTATACAGAGAAAAAAATCAATGTTTAAGGCATGTGTCCAATAGAAATAAAAGTGGGACAAAGATCCATTACCTTATTTCTTGATTTCCTTAATATTAATTCAAACCTTATGTATAATAAAAATTAAGTTATTATAAATATAACCCAAAACCATATTCATTTATATAATACAATATATTATTTACTTATGGAATTAAATTTCTCTCTTATTAACAATTCTATGTCAAAGATATGTTTCAGGTAATAAATGCTTTGTTTTTCTTTCATGTTTTGAATTATTATCATTGGTCCTCTTACATGAATCATGATTTAATTATATATATAATGGTAATAATAATATAAATATTATATATATTAATTATATCTTTGTTCATGGTGATTCAAAAATTTTAGTGATAGAAAATAAAATACACCGTTCATGGAGACGGTAGATCGTACGTCTGTAGAAACACTATTTTTATTTTCTTATCATATTAAACAAAAGAAAAGTAAACAATATATTATAATTATAAATTAATTTTTATGTTATATATTTCATATATATTTATACAAATTTTCCTTATTACCATACATCTGAAATATATAGGACAAACAAGTCACATCACATCATGGATATGGTAATCCATATGTACGCATGAGTGACATTATCATTTCCCAAAATATTAGGTGGTAAAATAAGATATGATATTAAAATTATTGAAATATAATTATTTCATAAATATCATATATAATAATTAAACACATCACAATTACCACTCATAATATTTGGTGATAGGAAATGAATTGTATTTCCACATTGAGATGGTAAGTTGTACGTATGCACGAGTGATACTTTCATTTCTTGTTCGATGGGAAATGGGTTGTATAATGGTTTGATGATAATCATAATTTTTTTAGTAACATCATATATTTTGTATTTATTATTTTATGATATATATCATATATTTAAGGGAGGTATTGAGGAGTAGAAAAAGAGGGTTATCGGTCAGAGTGATTTCTTCTTTTTTGAAACAACTCCTCCATATCTCCACTAAAGTGCTCTAGAGTTGGCATTTTGGAAAGAAAATAACCTCTTGAATGTGGACAGGGAAGTGTAAAAAAATAATATTTTCAATTTTGGTCAACCTAGAAGGCTCAATGTGATGGGAATAAATGAAGGAGGTGGTTCCCTTTTACAATTTAGATGAGGGGCCCTTTTAGAAATATAAAAATATTAACTTGTAATAAATTCAATCTCAATCATAATTTATCCAAAATTCCTTGGAATTAAATATAAGATGATATAATTATATAATATAACTGACCTATAGATCTTTGAAATTTTTTTGGTATTATTTTATACCTTTTCATTTTGGTTAACCCTTAGTTAACTATTTATAATTTCACTAAGGTAATAAAATTATCAATATTAGAAGATTATAATTTTTACTTATGTGATGTAAATTAGAGAATATATGATTAATTTATAAAATTTTAAACCAAATTACAATTTATTATATTTTTAAATATGTATTATTTTATTCAATAAATATAACAAAATATTTTTAAAAAAATATTATTAGTTTAAATTTTGACACTATAAATTACATAGAATTTTAAAAATATCAAGATAACAAGTAAAATTTTAAAAAAACATTTCCCTTTATCTATAAGGGGTGAGGGAATCCATAAAATTATTTTATAAAATTAATTATCTAACATAATATATATTTTATTGTTTTTAATAATATTTATTTAATATTTCCATTAATAAAATAATTACTACATCAACGTTTTGTAATAATTTAACATACTTATTTGTTAACAAATATTTAAAAATTAAATTCCCTGATTAATATAGAAATTCTAAATTACGTAATAATTTTTATATTGAAATATATATTTTGGGTAACCCTATATTAAAAATGATATTTTATTTAAAACACGAATGTGACATCTTTGAATTATTATTAAATAAAAAATTATAAATATCATAATATTCTATAAGTGGCCCAATAAGTCAAAAAGAAATTTATAAAATAAAAATATTTTTAATAAGTTAAAAATATTCATTAATACTTGTTCATAACATACTTTTTCCATGTGGATATATAAAGGATATTTAATACAAAGAAATTGATATTTTGTGTCTTTCTTTGATTAAAATATTATATAAGTCATTTTCCTTGGAAATATTATATTAAAAAACTAAATTTCGATCCTTATGTGCTAAGGGTCAAATATTATTCATCTACTAAAATTTGGGCATGTGTTACACTCATTTTTTACTCTATATAATTTTATTTTTAACATAATGTACCCAATTTAACTTGTACCGTGGTAACAAAATTTACCATAGTTACTATTTATATTGGAAAAAAGGAACCTATTCACTAAATTTTTACCTTATAAATCCAAAAAAATAAATCCATTTTTAAATATTTGAAACACATATGTTTTAGAATTTAATTTAAAATAAAACCAGTAAAACACCATGGAATTTTTTTAATGCACTTTTAAAACATAAAATACTTTCATAAAAAAATTCTCTATAGAATCATTTTCAAAAACCACAATTAAATTATTATAAATCAAAATTATCTAATTATAATTTTAAAAAATTTAAAAACATCATTATTTTTTAAATATTTTAAATGAAAATAATGTTTTCATTATAAATGTGTATTTTTACTATTCATCAAAACATGAAATTTATCAGAAAAATGTAAAAAATTCAACTAAAGTAAATTTTGATATTCTAATTTAAATGAATAATTTAAAATTTTCAAATATAATTTATAATACTGTCAATATTTAGTTCTTAAAGAAGTTCACCATTAAAAGGTGATAAAACATTTTTTTAGAAAATTATTTCTTTTATGCATAAAATTTATTTTTTCCTTATATCATGTATTGAAAACACATAATATGATATTTAGACATTATATTGAATATATTATAAATATGTTTCATTAATATAATCCAATAAGAGTTACTTTTTTATTTATTTGTATAACACACATGTCTATATTTAAATAGTTTTTTCAGAAAAACATTTCCTTTTGTTTGAAAAAGTGTTTTACATTCATTTTTAATTAATTGGTCAACAATGTAACACCCCGAGATTTTATGAAAAATATTCTTTTTAATTTCTTTAATGTCTTGTGTTGTACGCTACTCCAAAAGGATCTTGCACAACATGTATCCTTGACTTGCCTTGCATTACACGCAATCGCGACCTTCCTCGATAGCGTGTGTAGTACGCAATACCGAGTTTCACTAAACAACGATATGCTATTAAAATATTATTAAAACTAGCCGTTATGAATAGTAATAACCACTTTTTGAAATTTTATAAATTTTATCTTTCAAAACGGACTTCATTTTTGGATTCGGAATATCGAAATTAGCGTAGGGTGGAATTTTGGTACTTTTCGGATAACTTTAATTTTCTGATGAATAGTGAAAATTACTAAATTTTAATTAGAAACATCCTTTTTAATCGAAATAATTAATAGTGATAAATTATTAATTTGAGTGGTTTTAATGTATATTTAGAATATATTTTTACAATTTAATACAATTTTAGTCATTGGATGTAATTTCACATTTAAACCAGACATAAACAAGTGTCAATCTTTTGATAGTTATTATCTTTTAAGAACACACTATTTGTTTTGACGATGGGAATTAATTTTTAAATTAATTAATGAAACAGATATGTTTTGAATTTGGTAAAATAGACATCATTTTTGAGTTCATAATATCATATAAAACTTAGGCCTAATTTTTGGTATTTTTCTGGAAACTTTCATTTTTTGATGAATAGTGAAACCACTAAGTGGTAGTTAAAAAAATGAATTTTACATAAAAAATAATTTTACTGCTTCTGTGAATGGAATTTCAAAAATACGAGAGACACGGTTGATGTCTGTAAGTAAAATGTGGTTCAATGAGATGAAAATAATTTTTGGTGAATAGTAACTTTTTACTTTTTTTTACCACGGTTAAAAGTAAATAGGGTAATTAAGGGTAAAAATGATAATATTATTACCCTAACACATGTCCTAATTCTATTGGATATGTGTAATTCGACCAAAAACAACCTTAGGAATAAAATATGACCATTTAGGCCCACTTGGATTAGATTAGGACATATATTATTAATTTATTTAAAGAAGGGTTAAAATAGTTAAAATCAAAGTTTAATAAGTATATCATTTTTAATATAGGGTAATACATAAGATAAATTCGACTATAAATATTCATTAGAAATATAAAAATATTTCCTACATAATTATTTTTTATTTGTAATTTTTAGACTTTAAATAAGTTAATTTATTTATGACATAAAGATGATCCAGTAATTATCTTATTAATGAAATATTGACATAATTGATGTTATAAATACCCAAATAAATGTAATTTGAGACTTTTTATGAATTACAATAATTTTATAGGTTAATATGAAATGTTATTACTGATTTAATTTACTTTTTTAGAACTAATCAATCTGTTATGATTTTCACAAAAATCAATTACAAAATAGTGTCAAAATTGACATAAAATAGTTTTTAAAACAAATATTATATTATTAGTTGTTATTTTATTCCTAATAATCTAGGGTTCGGACAAATGACTTAGATAAGGTTATATATATTAATAATAAACAACTTGGGGTTCGTTTGGCTTGTTATTGTATGTTTATTAACCTTATAGTGTAAGAACACAAAAAGGCACGGTAAAAGTAAAATTATCTAACTTAAGGTTAAATATAAATGATAAGGTTAAAATAGGAACATAAACTTGTCTAAATTCTATTGTATGAGAGGATTGCGACCCATCCCCACCTTATATACAAAATAAATCAATTTGGAGCTATTTAAAACCGAATTTGGCTTTATAATGAAATAATATTTTTAGTTATTCCAAAGGTGCCCCTCTCCTCCCTTATAAAAGGGCACCTCCTCCCTCTCTTTCTCACACCACTTTGAGCATTCAGGTTCGGCCAAACCCTACCAAATTCTCTTCTCCACTTCCCTAAAAACATCCTAGAGGTCATGGTCTTCTTCAAAGACCAATTTTAGTACCCTAAGAGAGGGACTCAAAGAGGCGCTTCAAAGAAGAGGTAATGTCCGTTACCGATTCATTCAACTTTATTTCTTCTTCCACTTCTTCTTCTTAGGTTGTTTCATTATGATGTAATAACATCAGTATCACTCATATATGGATATGTTATTATAAGAATTAAACAACCCTATTTCACCATCTATCCATCCTACAGAAAACAAAATCACCACGCGTGCGTACGTACGGAATACCGTCTCCACGCCGTGGTGTATTGTATTTTCCACCACCACCTTACTTGGATGGATATAATGGTGTACATAATAACTATATATGGTTATTGAAAATTGATATTGATTCTCAAATAGTATACATAAACTCCAATTCAATTCCACGATCATGAGAACGATATCATCGCTCGGGCGTACGTACGGACTACCGTCACCATGACGCGATGAGATTCATTTTCCACGTTAACCATTCATGAATGATTATAAAGTATATATAATAAGTAATCATGAAATATATGACATAATATTGATACTATATTTATGTGTATATATATGTATGTCATCTACTTAATTCCATTCAACTCAATAAGGAAACGAAAACAGCGTTCATGTGTACGTACGGCCTACCGTCTTCATGAACGGTGTTTTTCTTTCCATTTACTGATCTATTATATATATATATGTATATTATGAATATATATTATATATAAATCATGTTTTATATTCTGTAATTAAGTAATCATAATCTAAGTAATCATATGAATAATTACAAGTCAAAACACGGACGACAAATGAAACAATTTTACCCAAAACGCTCTTTAACATGGAATTTACAAAAGAACGGGTAAAATAAAGTCATAAGTGACCCATATATGATATCATAAAAATAATTATGAATCTGGAATAAGTCAATAACATTATTCAAATCATTATACAGGAGGTTCAGACACTTACAAAGAAAATCGGACCTAAGGTAAGAGAAATATCACAATCTCATTTTTATCCGAGATTATTTATACTTTGGTATTTACTGGGGTGTATTTTATCATCCACATCCATGTTTCCTCAATATGTAATATTTATATCATTCTAAAATAGTTTATATCCAATTTTACCCTTCTGTGAGTTTTTATTAAAAGATATGAAAGGAATCTTTTGTCCTTTTTTCGTACGAGGTACTTTTTGACTTTTCCGACAATAGTACGAGAAGAGTGTTTTTTAACTTATACGGCATGAATGGATTTTTAAAACATTATTTACAAGAAGATTCCTTTAAAAGTTTTCAACTTTATTTTTAATCAACTTCTTTAGTTTAAAATTGTATGACATATTAAGAAAGGAAAATGTTTTTGAAGTAGAAAGGATATTTTCCTCAAGAATGGAGTTCCAGTGCTTTATCAATATTATTTTACATCTAAGATAATATAGGGTTATGTTTCAATATCTATTATTACATTTATTTTATTATGTTTTCATGGAAATATTTTTATTAATTCCTTTATATTATATGAATTGTTTTATGATGTCATGATGTTTAAGAATCCCATTTTTATTACATGGGTTATGCAATGATGTATGATTTATGATTTTGTGGAACACATAAGAATGGTATCATTATGAGATGGGTGGGACCTATATCTCCCTCCAATGCGTTGGGTAAAGATTTTATATCTCATGAGATAGACATGGCTGGAATGGTAGGTCAAACCGGTTCAGTGAAACAAGACTGAAATGAGGAGTGAACTCGGTTCAGAAATGGACTTTGTCCATTAAGATAGTCTTGGAAATGATTCTTTACTAATAAGAAATGATTCTCTATGATTATGTGTGTATGCCACAAAGTTTCATGTTTTACGTTATGATTATTGGGATTACATTTCACTACTATGATTTATCCCATGTTATGATATTATGATCTTTTTTGCAGGTTAAGATTTCCAAAATGTTATGTTTTTATGAATATGATGTGATTGATATTTCTTTTGTTTACCATTACTGAGAATTTGAGCTCACCCTTTTATGTTTTCTTTTACCCAGGATATAAAGAAAGGTTTTAGGTAAAAAAAGGAAGATCTTTATGGGAGATGTTGAAGATCATTCACCACGATTAGAAGATTATATTACGGGTTTCCAAAGACACTAAACTATTACGGTCCTTGTGTGTGTGTTTTTGTTATGTACTAAGTATTCTGCAAAAGTAATGTAATGTCCATGTACATTAAGCTTCGGGTCACTACAGTTGGTATTAGAGGAAAGGTTTAGTCAACCTTTGGAAAATAGGATGCGAGAGCTTTAGTGAGATCCCTATAGATATTTCAAAGGAATGTATAGGGATGTCCCTAAGGTTAAGTATAAGTATAGGTTATAGTACTAGAATTACGGTAACCTAAGATGTTTGATATTGAAGGTAATCCCCCTTTATTATATTGTTTTCCCTAGCGTGATTTTTTCCTCTCACATTATTATTTTTGGGTTTTAGATGATGGCTTGAACCCGAAGAAACCGTGTTGATCAATGTAATGGACTATGCAATGATTTTCCTCCTGAACAAACAAATGTTATGGGAGATGGAGTGAAAAATCTTATTGCTATACTTACACAAGCTATAAATCATTCTGGACCTCTAAATGAGAAGAGAATGGAACAATATTCTATTGAGTCCTTCATGAGGCAACATCCACCTTCTTTTAGTGGGTATTCTGATCCACTTGTTGCTAAATAATGGATCATTACCACTGAAAAGATATTTTCAGTTCTTCAATGTTCTGGACAAGATAAATTCATCTTAGCAGTATATCGTCTGGAAGGTGAAGCTGATAAATGGTGGAATCATATCAATAATACGAGTCCAAGAGATGAAATTGAGTCCATGGAATAGGACGAGTTCATGAACTTATTTTTCAATAAGTACTTCCCTCATATTCTTCGAACAAAGTTGGACAAGGAGTTTCTTGAACTAAAGCAAAAGGATGATGAATCTGTTGGTATATACGAAGCGAATTTTACAAGGCTTGAAAGGTATGCATCTGGATTTATCATCCAACCTGAAAGTAAAGTTGATCGATTCTTCAGTGGCTTAAAACCAAATATTTGAAGAGCATTAGCTATAAGATACATCAGTAGCTATGAAGAAATTGTGTGTTGTGCTATCAAGGAAGAAATGGAAGTTGGTGTTACTTATCCATCTCATAGTCTTGACAAAAAATGAAAGATGGAGTTCAAGGAGAAATCTCAGAATAATGGTGAAAATAAGATGAATGTGTCCTTATGCTCAAAGTGTGGAAAGAAGCATGGTGAAGATTGTCTTAAAGGGACTATAAAATGTTTTATGTGTTGAAAATAAGGTCATTGAGCAGCTGAGTGTCAAAGTAATGGAAAAAGGGTTTCTAATGATGTGAATAAAGAAAAGACTGTAGAGAACGCACCACCAACACTTCAATGCTCAAGTGCAAGGAAATGGGGCATTATGCTAATAAATGACCTAATACAAGGGTTAGTGATGATCAACATGAGCAACCACTTAAGGCAAAGGACAAAGGGAAGTCACATGCGATCACTATTGGAGATGCTGAATATGATAATGATGTGGTGGAATGATTAAGTGTTTATGTAATTGGATTCCAAAATAATGTTGTATATAGTATCGTGGAATATTATAATATTTATGTATTGGTCTATTGTGGTTTTCAATGGTACCGGTAACCATGGAATGATATTGAGATATTTTTGGAAAAAAAGTTGATATGCGCATAATGAAGGGAAAACGAGAAAATGAAATGTTTGACTGTATTCATGAGCTCATTATTGATATAAGGACTAAGTGATATCATGGTTTGAGTATATAGAATTTTGAGGATTTTGGTATGTGGAAAGTGTTAACTTTTAACTGAATTCATGTTTTCACTATGGTTTAATGGGTATTCATTTTTCAAGAGAATACATGATTAAGGTATTCAGATAACTGGAATGTGACCAAAAAGATATATGGGGGATAAATGATGGTATTCACATTCTTGGTTGATGACATTTCAAGTAATCGTTTTCTTTATACTATGAGCTTGCACCGAAGTATTTTAGATAATACTAAAGATTGGAATGGATTATGTTGGACATAAGTTAGTATTGTTTAAGGATAGAACTTTTTTTTGATATTATTTATGTGATGTTATAGTAATGTAGTTTTTGAAAAAGGAAAACCTGCAGGACGGGCGACATCCCATCGTGTCAGACAAGGCTGTGGGAATCGAACCCACAAAGGAAGTGTGGCTGGCCTTTATCGCCTACCACTGGCCTACAGGAAGTCCCTATTTAGTAGAAACTAGTTTTATTATAATAAGCAGTATGATATAATAAGTATAAGTCCATTTTAGGAACCATATATGATTAATCACACTATAGATCGACTTATGTATATTTAAAACCTTTTTGTAACCTTTTGTTTAAGATAGATGGAATGACCCGTCATTCTATCACATGATCTGCTAACACTTCAAAAATAAAAAATTCATCTTCATTTCTTTAAGAGATGAAGTGGAAATTGTTCAAGGCACAAACAACAGTGAGATTGTACCATTATAGAGTAAGTATTTATTCTAATTCAAATTCTTCAAATTTAGGGAAATGATTTTGAAAACCCAAAATGTTGTCCTAGTGCTCTTATATCTGATGAATCAGATGGTACCTTAGATCGTCAAAAATTTATGGCTTTGTGATTGCTGGCTTTTCCATAGCCATGTTCTCTACCAATCTCTATCAGAACATGATGATTAGATTTCTCTTCCATATCAATATATTTCACCTATGTGGAAACCCAGTGATTAGTATTTTTGGGTAACCGTTACATTTCATACTTTTGTTTTTAAAGATTGGTTTTGGTATTCCTTTTTATGATGTGGGTTTCTATTAAAGAAACATTCGAGTAGTAAACCATTTATAACCCCGACGAATTTCGAGGGCGAAATTCATTTGAAGGGGGGTAGAATGTAACACCCTGAGATTTTATGAAAAATATTATTTTTAATTTCATTAATGTCTTGTTTTGTACGCTACACCAAAAGGAGCTTTCACAACATGCATCCTTGACTTGACTTGCATTATACGCAATCCCGACCTTCCTCGATAGCGTGTGTAGTACGCAATACCGAGTTTCACTAAACAACGATATTCTATTAAAATATTATTAAAACTAGCCGTTATGAATAGTAATAACCACTTTTTGAAATTATATAAATTTTATCTTTCAAAATAGACTTCATTTTTGGATTCAGAATATCGAAATTAGCCTAGGGTGAAATTTTGGTACTTTTCGGATAACTTTAATTTTCCGATGAATAGTGAAAATTACTAAATTATAATTAAAAACATCCTTTTTAATCGAAATAATTAATTGTGATAAATTATTAATTTGAGTGGTTTTAAAGTATATTTAGAATATATTTTTACAATTTAATACAGTTTTGGTAATTGGATGTAATTTTACATTTAAACCAGACATAAACAAGTGTCAATATTTTTATAGTTATTATCTCTTAAGAACACGCTATTTGTTTTGACGACAGAAATTAATTTTTAAATTAATTAATTCAACTGATATGTTTTGAATTTGGTAAAATAGACATCATTTTTGAGTTCATAATATCATATATAGCTTCGGCCTAATTTTTGGTATTTTTCTGGAAACATTCATTTTTTGATGAATAGTGAAACCACTAAGTGGTAGTTAAAAAAATGAATTTTTCATAAAACATAATTTTACCGCTTCTGTGAATGGAATTTCAAAAATCCAAGAGACCCGGTTGATGTCAGTAAGTATAATGTGGTTCAATGAGATGAAAATAATTTTTGGTGAATAGTAACTTTTTTCTTTTTTTACCACGGTTAAAAGTAAATAGGGTAATTAAGGGTAAAAATGATATTATTATTACCCTAACACATGTCCTAATTCTATTTGATAAGTGTAATTCGACCAAAAACAACCTTAGGAATAAAATATGACCACTTAGGCCCACTTGGATTAGATTAGGACATATATTATTAATTTATTTAAAGAAGGGTTAAAATAGTTAAAATCAAAGTTTAATAAGTATATCATTTTTAATATAGGGTTATACATAAGATAAATTCGACTATAAGTATTCATTAGAAAGATAAAAAGATTTCCCACATAATGATATTTTATTTGTAATTGTTAGACTTTAAATAAGTTAATTTATTTATGACACAATGATGATTCATTAATTATCTTATTAATGAAATATTGACATAATTGATGTTATAAATACAAAAATAAATGTAATTTAAGACTTTCTATGAATTAAAATAATTTTATAGGTTAATATGACATGTTAGTACTGATTTAATTAACTTTTTTTTAACTAATAATTCTGTTATTATTTTCACAAAAATCAATTACTAAATAGTGTCAAAATTGACATAAAATAGATTTTAAAAAAAATATTATATTATTAGTTGTTATTTTATTCCTAAAAATCTAAGGTTCGGAAAAATGACTTAGATAAGGTTATATATATTAATAATAAACAATTTTGGGTTTGTTTGGATTGTTATTGTAAGTTTATTAAACTTATAGTGTAAGAACACAAAAAGACACGGTAAAAGTAAAATTATCTAACTTAAGGTTAAATATAAATGATAAAGTTACAATAGGAACCTAAACTCGTCTAAATTATATTGGATGAGAGGATTTCGACCCATCCCCACCTTAGATTCAAAATAAATCAATTTGGAGCTATTTAAAACCGATTTTGGCTTTATAATAAAATAATATTTTTTGTTATTCCAAAGGTGCCCCTCTCCTCCCTTATAAAAGGGCACCTCCTCCCTCTCTTCCTCACACAACTCTGATCCTTCAAGTTCGGCCCACCCCTGCCAAATTATCTTCTCCACTTCCCTAAAAACATCCTAGAGGTCCTGGTCTTCTTCAAAGACCAATTTTAGTACCCTATGAGGAGGACTCAAAGAGGCGCTTCAAAGAAAAGGTAATGTCTGTTACCGATTCATTCAACTTTATTTCTTATTCCACTTCTTCTTATTAGGTTGTTTCATTATGAAGTAATAACATCAGTATCACTAATACACTGATATGTTATTATAAGTATGAAACAAACCTATTTCACCATCTATCCATCCTACGGAAAACGAAATCGCCGCGCGTGCGTACGTACAGAATACCGTCTCCACACCGTGGTGTAATCTATTTTCCACCACCACCTTACTTGGATGGGTATAATGGTGTAAATAATAACTATATATGGTTATTGTAAAGTGATATTGATTCTGAAACAGTATACTTACACTCCAATACAATTTCACGATCATGAGAACGATATCATCACTCGTGCGTACGTACGGATTACCGTCTCCACGACGCGATGAGATTCATTCTCCACGTTAACCATTCATGAATGATTATAAAGTATATATAATAAGTAATCATGAAATATATGAAATAATAATGATACTAGATTTATGTGTATATATATGTATGTCATCAACTTAATTCCATTCAACTCAATAAGGAAATGAAAACAGCGTTCATGCGTACGTACGGCCTACCGTCTCCATGAACAGTGTATTTCTTTCCATTTACTAATCTATTATATATATGTATATTCTGAATATAAATTATATATAAATCATATTTTACATTCTGGAATTAAGTAATCATGATCTAAGTAATCATATGAATAATTACACGTCAAAACACAGACGACAAATGAAACGATTTTACCCAAAACGCTCTTTAACATGGAATTTACAAAAGAACGGGTAAAATAAAGTCATAAGTGAACCATATATGATATAATAAAAATAATTATGATTCTGGAATAAGTCAATAACATTATTTAAATCATTATACAGTAGGTTCGGACACTTAGAAAGAAAATCAGACCTAAGGTAAGGGAAATATCACAATCTCATTTTTATCCGAGATTGTTTATACTTTGGTATTTACTGGGGTGTATTTTATCATCCACATCCATGTTTCCTAAATATGGAATATTTATATCCTTCTAAAATATTTTATATCAAATTTTACCCTTCGGTGAGTTTTTATTAAAAGATATGAAAGGAATCTTTTTTCGTTTTTCGTACGAGGTACTTTTTGACTTTTCCGACAAAAGTATGAGAAGAATGTTTTTTTAACTTATACGGCATGAATGGATTTTTAAAACATTATTTACAAGAAGATTCCTTTAAAAGTTTTCAAGTTTATTTTTAATCAACTTCTTTAGTTTAAAATTGTATGACCTATTAAAAAAGGAAAATGTTTTTGAAGTAGAAATGATATTTTCCTCAAGAATGGAGTTCAAGTGCTTTATCAAAATTATTTTCCATCTAAGATAATATAGGGTTCTGTTTCTATCCCTATTATTAAATTTATTTGATTATGTTGTGATGGAATTATTTTTATGAATTCCTTTACCTTATATGAATTGTTTTATGATGTCATGATATTTAAGAATCCCATTTTTATTACATGGGATATGCAATGATGTATGATTTATGATTTTGTGGAACACATAAGAATGGTATCATTATGAGATGGGTGGGACCTATATATCCCTCCAATGCATTGGATAAAGATTTTATATCTCATGAGATAGACATGGCTGGAATGGTAGGTTAAACCGGTTCAGTGAAACAGGACTGAAACAAGGAGTGAACTCGGTTCAGAAATGGACTTTGTCCACTAAGATAGTCTTGGCAATGAGTCTTGACTAATAAGAAATGATTCTCTATGATTATGTCTGTATGACACAAAGTTTAATGTTTTTAGTTATGATTATTGGGAATACATTTCAATACTATGATTTATCCCATGTTATGATATTATGATCTCTTTTGTAGGTTAATATTTCCAAAATGTTATGTTCTTATGAATATGATGTGATTTATATTTCTTTTGTTTACCCTTACTGAGCATTTGAGCTCACCGTTTTTTGTTTTCTTTTCCCCAGGATATAAAAAAAGGTTTTAGGTAAAAAAAAGGAAGATCTTTATGGGAGATGTTGAAGATCTTTCACCACGATTAGAAGATTATATTCCGAGTTTCCAAAGACACTAAACTATTACGGTCCTTGTGTGTGTGTTTTTTTTATGTCCTAAGTATTCCGAAAAAGTAATGTAATTTCCATGTACATTAAGATTCGGGTCTCTACAGTTGGTATCAGAGGAAATGTTTAGTCAACCTTTGGAAACTAGGATGCGATAACTTTTGTGAGATCCCTATAGATATTTCTAAGGTATGTATTGGGATTTCCCTAAGGTTAAGTATAAGTATAGGTTATAGTACTAGAATTATGGTAACCTAAGATGTTAGATATTGAAGGTACTCCCCCTTTATTATATTTTTTTCCCTAGCGTGATTTTTGCCTCTCACACTATTCTTTTTGGGTTTTAGATGATGGCTGGAACCCGAAGGAACCGTGTTGATCAATGTAATGGACAATGCAATGATTGTCCTCCTGAACAAACAAATGTTATGGGAGATGGAGTGCAAAATCTTATTGCTACACTTACACAAGCTATGAATCATTCTGGACTTCCAAATGAGCAGAGAAGGGAGAAATATTCTATTGAGTCATTCATGAGGCAACACCCACCTTATTTCTGTGGGTCTTCTAATCCACTTGTTGCTGAACAATGGATCATTACCACTGAAAAGAAATTTTCAGTTCTTCAATGTTCTAGTACTGATAAAGTCATCTTAGCAGTATATCGTCTGGAAGGTGAAGCTGATCAATGGTGGAATCTTATCAAGAATACAAGGCCAAGAGATGAAATTGAGTCCATGGAATGGGACGAGTTCAAGAACTTATTTTTCAATAAGTACTTCCCTCGTATTCTTCAAAAAAATATGGATAAGGAGTTTCTTGAACTAAAGCAAAAAGATGATGAATCTGTTGGTATATACGAAGCGAATTTTACAAGGCTTGCAAGGTATGCATCTGGATTTATCATTCAACCTGAAAGTAGAGTTGATCTATTCTTCAGTGGATTAAAACCAAATCTTCGAAGGGCATTAGCTATAAGAGACTTCAGTAGCTATGATGAAATTGTGCGTTGTGATATCAATGTAGAATTGGAAGTTGGTGTTACTTATCCATCTCATAGTTTTGACAAGAAACGAAAGATGGAGTTCAAGGAGAAATCTCAGAATAATGGTGAAAAGAAGATGAATGTTTCCTTTTTCTCAAAGTGTGGAAATAATCATGGTGTAGATTGTCTTAAAGGGACTGGAAAATGTTTTAATTGTGGAAAATAAGGTCATCGAGTAGCTGAGTGTCAAAGTAATAGAAAAATGGTTTCTAATGATGTGAATAAAGAAAAGACTGCAGAGAACACACCACCAACACTTCAAAGCTTCAAGTGCAAGGAAATGGGGCATAATGCTAATAAATTCCCTAATCCAAGGGTTAGTGATGATCGACATGAGCAACCACTTAAGGCAAAGGACAAAGGGAAGTCACATGCGATCATTATTGGCAATGTGGAATATGACAACGATGTGGTGGAATGATTAAGTGTTTATGTAATGGGATTCCAAAATAATGTTGTATATAGTATCGTGGAATATTGGAATATTTATGTATTGGTCTATTGGGGTTTTCAATGGTACAGGTAACTATAGAATCTGATTGAGATATTTTTGGGAAAAAAAGATGATATGCGCATAATGAAGGGAAAATGAGAAAATAAAATGTTTGACCGTATTCATGAGCTCATGATTGATATAATGACTAAGTGATATCATGGTTTGAGTATATAGAATTTTGAGGATTTTGGTATGTGGAAAGTGTTAACTTTTAACTGCATTCATGTTTTCACTATGGTTTAATGGGTATTCATTTTTCAAGAGAATACATGATTAAGGTATTCACATAACTGGAATGTGACCAATAAGATATATGGGGGATAAATGATGGTATTCACATGCTTGGTTGATGAAATTTCAAGTAATATTTTTCTTTATACTATGAGCTTAGACCGAAGTATTTTAGATAAGCTTAAATATTGGAATGGATTATGTTGGACATAAGTTAGTATTGTTTAAGGATAGAACTTTTTTTTGATATTATTTATGTGATGTTATAGTAATGTAGTTTTAGAAAAAGGACAACCTATAGGACGGGCGACAACCCATCACGTCGGACAAGGCTGTGGGAATCGAACCCACAACCGAAGTGCGACTGGCCTTTATCGCCTACCACTGGCCTACAGGAAGTCCCTGTTTAGTAGAAACTGGTTTTATTATATTAAGAAGTATGATATAATAAGTATAAGTCCATTTTAGGAACCATATACGATTAATCTCACTATCGATCGACTTATGTATATTTAATAACTTTTTCTAACCTTTTATTTAAGACAGATGGAATGACCCTTCATTCTATCACATGATCTGCTAACACTTCATGAATAACAAATTCAACTTCATTTATTTAAGAGATGAAGTGGAAATTGTTCAAGGCACGAAAACCAGTGAGATTGTACCAAAATAATGTAAGTATTTATTCTAATTCAAATTCTTCAACTTTAGGAAAATGATCTTGAAAACAAAAAATGTTGCCCTAGTGCTCTTATATCTGATGAATCAGATGGTACCTTAGATCGTCAAAAATTTATGGCTTTTTGATAGCTGGATTTTCCATAGCCGTGTTCTCTAACAGTCTCCATCAGAACATGATGATTAGATTTCTCTTCCATATCCATATTTTCACCTATGTGGAAACCCAGTGAATAGATTATTTGGGTAACCGTTACGTTTCATACTTTAGTTTTTAAATATTGGTTTTGGTATTCATTTTTACGATGTGGGTTTCTATTAAAGAAACATTCGAGTAGTAAACCATTTATAACCCTGACGAATTTCGAGGGTGAAATTCATTTTAAGGGGGGTATAATGTAACACCCCAGGATTTTATGAAAAATAATATTTTTAATTGAATTAATGTGTTGTTCTGTATGCGACACCAAAAGGAGCTTGCACAACATGCATCCTTGACTTTCCTTGCATTACACACAATCGCGACCTTCCTCGATAGCATGTGTAGTACGCAATACAGAGTTCCACTAAACAATGATATGCTATTAAAATATTTTTAAAACTAGCCATTATGAATAGTAATAACCACTTTATGAAATTTTATAAATTTTATCTTTCAAAATGGACTTCATTTTTGGATTCGTAATATCGAAATTATCCTAGGGTGAAATTTTGGTACTTTTCGGATAACTGTAATTTTCTGATGAATAGTGAAAATTACTAAATTATAAATAAAAACAACCTTTTTAATTGAAATAATTAATAGTGATAAATTATTAATTTGAGTGGTTTTAATGTATATTTAGAATATATTTTTACAATTTAATGCAATGTTGGTCATTGGATGTAATTTTACATTTAAACCAGACATAAACAAGTGTCAATCTTTTGATAGTTATTATCTCTTAAGAACATGCTATTTGTTTTGACGACGGGAATTAATTTTTATATTAATTAATGAAACTGATATGTTTTAAATTTGGTAAAATAGACATCATTTTTGAGTTCATATTATCAAATATAGCTTAGGCCTAATTTTTGGTATTTTTCTGGAAACTTTTATTTTTGGATGAATAGTGAAAATTACTAAATTATAAATAAAAACAACCTTTTTAATCGAAATAATTAATAGTGATAAATTATTAATTTGAGTGGTTTTAATGTATATTTAGAATATATTTTTACAATTTAATGCAATGTTGGTCATTGGATGTAATTTCACATTTAAACCAGACATAAACAAGTGTCAATCTTTTGATAGTTATTATCTCTTAAGAACATGCTATTTGTTTTGACGACGGGAATTAATTTTTAAATTAATTAATGAAAGTGATATGTTTTAAATTTGGTAAAATAGACATCATTTTTGAGTTCATATTATCAAATATATATTAGGCCTAATTTTTTGTATTTTTCTGGAAACATTCATTTTTGGATGAATAGTGAAACCACTAAGTGGTAGTTAAAAAAATGAATTTTTATAAAACATAATTTTACCACTTCTGTGAATGGAATTTAAAAAATCCGAGAGACACGGTTGATGTCAGTAAGTAAAATGTGGTTCAATGAGATGAAAATAATTTTTGGTGAATAGTAACTTTTTACTTTTTTTTACCACGGTTAAATGTAAATTGGGTAATTAAGGGTAAAAATGATATTATTATTACCCTAAAACATGTCCTAATTCTATTGGATAAGTGTAATTCGACCAAAAACAACCTTAGGAATAAAATATGACCATTTAGGCCCACATGGATTAGATTAGGACATATATTATTAATTTATTTAAAGAAGGGTTTAAATAGTTAAAATCAAAGTTTTATAAGTATATCATTTTAAATATAGGGTTATACATAAGATAAATTCGAATATAAATATTCATTAGAAAGATAAAAATATTTCCTACATAATGATATTTTATTTGTAATTTTTAGACTTTAAATAAGTTAATTTATTTATGACAGAAATATGATGCAGTAATTATCTTACTAATGAAATATTGACATAATTGATGTTATAAATACCCAAATAAATGTAATTTGAGACTTTTTATGAATTAAAATAATTTTATAGGTTAATAAGACATGTTAGTACTGATTTAAGTAACATTTTTATAACTAATCATTCTGTTATGATTTTCACAAAAATCAATTACTAAATAGTGTCAAAATTGACATAAAATAGTTTCTAAAACAAGTATTATATTATTAGTTGTTATTTTATTCCTAAAAATCTAAGGTTCGAAAAAATGACTCAGATAAGGTTATATATATTAATAATAAACAACGTGGGGTTCGTTTGGCTTGTTATTGTAAGTTTATTAACCTTATAGTGTAAGAACAAAAAAAGACACGGTAAAAGTAAAATTATCTAACTTAAGGTTAAATATAAATGATAAGGTTACAATAGGAACCTAAACTTGTCTAAATTATATTGGATGAGAGGATTTAGACCCATCCCCACCTTAGCATCAGAATAAATCAATTTTTAGCTATTTAAAACCGATTTTGGCTATATAATAAAATAATATTTTTAGTTATTCCAAAGGTTCCCCTCTCCTCCCTTATAAAAGGGCACCTCCTCCCTCTCTTCCTCACACCACTTTGAGCCTTCATGATCGGCAAAAACCTGCAAAATTCTCTTCTCCACTTCCCTAAAAACATCATCGAGGTCCTGGTCTTCTTGAAAGACCAATTTTAGTAGCCTAAGAGGAGGACTCAAAGATGCACTTCAAAGAAGAGGTAATGTCTGTTACCGATTCTTTCAACTTTATTTCTTCTTCCACTTCTTCTTATTAGGTTGTTTAATTATGAAGTAATAAAATCAGTATCACTCATATACTGATATTTTATTATAAGTATGAAACAACCCTATTTCACCATCTATCCATCCTACGGAAAACAAAATCACCGCGCGTGCGTACGTACGGAATACCGTCTCCACGCCGTGGTGTAATCTATTTTCCACCACCACCTTACTTGGATGGGTATAATGGTGTAAATAATAACTATATATGTTTATTGTAAAGTGATATTGATTCTTAAATAGTATACATACACTCCAATACAATTCCACGATCATGAGAACGATATAATCGCTCGTGCGCACGTACGGACTACCGTCTCCACGACGCGATGAGATTCATTCTCCACGTTAACCATTCATGAATGATTATAAAGTATATATAATAAGTAATCATGAAATATATGACATAATAATGATACTGGATTTATGTGTATATATATGTATGTCATCTACTTAATTCCATTCAACTCAATAAGGAAACGAAAACAGCGTTCATGCGTACGTACGGCCTACCGTCTCCATGAACGGTGCATTTCTTTCCATTTACTGATCTATTATATATATGTATATTATGAATATATATGATATATAAACAATGTTTTATATTCTGGAATTAATTAATCATGATCTATGTAATCATATGAATAATTACAAGTCAAAACACGGACGACAAATGAAATGATTTTACCCAAAATGTTTTTTAACATGGAATTTACAAAAGAATGGGTAAAATAAAGTCATAAGTGAACCATATATGATATAATAAAAAAAATTATGATTCTGGAATAAGTCAATAACATTATTTAAATCATTATATAGGAGGTTCAAACACTTATGAAGCAAATCGGACCTAAGGTAAGGGAAATATCACAATCTCATTTTTATCCGAGATTGTTTATACTTTGGTATTTACTGGGGTGTATTTTATCATCCACATCCATGTTTCCTCAATATATAATATCTATATCCTTCTACAATAGTTTATATCCAATTTTACCCTTTTGTTAGTTTTTATTAAATGATATGAAAGGAATCTTTTTTCGTATTTCGTACGAGGTACTTTTTGACTTTTCCGACAAAAGTACGAGAAGAATGTTTTTTAACTTATACGGCATGAATGGATTTTTAAAACATTATTTCCAAGAAGCTTAATTTACAAGTTTTCATGTTTATTTTTAATCAAATTATTTAGTTTAAAATTGTATGACATATTAAGAAAGGAAAATGTTTTTGAAGTAGAAAGGATATTTTCCTCAAGAATGGAGTTCAAATGCTTTATCAAAATTATTTTCCATCTAAGATAACATAGGGTTCTGTTTGTATCCCTATTATTAAATTTATTTGATTATGTTGTGATGGAATTTTTTTGATGAATTCCTTTTTCTTATATGAATTGTTTTATGATGTCATGATGTTTAAGAATCCCATTTTTATTACATGGGTTATGCAATGATGAATGATTTATGATTTTGTGGCACACATAAGAATGATATCATTATGAGATGGGTGGGACCTATATCTCCCTCCAATGCATTGGGTAAAGATTTTATATCTCGTGAGATAGACATGGCTAGAACGCCAGGTTAAACCGGTTCAGTGAAACAGGACTGAAACGAGGAGTGAACTCTGTTCAGAAATGGACATTGTCCACTAAGATATTCTTGGAAATGAGTCTTGACTAATAAGAAATGATTCTCTATGATTATGTGTGTATGCCACAAAGTTTCATGTTTTAAGTTATGATTATTGGTATTACATTTCACTACTATTATTTATCCCATGTTATGATATTATGATCTCTTTTGCAGGTTAAGATTTCCAAAATGTTATGTTCTTATGAATATGATGTGATTGATATTTCTTTTGTTTACCTTACTGAGCATTTGAGCTCACCCTTTTATGTTTTCTTTTCCCCAGGACATAAAGAAATGTTTTAGGTAAAAAAAGGAAGATCTTTATGGGAGATGTTGAAGATCTTTCACCACGATTAGAAGATTATATTCTGAGTTTCCAAAGACACTAAACTATTACGGTCCTTGTATGTGTGTTTTTGTTATGTAATAAGTATTCCGCAAAAGTAATGTAATGTCCATGTACATTAAGCTTCAGGTCTCTACAAACAAATTATATAAACATGTGTAAATAATTTTTTATAATTCAGGTAATCAGTTTCATACCTTCCATTCTATAGACAAGGTTATAATTTTCTTTTTTAAATAATTATAATAATAAAATGATGTTTTGTAGAAACTTAATGTTACTTATAACGCATGTTATACCAACATTTTGTGTAGCACGAGATTAACATATTGTGGAATAAAATGAAAGTAATTAAAGAAACCATATTATTGAAAAATATATTTCATAAAAATATTGGGGTATTACAATTATATTATTATAATATGATATACTATAAAATTTATAAAAGTATATAAATTTAGCAATTTATTGTACTATTAAATTATATATGTTTAACAAAAGTTTATATAAAAATTATATAAGTATAATAAGATATACTATATAATTTGTAGATGCATATATAATTATAAAAAAATTCTATCTAGAAGTATAAATATTGAAAAATATACCTATAAAAATTATAAATTTCTATTGATTCTTATTTTAAAATTTATAAATGTAATAATTGAGGTTAATAAAATATTTAAATTTCTATTAGTTTTAGGTTTTATTTGTTTATGGGTGAGTGTTAGATTATTGCGAAGGAGATGAAGAATGAATTTTCTTTGATTTATAACTCACAAAAAACAATGATCTTGAAAAATGAATATCTCTTAGCATTGTGTGTGTATCAGACGACAAGGAAGAAGGGGACCAATTTCAGTTAGTGTTTCATTCCTATAAGTTGAATCTGGTGTGTACTAGATTGAGGATGAGGCGAAAACATACTTCTATGACATAGAGAAAACAAATTGGAGGGTGATGGGAAGGTCCACTATAGGGTGGAGGGAGGGTGACAGATCCAAAGGGGTGCTCAACACAGGGAGTGCACTATAAATGGAGAGGATCAATATGTAGGGGGTGCATCGTAATGATGATTTTTTATTGTTGTATTTCCATAGAGGGGTGGATCGGTGTTGGGGATATTTTTTAAGTTCATCAAGTAGAAGTGAATATGCACACAATAGGGTTCTATGAGGTACGAATGAAGAAATGGAGGCACTAAAAAACCAAGTGTGGAACATATATTTGATTTAGAGAGACCAATTAGTGGAGAAGATGACTGGTGGTGGTAGTAGAGTACAATGAAAGTTGAAGCAACATGTTGGTTTCACAAAATATTGAAGGTGCAAGTGGTTGTAACCCTCTATTAAGGTTCTTTTTGTTAGAACTCTTAATAAATGTTTCATCTCTTTCCAAAAAGAACTCATAAAGAGCAGTTTTACCAACACTGAAATAAAAACAGATTATAAGACTAGTCTTTATTAGTGAATTTTAGCACTGATAAGGATACCCCTTTATCAGCACTAAAAAAGTGCTAATAAAACTTGTCTTTATTAGTGATAAAATTCTAGAACTTATAAAGAAAAGTATTATCATCCCTTATTTAGCGATGATAAATATTAAATAATTATAATTTAGTTTTATTATTATATATTTTATAAAATTATATATATAATAAATAAATAAATATATTTATTTATAATTATAACAATAAATAATTAATTAATTAATTATAATTATATATACAATAGATAATGTTATGTTTATTTATAATATAAACTATAAATAAATAAATTTTGTATATATTTATAAATAATTGTATATATTTAAAATAATTTGTTTATATTTATAAATATATTTATATAATAAAATGGCTTAGTCATGGATTTGAAGACCAAACCTGTGACTCCAAATTTGTTAGGAAAATATAAAATTATTTAAATGGAATGAATTATACAAGGCATAAAGCCCACATCAAATAGGAATAATGAAGAAGTAAATTAGATACTACAATTCTTTATGGATCCCATGTTTCCCTGGTATTTCCCATTTCTATTTATTTTTCAACCTCTATGCCACATATTTCATTACAATATATCCTCTTCCCTATCCGATAAATAGTTGGAGGAATCCTCTAGGGTATCACAAATCATTAATTTCCAAGAAAAATATTGAAAATATATTTCTATATTAGATAAAAATACAACCTTAGTGTTTATGAATAAAATCCAAAAGAAAAATAAATAATAATTGAAACCAAAATCATCATAATCCATTAGATAATATATTAATTCATGATGTGAAAATATCTATGAAGACACTTCCCTAATAAGACCCTTAATGGGTCTTTATCCTTTGATATATTCATAAGGTATGATATTAGGGTTTCTTCCCCATTCATTACCGAATTCCTACATTGATGAATATCCAAATGTGGAATATTTTTTTGATCCTTGAAATAAGGTGGGTAAGACCATCCCACATTATCATCAGCACATGGATGGAAAACCACTAGGAGAGTAACTTGTGAAAAGTTTTTGCTTTTTTGGTAAAATGATTTAGATTTCCAAGGGATTACCATTTGGAATCTCTCCTCATCCATACAATGTTTCTTGTACGATATCTTGACATAATCATTCTCCCCTATCATATCTTATGATCAGCCACTTCTTGAGCAATATTCTAATTAGTCAAATGATCACCCATCAATTACTCATGAAATTTATTTTCTAAACCTTGGTGTTTAGAAAAGATCTTTCTTTCTATGTTATCAATATTTAACTATTTGTGAGATTCTTTCTGAGACTAACCATAATTTAAAGCATCCTATGTTGATTTCTTTTTATAAATCTCAAGAACATGCTCACCACACTCCTTCTGGACATTCAATGATTTATAGAAGATGGAGGAGTACCAGTATGTTCCTTCTTAGAGGTCCATTTCCTATAAGACAATGATTCTCATAGCCCCAACTCATTACCATTCTTGGGCCCCTCTAATTCTATAGGATCAATCAATAATACATAAGGTATCTGGTCATTCCTTCAAACCCTTATATTATTAGAATTATTTTTCCCTTTCTCAGCCATTTCTGCCAAAGATCTACGGAAATGATTCTTGCTAATGTATATTTCCATCACCTAGTTAGCATCAACAATAGGTGTAACAGGAGACACTCTTATACCAATTCTATTCTGAACAGACTTAGGGATAAGCCTCTTATACATCAAGGACATATATTCCTTATCAAACTATGGTTCTTTCCTAGTATAATCCAGCCTACCTATAGAATTATATTTCAAAAACTCGATCTTTTTAGAAAATGAAATTTCATCATGACCATGTTTAGAGGTGTAACTGCAAACAATATGTCTCATGCAAGTTAAAATATCAAGAAATATTATCTTACAATCTAGAGAGAATTGTGGACACCTCTCATACTCAATTATCAACTCTGTTTCATCAACATCAGTTGAATAAATGACCATTTCAACTAGTGTGGATGGCACATCTACGTCCACCATGAATTGGGCATAATGACTGAATCTGGAAGCTTCTGTTTCATTATCCATATTAATGGGAACACCTAATGACATTTAAATATCTTAAAGGATCTTTTGGTGCCAAAGTATTCAGTTATGACCAAATACCTTGACCAAAATTTGAACATAGGAATTACTCACTTCAAATGGGATTGAATTTTCATTCTAATTCTCTAGTGATCATGACTACGACTTAAGAGATATAGATTCAAATCCCCAAGGCCTCATCTTCAATTCATTGTACTGGAAGTTAATGTGATAATAACCACATCCAAGTGACGTAATTTTCTAATCTAAGAAGCCCTAAATTTATGAATGTCATTCAGATAGATCCCCGACCCACCATGGAGCATGTCCTATCATCAAAATGGGGTGCATGATAATTGAATTCACACAAATATCCATATGATATAAAATTACAATTGGGTCTGACTTAACATGGGAAATGTTTTCCTTCTGATGGATACCACCTACAACTAGTTCCTTGAATAGAGATAAGTTATAACACACGCTAAACATAGTCAAGAAATTTGTAACAATTTATTTAATTAGGATTCCCTGATCTATCATTTGAGCACTAACAAACCTATGAGAATAAAATTTTCCCTTCATGAATAAGATGTTCACCAAAGATTGGAATGTAGAAGAATCCCTAAAAGAAAGCCCTAATCACCATAACACAATAGAAATAGAAGTTATCGCCGATAGAGATGCATCATAAATATATTTATATAATTATACACATTTATAAAATTATAAATATAATAATTAAACTTCATACAATGTTATAATTATTTAAATCTATATTTATATATATAAATAAATTTTTATTTATTTACTCATAAATATAAATTTAAAAAATTATAATTATAATTATCTTAATATAAATATAAATATTATTTATGTTTATTAATATATATATATATACAATATCATAATAAACTTATTTATTGTAATTTTATAATTATATAAATAAATATATTTATTTATTTCTAATTATAATTGTATGTAAATAAATATATATATATTTTAATTTTAATTATAAATAAATATAAATAAAAATATTTTTATATAATTAAATTTATATATATAAACATGTATATTTATAATATTATAGTAAATGTATTTATATTAATTTTATAATTATTTAATTATATATATTTTTATAATTAAAATTAAAAACAACGAGACACTACAGAGCTCTTTGAGGAGATTTACCTTGTTCGTGGTAAAATTAGTGTAAGGAATGTTCTTCAGTAGCCTGATTTTCTTATTCAAATTTCACAACCAAAGGGAGGGCATCAAATCTATGTTGATGATGTTGATGAGTTTCATCAAGTTAAGAATGATGGAGATATTGCCTCTAGGAAGGCACCTATTGAAATAACTTCTCATCATACTTAAAAAATGTAGAAATCGCATTGACAGGGCCCTAGTGATGAATTTAAATGTTGGATATGTGAATGAGGGTGTGGTTGGGGCTCCAATTAAACTGGATTGGGTAGAAGTAGTTGCTGGTCAGCATAGTATAGGTGCTGAAACAATTCGTCGTGTTCTAGAAGTAGCTAGTCATGGGGGATTTATTTGTTGACGTGAAAAAACTCATGGTTGTGATCCTTATTTGGCTAGAAGTCAGGTGTCTTCTCTTTCAACGGGTAAAGAAAAAGGTATTTTATTTTCTAAATTCTTGTGTCCATTAGCAGTGGGGAGTTTGATCAAATTTATCTTAATGGATTGAGAATTCTGATATGCATAATATATGGGCACCTCTTTCTGCTAAAGTTGGTGATGTTGTGGTTTGAACAACCCATGTATAAGAGAGGGGGATTCTATAATGGATGGTTTGGTAGCTGCAATGTTTTCTAGATAGGCGCATGCAGGTGGGGTGGATTATCTGACCATTCAAGAGGAAGGAGAAAATGATGTGGAGGTGGTGAAACAAGTGGAGACTGGGAGAAAACATGTGGATTGGGAATTAACACCTCCAGAACCATGGGAATCAACAAGAATGGATGATAGGGATAGACCTTGGGTCATTCTGAAATGGATGTGGGGACATCATCCCCAAGGACGTGGCATGTAATATTTCTATTTGTTTGTTGTGCTTATTGCATTATGGTTTCTTTATATAAAATATACCATCTGTGTGTTTTTCATGGGTTTCCACGTTTTTGAACTACTTTTTTACTTTTAATTTACCGTTTTAATAAATATCTTTAGGGGCCATAGGATTAGCCCATGGTCCACACCAATTTTAATACAATTATATATTAATAAATAAATATATAATTATAATTATAAAAAAAATTATATTTATAAAAATTTCAATATAATTATAAATATATATATATTTATAATTATAATAAATGTATTTATTCTAATTTGATAATTATTTAAATATATAATTATTTATAGTAATAAATATAAATAAATATATATTTAAAAATAATTTTATATAATTATAAATTTATTTATATAATTATATCTAATGGTTCACGCCGCTTCTGGAATATTTATATAATTATATATATTTATGTTAATATATAAATATATATAATTATAAATATAATAATATATTTACTTTTTAAAAATATTAATTATTATCTTATATTTTTTAAAATAATTATATTTATTTATAAATATAATTATAAATAAATAAATTTAAGAAATATTTATATATAATTAAAAACATATACTTATAAATATAATGTAGTTGGGGGATTATATGAGTGGTAATGACTCTTCGTAATGCTATATCAGACTCGGGTTCAAATTTGGCTAAGGAAGAATTTTAGTAGGGAGGCGGTGATTCAGGCATGACGATGGCAGGTGGTGATGTAGTCAGTATAATGTAGGCATGACGTTTCACAGGGCCTTTCAGCCATATAATTGGATTCTGGTCGATTAGGCCTTCAGGTTGTGTGCAGAATAAATAAGGCTTGATGGGCGAACTATCTCTTGGGGGGCTTGGTCCTACCTTTCCTGTAAGTATGTTTGGTGTGTGTGTGTTTAATATAATTGAACCCCCAAATACCTAATATATATTATTATAAATATAATAAACATATTTACTATTTAAATATATTGATTTAAGTTTCATAACTATTTATGAGAACATAATTATTTCATGGGTATAACATGAATGAATCATAGCTTATAAAGTGTAGATCATAAAAAATGGGTCGTCACATATATGGAAGTTTGAATAATAAGGGTCTCAATGTACAAATGAACATTCATGAGTCATGATTACATAAATTATGCAGATGTCGTCATAATATTGGCAATCTTAACATTTGGAACATAGAAACCCACAATAATATCTTCTAATAAACATATGATCATATAGTTTCAATTATACACACACATCAATATATGATCATAAATAACAACAATCATGTCCCTCAATATAATCATTATCTCATGATAAATATATGTATCAACCTAATTCATTGGAAAATATATTTATTTAAATAATATATATATATATATATAATTATATTATAAAAAATTATACTGAAAAATTATTTATATATAATTATAAATATGTAATTATAAATATGTAATTATAGATATATAATTATAAATATTAAAATATAAATATAATAAGTAAAAGTATTATTTTAAATTTATTATATTTTTTAATTTATTTAATTATAATTTTATTTATTATGTTATTTATACCATTTAAAAAATAATATATATATATATATTTGAATTATTAAAAAATAATTATTAATATATCATAATTATATTAATTAGGAAAATTCATTTTTTAATTAAATTATCTAAATATTTTTTTTGAATATAAATATAATAATATTTTTATATACAAGTAATATTTTTTGTTATAAATTTTATTTTTGCTAAAAATAACACTGATTAAGGTCATACTTTATCAGTACTAGAAAATAACAGATAAAGGGTACACCTTTATCAACAATTTTTTAGCAATGATAAAAGTGTTTTTTATTAATGATTATATCTATTCCTGATATATGAAATGATTTTATCAGCCCTTTCTGTTTAGCACTAATAAAAGCAGGTGCTGATTTTGCATCGATCTATAGTAGTGATAGAGAAGTATGATAGTTTACTTGAGGTGAGTGACTTTCACCTGGTTTATTCTAATATGAGCCACTGACTTGTCAAATGATTCATATGTAAATAACTTCTTTCTTGCGGGTCGTAATTTTCCAATGATCAAATTTTTCCCTATATTTGAGGTTTGAGGGTTTAAAATCAAAATCAAAATTCATGGGTTTGAATTGCAGTAGAATTTCAGAAACAAATTATTAAAGTTTTTAATAATTATATTAAATTAATAATAATATCAAAAATCACATGAAATGTTAATTTCACCAAAGAATAAAAACACTAAAAAAGATCAAATAGAAATACAATTATACAAATTAAAAAAATTTACATCAAAAAAAGTTAATAATACATATCAAAAGGCTAATATCACATATTACAAGATTTATATTATTTATAATATAATATTATTATGCATCCAAAAAATACGAAGTTTAAAATTAAATATCTTTTTATTTAAGATTAAAATATAGTTCATTAGAAAAAAAATCAATTATTAAGATTAATTGCTTAATATAAAATATGAAAACTAATTAATAAATATCGGAAACATATCAAATGTAAAAAAAGTCACTTTAATTTTAAAAAACCCATCTCACACTTAATAAAATAAAAATAATCATAAATCCGGGGATTAATGAATATATTTACTAACTAATGATTAGATTTAATAAACTCAAGAGATATATAACCTTCTTTAGTATCATATCTTAATACAAGATTCCTCATATTTGTGTGCATAGTTTTATAATGTCTTACACTAAATTTTGAAATGTTGATTACACTAAAATCATCACACCTTATAGGGACTTATTCAAAATTAAATCCAAAATCATTCAATATGTATTTCAACTATGACACTTGAGAAAAATAAATACCTATAGAAACATACTTTAATATTAAATAATTGAAAAATGTTTTTTCTCACTATACTAAGAAACTAAATGTTTTTCTAAGAAATAAAAGGTTACGAGGATTCTTTTTCTACATAGCAGATAAGGCCAAAGTTAATATTAAAATATAAAATCAAATCAAATCAATAGGTTTAAAAAAAGAAATATAAAAGATCATAGATACCTTAAAATTATTTTGACAGCTTTCAAATGATATTCATTATGATTTTCATTAAACCTTATATACATATGTAAAACAAACATGATAATGATCTACCAAAATTTATATAACACAAGATCATAGTTATTACTGTATATACTTTATTTTCTAGTATTTTCCCAGCTTTATCAATATCACATTTTGTATTAAAACTCATATAAGTTTCATCTAATTTATTATATTCAATTATATATATTTTCTATATGTCATGAGTGTATGTTATTTAATTTAAAACATTCCAAAAATATTTCTCAAATATTTTAAAACCATGGAAAAAATTATACCCACCCATGATGCACATTTCAAACACTTGTTGCATGATTTTAGTAAATTTGTTACATAAATTATTGTTTTTTTAACCATAAATACAATCATGAAAATATATTTAAACAAAAAAAATATATAAATATGTAGTTTTGTTTAAAAAATATGGATCTTTTATGTATGTATAAAATTCATTGGAAAAAAGAAATGAACTAAACCTCCCATATCATAATCTTGGTTACTTATGAAGACCATATAATGATTTGGTAATTTTGAAAATGGAATTTGTAAAGAAGTGATTCATAAAAATAAGTGGTTTTATAACATATAATTTTTCTATAAAAAAATTGTTAGAATGAAATATTTAGTATCACTTCAAAAAATAAGACCTTTAATAGTGAAAAAATGGATTTAATAGTTCAAAAAAAGCACTACTTTTATCAACATCTCTAAAAGGGGGGACCCTTATTAGTACTTTATGTAGCTCTAATAATGTTTGTACTATTTGTTGAGTCAAAAGTCCTCTTTTGACTTCTATATCATGTTTTGGAAATCACAAATGTATTCTATCATACTTTGTAAATTACAATTGGCTTCTATCATGTTTATCGTATCATACAATGCTGATCGTACTGACCATATCGTATCGTACAATACTGATCGTACTGACTCTGTCAATAGTACCATACTGACTCTGTTAATCATATCGTACTGACTCTGTCAATCGTACCATACTGACTCTGTCAATCGTATCGTACTGACTCTGTCAATCGTATCGTACTGACTATGCTATTCAGATTTTCATTACTTGTTTTGGTACTTTGTCAAAAGCACTTGTTTCATATGAATCGTACCATTTATTATCAATATATATATCATGTTTTAACCAATACGATGTTGTTGAGTTAGTTACAAACTAATCAAAAAGATGTCATGCTTTTTGTTTCAATATGACCGTTATGATGACAGGTGTCGAAGTCCCTCTGAGTTTTTCGGAGAAATATGACCGTTGGAGGCAACATGACCGTTGGAAACCGAGGCCTACAAATAGGAGGTCATTTGAAGCTGAGAGTATAATGATGAATGTAGAATTGAACGAAGAGACTCTGTGAACTACCAAGATTCTAGAGAGAGACACTGTGACTTCTCTCATCTGCCATGTGCGTCCGATTATCGTATCGAGGGCTTTCATGTGATTGAAAGACAGAGGTGCCAATTACCTAAAAATCGAGGGCTGCCGGGGATAGGCAGACAGACGTGCCGATCATCGTATCGAGGGCTGCCGGGGATAGGCAGATAGACGTGTCGATCATCATATCGAGGGCTCACCAAGGTGTTGGTGAGACAGACCTTTTATCCTAGGTGAAAGGATAACCCTTCTCTTTGGGTTAAAATAATTGTAATACTTTTACATTTCCACTGTTACTTGTATTAGAAAGGAATTTGTATTGTTTCCTTTCTTATTTACATATTCAATTGTAATTGTTTCAATTACAATCATTCTATTACATATTGTATTGATTTATTCTATACGCTTTAAGGTAGAATCATTCATCTTTGTATTACTCTGATTATTGTGTTCATCTTGAATACAATTGTTTCACGTTACATTAGTATTACAATAAATCATACCCTTTATATATTCAATACAATTGTGGGTGTTTGTATTTGTATTAGTTTAAGATCATTTAAACTAATCTCTGTTGCTAAAACTCAAAGGTTTTTAAACCTAAAATTCACCCCCCCTCTTGTATTGTTCCATCTAATAGACATCCATATCTATATATTCAATACAACAATTGGTATCAGAGGTGGGTTTTAACTGATTTGTATTACTATCTTTATTTCTTTCTTATTACTATCTTTAATACTTACTACACTAACGTGTGGAGTGGAAAATTTTTTGTTGTATTAGATGGCAGGAATGAATATTGGGTCAATAGACAATCTGAATCCTTCTAGACCACCAATCTTTGATGGGAATGATTATGAGTATTGGAGAGATCGTATGAAGACATTTGTTATCAATACTGGTGTAGACAATTTTATTATGCTTACTGGAGGTTACAAAATTCCTGACAAAGAAGTCAGTACTATCACCAACCAAGAGAAGCAAGAATATCAACTGAATTACAAGGTATGCAATAATTTATTATGCTCTATGACTAGGAATATATACAGTCATATATCTTCATGTGAAGCAGCCAACTGTATTTCGAAAAAATTAGAAGTTACTCATTTTGGTACATCCAAGGCTATAGAAACAAGGAGAGCAATGCTTCGAGCAGAGTATCATGGATTTGTTTTTCCTTATAGAGAGCTAGTATGTAAAGTACAACAAAGTTTTATGACAATTGTCAACAGCTTACAATCGATGGGAGAAAAAGGTCTTGATGATGAAGCTCTTGTTGACAAGATTATAGATATAATGCCAAATGAATGGGAGTCAAAAAGGACAGATATTGATGAAAATAGAAAAGTTTCTCAGATTACTCTTGATGAACTCTTTGGAACTCTTCTACAGAACGAGACAAGAATGAAGAGAGATGCTGATTTCAACAAGAAGAAGAATTGGAATGGAAGTGTAGCCTTTGCATCTAAAGCTAAAAATCCTGAAATGCTTACATGGTCTAAATCCAAGAAAGTTGTTATATCTGATTTGAGTGATTATAATCTTTCGGATAATGAGTTAGCCCATCTTTCTAGAAGGATGAACAAGATCGTGGGAAAGAAATACTTTCAATATAGATTCAAAAATTGAGATAGGAAGGATATGAAAGATTCAGAGGTAACTTGTTATGAATGCAAGAAAGCCGGACATATAAGGCCTGATTGTCCTTTACTGAAGAGGAAAGATAGAAAGGAGAAACACTCTGAAAGAAACAAGAAAAGGTTTTATAAGACAAAGAAAGTCTTGAAAGAAAATGATACGTGGAGTGCAAGTGATAGTGATTCCTCAGATGATTCTTCAGAATATGAGACATCAGGACAAAGAAATATTGGACTCTTAGCCAGATTACCAATTAATGATCATTGTCTCATGGCTAAGGTACATAATGGTGAAGCTATTACAAATGTCTCTTTGAATGCAAATTATACTGATAATAGATATTATGAATCTTCGAACGATGAATCTTCATCATCAGAAGACGATACATTACCTTCTTTTGAAGAAGTCTCTAGATTTGCTAAATTACTTGAAAATGAAAATTCTACACTCAAGAAGAGGCTTGAAAAAGAAAATTCTAGAATTTCAATCTTGACAAAAGAAGTATCAGATCTTTCTAAAGATCTTGATGTGAAAACTTCTGATTTTGAAAGTATTTTAAAAACCCTTGAGAAAGTTAAATCTGATAAAGATAAACTTTCTAAGGATCTTGAAACTGTAATTTCAAAGAAAAATATTTTAGAGCCTAACTTTAGTTCAAATTCAAATGTTTTGGAAAATAAGAATTTGGTTTTAAAACTAAAGTCAGAGATTTTATCCTTAAAAAAATGTTTGTCAAACTTTACTCATGGAAAGGAAAACTTTGACAGGATGTATTCTCAAATTAGACCTTTGAAAAATCGTTCTGGTCTTGGTTATACTTATTCCAAACTAGTTTTTAGTAACAACTATTTTGTTCCTCAAAAAACCTCTTTTTTTTCTAAGTGTCAATGTGGAGTACACTGGAGAAGAAATTGTTCTCTTAACAAAACTCAATCTTTAGGATTTCATAAAGCTCATTTTGCAAAACAAATGTGGATTCCTAAAATTCTTTTATCTAACCCTTCTGGATCCAAACAAGTTTGGATTCCAAAAAACTAATTGTTTCTTTTTCAGGAAAACGAGAAGTGTACTAATAAGAACATTTGGTACATGGATAGTGGTTGTTCTCGACATATGACTGGAAACAAAGATCTCTTTGAAAAGGTTATCAAAACAAAAGGTGGAAAAGTTACCTTCGGAGATAATTCTCAAGGAAAGATTGTTGGTATAGGTAATATTGTTTTTCTTGGAAAAGTTCTTATCTAAAATTTTTTGTTTGTTAAAGGTCTTATGCACAATCTCATCAGTATAAGTCAATTATGTGATGAAGGTTACCTTGTGAATTTTATAAATGATAAGTGTCTTGTTCACAATTCCAAGGACGAGTTCATTCTATCTGCCCATAGGCAAGAGAATGTTTACACTATTAACTTAGAAGACCTTAGGAACCAAAACATACCCTGCTTAAGTGCAATAGAAGACCAATCATGGCTATGCCATAGGAGACTAGGACACTGTAATATGAGAAGCCTAAGTAAACTCTCAAAGAAAACACTTGTAAAGGGGCTACTTGATCTTAGATATGAATCTTCAAAAGTCTGTGATCCTTGTCAATTTGGAAAGCAACATAAAACTAGCTTTAAATCAATTAATGAAGTTACAAATTCTAATTCATTACAGCTAGTGCATATGGATCTTTTTGGTCCTTCACAATCTGGATGCATTGGAGACAAATACTATGTATTTGTTTTAGTTGATGACTTTACTAGATTTACATGGGTCTACTTTCTCACAAAGAAATCTGAAGCCTTTTCCAATTTCAAAACATTTAGAGCCCAAGTTAAAAACGAGAAAAACCGACCATTGATAACTATTCATAGTGATCATGGTGGTGAATTTCAAAATTCAGATTTTGAAACTTTTTTTAGTAAGAAAGGTATTACTCACAATTTCTCAGCTCCAAGAACTCCTCAGCAAAATGGTGTTGTTGAAAGAAGAAATCGTATTCTTCAGAAAATGACTCGAACCCTGTTGAGTGAATACTCAATTGCTAAGCACTTTTGGGCTGAAGCCATTAGTACTGCCTGCTATACTATAAATCGTGTTTTAACTAGACCATTTCTTAATAAAACCCCTTATGAGTTATGGACTAGCCGAAAACCAAAAGTTTCATAATTCAAAGTTTTTGGATGCAAAGTATTCATCCTGAATACAAAAGATAATCTACATAAATTTGCACCAAAATCTGATGAAGGAATCTTTCTAGGCTATTCTACAACCTCTAAGGCTTATAGAGTTTTCAATAAAAACACTTGTACTGTTGAGGAAACAGTACATGTAAAATTCGATGAAACTGATCCTTTTGTTTTCAACCAACCAAATCCTACATCCTCGGATGTGTTTTCTAAAATTTTTTATCAACCATTATTAGAAGATCATTCTGATAAGGAAAATGTTCAAGAAAGTATTCCTGAAACATTTATCATAGAATAAATTCTACCATATGTTGATGAACAGGTTTTACAAAACCCAAATCAATTGTTTCTTAGGAATCATCCCAGTGATAACATCATTGGTGATTTAAATCAACATGTAAGGACCAGAAATTCCTTAAGAAATGAAATAGAACATCTTGCTTTTCTTTCCCAATTTGAACCTAAAAATCCAAGTGAGGCCTTAGGTGATGATGATTGGATCAAAGCAATGCAAGATGAACTAAACGAATTTGAAAGGAATCAAGTCTGGACTTTGATTGATAGACCTAATGAAACAACTGTGATTGGTGTAAATTGGGTTTTCAGAAACAATTGCGATGAAAATGGAATCATTGTAAGAAATAAAGCAAGACTTGTTGCTAAAGGCTATAATCAATAAGAAGGAACAGAATATGAAGAAACATATGCTCCAGTAGCTAGACTTGAATCTATTCATATTCTATTAGCCTTTGCAGCATATTTCAATTTCAAACTATTTCAAATGGATGTCAAATGTGCTTTTCTATATGGTTTTGTTCAAGAAGAAGTTTTTGTCGAACAACCTCCTGGTTTTCAAGACCCAAAACATCCTGATCATGTTTTTAAACTTACCAAGGCTCTATATGGTCTTAAACAAGCCCCTAGAGCATGGTATGATAGACTTACATGATTTCTTTTACAAAACAATTATACAAAAGGTACAGCAGATCCAACCCTTTTTTTCAAAATGGAAAACAAAAATGTTTTGATTGTCCAAATCTATGTTGATGACATCATATTTGGATCAACTCAAAAATCCTTAACAGATTATTTTGCAAATTTAATGAAATCTGAGTTTGAAATGAGTATGATGGGTGAGTTAACATTCTTTTTATGTTTTCAAATTTCTCAAAAACCAGAAGGAACTTATATATCCCAACATAAGTATATAAAAGATTTACTCAAAAAGTATGGATTTGACAAAACTAAAAGTATTAGTACTCCAATTGGTACCTCAAATACTCTTGATCTTGATGAAACTAGGAAACCAGTAGATCAAACAATCTTTAGAGGTATGATAGGATGTTTGCTATACTTTACAGCTAGTCGACCAGACTTGATGTTTTCTGTATGCTTATGTGCATGATACCAATCTAATCCAAAAGAGTCTCATTTAAAAGACGTAAAGAGAATCTTTCGGTATTTAAAAGGCACTATGGATTCAGGACTTTTTTACTCCTCTAGAAATGATTTTGTTTCAATTTTTTTTTTCAGATGCTGACTTTGGTGGTTGTAGAATGGATAGAAAAAGTACATCTGGAACATGTCATTTATTAGGAGATTCCTTGGTTTCTTGGTCCTGCAAGAAATAACACTCAGTAGCACTATCCACTGCTGAAGCTGAATATGTAGCAGCTGGAAGTTGTTGTGCTCAAGTATTGTAGATGCAGCACACACTCACTGACTATGGATTGAGTTTTTCCAAAACTCAAATTCTTTGTGATAATACAAGTGCCATAGCTCTCAGTAAGAACCCAGCACATGACTCACGTGAAAAACACATAGATGTTAGGCATCACTTTCTTAGAGATCACACACAAAAAGGAGATATTGTTTTACAATTCATCGGAACGCAAGAACAACTTTCTCACATTATTACAAAACCTTTACCTTTCGATAGATTTGAATTTATAAAACAGAAGCTAGGAATGATTAAATTAAAATAATCATTCATATCTACTTCCTGTTTTACATCTCTCCTAATAGTAAGAAACTCCTCGTAGAAAGGGGGAGGACATTTCTTTCTATGTCTTTATGTTATTATCTTTAACTATTTACTCTCTCAATATGTGTATCTTTTTTTGTTTATCATATTGACAGTTTTATCGTATCATTCATTTTTTTTCTTCTGTTTATCGTATTGACAGTTTTATCGTTTCATTCATTTTTTATCTGTTTATCGTATTGACAGTTTTATAGTATCATTTACTTTTTCTTTTCCATCGTATCGACCTATGATGGTAATGAATTTCTTTTCCATCGTATCGACCAATGATGGTAATCAAATTCTTTTCCATCGTATCGACCGATGATGGTAATCAAATTCTTTTCCATCGTATCGACCGATGATGGTATTCAAATACTTTTCCATCGTATCGACTGATGATGGTATTGAATTTCTTTTCCATCGTATCAATCAATCATGGTATTGAATCGACCGATGATGGTATTGAATTTCTTTTCCATCGTATCAATCAATCATGGTATTGAATCGACCGATGATGTTATTGAATTTCTTTTCCATCGTATCAATCAATCATGGTATTGAATCGACTGATGATGGTATTGAATTTCTTTTCCATCGTATCAATCAATCATGGTATTGAATCGACCGATGATAGTATTGAATTTGATTTCCTTCGGCATGTCGTTTGATAATACTTTATTATTTTATTTCGTTCGTTTGTATTTTCTTTTGAAATCTATCGAAACCAACAATTACCTTACATTCTCCGACAGGTATTTTTTAATTTTTTTTAATTTTTTTCCTTTGTTTTAATCCTAACCATTGATCTCGTTTTCTCTAATCTTGACCGTAGAAGATCAACGGTCACCCTTTTTCGACCGTAGAAGATCAAACGTCTCCCCATTATCGCCTATAAATAGCCCCCTCCCCTCCCCAAACCCACATAGGTTTTTCAGGATTTCAAGCGAAGCTCTGCTCCACCAGCTATAAATCATCGTACTATCTTCTCATCAGCATCAGCTTTATGTCTCAATCCTCTGCTAACACTCCCGCAGAAATGTCTTCAAAGACTTTTACAGAGAAAGACTTTAACAGAGAAAGGTTAGTATCTCGGGACTTTTTTGATACGTACGATTCCACAATCAGGAGGATCATTTTGTTTCAAGGGTGGGAATATCTATGTGTTGAAAAGCCTGATTCTCAGGATCCGGTTCTTTTTGATGAAGTTTTCCAATTTTACAAAACTGTTTCTTTTGACAAAGACATGACTATAAACTTTGCTGTGTACGATAGAAAATTTTCTATGTCTGTGAAACAAGCGGCACATTTTCTGAATGTTTCTGTAGAAGGGGATTCTTTCTGTCCATCTCACAAACTACCAGAGGAAGTTGGTACGTTTAATAGAGAAAGTGCTGAAAAGTCTTTGTTTGTTATTAATGAAGAAAAGAGAAAAGTGTCTCATCTTTCACCGGACAATCGTTTTGTCACTTTATGGATGCAAGGTTTTCTTATCCCAAGGAAAGGGGATAGAGAAACTCTGAAAGTTTCTGATATTTTTATGCTTAACTATCTTGTGAATATGAGAAATGTAAATCTCATGGGGTATGTTTTTGAAACCATTAAGAATGTCAAGACAGGAGGGATTAAGTCCCAAATGATTATGTATCCAGCTATCCTTACGAAGTTCATTTTCGAGAGTATGAATTTTTGTAACATTCCTTTGAAAGGAGACCCCATAGATCTGAAGCCTTCTTGGATTAGCAAAAGTACGATGAAAAAGCTGAATGTTTGTTTTGATCCGAATTCAAAACTTTTTGTCAGAGATGTAGAAGCTGAATTGGCACAGAATCAATCGGCACCTATGCCAGCCAAAGACATTCAATCTACTGCAGTTACTCAAAAATCTGATCTGCAAACCAGTTCAAAGCCCAAGAAGAAGCCGAGGTACAGTAAGGAGGTTGTAGCCAAATGGAGAAAGGATAAAGAACAGAGAAAGGAAGGTGATCCGTAGTTTGGTCTTGACCCTGCTGAGGCTTTTGCAGAAAGAGTAAGGGTAGAAGAAACCCTTCAGGCTGAAAAGAAGAAGAAGGTTCTTTTGAAAATAAAGGCTCAGGACTTTGATGTCTCTAAAGTCTTGAAAGTAGTAGAGGAAGCTAGTGCTCAACTAACAGAATAAGTGCACCAAGAGCCCATCGTACAGAGTCTCCCTGAGAAAGAAAAAGGAAAACAAGTGATGGAAGAAATAGAAGAAGTAGAAGAAGAAGGAGTCTTTCTTCTAGAATTTCTTCAAAGTTCAAAGAAGAGTAGAGAGGAATCGGTTCAAAAGCTGTGTGAAGGTGTTCAACAAACTCCTCATGCCGATCAAGTTCGATCTCCGGACAGAATGTCATCTCAAGAAAAGAAAGGATCTCAATCCTCTCACTATGATAAAGTTGTTGTCATTAGTGACAAAGTGGAAGAAGAAAGAAAGCAGAAAGAAAAAGAAAAATGAAAACAGCCAGTTTTTGACTCAAGCAGATCATATGAACAAGCATCTTACGATGAAGATACTGATTCAGAACATACAATCTCTCTCAAGAAGAGTGATTACATTGTTCATGTTTTGAGAAGAGTTGAGAAGACCATTCCTTATTTCCCAAGGCTGGAAGGGAAGATTGATTTTATTACTGACAATCAAAAGAAGAAGTTTGGCTCTGTAAAAGAGGTGAGGAAGAAAGTTTTATCAGTTGAAGCCGATTTGAAAGTTCTTTCAGAATGTTCGGTTGCTCATAAGAAGGCATGCAATAAGATGACCAAGTGGTCGTAAAAAATAGAGAGATCAATCAATGATCATGAAATAGATGTTGAAGATATAAGAAGGTTATCAAATGAGCTTTCAATTGATTTCAACAAGCTTGACAGAGAAACGGTTGAAAGGTTGAATCTTTTGTCTTCTCAAAGAGCCGATGTTCCTTCAGTGAAAGATTTGAAAGAGAGAATGAATGTTTTTCAATCTGAATTCTCGAAGGTTTCATCATTCAAGGATGAAATGGTCTTGCTGAAGAATCAAAATTCTGTGTTATCCAAAGATAACATGAATTTTCAAAACAGAATTAATACCCTTGAAGAAGTAATCAGAGTCCAGGAGGAGACTATCAGAAATCAAGATCATATTTTTCTGGACCAACAAGAGCTTCTCAAAACTTAGGGTGAATAAATTTCTGAAGACAAGAAGGAGATCAAGAAGATGAAAGCTGTTCTTCATGAGCTTATAAAAAATAAGAAGGAAAGAGAAAACAAATGATTTTTGTATTTGTTTTCCTTTGGAACTTGTCTTTGTTTTGTAATGACTTTTATGATCCTTTTCTTTTATCCATTATCTTTTATTGCTTTACTAACTCTTTTAGACAATTCAAGATTACTCCTTTCTTTTTGTAAATCATAAAGGGGGAGAATGTTTACAAAGGGGATAATGTTTTATAAAGGGGAAGAATGCTTTACAACACTCTTAAGGAAAATCTACGAATACAATCCTTAGGAAAGTCCATACCTAATGGGGAGTTAGTTGTATTCAAATTCATTTTCAGAAGAGTTTCCAAATAACTCAGGGGAGATAAGTATTTCTTGTTACATTTACTTTGTGTGTTGTGATTTCCAAAAAGGGGGATATTGTTGAGTCAAAAGTCCTCTTTTGAATTCTATATCATGTTTTGGAAATCACAAATGTATTCTATCATACTTTGTAAATTACAATTGTCTTCTATCATGTTTATCGTATCGTACAATGCTGATCGTACTGACCATATCGTATCGTACAATACTGATCGTACTGACTCTGTCAATAGTACCATACTGACTCTGTTAATCGTATCGTACTGACTCTGTCAATCGTACCATACTGACTCTGTCAATCGTATCGTACTGACTCTGCTCTTCAGATGTTCATTACTTGTTTTGGTAGTTTTTCAAAAGCACTTGTTTCATATGAATCATACCATTGCTTATCAATATATATATCCTGTTTTAACCAATACGATGTAGTTGAGTTAGTTACAAACTAATCAAAACGATGTCGTGCTTTCTGTTTCAATATGACCATTATGATGACAGGTGTCCAAGTCCCTCTGAGTTTTTCGGAGAAATATGACCGTTGGAGGAAACATGACCGTTGGAAACCGAGGCCTATAAATAGGAGGTCATTTGAAGCTGAGAGTATAACGATGAATGTAGAATTGAACGAAGAGACTCTGTGAACTACCAAGATTCTAGAGAGAGACACTGTGACTTCTCTCATCTGCCTTGTGCGTCCGATTATCGTATCGAGGGCTTTCATGTGATTGAAAGATAGAGGTGCCGATTACCTACAAAATCGAGGGCTGCCGGGGATAGGCAGACAGACGTGCCGATCATCGTATCGAGGGCTGCCGGGGATAGGCAGACAGACGTGCCGATCATCGTATCGAGGGCTGCCAGGGATAGGCAGATAGACGTGCCGATCATTGTATCGAGGGCTCACCAAGGTGTTGGTGAGACAGACCATTTATCCTAGGTGAAAGGATAACCCTTCTCTCTGTGTTAAAAGAATTGTAATACTTTTACATTTCCGCTGTTACTTGTATTAGAAAGGAATTTGTATTGTTTACTTTCTTTTTTACATATTCAATTGTAATTGTTTCAATTACAATAATTCTATTACATATTGTATTGATTGATTCTATACGCTTTAAGGTAGAATCATTCATCTATGTATTACTCTGATTATTGTGTTCATCTTGAATACAATTGTTTCACATTACATTAGTATTACAATACATCATACCCTTTATATATTCAATACAATTGTGGGTGTTTGTATTTGTATTAGTTTAAGATCATTTAAACTAATCTCTGTTGCTAAAACTCAAAGGTTTTTAAACCTACAATTCACCCCCCCCTCTTGTATTGTTCCATCTAATAGACATACATATCTATATATTCGATCCAATACTATTGTAGTGTACTGTTTGAATAACAATAAACTATAACAAATAAATCTCTATGAAATTTTTTAATTTAATTAAACTCAAATTATTCCAAAAATACCAAAAAAACATATAGTATAGATATTTAAAACAATGTTTTGTATAATTACAATTGAAATTACTATCCACAAACATTTAAAACTTCAATGTTTAATTGTATTTGTAACCCACAAATCTTTATTAAAATATCCCTACTATGGAATCAATTGACAAACAAGCCACCCCAACCCAAGAAAATGAATTCACCAATATAATAAAACAACTCTTATCTTTGTAATAGTATAAAAATAAACTAAACATAAATTTTTATGAATAGATTAGAAAAATGATAATTAAAAAAAAGTCACTTGGAGTTATACCCATCATATCATGCATATTATTGAGGTGGGATTTATTCATACATGTCAAAAAGGACTTATGGATAACTCTACTAATGTATCAAAACAATATGAATATGATTTCTTGGTTTTGTGTATGTCACTTTTATTTTTTACTAAAATATCATTTGAAATTAAAACACACATTTTATGTTATAACATTCATATCATATTCTGGTTTAATGTGATAATGATTTGTACACATGAAAAATGACATATTAGATATTTTAGTAATGTTTCATGGAAATCTGAGTGCATTTTCTCAGTTTTTAGTGAGTGACACATGTTTTGATCTAAAATGAAAATTTTAGACTAATAACAGATAGTATGGGTCATACCAGGCACACCATGTTTCAGATTGAGTTTTAGATGATTTTTACAAATTATAAATGAAATATGGATCATTATATTAAAGTATAAAATCCATTTGAATGATTTTTCATGGTTTTGAGTATTTCACATGTGTTTTTTACTAAAATGTAAATTTTAAATTAAATGTCACACTTGGAATCATATCTATCACCTCGTGCCTCATATTGATGTAAATGTTTTTCATACATATCAAACCTAACATGTGGATCATTTTTCTAATATATCAAATAATAGGAATGCATTTTCTTGGTTTTTAGTATGTTAGATTTTTTTTTAATTAAATTCATTTTTAAACTGAAAATGTTTAATTTAGGATATACTTTTCACATCATGTGTCAATTTTATGTGAGACTGATTTCTACACATTAAAAATATATTTTTAATCATCTTCGTAAATTATTATGAAAATTTGAGTTCATTTTCTTGGATTTCAGTGAGTGACACAATTTTTTAACTAATATTTCAAATTTAAAATAATAATGGGAACTTTGGGTCATACCGGGAAAAATATGTACCATATTGAGGTGAGGATGATTCCTACATGTAAAAAATAAATTATGAGACATTTTATGAATCTTTTAAAATAATCTTAATTCATTTCCCTAGTCTTGATTATGTCACTTTTCCTTCTTACTAAAATTAAAATCAATTTTAAATAAAATGGCACACTTGAAGTCATACAGGTCACACGATGGATTGTAATGTGGTGTGGTGAATTCCTAAAAATCATAAATGACTTGTCAATCATTTTTATAAATTATCAAAATAATATGAATTCATTTTCTTATTTTTGAGCATGTCACTATTCCTTTTTACTAAAATTAATGTTCATTTTAAATAAAAAGACACACTTTGAGTCATATTTGTTACATAATGCATTGGGTTGAGGTTTTGTTATTTCCTACATTCAAAAATAACTTATGTAATATTTTACTAAAGTATAACAATAATCAGAACGTGTTTTTTCAATTTGGAGTATGTCACATGTGTTTTTTCCAAAAATGACATTTTAAAAAAGAAACATGTAATTTGAGTAATATAGGTCACATCATGTTTTATTTTTATGTGAGAAATATTCTTACACATAAAAAATGACTTATGAATTGTTTCCCAGGGTTATAAAGATAATTATAGTTTATTTTATTAGTTTTCAACTTGTGGCATTCATTTTGAACTAAATTGTTAATTTAAAAGTGATAATGGGAACTTTGATTTATATTGTGCACACCATGTATTAGGTTTAGGTGTGGCTAATTTATACAAATAAAAAGTTTCTTATGGGTCATTTAACTAAATTAAAAAAAACAATATTTATTCATTTTCATGATTTTGATAATTTTAATTGTCTTTTTTACTAAAATTAATGTTAATTTAAATACAAATACACACTAGGTGTAATACTGGGCACAATCTATATCAGATTGTGTTGTGTATGATTACCATACATTATAAATGACTTATGGATCATTTAAAAAAAGAATCAATACAATCATAATAATTTTTCTTAGTCCTAAGTATATCATTCTTCCTTTTTACGAAAATTAATGTCAACATTAAATAAAAAGACACAGTTGGAGTCATAACAATCACATTATGCCACATATTTTGGTTCTGTTGATTCTAACACATCACAAATTACATATAGATTATTTTACAAAATTATTACTATAATCCAAATGCATTTTCTTGTTTTTGAGTATGTAACTTGTCTTTTTTCTAAAATTAATGGCAACTTTAAATCAAAAGGAACACTTAAAGACATACTGGTCACACACTGAGACGTATCGAGGGGAATCTGATTCCTAAATGTAAAAAATCATGCGTGGATCATTATAATAAAGTATCAAAATATTTAAATTATTTTTATCAGTATTCATTATATCATTTTCCTTTTTTTCAAAAATTAATGTCATATTTACATCAAAAGACACAATTCCAATCAAACCTGTCATGCCGTGCTTGGATTGAGGGGTGGTTGAGTGAGATGCGTCAAAAATGGATTGTGGATCATTTTATTAAATTATAAAAACAATAATAATTCATTTTATTTGTTTTTATTATGTCAATTTTCCGTTTTACTAATATAGATGTAAATTTTAAATAAAAAGAGTCACTTAGAGTCATAGTGATCACATCATGTCTCAGGTTGTGGTTTGGAAGATTCTTACATGTTATAAAAGACATAAAGATCATTATTATAATCTATTAAAATAATAATAATTTTTTTCTTGGTTTTTAGTATGTCACTTATGTTTTTTACTAAAATGGAATTCCAAATTGGAAACACACACATTGAGAAATACCAGTCACGTATTATGTTGGTTTGACCTAAGACAAATTCTTACATGTAAAAAATTACTAATGAATAATTTTTATAAATTATAAAGATAGTTGGAGTTCATTTTAATAGTTTTTATTTAGTGGAATTATATTTTTACTAAAATTTCAATTTTAAACTCATAACAGATACATTAATTTATACTAGGAACACCGTTTATTGGATTTAGGTATGGATAATTATTACTTGTTAGAAATTAATTATGGTTCAATTTTATAAAATATCAAAAAATATGAATTTGATTTATCATTTTAGAGTATGTCACTTATTTTTTTACGAATGTTAATGTCAAGTTTAAATAAAAAAACACACTTGGAGAAATGTTGGGAACACTGTGTATCAGATTAAGGTACGACAAAACCCAATATGTAAACAATGTCATATGAATCATTTTTGTAATGTATCAAAACAATATGAATTTTTTTTCTAATCTCTATGCATTTTACTTTTCTTTTTTTCTAAAATTAATCTCAATTATAAATAATAAATACACACATGGAGTCATACCTGTCACACCATTCCTCAGATTGAGGTATGGCTAATTTTTACACATTTGAATTTAATAATAAATTCCATTTTTAAATTATCAAAATAATAAAAATATGAATCATTATCTTTGAGTAAGTGAATTATGTTATTTTTCTAAAATAATTATCTATTTTAAATAAAAAGATACACTTGGAGTTATACTATTCACCCCATGTGTCCGTTTAAGGTGAAGATGATTCCTACATGTCAAAAATGAAATATGGATCATTCTACTAATGTATGAAAAAAATATGAATGTCTTTTTTTTTGATTTTGTGATATGTGTTTTGAAATAAAATGTAAATTTTTAAAAAAAACATACAGCTTGAGTAATACCAAGCACATTGTGTATCATAGTGGGATGTGGCTAACAGTTTATGTGATGTATTTTTTTCATTTAACTATCTACAATATGCTATAAAATAGAGACCTCTTCTATTTGGATGGAAGAGGAAACCCCACACTGACTGATATTCCCCATCAAAATGAAACATCTTCTCCTATTTATATCTTGTTGCAGATATTTGAAATTAAAATATGACTTCACAAAAAGATTACATCTTTATAATAATTTATTTATATTATTAATACTATAAAGAAATAAATTAAACATAAATATATAAACAATACATTAATAAAATGAAAATTTTAAACTGAAACCAAATAATTTGAGTCATACAGGGTACACCGTGTACCAGATTAAGTTATGATTAATTTTTCCATGTCTTTTTATCCTACAATGCATGATCATAGTAAATGAGCGAGTCATACCTTTTTATAAAGTTTTGTATTCATGATCTTTGTGAAAATTAAAAATATAATTATTAGATTAAAATGAAGAGAAAATTAACTAAAAATATATAACAATGAGAAAATCAACTAAATATGTTATAGGAAGTCACATATTTATGATATATCTATAAATTCTGACACAAGGTATATTAAACATTTTGTTAAACAAGTATATTTCATCTCGTGAATACGATGACTTTCCACAGTCATAGTAGTACTAGAGAAATATAAATACATAAAGGATTAATAAATATTTTAAGTTAAATAGTAATTATCATTGTAAATAACTATTTGGGGAAGCATGTTTGTTAATGGTTTATGATATCTGGCATAAATTTAAAATAATAATAACTAAAATAATTTATATTGTTTTGTTTTAAACACTTTATAAACATTTACAAAAATATGTAATTTTTTTATTTTTATTTTGACATTATAATATTATTATATATAAAATAATACATGACCACTTGTAGAAGTCAATCGGATCATTATATGCATGAACTGTCTTTATTACATGATTTTCATAACATTTAAACACTAAACTTTCATAATAGAATTATCATTAAAATATCAAATAAAATATATTATTTGAATTTTAGTTCTAAAATGTTAGGTGTAGTGTATTTAAAATTGAAAAACATCATCATGTGATGTTGGTTTGTTTTTTATCCATGAAATGAATCTATAAAATAAGTCATTGGAGTGTCCAAATTTACTATAATGAGTATCAAATGTTTCTTAAAAAAGGTACAAGTATTGAGTGTAATGAAAATATATTTTGTATGGTCAAACTATAGAGTTTTAACCCAGTATCATTGGTAATAATAAGATTATGTTTTTTGTAAGTTTGATTTCAAACCCTATGACTAGTTCTTCAACTATTAGTTCAATTTGATCCGAATCTAATTAGGTTACTTCTATAGGAGTGATGTGAGTAACAATGAGTTTATATTTATGTTCATATGGGTTTCCCTTCAAATAGTATTCATTTAGACACCTACAGAAAATATGAATTTTATTATGTCCTAATTAACATATTAGATTAGTTATTGGAAAAAAAATCATGAAAACAAACCTCACGTATACATTTACAAATGAGACTCCTAGCCAGTCATATATGTGGATTTCATTTACATTCTAATGAGAAATGTTTTCAATAATGGTAACATTCTAAATTTTTTCTTTAAAATAAATTATGTTGTTACTATGAATTTTTAACATTATATCAGAAAAACCTTCAATATTAGTTAATACAGATATTGAAGACGTGGGATAAAAGTGCTTTGGGAAGAAACGTTTGATTGATAGGATGATCCTTTAGATCAATTTGATTTGTCCATTCATTTAGCACTTTCCATATTTTCCATCTGTAATAAAATTCAGAGGTTTGAATCTCTTTTCATTTATTGTTAAATGTTTAGCAAGAAAAAATAAATTCAAACCTAATGCATCTTTCTCAACATGTATTCTTACAAGATCTAATATCCATTATATGAATGTTCAAATATATTTTTCAATCATATGAATATCTGCATCATCAAGTTGAATATGTATCATAGTTCTTGAATCATGAGCTACATTAATCCCCACGTGCACATGAATTATTGGATTTTTTGTTATGTAGAGTCTCTTTAATGATATTGAACATGATATCCCTCAAAAAAATTCCATTGGTGGGTTTTGATATATTTAAACTACAATAATTTTCACCATGTAGAATATCATTACAAGAAATTTATCAGTTTCTTCTTGATTCACATTTTATAGAAATAATTATGGGAATATTGATTACCTCATCTAAGATAGTTCTTTGAGGGTAATGGATCACTTCAAAGTTGTTGGGGGTGTGGGGGGAGCTTCACATGCTGGTTGTTATTAAGTTCTTTATTATCTTTATTTTCCCACATAAAATTTTCTAGAAACTCAAAATGGTAGTGAAATTTTTCTTCAATATTTGTTAATCGTTATTTCATAACTTCTATTTTTTAAATTATCCCTCTTTTCTTTTCTTTTCACAAAATATTTTTGGGGTGTCACATCAAATCATGCACCAAGGATTCAGTTATACTATTCCAGATAATTCCTTCCCAATGAAATTAGTTTTTCATCCAGAACAATTGATGATGATTCATTTGTCTATGTTAAATAAAAAATTTGGAAAACTAAGTCATCATTGTTATATAATATCAATTTAATGAAAAATAAATTTTTATTATTTTATACTAACATGTGCTTTCCACAATTTTTGTGTGTTTTCTACAATTATAATACCATATTTATTTACATGTTCCTTCTTTCATAGCATCTGATGTGGGATGGAGGTGGATTAGGATTTTTATTCGTCAATCTACATATAAAAAGAGTAACATGATTATGTTGTAGTTTCAAGTCACATAAATTAATTGTGGTAGATTTAAAATATGTACCATTTTTTCAAGTGAATGATACCCCACCATTTCTTCATGGATGGGTACAATTTGTTTTCTAAAAAATTCATATTTTATCATTCTGATGTTATTTTATGAATTATGTAGTCTTAATAAAAGTGATTAATGCATGTATTTTAAAACAATTTATTAGTATCCATAATGTACCTAAAAATATTTATCCTCACAATGTATATTAAATACATCCCATTCTTCTTGGATTATCAGGTGTGCATACATTTGTATAGATTGTGGTTTTGTCTTCCCTTCTATATCGTTGAGATGAAACTTTATTGTAATTGTGTGAAATCCTCTATGATATGTTTCATCAATCATTAATATAATTTTCTTTTAGGATTAAACTATTATAAATGAACTCTATAATGGATACTCATGATTAATTCAATGTTACATTTATTTTTTAGTAATATAAAGAAATTATATCATACATTTACTCTAATATATCACATAACCAGTACCTTTTGCATTTAAAAAAGGGGTTCTAAAAATCTAAATCAATCAGCACACATGGCCAATTGGTTATCCTAATAAAACTACTTATCATAGACTTATTGGGATTAATAGGATTGTCACATGTATTCTATCCAAACTCGAATTTGATACCTTTTTTTTTCATCTTAATAATTTTTCCTTACACCGTCATACAATTATGCTCTAATTTTTTAAGAAATAAGTTCTTCAGTATCTACTATTTCCTTGGGTTTAACATCTCCAATATGTTGTTCATCTAGATTGGTATCATCAACATATTCTGAAGGTTTTTCTTCTTCTTCACTTGGAGAACCAATAGGCTGAGAAACCTATTTTTCCTTAGTATGGATAAAATTAACATGTAAAAAATCATTTTCTATAGAATTATTTCAATATTAATTTATATTTTAGAAATATAGTATTGAACATATAATAATATGAGGTAACACAATGTATATTACAAAAAAAATATGACATGATTTTTGAAATCTCTTCTTTTAAGGTTGTAGGGATTTTACCCCTCTATTGAATATCCAAATCCATTAATTATGGTATACTATAATATACATGACCCCTTATACAATAACACCATTGTTAAATGATTACGACCTCCCAATAAAAGTTCCATCTTGAGTATATTTTTTATCTGAACCTTAAGTAGTTTTAGGCGATAATCGAACAATTAACTAATTTATATTTTGGGTCCTGGAACATAAAATAATTACACTACCTAATATTCCATTATAAATGGTTCAACTTTTTTCCCTTCATTAATGATATCCACTTTCATGAATACCAATTTGTCTATTATAACATACTCCTGTAATCAACCCACATGCATCAAAAAATTGGAACTTTGAATGTTGTATAATACTACTCCCATATTTGTGTGATGATTAAAATGTTTGAAATATTTGTATAAATTTTATTTCTATCCTTAGTAATAGATACATACATAACTTCATCTACATGTGTAACTCCACTATTTTTCCTATTATTGTCTTCATAATGTTCATTTGTAAAAAAAATATAAACATTAATTAAATTACCATTATATTATACTACATGAAAACATGGTCCCATGGATATCCATCAATATAGTTATAAAATTAAATCTTGATTTTTATCTATCTTATTAAAAATATGTTCTTAAAAACATCTTATAAACTATTGATATTGTGTATTTGACATCCATGTTTCATCCCTTGATGGATTCAAAAGCCTATGAATTTCTTTGTGGGTTTCAAAAAAATGGGGAAACCTCTAAATGATTATGAAAACTATAAATGTGGGTCTAATCCCGATCTATAATAGTGATTTTGAAAACATATATTATAGAAAATCATTCACCTATAATCCGACTAGAGTGATGAGATCTCATTAGTCCAATGCATTCCACACCGGGCAGGTAGTCAGTTAAAATCTCAATAGCTTCCACAATTATATATCACTTGGAAATAAAACCTTCTGAATGACTTTGATTTTTGATATACCCATTAAAAATATTAATATACCATTCCATGGGGTACATCCATTTATAATGTATAGGACCACATGGTAAAATCTTTATTAAAAAGTGAATCATCAAGTGAACCATTATATTAGAAATATAAGTGGGAAGAACATTTCCAATTAAAATAATATGATGTAAATTTCCTTTTTCAGAGTTGGAAATTTCTCCAGGTTTATAATTTTGTATCATATTACATTGAAAATTAATATATTTTGATTAATTTTTAACATACATTATTCTAAAAAATTAAATATAATGCTACATGAGTTATATATTGCATCAAAACATGGATGTCAGGTTATTTTAGACCATTTAACATCAAATCAGTCATTTACATGATATGCTTGATATTTTATAAATAACCCTATGTAACCATTATTTCATTAAATTAGTTTCAGAAATGAAATCTCTACTTCATAAAAATTTTGTAACTAGTTGGGGGAATAAAATTCCATTTTCACCCTTCACAACACTAACTATTCCATTATTCCCATGACAATCTTGTCCAACCAAGACTTAATTCCATTATTTTTAAATGTGAATTTAGTAACATTTTAATGAAACTGTCACATAAATTTTTTTCAACATGAATAATATCAAGAAAAATTAATATGTAAAAAAATACAGTATGTTAATTTAGAAAAAAACTAATCACTTATTTGAAGAGGATTTCATATGGTTTTTCTGAAAAAGGTATATCAAAATAAGTGTCTATATATTTAAATTTATGAAATGGTTGTTCAACTGTTAGTGGAGACAGTTTTGTACATAATTCTAAACAGCTATCAAATTGTATCCTCCAATATTGGTACTTATGTCTTCCGGGTGTAAGTCTGTGTTGACCTAGAAATATAGTCCTTAATGAATGTTTCAACCTAATTGACTAAATAACTTATTCATAAATGGGAAATCCTTGAGTTACGTTAATAATATATCCCATAAAATTTCCATAAGTATAAAATTCATTTATCTTCCCATTAAACATGGATCTCAAAAACAAATTTTCATTTATATAAGAATCATACAAGGTTAGACCAGAATCCCATAGTAATTTAAAATCTTCGATCAGTGGATCTAGATAAACATCAATATCATTAACCAATTGTTTTGGTCCTATTATAATCAAAGATAACATAATGTATATTATTTTCATGAAAAACAGTAGTGTAATGTTTAATATTCCAACATAAGAAGCCATATACCACAAGTTCTTCATTTAAAACCAAAATGATTAACTCCAACTATAGATAGTGCAAGAAAAAGGTTTCATGGCTCATTTATAAATTTAGGATACTTGTGATCATTTTGGATTCTCTGAGGATATTATGCGAGTTGAAATTGTTTTCTATCTTTATTTGTTTTATCTGTAAATCAATTTTAATTTCCTTGGAGTCTCCTCACTTCCATATTGGATACTAAACCTTGGAGTGATTTAAAGTACAAATAAAATTTTGTGGGACCCTGTTATTATTTCATTTATCGAGAAGAATCACAGTTTGGACATTCCATAAGGGAATTTTGGTCCTCGATAAATAGTATAAATTCATTTAGATAGACATGTATTCTTTTTTAGTTCATACCCATTGAATGTAGCAGTCATTTAGAATCATATGTTTGACTAGGATTCTCTTTATATTATTGGATCGCATCATTCAAGAGGGAAATTATTTCAGTAAAACAGATTCACCCAATTTGATACTAACTTTTTTATTATATAGCTTCAGTATAGCTACCAATTCTATATATTTTGTATAGCCTACATACAATGTTGTCTTTTCACAACTCATTAAACCCTAAAAAAATTTTGGGTAATCACAACATTCATCATCTAATATCATTATCATTTACTCAATATTATCTTCACTATTATTCAGGCATTAATCACATCCTCAATATAGTCTTCTTTATATACCACACTTTTAATCATATTATATGATCCATAAAACGTAGTGTTTTCCAAGTCACTAGCTACATGCACTATTCCCTATGTTCAGTCTAAAATTTACAACAATGAATTATTTGATGAAAGATCATGTTTTATTCCAACTCTAATAGACTAATTAGTCTTGAATAATAATAGCATAAACATGGAAAAATTATTTTAGAAGTTTCACACGCATGATATTTTTCAAACATAATGAACTATTTCATCCCATATTCATACTATATTGTCATACAAATAGAATCGATCAATTCTTTATTCATATCCATCCTATTTTACCCAATAATATTAATATTCAACAAAATAGATAAATATAAAAATGGTCTATTCAAAAAAGTGGAACCCACCATTTGAATGTTTCAATTACTTAGTATGCTTTGAATGAAATGGATAATTGAATTTAAGAACATAATTACTCAACTGGTGGTGGGTGATATCCTCTAAATTCATCCACAATGATTTTCGAAACCTAGAATAGAATGAAAATTACTCAGGGTAGTTCAAGACCCATAAATGAATTTTCAGAAGAGATGGGGTATTTTTCTCAGTTAAAAAAAATTCAACAATAAATTTATGGGAGATAAAACTATTGAGTATAATAGTTGTCTCGTTTAATATAAATGTTCTCAAGCTAGGGAGTTGGAAAAGAACCATACAACATTTCTATGTTTAATGACTAATGCTTAAAAAATTGACAACATCAGTCTAATCCCTACAAGGGGCTCCTTGATTGGTGTGACCATGAGAAGGCTCATTTGGATGGGATTACACACACTCATGCTAAGGAAAACATTTTAGTTACAATATTTAAAGCAATTATTCTATTACTCCACAAAAATGAAATGGATTTTGGTCTTTGGAAAAAATTTCAGTAGCACTTAGCTTCGTATGTGTCCAAGGTTATAGTAGTGGGGTCATGATGGATATTTAATGGGTTAGATGGAGTTAGTGACATGCCATTGTCATGGTGTAAACCATTGAAAAATTACTATTTCCCTAGAATCATTAATTTTCCTTAGGTTTGGTCAGATTGTATGGTTTTCATGGATGATACCAATTTAATACATTATTTCCCTATGATAGTTTCATACATCATATAAAAAACAAACACATTCCTCACTTTATGGATGTATTTTGATAAGAGGTCATTAACCAAAGTGAAAAACTATTTCAAGTCAGTGAGGTGGGAAATCCTTTCAACTTATGGATTAATGTAGGAATCCAATTATGGAATAGATACCTTGATCATCTTAGAAAAAACCAGAGTATTAAAACATAAAAAGAAAATGTTTATAACCTCACAATACTAAAAATAGAAAGGAATATGATTTTCTCAATAGGAATAAATTGAACAAAATTTATCTCTTCACAGAATAATTTAGAGATACAATCTACTCAATAATAGATGAAAAATTGTTTATATAATTCTGAGACAATGATGATGAATTCAAAAAATGAAGTGAAGTATATTATTTTCATTATTGATTAATTTACATGAATTAAATATATATTTTTATGGCTTTTAAATTTTAGGATCTAAATATGTTTAAATGTTTTATTAGAAGAGTATAGAAATTAAAATTTTTAATTATAGATTATATTCATATATAATTGTTTGGATTTATAAAGGGAATAATTGATGATTATTTTGAGAACCGTGATATTCACAATGAACATAGAATACTATATACTACATAATAGAATTTTTTTTGAACAAATGTGTTGGAGAAATGGTTTTAATGATCACCAAATCATGTTTCTTATATTTATAATGAGTTTTATGTTTTATGGTAATATTTTAAAATACAATAAATATTGGAAAGAATTTAACTAAATGATGAGAACAGTCACTACTAGACATGAGATACTACCAAGGTTGAATCACCATTGATATTTTTTTGAAAAAGTATGTAAAACACCTATAGTCGGATATGATTCATATTAAATTTGAGAAATTATGGAAATGGCCAACCATCAGCAAATGAGTCACCCTTAGGATGAAAAATTTGCTAAGTAATAGAAAGACCTTCCACTAGAGGATGAAAAACAATGAAACTATTCCCATCAAAATGGAAATCTGGCAATGTTTTAGAATAACCAACTATTTAGATTAGTCACTATTGGCCTGAATAATCTACCACTAGAGTTTTCTCACCAATCAAAAGATTCACCTCCATTGTTTCTATTTATTTTGAATTAAAATTTTCTAATAGCTATATTATAAAATTTAAGACTGAGAGTGATTTTAATTATTGTTAATAAACTATTTACAGAATACATTACTGTGTGTTTTATTTTTCAAATATGATAAGAATAGGATCTAGATGATTCTCCTAACATGTTTTCATTAAAGAAATATGAGACTCCCTCTTACACATACACGTAGAGTCCTAATAGAAAAAATGATACACACGATGATATTCATGGAAACACGAAGAGTTCCACTTGTTCACAGTTTACGCATTGCGTGTTGTCTACACACCGCTATGAGATGGTGGAGAACATAAAACATTCAACTTCTTCCCTCAGTCAGAAAAAATGTGTTCATGACGCTCTATTTTGTTGCGATTTTTTAAAAGATACTAAAGAAACATTTAAGGATACATTAAACGATTCACAAGATTTAGAGATTATTAGAAAGGTAACACTTCCTTTACACACATTTTTATTTTATCATTCTATCTTATTTATTTACATTATAAGTAGGTTGGTTTACTCTAATTATTAAACACACACTACCTCTTGTTCTTTAACTGGAACATACCTAGTATCTTCTCAAACAATCTTTACCCATGCTTACTAATGTTTTTCAGAAGAGGTCCCTGTGCAAACTATGATTTGTTTTCTTCTATCAATTGTTGTGGAATAGGTTCATGTGTGGCTTGGACAAATTTACTATTTTATACTAGATCCCAGTTATGGAGTATAGACTATTTTCTATAATCTACTTAGTAGTGGGTGATTTTTAAACAAGAGAGGATTATGTTACAAAATGAGACTGAACCTCTTTTATTTATTCCACTATGTGGTTTTTTATTTCAAATCATTAAAATTATTTTTTAAAACTAAAAAAAACAACAGATTTGATATTCATTTTTAATTATTTTGAATATTAGATTCTGACTAAGAAAATTTATTTCAAATGTTAAAGTAGTTTTCAAAATTATTTTAACTGAGACATTCTCAATCATTAATTTTCTTTGGAAAATATTAGAAAATATATCTATTTTCTATTTCGATTAACTAGTGTATTTTAATTAATTTTGGTATTTCATTATAAAGCTCTTTTGGGAAGAAATATTTATTGGGTACTCAATTCACCCCACTCATGTGATTCTCACACCAATGAACATTTGGTAAAAAAATATGTTTCAAAAAAATTCTAATATTATTTTTGTACGGTTTTAAAATATCTTAAATTTATTTCATATATAAATTTAGTTCTTTAAATGTATTTTAGACAAGAAGGTTATTATACCAATATAACTCCTTTCTTTAATGGTAATAATTATTCTTAATGGTAGATAAATATGAAAATGAATATAGAAGGTATGTGTTTTGAAATTTTGTCTTCTATAGAGGATAATAATGGGTTACCTAATACTCTAGGAAAATATTGGGATATTACCCCTAAACTTTTTTATAATAACAACTGGAATGATATAAATTATCATTATTTATACTTAACAGATAAAAAATTTAATAGAACGTGTTATAGTAAAACTACCAATGAAATTTGGGATACATTATCTATTTATCATGACGGAACCACTAATTTTAATGATATGAGATTGAATACTTATAATATTAAATATGATACATTTAAAATGAAACCTGATGAGATAATTTATGATATGAATCTTGAGTTCAATGAAGTAGTCAATACAATCAGTTTCTTGGGAATACAAGTGTCAGATAAAGACCAAATCATGAGACAACTGAGATATCTTCCTGAGAGATGGAGGGGGACATCTGTATAAAAATGGTGATTATCTAACATCAGTAAATTGTTGGTCAAGGAATTAATTGGGTAGCTAATGATGCATGAATATGATCTTAAGTTCAATCATTAATAATATGATAAATCTAAGAGAAAATATAATTTGTTCAAGTGTACTACATCAAAACAGAAAGAAAATGAAATAAGTATAAGTTGGAATCTCTAGTGATGATGAATCACCAACTGATAGTGATGAGAAAATATATAATTTGTTTATAAGGTTTAATAAAATATACTATATTAATATTTTCTTCAGCAAACAGAGTTACCATAGAAAGTAAGACTGTAAAGGATCTTGGAAAAATATTTATAAAAGAGATGACAATTCAAATGACATTTCCTGTTATGAATGTAAGATATGAGGAGATGTTAGGGATGACTAGTCTAAGTTGAAATAAAAATAAAAAATGAGGATAATGATAAAAATTAAAATAAATCAATGAAATTCACATGGAGTGCCTGTGAGGATAGCACTAGTGACTCAGATTACATTCATGAAGAAAATAATAATAGGGATAACATGTGATTCCTGATAAACATATTTAAATAACCTATTTTATCTACTGTACTTAATTCTGATCATTATTAAAAAGAAAAAAATGATTATGATATGTATAAAAAATAAATGTTTTAATATCGCACGATTATTAAGGATACATACAATAAACTCAAAGATAAATAAAAAATTATGAATAAATAAAGTGATTAGTTTAAAAATTTCAAATCTAATTTATATTTAAAGAAAGAGAATAATACACATCAGTTAAAAGAAAATATAGAATTTTAATTTTGAAATGAGCATCTAAATAAAGAATTAGTGCCAGAAATAATTTTTTTTATATTTTCAAAAAGCCGGTTTTAAGGGTTCCTGGTACCCATTACAGAGCATCAAAAAAACCAATCCACCTTAACCAAACCACCAAACAAACATTACATTTCAAAATTCAAAGTTCCAAAGCCACAATCCGTGAGATATCCCTCGATCCGCGCACCTGCATCGTACCGCCCGCCATAAACCTCCACGCGCCACACCTCGGGCAGAGAATCCATCATCACACATTTTCATCACAGCAGGTCGTTGGCAAGACCAACAAAGCGTCGTCACCGGAGATGCCACAGTTCAGATGCCGACGAGACATATCACCGGTAACCACCGCCATCACCCCTTCACAAATGAAGCAAAAACCCTCAGCAATCACTCGCGGCCACAACCCAGACGCCGGTGAGACTTCACCAGCATCCACCGCCAACACCCCAACACCGATTACAGTGAGATATAAACTCTCCTCACAATGCAAAAACATCACCATATTTCATGAAACCAATAAATCCGGTGAAAGAACTAGAAAATAGAAACTAAAAATGCACAGAAAACATCCCGCAGAGCAACCAACATCAACCAATCATCGTCGGAACCACCGTCGATGAGAATAGCCCACACCATTACCAAGCATTCCTTTGCAAGAGAAACCCTAAATCAACCACATACCTGGATGGGATCACCACCACAACAGAAACTATCAAAAGATGAGATAAACCCCATCGCCGCCTTCGAACCCGCACCCAAAGACCATATCTACCCAAAGCCCGGATAGTCGACACAAAACCTCGATAGAAACCCCTAGTCACAGCAAAGAACCCGCACCCTGGGGCATCATCACGCCTCCAAATGAGGAGAAGGTCGAGCCGTGATGCAAAACGCCGAGGATGTTAACGAATCCGCGTGATCTGCGACTGGAAGAAGACACGCCGAGAACACACCGACCTGGGAGCCGAGGGAAGAGCAGCCAACCGGAAGAGGAAGGCGACGATGTGGGGAAACCTAGCTTCACAGTGCCCCTTATGGGCCCATCCTCGAGTGACTGGGTGATCCTCAATTTCATTGATTTTTAAATAAAGAATTAGCGAGATTTACAAATTTAAGAGAAACTATAACTCAAATATTATGGAAAACAATTACACCTAAAAATATTGTTGGTCTAGGTTACCAACCTAGAAAAATTAGTGTTATTAAGAAAACATTTGTTCTCTAGTGGAATTATGGTAATTCAACTACAATCTATTTTTATAATGGAGTAAAAAAATGTATTCCAAAGAGTTTATAGTACTGTTATAGGAAATCCATTACGAAAATTTGGATTCCTAAGGTCTTAATAACTAACATATTTGGACCCCTGAAAATATGGGTACCTATATCATTCTATGTATAAACATTATTTTGTAAGAAAGATACTTAAAAAGATATTGTAGAAATATATAGAACTTGGATAGTTGATATTTTAGGAATGTGAAATGAGTCTACTATAGATTTAGTAAACTCATAAAGGATGATGTTGGCCATGTCACCTTTGGTGATAGTTCTAAAGGATTGATCATTGGACATGGCCAAATTGTTAACACCAATATAGTTTTAATTTCAAATGTATGTTTTTTTGTTATTTAAAATATAATCAGTTTATAATATCATAATTGCGTGATTATGGTTAAAATGTAAAGTGTGAGAACAATTCTTTCAAAAAAAATTAATTTTAAAAATGAATTAGTATTTACATATTTAAGAAATGAGAATGTGTATGCTGTTAATATTAATTCTTAGATTCAAAAAATTCTTAATTGAGTGTCTTTCATAGAGAATATTGTATTTGTTAGAGAAGACTAGGCCACTATAACATTCAATAACTTAGAAATCTTACTAGAAAATGGTTATTCAGAGACCTACCACGATTTAAATTCACAAATGACAATGTCTATAACCCTATCAAAAAGGGAAACAACCCAATATTTATTTTAAATTAATAAATGAAGTGTCAACCTCCCAACATCTTGATTTGGTTCAGATGGAATTGTTTGGACCATCTAGAGTTTCTATTTTAAATGAGAAAAAATTGTTCTATTTACTAGTAGATGAAATTTGTAGGGATAATTGTGTATTATTTTTATCTCATAAAACTAAATCTTTCTATTATTTTACCATGTAGGATAAATCTATAAAAAAATATGTAGAATTAGAAATAAGAATTTATGAAGTGATCAAGGCTGTGAGTTTGAAAATCATGGATTGGAATCTTTTTAATCCAAAAATGGATATAACCATAACTTCTATTCTTCTAGGACCCCACAAATGAATTGAGTTATAGGAAGAATAAATATAACCATTAAAGAGATAGTTGAGACTATGATTAATGAATATGAATTACCTTTCTATTTTTGGGTAGTGGCTATAAATATTGTCTGGTATATAATAAATAGAGTTTTGATTAGACCTATCTTGAAGAAAACCCCTAATGAAAATTGGAATAATAGAAAATCTAAGATTAACTACTTTATATTTTTATGTTTCAATGTTTTTCTTCATAAAAATAAGGATAATATTGATATATTTTCCTCCAAAAGTGATGAAGGAATTTTATAGGGATAATAAAACTTCTAGAAAGTGCTTTTGTTTTTTTAATAAAAGAACAAAGACTATCTAAGAATATGTTACTATAAATTTTTATGAGGCATATTTACATGAACCTAAGACCCCTTTATAAAACATGGAGTATTATTTATCCACTATGAACATAAATCACAAGCCTTTTGATTTATTATAAAATAATAAGAAAACTCATCCAGTTCTGAGGAACATCAAGAGTTTAAACATAAACATGTAGAAGAACATGAAGCAACAAAACATTCTTTTTATATAGTTGTTAGGAATCTTAAATACCATATTTTAGATTCTTTGTTGGATACATTGATTGAGGTACAATAACTAGTGATTCACTAATAAATCATGTCGAACATGAATCACTCTTCTCATAACATGAACCTAAAAAATAAATGATGCAATTACACAAATATATTTCTTTTATTATCATATATAGTAATGTTATAAAAATTCAAAAAGGAGTGAAAAAATCATAAACAATGTGATTAAAGAGGTAAGAAATAATGAAATCCAATAGTGTCCATCCGAACATGATCCAAAAATTTTAGGGGAAGACTTCCTATGTAAGGGAAAATAACCTGAGGTTCGTCATGGTTACCTATGGGTAGTTGATATGAAAGAAGAACTTAATAAATTTGAAATAAATAATGTTTATGAACTTGTTGATAGACCCAATGATACTTTGACTACAAAAAAGGGTGTTTAGAAACAAGGTTAATGAATCTCGCACAATAGTAAGAAATAAGGATAGTCTATTTTCACATGGGTATAGTCCAGAAGAGGGTATAGAGTATTAAGAGTCCTTTTAATATATTTCCAGAATTGAAGCCATTATAATACTACCTGTATATGTAAGACACCCTTATTTAAAACTATATCAAATGAATGTCAAAATTTCATTTATAAACGGGTATATAGTTGATGATGTTTTTTTGAACATCCTATGGGATTTCAATATAATCATTTCCCAAATTGTGTATTTAAGTATAAAAAAACTTTTAATGGTTTAGAAGAAGCTCATGGTAAATGGTATGATAGGCTCACCTCAATTCTTATTTTAAAATGATTTTCAAGAGTTATTAATAATCCTACCATATTTATAGAAAGAACACAAAAATAAATTTTAGTGGTTCAAATTTGTATAGATGATATTATTTTTGGATCTTCTAAAAATTCATTATGTACTGAATTTTAAAAAATGATGCAAAATGAGTTTATTGGGTGAACTAAAATTCATTTTTTGTTTTTATATTTTTCAAAATAAAAAATTAATTATTATAAATAAAAGTAAATAAAATCAATACAATTTAAAATGTTTTGGTATGGATATAAATACTATTAGTTATACTACTATGAGAACCACATTTAAATTGGTTCTTGATGAGGCTGGGAAATCAGTAAATCAATCGATTTATAGAGTTAGTATTGGATATCTTCTCTACTTAACTAGTAGTCAACCATACATTATGTTTAGTGTGCGTATGTCTGATTGTTTTCAAGGAATAACAAGAGTCACTCTTTGTTACTGAAAAAGGATTTTGAAATTACTCAATCACACTAAAAATGTAGTTCAGTTCTATACTAGAGGAAAATAAATTGATATAGTTAGTTATTCATATGATGATTTCGATGGTTTCAAGTTAGAAAAAAATGGAACCTCCAGAAAATTTCACCCTTTGGGAAAGACTCCGGATTCTTAGTATTGTATGAAACTAAATTTGTTTTATTGTCTACTACTGAGGCTGAATACATAGATGTGGGTAGCTTCTATGTAGAAATATTATGGATGAAACATGCAGTTCGTGAATAAGGATATCAATTATGACTTCTACATATATATTTTGATAGTAAAAGTGCTAAAAAAATTCTAAGAACCCTATATATCACTACATAAAAATAATATTGATGTATTACATCATTTTTTGATAGTTCAATTTAACAAAGGTGATATAACTCTTGAACACATGGTTATAGAACATCGACATGATGATATTTCCACTAATACATTGAATTATGAGAGAATTAACTACATCAAACATGAATTAGGAATGATCAATATTCAATAAGCTTAATTATATAAGACTCACTATTGAGTGGTACCCACCATTGATTTTTACACACCGTTGAGTTTTCCTACCATTTATTTTTACCAACCATTGTGTTTTAATCACTCTTGTGTTTTACCCATTATATTTTTTACCCACTGTTGACTTTTACCCACCATTGTGTTTTACCCTCCTTTTAGATTTACCCATAATTTCATTTTTTACAACGTTGAATTTTTCCACCATTCAATTTTACTCACTGTTGATTTTTACCAGCCGTTGAGATTTACCAACCATTGAGGTTTACCCACCGTTGAGTATTACTGACCATCGTAATTTCTCCCCATTGAATTTTTGTTCCATTGTACATTTTTTTGTTTTTTATATTTGATTTCTATTTTATTTTTACAAATTATTCATTTATTTAATCATTAATTAGATTCAAATGTTTCTTCATGTTTAATTTTTCAAATTCCTAAAATACCCAAATGATATAAATGAGGCGGTGGACTAATTATATCACATCCTGACACACAAATTTTTTCTCGATCATTATTCCAACCATTTCTCTTCCAAACATCAACCTTCCATCACCTTCAACTATGCATTTTTAGATAATATCCATGGTTAGAGTGAACTGAGTTTCATTTTTTTCTCTACTCGAGTCACATCATTTAAATAAATAGATAGGTGAGTCGATCCTTTTAGTTTCTTATTATCCAATGAATCCAAGGCTTGTGAAGAGAGTTCTCGTTCATAAAAAAATCAGGCAGATTTGTTACATTCAAGAAGGTCTTTGGTTCTTAGTGTTTTGCAAGGCCAAGGATGGGTGGACTGATTTTCTTCTAATGAGACACCTTCCTATCCGTGGTTAATACAATAGTTTTACAAGTTTTTTGAGTAAATATTTGACGAAAATGATTATTGTGTGAGAACTAGAATAAATGGGCATAACATAGTTTTCTCTTCAATTATGTTGGAATGTTCTTTTAAAGTTCCTCACGAAGGTGTTACAAATTATTATCGATGATATATTCTGGATAGCAATGATACTTTTATTTATGAGGATTATTTAGTAGATTCGAGAGGTGATGGTATATTATGAATGCTAGTTTATATATAAATTAATGGAGAATGTTAATTTTAAATATTATCCAACATATGATATGCTAGAGGAAAGGTGAATTTTCGAAGATTACGTATCAAGATGTTAATCTTTTGATTCTTATTAAAAATATGAGGAAGGATTAAAATATATAGATGCATCGTGTTTCATATGATGGATATGTGAAATCCTTCTATGAGATAAAATTACACAATCCATATAATATTTATTTCGACTATGGTGGAGGCCAAAAGATGGATTAATTATGGTGAAGAATCCACAATAAACTATAGAGGATTTTCCAATACAAGGGTTATTTGATAATGGTTAAATATTAGTTAGAATCCTTATAAAAAAGAAATGTATTGATGATAGTGAAAGGATTTATTATTATTTCAATCCTTTCAATCATCCTTCAACACCAAAAAATCTTGTGGATAATGGATCGGTGCCAGATGATTTGGTTGAGTATTCTAATGAAGAGGAAGTGGATGTTGGTGGCTCTAGTGATAAAATAAATAGGGCTTTGTTAGGACCAAAAGGGGCCTATTAACCCTGAGAGGGGGGTGAAGCATGGTATGGATATTATTTTCTAAATTCTTCCTACCCCACTGGATCTTGATGACTTTATTACAAGGGTAACTTTATTTTCACTTGCGTGTTTATTATGATCACTTTTTTTCTTCTTTATCTGATGATTATTATTTAAATGCAATGCATGGAAGCAAGCAAGAAAAAACAAATATTTTACTTGGTTCACCCTCACTAGGCTACGTCCAAGGAGAATACAACGATGATGTGCCGCTGTACTAAATCCACTAAATCTCACTACCAATTTATAATGTTAAGGCTAGATCACTTCTATTCCTAGGCTCAATGGCTTTACAATGTTTAAGGTTAGCTCATGGCTTCCCCATGGTCCATTCCCTATTTCTCTCTCTCTGGCTCACTCCCGGTGGAGAGGATCACCTTCTTCCTCTTTCTTTGCTCACTGCTCTAGAAAGGATCCACTCACAGTTTATAGACCGGTAGGTCTCTTCTTTATCACTAATGAATGCATCATCCACGGTATGTAGATGCTCAGTTGAAGTCAAAATTTCATCCACTGATGAATACTACTTTACCACAGATATTCTGGGCAATTTCTGACTTTCATGTAACACTTGGGCGACTTGTGTGCCCCTTTAACTAGTGCACAGCCTCTGCCTTCATTGTGGAAAAACCAACTTGCACGCCACACTTGTGCACTGCACTAGCATACCAAACTTGTTCCCCACACTACTTGCACGGTACACTTGCATGGTACACTTTCACGGTACACTTGTGTGTTACACTTGCACGGTACACTTGAGCGGTACACATGCGTGGTACACTTGCATGTCACAATTTCCCCACACAGTTGCGCGCCCCACATGAGTGAATACTAAACTTGAACGTCACTTCCACTTGCATGATCAGAGATCAGATTTTCTCTAAGTGTTGATCTCATTGAGAAATGAGGAGAGTAGCCGTCTATTTGTATGCTTTTTGAGGACTTGCGTGCCACACTTTTGCGCCACACTTGTGCGCCACACTTGCGCGCCACTTTAGAAATTGTGCCCCTCATTATTTCCTTTTCCATATTTTGAAATTATGATCTTTAAATATGACTTGCGCACCACACTTGTGAGCCATACATGCGCGGCATACTTGTGCGCCACTTTATGACTTGTGTGCCACTTTAGGACTTGTGCGCCTCTTTCATTCCTATGTCATTTTTTGATATGATAATCTTAAAATATGACTTACACACCACAATTTCATGACATACTCGCGCATCATACTTGAACTCCACTTTAGGACTTGTGTGCCACACTTGCGCACCACTTTTGGACTTGCACACCACACTTGTGCGCCACTTATGGACTTTCACGCCATTTTTCCTTTGCCAAATTTTTTATGTTCTAAATTCGTAAAATTCCTAGAATACAACATTAGAAACCTCATTAACACAAGATCACAACTCCCTTTTCCAAAAAACACTTTTCCCCATTATCCATGAAAACCCCTTCTGTCAACAGTTTGAGTCATTGAGACTCTCTTTGTCAACAAACACAATATGGAGTTCTGCATTTTCAACAAACACAATCATATCAAAAATGCTTCAATGATACCTTGAGGGATTTTTTCCAAACAATCTCCCCATTTGGTTTTGTTGGCAACTCTTCTCAAAACAATTCTCCATTATTTGATAACTCACTAATGCTTCATTCATCCTCATCCACCATTTTCCTCTTGCGATATAGATAGCGATCAAATATTTACTCAACACATACTCTAAGCCCACATGAGCAATGCTCGGCATGAGAAACAATATTATCATGAAAATTTCCTTTATGATTCACTTTGTTTTGGACACCACTATTGATACCAATTGAAATTTTCATACCAACCTGATACCAACCACACTTCTTCTTTTATCACAATCCTCAGCATTCATGATATCTATTCTTTGATCGATCACATCTAGCATCATCTGATTTAATTTTCTTCCCCTATCTCAATCTCCCCCTATCTTGCTGATCCACCCGTCAGCTTCTCCCCATTTCTTGACTAATTCATTTCCCCCCCTTGAACAACCATGTTTTATCATGTATTCTCACGTATTCTCCCCCTTTTTCAATGAACCAATGGGCACTCCGTTGTAGTCTACATCAGGGTAAAAACACATATCAGTACATGTGGGAAAAACACAACATACCTCGGGGAGAGGGGAGTGGTCCCACATCCACACTTTTCAAGTGTGGGGAGTCGACTGGACTCCCAAAGTCCGTCGATGACTATCAAAATCATCTTTGAGTAAGGCCTTTGTTAGAATATATGTAACTTGTAGCTCTGTAGGCACATACTGCTACATCACAAGCCCTTGATCCACCTTCTCCTTGATGAAATGATATTTGATCTCAATGTGATTTGCCATTGAGTGATGAACTGGATTTCTACTAAGATTGATAGCACTTGAGTTATCTCACTGAATTCCCATCGGAGACTTCACTTCAACTCCCATATCTTCAAGCTACTATTCATCCACAATAACTATGTGCATTCTTGAGTGGCCTCAATTTACTCTGCCTTTTTGGTGCTCAGAGAAATGAAATCTTTTTTCTTTCTTATACAAGAAATACACAATCTACCAAGATTGAATGCACCTAATGACATTGATTTTCTATTGTTTGCTGATCCTGCCCAATCTATATCAGTATATCCAAATAAATCTATCTAATATTTTAAATTATACATCAAGATTAAGACCGTCATTACCTTGATATAGAAAAGTATTCTTTTCACTTCAAGCATAATTTATTCTCATATTGCACTCGGCATTGATCCACTAACCAAATATCTAATCCTACTGAGTTAGAACTCAATGTAAGAAACAATAGATAAAGTTAATAACACAATCAATTCCTATTGTGCTCTGTTGCTCCCTTTCTTCTTCAACTCTGCTACCTAATTTGAGTCAATTGAAACTCTGAAGCATAACACTGCTACTGTGCATCTTTAAGTTCCACTTCCCCTTGGATCGTATCTCCCTAAAAACCGAAACATTTAAATCAGTAGTTAATAGTGTTTATATACAAAGGGAGAGGGGTGATTTCTGGAATCCTCAAGATGAGGATAATAGTTGATCCTCATGGGTCAACCCTTTGATTCTTTCTTGTAGAGGATCACACTCTTTCCTTTTTTTTCAAGGTACCTAGCCAACTTTAACTGCTCTGTCCATATAACTAAGCATCCATTACCCACATGCTGAAAATTTTTCTAATATGTAGATTCCACAGGACTAGATTTTCTCATCATTTGGGATTTGAACCCACTAGTACACATTTCCTTCTTTGATGTTCCACCAAAATTCAATTTCTCTTGATTCTTTCTCTGGGTAGGAATCTCTCTACTTGTCATGTTCTCTTTCTTCTTCCACCATTGCAGAGGTCTTTCTCTTTCCTCCACTTCTTGCTGAGGAACGTGACATGCGGATTTTTAAATGCATTCTTTGTTCAACTTTATTTTATAAAATATCTGAGTCACCACACTATTTATTACTGGTGTTGAATTCTCCCCTAAACGTGCATTATTATTTCTAATAGATAGAGTAGATCTCCCCTTAATCTTCCAGGTTTGTTCACATTCTCTCCCCAAGGGATGTTGTGAGTGTGACAGAGAAGGTGATTGATAAACCCTTCGTTTATCTCCTTGTGATTCCCCTGAGGTAGAAAACCTATTTTTCAATATACCACATTCTCTTCTAGTTTAGGATTTCTCATTATACACCACCGAAGTTGTGAGTCTCCTCTCGAGTTCCTTTTCCTTTCCTGCTTTCTTCTTGTTGAAATGTCTTTCCATGTTCCCATAATCAGAACAGATAATGCATTTTCCATCAAAGTCATACCTCATTTCAACATTTCTCTATCGATATGTTGATGCAGCTTGAGTTCTTCCTCTGACATTGAGCTCCTGAGTTTCTTGACACATACTCATGATTTTTCCCATTTTTTTACAGTAATATCATCTAATAAATGATTTATTCTGAGAGACTCTTCCTTTCGATTTCTTATAACACTTCTTTTTTATTCTCAGATTTATAAATGTTTCTATTTTCACAGCCTGAAATGTATTCCTGGGCCTCTGAACAAAAGCTTGATATGTGGCCATGAACCCCACAGAAATAGCACATGACATCACTACTTTTTGTAACTGTCCTCTTAGTCCTGTCTCCAGCACCTATAGGATTTATTCCACATATGGAACTATTCACATCTCTATTTTGGTCATACACGGGAGGTAATTCATCAAATAAAAAACCAGTTTTTTCCAAACTGTATGGTCTTTGAGCTGAGAAAATTTGTTCTTGTCTCTTTTTAGAAATAGAAAACTTTCTTTTCCTTACATCATCTCCTGCCGAAGGATAATAAAATAGTAAGTGCAAGGCATCCTTAATTTTAGGCTTTCCTCAAGAATTGGATTTCTTAACTTCCTTATTCACTGATTATATCTCTTCTTCCAACATTTGAATCTTTATATCCCTTGATTCAAGTTGGGCATTGAGTTCTCTTCTGATATTCTTTCCACAACTCATCTCATCTTACCGTTCTCATGTGAGCTTTTTTACCATATCGCTTTTCTTCTTTAGATTCAATTTTTCCTGAGAAACAAATTCAGAGAAAGATATGTTATAGTGTTGCAGCCTTGGATTCTTTTGAACATTTTCAGACAACTGTGTAGCTAAATCATCATTTTAGGCTTTCAGATTTTGAACTTCATCTGACTTTTGATTCTCTTTATAATAATCATCCATTTGTTTTCCTTTCATTCGATCCATCTTTTGTATTTATTCACCATGAGAATCATTCTTCTCCCTTAGGTCAGTAGCAACATCAATAAGCCTTTGATTTAAGCCTCTTATCTTGTTGACCTCAATTTCCAATACTTGGATCTGGATATCTTTACATTTAACTCCTTCATCCAGTTTCTGATCCAATTTCATTGTCATGTTGACAACATCTTCTGGTGGCCTCCTTCTTTAAACTTATTTTATCATTAGTTGTATCAGTATCAATTTGAAGTTCAAGCACTTCACTCATTCCTACATCATGATTGAGTGAACCAATATTTTCCCTATCAGATTCACCCAGGTCTTCTTTAAGTAGGCTATTTGATTCTTTTAGTTGAATCACTCTTTTTCCATAAACGCGTCCACATTGAGGAATACCATCTGACTTCTAATTCTTCTTTGTTGTTTTCCCCTTTTCCATGGCACACCATGATAAGGGAAGACCAGATCTTTAACTTGAGAAATCAGCTGAACCACGTCAGAGAAAATAATTTTGATATAAGAAACCTACCATATGATACCAACTGTTAGGACCAAAAGGGGACTATATACCCTGAGAGGGGGGTGAATCAGGGTACGGATATTCATTTCTAAATTCTTCCTGCCCCACTGGATCTTGAACACATTATTACAAGGTTCAATTTGTTTGAACTTATGTGTTTATTATGATCACTTATTTTGTTCTCTATCTGATGATGATTCTTTAAATGCAATAAAGGAAAACAAGAAAGCAGACACATAGATTTTTAATTGGTTCACCCTCACTGGGATACATCCAAGGAGCATACAATGGCAATGTGCCACTGTACCAAATCCATTAAAGCTCACTACTAATTTACAATGTTCGGGCTAGATCACTTCTATGCCAAGGCTCAATTCCTTTACAATGTTTAGGGTTATCTCATGGCTTCCCCATGGGACACTCCCTGTTTCTCTATCTCTCTGGATCACTGCCTGTGGAAAGTATCACCTTCTTCCTCTTCCTCTAATCACTACTTTGTAAATTATCCACTCATATTTTATATACCTATAGGTATTTTCTTTGTCACTAATGAATGCATCCTCCACTGTTTGTAGATTCTCTGTTGAAGTCTGAATTTCATCCACTGATGAATACTTGTTTCCCACAGATGTTATGGGAAATTTCTAAATATCATGCAACCCTTGGGTGACTAGTGTTCCCCTTTAACTAGTGTGCATCCTCTGCCTTCATTGTGGAAAAACGAAATTGCATGCCACACTTGTGCTCTACACTAGCGTGCCAAACTTGTGATCCACACTACTTGCGCGGTACACTTGCGCAGTACACTTGCGTGGTACACTTGTGTGGTACACTTGTGCGGTACACTTGTGTATCACACATTCCCCGCACACTTGAGCGCCCCACATGCACACACACAGAACTTTCACGTCACATCCAATTGCACAATCAGAGGTTTGATTTTCTCTATCTCTTGAGCTCGTTGAAAAATGAGGAGAGTAGCTGTCTATTTATAGGCATTATGAGGACTTGTGCACCACATTAGTACTTGCACGCCTCTTTATTTCCTTTGTCATATTTTGATATGATGATCATGAAATATGACTTTCACGCCACACTTGTGCATCATACATGTACAACATACTTGTGCGCCACTTTAGGACTTACACGCCACTTTTGGACTTGTGCGCCTCTTTCTTTCCTTTGTCATATTTTGATATTATGATCTTGAAATATGAATTCCGCAACACACTTTCACACCATACTTGCGCATCATACTTGTGTACCACTTTAGGACTTGCGCGCCACACTTTTGCGCCACTTTTGGACTTGTGCGCCACACTTGCGCACCACTTTTGTACTTGCTCTCCATTTTCCCATTGCCAAATTTTTTATGTTATGAATTCGAAAAATTACTATTGTAAAACATTAGAAACTTCATTAACACAATATCACAACTCCCTTTTCCAAAAACAATTTTCCCAATTATATAGTAAAACCCCCTTTGTCATCAGTTTGATTCATTGAGACTCGCTTTGTCAACAGACACAACATGGAGTTCTGCATTGTCAACAAACACAATCATCTCAAAAATGATTCAATGATACCTTGAGAGATTTTTTCCCCACAGGCTTAGTGGATGAGGGTAGTGACACAGAACTGACTTATTTTTATCATACAATTACTTATGATGAAACTATCCCTCCTATGTCTCTTTCTACCAGAGAGACTCTCTTGATAGAATGAAGTGAGGAGTTAGAAAAAAACATGCGAATAATTGTCCTAAATTTATCCCATGTCTTCTGAAGAAAATGGGAAAAATTGTGATGAGTTCTAAGAAGAAGAAAGAGGAGAAGATGAATAAAATGAAAATGAACATGGAGATGAATATAAAGATAACATGGAGATAAATATGGAGATTGAGATGATAGTGATAGAGGTTATGAGTGTTATGGGGGGAATATTAGAGATGAGGATGCTAAGATACCTCAAGAACATATATCTTCTCCAAATTTATCGGTTTATTGAATAGATGATAGACACATACTTGACGAAGATGTTGATAGAATATCTAGAGAATCAAACGTAGCAATATTTGGTTGGGGAAATCCCAATGTCTTGATAGTAACCCTATTATTAGAGATCTTAGTGCACATAATAATAATGCTTAGAAATTTGTTGAAAAATCTATTTCTATGAAAATGGAAGGTGAACCTACTACTGTTGAGGAAACATTTGATGTATAGAGATTCGATGTTGAAATGAGTGTTGTACCTATTGTGTTTTTATTGACGGTTTCTAGCTATGAAGGTGTGAAACCTCATAAAATGTCTTATGTTAGTTGGATAAATCCAACATTTGAGGAATGTGAGTAGTTTTATAATAAGGATAAACATCCACCAAAGCAAGGTGGAGTTGGTATTGGAGATGAATGGAATCCTAAGGGATAATTGGTTGATAATATTTCTTTTTTGGCGAGTTTCTAAGGTTTCATTATAATAGAGTTGATTCACCATCCATTCCTTATGTTCTAATGGATGTTGTCATAAGGGGTGACATATATTCTTTTAGATAAAATATTCTACCTGATTTCGGTTTTTTTTTGAAACATGAGTCTACCTCGGTTACCAATCTTAGTTGTAAGGATGAAATAAACTTGTGAGGGTCTATAATTCAGCATATTCATCCCAATATTGTCCTTATCAATAAATAAGTAGAAGTGGATAATAGAAGGTTTTCAAGTGACATGGAAGGTCTGAAATCTGTAGTGGAGGATAAGAAGTCTTCTTTTATAGATTCGATGAATACATTTATTTAAAAGATAAAGAATTACAATTCTATAATTCTAAATCAAGTGATCCACCTCTGCTATTTGATGTTGAGTAGATTAAATTTTTATTCATAGAAGAACTTTTTGTTGCTGCTACTTCAGGTGATGTTGTAGACCTACATCACAAATTATTATCAAAAATCTAACATAGCAGTGAACATGTCCATTTAATGGTTAGAGAGTACGTGGAAGATATGAAGTATGATATAGAGACCATAAAAATGTCCAAAAGTATTATCTATCTCTAATTTATACTAATCATGAGATGAATTCCCATTTCATGTTCATGGATTGAAATATAAGAATGCCTATAGTCACACAAGAATTTAAAGTGAATGTAAATAAATTTAAGGTCATTATTTCAGTTATTAATCATTTTATTTAAGGGAAAAATTATTTATTCAGTGGTTTGGAGAGAATTTGAAACATCACTATGGATTCTGAAAATCTTATGAAACTCTTTCTATATGTTTCTAGAACTAATGTGGTGGCTTAGGATTCCATTCATGTTACTACCCATCTGACACCTCTAGCTTCTTGATTAGAGAGATTCATAAATGATGTCACCTTAGATCCCAATGATCATTTTCTATCTTATTTCCAGTATTTTATCCTCACTCCCAAGGAAGCAATTCACATCTCATACCAATTATGAACTGAGATAGTCTCACTCCCCCTAATGTACCTACTAATATCTCTTGATTTATACGTTAGACTCGCCTATTGAACCGTCATCTCCAGACAAAGGAATGGGAAAAAAACCTCTTGATCTTTCAACTCATCCTAATTAGCGTTGATTTTAGGATTTTAATCTTTGATGGGGATATTTTTTGCATAAATTATTTTTATATTTTTGTTTTTTTTTCACTTTATTTTTAATGTAACTTCCCTTTTACCCTTATTCTATTCGTTTCATTTCATATTTTCAGTTCACTTTGTGATAATCTCAGATATGGAGAATACTCAATGGAATTTATTTATATAATACTATTCCTTTTATACCATAATGATATTCATTTTCATAGATGTTTAATTACTTCCTTGATACCATATTTTCTTTGATACTATTTACTATCTAATTTTATTCGAAAGATTTTATATCTTCTTTACCTTTGATTCCATGATTTATAAAATGACATGATTTAATATCATTGAAAATTGGGATATTGTTGGCGCCCTTTTTTATAAAGATCACTGAATCATGTGTCGTATATTCATAGTTAGTTTTATGTTTCATGGTAATATTTTAAAGTATAAGACAAATTATAGAGAATTTAACTAATTTTTTAGAACACTCACCACCAGACTTGAGTAACCACTAGCGTTGACTAACTATTGAGATTAAATTTTTGACATAGTATGGAAAACACTAACCATCAGAGATGAATCATGTTAAATTGATTATGTATGGAAAAGAATTATCAATGTAAAATGAGTCACTACCAAGATAAAAAATATACTATGTACAGGAGAGACCTACTGCCAGAGGATGACCTACCATTAAACTATCTTTTATCAGAGTGGAAATTAAGAAAATTGTTGGAGTGAACAACCATTGAGATGAGTCATCGTTGTCTTTACTCACCATTTTCACAAGTTACAAATAGGATGACTCAGAAAAAATTTGTCTAATTGTTAAAAAGGTTCACCACCAATATTTTTATTTATTTTGAATGAAATATTTATAATGGATATATAAATTTATTTAATGATGCTTTTTTATTTTAAGGATTGTTTTTAAACTATTATAGGAATGAATTAAAGTGGGTTTAAAATTTTAAGTACAAGGAACCTAGGATTCATATGATTCACCTTGCATGTCACTTTTAAAAAAATAGCAAAATACCTTGTGCACACACATGTAGAGAGATAACACACACATTGATACAGACAAATATATTCAGTGATGTAGGAAGAGTGACACATTTTGGGATCATACACACTATATCTTGTTAGATATGGCTATGCGGAAGTAGAGGACATTGTGTATTTAGTTTGTTACAACAGTTATAAAAAAATTATTTCATAATATTCAATTTTTTGTTTTTGATTTTTAGAAACCATACTCAAGATTCATTTCAAGATACATTCAAGGTGTCACGAGCTATAAAGCATATAAGACATAACAACAAAAACTTTATATATTTTTTAATTTCTCTTCATATCTATTTTTATTAAATTGTGAGTTGTTTTATTAAACTATCTATTTAACCCACACATAGTTATACGATTTAACTAGACTATACTTTATATCTTCTCAAACTCTCTTTACACAAGTTTACCCAGATGTTTTGCTCGAGTTCCTTACGTGGCCTATGATTTGTTTTATTCCTGAGGTTGTTGTACAAGAGGTCCCTAAGTGGCCTGGATATCATTACTGATGTATACCTGATCCATGTTTTTTAATATAGACTATTTTATATAATTTTCTTAGTATCTAGTGATTTCCAAAGTTGAGAGGATTAGGTCAGGTTAATACTGAACCTCTTTTATTTATTCAAATATGTATTTTCTTTTGTTTTGTTTCAAAAATATGAACTGAAATTGGTTTAAACTAATGAAAATAACTAATTTTATAGTTAGTAAAAATTAGTGTTTATATAATAATTTTGTTAAGTAAATTTATTTGAAAAGTTAAATTAGTTTTAATGATTTTTTTAACTAAGACATAATCAATCTTTGAGGAATGTTTTAAAAGATCACAATGTATATCGATATGATATTTTGATTAACTAGGCTATTTAAATTAGTTGGGCGATTTTATTTTAAACCTATTTTTAAATATAAATTTGTATTAGGTACTCAATTCACCCCCTCTTGAGATAATCACTCAGACCAATAATAAGAATAGAATTTTATTTAGATGGATCAAACATTACTGATAGAGTATACTAAATTACCAAAAAACAAAGGAATCTATTCACTATAATTTGAAATCATAAAACACAGTTGTAAATTTAATGTATAATTTAAAATAGCCTTTATTTAGGTCATCATTAAAATCCCAAATATCATCATTGTTATAGAAAATCATAGATATAAAATTTATTACCTTTAAAACCAATAATTTACCCTTAAAATAACATTTACATTATAAATAAATGATGAATCATATCCTAAAAAAATCATTGGGACACTTTTTATTAGTTTTAAGAATGATTTCCATCCCCAAAAAAAATGTTACCCTAAATTTAAAATCAATTTATAACAAAAATTTTGACCCATTAAAATAATAATTTTTGGGCAATAAAATACCTAATTTATCTTCAAACTGCCTTAGAAAACTCAATCACTGTCTTTAAAACCAATCTCATTCCATTTTGAACTAATATTTAAAAATTTAACAGCATCCAACACCATTGGAGAAAATTTACTCACCTATTATAAAATATAATATGTAGAAATAAATTTATATATTTATTTACATGGAAATATAAAAAATAAAAAATATATTAATTGAAATATATTTTCATAATAATAAATACGACTATTAAATATAATAATGGCTTCACAAATAAAAAAGGAGTTACTAAATTTTGGTAATACAAATTCAAAACTAAAAATAATTATAATGAATAAAATTCAATTAGTGGTTCTAATAAACAAGAACTATAAAATGATCACCATGAATGACTCACAAAAAGAAGTAGTAATGTCAATAATAAAATTAATTATAAATTATTCAAAACAATAAAACATAATAATGAATATGATTCTTATAAAAAAATACAATTATAAATTAATCCACCACCATGGATGACACACCATTAGAATTCTCAATTTATTTTCAAATTGACACACCTTCCAATAAAATCAATAAAGAGTCTCAAAAAATGTTACTCATTTAAAAAATATTCATAACCACTATAAATCCTTTTATAAATAATCCTAAAATTTTAAAAAATATTTTTTAGAAAATTAATCATATAAGCCTTCTCTATTTATCACAAATTATTATATAAAATAATCCACAAAAATTAATTATTTTTCCATTGAGAAATATCACATCTATAATTAATATATTAAACATAATAATACTCATCTTATAGCTTGGATCTAAATCCCAAATTTATCATACCCCACAACATTTATATTTATAAAAACCTCCCTAATTTGTTTTTTACCTAGTTAATAATAATAATTTTAAGATAAATATTATATTCGAGATAAACAAAAATTCAATTTAGCACTAAAACATTAAAAAACCCAATATAAAATATATCTATATAGAGAGAACCCCCAAAACAAGCACAAAATATTTCGATTTTTAATATCACAATTTAGAAGAGGATAAATTGGATATATTTCATTTATTTTTAAAAAAAATGTTTTAGGGTACACATAATTGATCACATTATTATACCACATGTTCGACCTGACTATGATGAAACAATTTATTCCGAAACCTTAAATATTGAAATCCATTTCCATTGAAAGTAGGTAATTATATTATGTTATCTCGAATTATAATTTTCTCCAATGATGCGTGCATTTTATGATCCCCTACCAAAAACTATGCTTTATCAACATAAAATTCATAATCCCATTACACACATTTTAAAAAATTTAAACAAATAAGTGTTGTTTAGGACCCCACCATTTGTAATGAAAATATTTTAATTACGCGTCTAAAACTACAACTTTTATTATAAATTTCTTTCCTCATATTCCCTTTGGTAACCATATTTTCATATATATATTGAAACTAGAAATATTATGACAAATAAATAATAAAATAACATTAATTCAAAATTTCATTCAATTATTTTCTTATTAGAATATTAATGACAAAGGGAAACATCTATCTCAAAGGCATGTGACTATAAAAATAGAAGACTAATTTTCTCATTGATGCAACACTGGGACATTCTTGCTATAGTGATGGGTAATTTTTATATTGGAGACAAACATGTTTCAATCACTTATTATTAGAGAATGGAATCATTTTATCTTAGTTATAAAAACAAGATAACATGAATTAAATGATTGTTTCATCAATATAATTCTGGGAATACCCTTCAATGATGATAATAAACATGATATGGAAGCATTATCATAATTTTCATAGAGATTTTTAAGTTAGAAATTACATGAAAAGGGAAACATATTATCTCAAAGAGAAGATGGTGGATAATAAGAATCATGTAATTATTTTATTGATGATTGTTAGAGTAGAATTTAAAAACCCACAAAATGCATTAAAGATTATCAAATTTTTTGGTATTCTAAGAATATCATATAAAATAGATTACCAGACACAGAAAATGGATATAAAAAATAAATAATAAAATAAAACAACTAAGAAAAACTATTGAAATGTTAGAGTGGGGACATATTTTTATTATGTGGGATTTTGGCATAGTTTAAATGAAGTAAAAGTTTTATCATGTTGAGTACATGGTAATGAGTTCTATTGTGGGGGCATGGATGCTGTAGTTTTAACGAATATGTGAGGACTTGTGGGGGAACCCTTGATTAAATACAAAAATAAACCGAAATAATTTAACCATTTCTCCACATCAAGTAATTACTTCCTTTAGAGTTTCCTTGATACTCATAGGTTCTCTTATAATAAGGAAGAAGAAAAAAAGATAACAGTGAAGAACCATTGGAATCAAGAAAAAAATTAACTGGAAGGTGGAGGGAAAATCTATACTGTCCTGGAATATTTTTTTTCCTAATAATACTACATTGAAGAATGCATGACACTTCATGCTTAAAGAAGACGTCAAGAAGTGGTGAAATATACATTATATTTTGAGAGGGTTTATTTATTGAGAAAGTCGATGAAGATAAAGTTCAGTTGAAATAGCAGGGTTTGGCAGTTGTACACGGGTTTTGTGAAAGCTTGAAGGAATGATAGAGGAGACTCTGTTAGGTTTATTTTTATATGATATGGTAATAATTTTATCAATAATTTCAAAAAATATGTGATGAAGATACATATTTGTGTGCTTCTAGGTAGAAAAAAGACCTCAACTCAACCCTGGTAGAAACTGTGAATCTCTCCATTGTTAATTATTTTTTTGAATTAACCATCTCGTATAAGAAACTAACAATTTTCTATAGTATCTACAAATCCATTCTACATGACAATGACAGATTCAATAAGGAGGATTATTGTGAATTTTTGTTATTTGATAGCGCATTTGGTGTTAGACAATTATAGAAAGAAGGTTAAAAGAGATGGCAAATAGACTTCCCCAAACACTTATATTTTTTAGGAAAATACATGGAGGAAATACTATATAAACATGATTTATTATTTTTAATTGTAAATATGTGTTGATTTTTGATGAAAAGGGATCCTTTGATTTCCGTCCAAATGATCAACCAAAGGGTAGGACATGGGATTAAATTGTTGATGGACATCTACACACTTGGATGATGGGATTATCCCTCTTAAAGGTGATGGGAAATTGGATACATCTATGGGTGGGTGTATGTCGTACTATAATTTCAGGTTCACTATACATTTTGGGCCCTCCATAAAATATTTTGAGGAGACTAAAACCTTTATTATGGATGCCTTATAGTATGGAAGTAGATAAATTGATACAGATGTTGGACCGATTAAGGAATCAAAGGGAGATCAATCTACTGATGAAGCTTCCATTCAAAACTCTGTTGATGAAATGATTATGGGAGAGTATCACATTTCTTATAGGTATCAAATAGGTAGGACAAATATGACTATTGAACCTCTAAGGATGATTAATCATTTGAATAAATTTCAGGTGCCTATATTGGAATCTAGTGAGGACCAAGGTAAGCGATGACTATGAGTTTCATTAGAAAAAGGTGTTCAATCTTCCCCAGTGGATAATATCCATGGTTTGAATTATGTGAAACAAGAATTTGCGGATCACACTACCATGACGCAAATATCCCAATCCATAAAAAATAACATAGGTGTGGCTAAAGAAGAAATCCAAATGGGTATCCCTCAAAAATCAAAATTACATTACTCATAATTGTAGGTTTTGTGGGTTATGGACCCTACGACTCAAATGAATGATGATACTAATAGGAAAAATTAAAATATTAAGGGAAGAACGTGGTCCTATATTCCTCATTTTACCAATTTACTAGAAAATTCATATATTGGGTTTGGTAGGGAATCTTGTGATGATTGCTTCATGGAATGTGAAAGAAACTCATGTATTATTATTTCAATGGATCTGGAAGGAGAAATTCCCATTTTTTTGCTCAATGAAGAGGTATATGAATTGAATTTCTTACAACTTGATTCCAAGTTCTCTATTATGGAACCAAACTTCTGTGGTATTAATGATTACATAGATATGAAAAACTTGCAATCTGTTAATATTGAAGATAGATTGCATGCCATCCTAGAGAGGAATTTTAGCGATTTTTCTTGGAAGATCATAATTGATTCCACTCTAATGGGATCATCTAAGTCATCATTAGATGACGAATGCAAGGAATCCCAATGGGATGATACATGACAACGAGGTCGATTTCCAAAAGGCATAGGAAGACGCTTGATGAATTTGGGATATGAAATGAATTATATTGTCTGGCCTTCTTTTTGGAATCTTTCATGTCGATGAGGATCTTTTATGCCAAGTCTCAATTTTACCACTTGTGTCTTGTATGCTTTACTTTTATAATAAATTTTGGAATTATGGGCCTAAAGCCCATGGTTGAACAATTTTTCTATTTAAATTAATTTTTTTTTAAAAATAATCACTTAAATAGATTAATTATATAAATGTCAAACATATTTGAAATGTTAAAACATAACAAATAAAAACAAGTATATATTATTCATATTAATTATATACATAATAAAACTTATTACATATATAGTAAATAAATATATATATAAATAAAATTTTCAAAATTATTAAATATTTTTTCAACATTATTAATGAATATATAGTAATAAATGATTAAATTAAATTAATTAAATTACAAAAATATTAAAGCTATACTCATAACATTTACATGAATTTCAAACATACATATGTACACATACACATCTACACACACATATATACAACTAAATACGTATATAGACACATACAAATACATACATATAGTTATACATGTACATATATTTTAAATTTGTTAATATTAATATAAATATCTATCTTACTAAATATATTCATTTATAAATTATATAAATATATAAATAAAACAATAAAATATTATATTTATTTTAATTATATACACATTTTGTAATTGATGAATATAAATAAACTATAAAACATTTTTACTTATATAAATTTGACAATTTTATATATATAAATTTATGAAAATAGGATTCATTTTTCAAAAATTTATATATATCATATTTATATGTTTCTTTAATATATATATATATATTTTAATTTAATTAGTATTTAAAAGTATATAAATATATATTCAGTTATTTATAAATTTGAATATAAATAAATATTTTTATAAATATTTTTATTTAATCATTAATATATTTTTATAATTATATATAATTATATTATTATTATATATAATTATATATTTATATAATTATATATATTATTATATTATATAAATAATTTCATTACAATTTTATAATTATTTAAATAAATATGTTTTTTTTATAATTCACATTACTAATAAATATATTATTAAATATTTGAATATAAATGTAATTATATTTATATAATTATATATAATTATATATAATTATAAGTATTTAATAATATATAAATATATATAAATATAAACATAATGAAATAATTTATCACTTATGTATATATATATATGAAAGGTTGAGGCATAATGGCTTCTTTATTAAAAGAACGTAAACCATAGAGGAGGGATATATAGAGCATAAACATCGATTGGAAAAACATGATAAAATATCAGGAAAAACTTCGGATATTTGAGAACGAGCACACATGCTATGGTCAAAGACATGTCCACCTTGACCATGAATATGATGTCCCTTGTGCCATGATTTGACTAATAACCATGTTTCACCACCATTATATGATAGTTCATCCTGAACACTGCCAATCATTTCTTCAATTTCAACTACAAAAATAGTATTTTTTCCATCATCATTACAAATTTGGGATGAATGCATCTATAAGGAATTATGAGTGGTGACTTTCAAAGATGATTTATTTTTCCCAGGTTTTGAAGTATCAAGATCTACATGAGGTGATGCAATAATTTCTTTATCAAGCATAAGAGGCCTGTAATTTGAAAATGGCATCCTAGGGCTTTGATCCAAGCCATAATTCTACATGAAAATTGCTTCCACTATATTTATTCCATCTGCTTTATTAGGTTTAACCCTTGGAGCCAAAGTACCATCATACTGACCATGAACAGAGACAACATTATACTCACAAAGCGAATCTATGACATTTGATTCATCCCCTTCAGTAGGGACTACCCTTGGTAGAAAAGTATCATATTGCCTCTACTTTCATAGAAAAAAGAATAGATATTAACCATGAACCTAGTGAGAATATAATATATCAGATATATTATTAGACTACAAACCACATACTAGAGATTCAACATCAACATCATATGTAACTACATCCAACTTCGAGGAAGATGAACCATATGGAAGATTGACAACACTCGAAACCTACAGTACACTTTGCGAAAGAGTGTTCCCACCCACCAACTCATCCATAGAAGGAATTTTAGGAATAGAAAGTGACACAAATTTATTTGAAATCGGAGTTATGGACAAAGGGTCCATATTGAGTTCAATGAGCCTAGTAGAATTTGAATAAGAAACTAAAACATCATCCACTATTTTCATAGGAGTAGACATTCCATGTAATGGGAATATAGAAGAATTATCCCTCTTGTTCATAGATTTCATTGAATTTTTATCCACAAGCATGGACTTTCCCATTTCAGCAACTATAAGAAATAAAATATTTCTCCTTCAAAATCATGGAATCCACCTCAACTTATGAAAATAGTTCTATGTCCATTTGACTATCATATGATTCATCTATGTCCTTATTTTCACTTATGATTCCAATTAAGATATAATTGAATGATTTTTTCACATAAACCAATAAATTTTCATCCCCTATATTTTCCCAAGTGATTTCATGCAAAACATTTAGTTGAAGAGGATAAACGATGCTAAAAAAATAAAAAAGGTCTAGTACATAACTTTTGAAGGCCTCAAATCATGACTATACTTTATAACTACCCCCTCTCTATTATTTTCAGATTTTTTGGTATCCTACCTATCCAACTCGCATAGATTATTGGTTAGAATTTACCCATATAGAGTTGAACGGTGCCTGGTACTAATGAAAATTGACACACTCTCTATTTCATCGAATCTAGTTAGCTCAACTCCGGTCGATACTACTTGACCTAAATACTATTCTGGGCTCTGCTCCCATGTTTTCTGAATGGGTTTCTTCTATTTCCCTTGTGGATCAGAGTCCTAATAGAACAAACTCTTATTGTGGTATGAGGCCCATATAACCCGAATTCCTTTGGTGGTCTGAAGTTTCTATAGCCTAAAGGCATTTGGTGGACCGAAGTTCTTGAGACCCATAGACCCAAATCAGTGGCCTGAAATCCCAAATAATATGATTAGTTCTGGTTTCTATAGGACCACAGTTTACTTTCTATATTAACTACTAAATTACTTCAAAAATAACCTATAAATTTACCACAAATGATTTGATCCTATTTTATTTGGATGCCAAGCAAAATCCTATAACACTCGGGTATTGGATTATTGGAATATTGTAACTATTTAAAAACATTTATAATTATATCATATTTATATTAATTATATAGAATCTCAAGGAAAGAATAAATACTAATTTGAAGGATATCTCAAATCAATATGGATTTGGTTTGATGTTGAAACATTATTTCATAGGGGGAAATGAAGAAGAATATGATTCATTGGGAATAGATGATCAGAATGAATCGTGTAAATCCCCTATGAAGTGGAAGAGAGGTAGGCACCCAAGAGATCGTATTGTCTCTCAATGAAGTGATGATAGAAATAAAATATGGTGATTTTTTAATGAAATTTTTATTTAGTGGTGTTGTTTGTGCCCTTTTTCTATAATTAAATCTCAACCTCATTTCAATGTGTACTTTCTATTTTTTTAATATTTAATTTTATGAGATCAAGGGTTTTAATTAATGTTTCATTTCGTTTCAGGAAAATTAATCATATACATGAATTTTTTAATTAATGAATACAAATAATCAATAATTTATAAATATAAATTTTAAAATTATATGGGTATTAAAAATATTTATTGTTAAAATTTATGATCTACGCTGTGAATAGTAATGATAAATATTGACCATTATCAGTGAAAAAGGTGCTAATAAAGAGTTTAATTTTATCAGAATTTTTTAGTGCTTATAAAATATACCTTTATCAAAAAAATTAGATATAGATAATAAAGGTGACCATTTTATTGGAACATTCTATTTAGTGCTGATAAAAGTAAGCACTCGATAAGGCATGGGTTGTGTTAGTTTATCCTTTAAGAAAGGTTTAAAATTCATTTTAGATGCCTAGTAATGGAGCATTATAATGGATTCTAACCACGAAATAAGTTAAAATACCTTTTTATTGTATATCTATTCCTATTGATTATAACCTTTATCCACTAATATAGTATTATTCTTAGGGATCACACCATGATTATCTTTTTTATTTTAAAAAACCCCACTTTATTCCTACAAAAATACAATGTACATGTTTCTCCACTAATTCAATAATATTATTCCTCTAAAATTATATTAACTCTTCTTGTATAACTAAATACAAAATTTCTTCACACATGGTATCCTTAGTTTATTTTGGTTCAAGTAGTGAGAGAAAAGTAGAAAACTAAGATATATCTCCAACACTTATTTTTGTCTAAAACAATTAATATTAATCACCCATAATAATCCATAATGGATATTATTTTATAGTTTAAGGGTATCTAAGTTTTACACTCTTATGTTTATTGGTTTTATATTTTCATAATTCTATTATACAAGAACAATTTCTCATCATCTTCAGTTTTACTGTCCATAGGAGTATCAACTCTCATGTTGTTAAAATAATTATAAAGTTCATAAATGGATGTTTTATTTTGGGTAAAAGGGTAACATTCATCAAATATAAAATGAATTAATTCAGTAACTTATTAGTGTTGGTGTCCCTGGACCAACTAATTTTCCTTAGATTACATTCATATTCAATTATTATAATATTAATATAGTAACTTATTGCATATGGTTCATTATTCTACACGATTTTATTTATTAACTTCCCAGTGTATTTTTCACTTTGATAATGTTGTAGAAGTTCTATAATATGATGAGAACCATGAAGTACCATGATTATAAACATAAATATATTTATACATTCAGATAATATTCTATGATAGCACACATAGAACGTGACAGTCAGGTGTGAGTACTCATATACGGATGAGACCTCTTATCATGAAGTTCACACCTCGAAATCTCTATGATGGGAGATTTTTTGAATAAACCCACCAACATGAAATATGCATATTTTAGTGAAATCAAATATTCTTTTATTTGAGTGTGTGTAATGGTCCTCAGTCTTTAATATTATTTTTAATAAATGTTATAACTTTTATAATTAGACGTATTTCATAAACCATGACAATATATTTCATAGGGATGTCGAATAAATTTCGCGTGTCATGAGTAATATGTTATAAATGAATAAGTCATGAAATGATTTATTCCTTCCATCTTTATAGATGATGATATATCTACCATTTGTTTCAAATGGATCCATCACATTAAATTCTATTGCCCTATTACAATTACAGGTTTATTTCAATTATTCAAAGAATGATGTACCAAACATCTAGGTTATTGACATAGATATGAAAACTTCTTGATGAGATACTAGAAAAAGGATTATGTTATACAATGAGCATTAGTATATGGTTGTCTACTTAGTGACATTAAGTCCTTTCTCTTGGTCTCTTTGAATAGTTACTAGATTGTAATCTTGTATATGAAGGGTACTAGCCAAATGCTAACGAGAAATAATCCTATAGAGTCACACATTATGTGTTTCTATTGATCTTTATTATATTATATTGAAATTTAATTAGTGGATAAATATTATTCTCAAGATCGATGAATAATATTATTCATGTTTATTGATCTCATAAATTAAATAAAAATCCATTTATCTTATTATAAATATAAAATATTTTTTAATTTTATTTAATATTTAATAAATATTTAATAATTAATATGTAGATTAAAATATTTATTTTGAAATAAAATTTTTATTTAGGTATTAAATTTTTATCGAGAAGGATGAATGGACCAAGACCATGTATATTTAAAAATATTAAATTTTTAGCCTTTAAAATTCTATTTATTATTGTACATGTTAACTCAGGTTATAATAATAACAATATTATTTATTATTATATGTCATGAGGTTTGTTAATGATTATCATATTATTTAAGGGTTGGTATAAATTTATACAATATTTTAACCTAAAACTGAGATATATACATAGATGGTTATTTCTATTGTGTATGGTTCATAGAAAATTGAGAATATAGCATTATTGGTCAGAAATGGATTCTCCCCCTCTCTATAATTCTTCCTCACACTTATGAGGAATGAGAGGAACTCCTTAGGTCCCAAAATATTTTATGGAAATCATGGTGATAAATGCAATATAATTTTATTTTTTGTAATAGAACCAAAAAATAAATTGATATAACTCAAATATCAAAGGAGTTCATGTGGACTATCTCTAGAGGAATTGTAAACCTCGATCTTCCTAAGGTAATGAATGTAAATTGAGAAGTGATTTCAAAAGATCAACAACATCATAATAGAAATTTCTTAAGACCTGGTATTTATTTTTCCAAATCATAAATAAATCAATTTTAAATATAACTTGAAAAGATTCTCTCTGGGTTTCTGGAAACTCTAAGTCAAATTAATTTTTGTTTTATTTCCCACCAATGTCACTTTTTCTTTACTTGGAAAAATAAACTAGTATCAGAGTAGTCATGTTACAATTTATAAATATTTTTTACGTGTTCTACATTTAAATGTTAAGATTCATTTCATGTTTTTAATTCATTCTTGATATATCATCTAAATATCTTCATATTTTTCTTTGTTTTTCATAATTATTACCATGATTTATTTTTGATTAATGATGTTTATATATGAAGATACCATTTAGAATTACCAATGAATCAAGTTTTATAATAAAAGACTATAAACATGTCCTCATTATTACATGCCATGTATCCTTATTTATTGCACAAGTATTCTCACATGGATTCTAGGTTGTCATGTAATTAATACATGGATCATAAAAAAATGCACTACTTGTAGACCAACCAAGGCAGAACAATAATTTTTCATGATACATTTCATGTAGTCTGCATACATGTCATGTAGTACACATGATTTCCAGACTGAAAACATGCTGTCAAAGCACATAAATTATTCAATACACCATGTGTATATAATATAGGATGTGTAAATACAGACAACCATATAGTCTAAATTGCATGTTGTGTATCCTCTATATACACCATTTACTTTATAAATGTGAATGAGAAGTATATGATGAGTCCCGAGGTGCGTATTGTGGATATATGATGAAGAGAAGTACATGTTCTGTGGCTGGATTGCACACACTCTGTACTTTACATGTTTATGAAGAAATAATAAATTTTATTTATTATTCTATTAATCCACATCAACCTGGGTTCTGTGTTGGTAAATAAGTTAATAGTACATGATCGACATTATGTTTTATATTATATTTAATGATTAATTAATACTATGTAATATTTAGTCTTATGAGTAATTCATGGTTATTCTAAACCAAATACATAATGTAATAAATTTTATAGTCTATGAAATTTTCATGTGTTCCATGTAGTAGTAAATTGGTTGTACACACCATGGAATTATGATAAATTCCATGTATATAATATTTCATATGAGTGAATTGTTTAAAATTAAACCATTCTTAGTATTTTAGAAAGGTAATTACTACCACTCTTCCAATTACCTACCGGTATTCAATTTTTTTGGATTTTTAAATAAAATTTAATTATTTATTTTAATTAATATCATAGGGATGTGAATTTTTTTAAAAAATGTATGAAATTAGATAAATTGAATTAATTGATTAATAAGATAATTAATTGAATTAATTAATGCTCATTTTATCCTTTTGAAGTAAGAATTTTAAATAATGAAAAATATTTGTTTTAAATGCATAATAGTTTAATGTGTATGACCAATCTTGAGCTTGACCAAGACCAGTGTATATGTTATTGTTATTTAATATAATTTATTACATTGGTTTAAAATTATTAATTATTAAATTAAATTTTTAGGCCTACGTGTCATCACTCCCTCCATTATTATGTAGCAATTTAATGTCCAAGGATATTTATGTAATTATAATTTACCAATTCTTTGGTGACCCTCAACCATATGTGAGTTGTAAATACTTGTAACAAATGGAGTATCCTAAGGCACATGGAGGAATTTGATTAAGAATCCCAGATGATTAACACTAGTTGGTACATTGGTAGATAGGTGAAAATGTTGTAGCTTATGTCAAAAATGTGGAAGATGTTTATTCAACTAGGTTATAGGTTAATTTATTATATTCTCAATAAATCAACCATCATATAAGCCAAATATCGATTCATCAATTTTTTTACTAACATCTATCATATGAATTATTTATTTTATGGATGCAAGATTGTGATATTAATGCAACTGAGAAATTGAATCATTTCAAAAGACTACTAAAAGATTGAGGGAAAATAATTAACCAAGATGGATATCGATATTAAAGAATCCTAAGAATAGTTTCTAATATAAAAAATTAGGGACCAACATCAAAATTACCCTTCTAGTGAAGAAATAAAAGCTCTTTCCTGATTGGATGATTTGTTAACCATGTAGAAAATGCTTGACTAAAACTATCTAATAGTTATTTTCATTTAAACTGGTTCAAAAAACTCAACATATTTCCATAGGTTATAAAAGTAAAATATGGTAATTTTAGGGATCAATTCCCTTAAAAAATCAATGGTTGTATTCAAAATTGTGAGAGTGAAATCTCTAATATTGTGGTGGATTATTTCAATGAGTTGTACTCTGATAATGGACTTGATAGAACATACATAATTATTAATAACATTATTCTATTCCTTGAGGATTCACGAAATCATTCCCTCTTCATGGAAACCTCTATACATCCCTATTATCTCTCAAAAATAATAGTGTGTATATCTTAGATATATTCAGCAACATATTCTACATGTTTTAATTGGATATTCTACAGGATGAAATGACTAATACAATTAGCGAATTCATCAATAATTCCCCTTTAACATATGATATCAAATATACTTTTATTTACCTGATACCAAAGAAGAATAATGTAATTTAAATCAATTAATTTGAGTCTTGTTTCCATGGGATCATCATTCTGAAGGTCATTAGTAATTTTTCAGGATTAGGATGGGTGGAATAATTAATGAAATTATCTCCCCAAATCAGTTCGGGTATGTTCCTAGTTGAAACATTTAAATATGATAATTTTCTTCATTATAAATTGTTAATCTCAGGAAAAGTTAAATGAATCAAGGGAAATATTATCTCAAAATTGAAATTTCCATTTCCTTTGAAACATTAAAATGGAGCCTTTTTTCTTAGAAGATATGGGTTCTCACATGCCTTCATTAGATTAATTAGTACCATTCGTATCCCTTCAAGGCTATCCATACTAATAAATGAATCCCCTAGAGGCTTCTTCTAATACACAAGAGGATTTAGACAAGGGGAATCGCTCTTTGAAAATATTTTTTCAATTTATGAGGCTTATATGAATAGATTAACTGATAAAAATTCTGAGATTTATTTTTATAGTAAACTTAAATATGAAAAAGACACTTTCACTACATCGCATATTTTTTATGGGATGAAATAGTTTTTATTTGGAAATCTTCAAGGAAAAATATCTATACTATCAAGGCCTTATTTTCACATTATTATTTTGTGGATGGGAAGTACATCCTCTAGAAAAAATCATTTATTATCTTTGGTGATGGAATTTACTTTGGAAAACTAATCAATATCACTATAATTATTGTAGTGAAGCGAGGATCAATTCATTTCAAATATCAAAGTGCCCCTTGTTCTAGGTAATGGTGAAAAGTTATTATCTTGGTGGATTATTCTCTAGAATCATAAATAAGTTGGATATATGGAATGTTAAGGCTATGTCACAAGATATTAGGTTGTTCTTAGTTAACTTCGATATAACCTCCATATTTCTTATAATCATTCCCTATATATATATGGCCAATATGTCTCATCAATGACCATTATTTCATGTTAATGAACATCATATGGATATGATTGGGGCATGAACTGAAGTAAATATTTGTTTATTGGAACGAATGCATCAATACCATTAAAATGGGGGGGGGGGTCAAATCAAATATATTAGGATTTTCATTTAAGTCCTTGTCTATAAATACACATGGAATCTTCTGAATTATAATCACCCTTTCATTGATTTTTTTCCAAACAGGTTCAGAATGAGGTTGTTTAATGGGTACCAATACTACTTTGATTCATATGTGTGGCCATATATCAAGCCCAACTTCACTAATATTATGAATAATTAAATATGTTTTGCAAGTATATAGTCAAATATTAATTGCTAGAACATTCCCTGAGTGGACTATCCTTTCAATAAACTGACGACCTCCTCAAATATGACTCAAATTTATATTGCTATACTTTTGTATAGAAACAAAATTGATGATATTTTTCTGAATCAAGATAGATTAGAGATATAGACCTACACCTTTATGGATTCTGACACTCTAGAGGCCTAATTGAAATTTACAATTCAATGTCATAGAATACTACATGATGTTATGTGATGGATCGAACCCACCACCACTATGGATATTGAATTTTAAGGTATCATTCATACAACCCTAATGTTTCATTCTTTTGTACAAGATCTTGAAAAATTAATTTCCCACACATGATCAACTAAATAGGTTTTGGTAAAAAAATGTATCAGTATGTCGCTTATGTTTTAGGGATAAGGATTCTCCCCAATATCTCTTAATGGGATGTGCTTTTTTTCAATGATGTGGTGATATTCTAGTAGTGTTTTCAGAATTGAAAAATATACATGTAATAAGTTACATGAATACAGGTTTCTCAACTATCAATCTTGACATAGTGACCAAGTTCATAACCTCTTTCTTTTCGATACTACATCCATCACAACCTCAATCTGGACAACAATCATTACAACAAATTTTAACAGTATGTCTCCCACCTTAATTGCTAGGATATTTTCCATGCATAGGTAAGTAGAAGTTATTAAATATCTTTAATTATGTAAAATTAAAAATAACTTTTTTGATATGAATATTCAATGAAATATTGTTATTTCTGGAACACTAAGGTAGCCTTTGGTGATGAAATATATGTTTTGGATTCCATCGATCTTCTCATGGATGAAGGTAAATGTTTATAGTTCGTCCTATGGAATTCCAGGAACCTCAGGATATATAGGATTAATTTTCACACATCATCGACTTGTCACATGTTTTTTTCACAACTTTATTAAATATATAATTGCATTTGAAGCTGAAATTTGGTCCATGATTTATGCAATCAATCATGTTTTCCACAAAAATGAAATCCCATATAGATTGATTCAAATATAGAACATTATTTTAAAGCTCTTAATGAAAGAACCAGATATGTACCTTGGAGAGTACTACTTCATTTGATTGAATATATCTAATATTAAAATATGTCATCTTCATTGTTCTTCATGTATATAGAGAAGAAAATAAAGTGCACGATGCATTGTTATAGAGGGTGATAATAGAAATGAACACTAAGTGGCCATATAGAGATCCTATATACTATTCACATATGGTAGAAGTAGATATTGGGGATTTACTTAATCCCATATTTTTAATATCACATATAATTACTGAACTATCTATTTACCTTTCATTTAATAACTTTTAGGGATGAATTTTCTCAAACACTAAATCTTCAAAGTATATAATCCATTTAATATTAACATGATTTATAAAATATAAAACAAAAAAAATCGCGCATAATAAAAAATAAATCAATAAAATATTAATTTATAAATAATTACATCATCTTAATTAAGATGAAACCATAGTTTAAGTGTCAGTTTTCCCTCCATCGGGGGTGCATTTAAATATTTGGAAGTATGCATTTTATAGTGGGTTGTCCTAACCAAACCAATAGTAGGTTCAATGACCTATGTTATTCCAATATAAATTTGGAGAAAAGTTTTGAGGGAATTTGAGTTAGTGTTTCGAGATTATAGAGTCCACTCAACAGATCATGGTGATGCAAGAAAACAATTGGAAATACCACATACCTAAATAATTTAGAGTAATTTTCAAGGTCTCCTTTTGAACTATATAAAAGGAAAAATTTATCCTTCTCACTATAATGTCAAAGAATTGAGACATTTAAAGTTCAATTTTGAGGTCCATTAACGCTTAATAAAATAGTTGGATATTTAAGAAAATTAATCATTATTATTTCTCACATAATTTTTAATCAGGAAAAGTTACAATAATGTTCTATATCAAATTTTAGAATAATTGGAATTATTTTCACTCACATTATCCCTATGATATATATTTTAGAAATATCATTTTCTCACTGGAGGTAACTTCAGGTAATATGTCAAACACTATTAGATTATGTTAAACGATGAATTGAAAACATATATGATAGAAACATGTTTACCTAATTCAATTGTGAAAGAGGCGAGTGATGAAGAGTTCATTCTCAAGGAAAAATATCTGAATGACACGATAGACATTCAATATTTGATACAAACATCTGTGTCTTGTGAACTCATGAAGTCTTAATAAAACATGTATTCTTATAGTATTATCAAGAATATATGTGGTCTTCTCCCAGAGAAAGAAATATAGGAATATTTGGAGATATCCAAGGATATTTTTCATAGAAATGTTTTAGAGGATTCACTAGAAAAATCTCATGTTGTTATGCTCATTTTCTATATTGAGAATCTATAGGTATAATGGTTTGAAATCTTTAATGAATTGTGGACCAATATACTTGTTTAATCACTCCCTCAAAGCTTCTCAATATTTGATTTATAATATAAAATTAAAACCTTAATATTTTTCTCCCACATCTTCTCACTATTAATTTCCAAGTAGATAATGATTTCAATCATTAAAATAATTCCTTCCTTATGGTGAAAACCGAGATATACCCAGAAAATACATCCATGTCCGAATCATCTTCTCTAATCCCTTCAAAGCTGAAAAATATCAACGGGAAATGAAGGGAATCAGATTCTATTTATTCATGTGGAAAGAAGGGACACTAGAAGAAAAACAACACTCATCTAAAGATGAATTGGGAAGATTTAGGTTCAAGTTTTATCAGGTATAATTTTTATATTTCATGAAATTGGGTGATGGATACAGCTTCTGGTTATGACATATGTATTCAATGAAAGGAAACAAGAAGATTTAAAAAATCGGTTGAGGAGAGTTAGATCTATGAAAACCCAACATAGATAAACATTCTACTACAACTATCATCGAATACTACCTCATGTTGATAATGATAATGATCCTGGTTTTGAAATATATTTATTATGTTCTGTATGTTACAAAACCCATTATATATCTATCAAAACTAGGTATAAAAGGATTTATTTTAAAATTTGGGAAAAAATATTGCTTATTCTAAAAATAAATGATTTTTTATAGAAAAGAACATTTAAATAATGGTCCTTATGTGTTATAATAATCAAACCAATTAATTAAAATCTATAAAAAAACTACTTCACGTGAATCATACAACACACAACAATGGTATCACCAACTAGGTAACATAAACAAAAAATGTTTTACAAAATTACATAAAGGTAGATATTTAAATTCATTGGAACTAAAACAAAATTTTTGGTTTCACATATGTTTAAAAAAAATCTCCATTTATTGGGAATGGTAAAAGGTCAAAGGAGCTTCCAGAATTATTTCATACGGATTCATATGGACAATTTCTTATTGAAGAAATGGGTGGTTACTCATATTTAATAACTTTCACTGATAATAATATTAGATATTGATATGTATACTTATTGAGGTATATGAAATATTATTTTGATAAATTCAAAGAATAAAATAATTAATTTGAGAACATTCTTTGAAAGAAGATTAAGAAACTCCATTAATTCCATGGTGGTCAATATCTTAAACAAGACTTCATTGATTATTTATAGGAATTTGGGATCTTATCCTAACTCACTCATTCTAAAATATCATAGTGTATCGATGTATTTGAAAGGAGGAACCACAAATTGTTGGACATGGTGATATTAATGTTGAATAATGCTAGTATTCAAATATCCTTTTAGGGATATGAGTTATAAATAGAAGAATTCATAGTAAACCCAGTTCCCAACTGTGGAATTTTAAAAAACATATCATCTCATATATACATGTGTAGAGATATGAAATATTTATTAATCCCTATTTAGATAGAAAACTTCCACCAGATGAAAAAATGTATTTTCATAGGATTACCTAAGAAAAAAAATGAATGAAACCTATAGAATCCTTCTAAAAAATGTTGTTTCTTCTTGGTGTCTGATATTCCTTAAGTATTATCATGTCTCTAAAAGTGGATGTGGGAGCAAGAGAGGATTAAATTATGTCCTGGATTAAGATGCAAAGATGTTGGAACACAAATATATTCCACAAAGACTGATGGAAGAATATGTTCTAGAGAAACAAATATTATATATGAGTACAAGAGAGGTTATAGAACTAGGAAAATATGGTTTTCAAGTCTCCAATAATGTTTATTCATTATTAGTTAATACTAATGATCCCATAACCTTCTTGAATGTCGTAGGTGGAATATATTTTACCAAGGTAAAATAATAAATGAATTATAGAATGGATTCCATGTACCAAAATAAAGAATATATTTTGGTAGATCTGCTATTGAATGTATATAATGTTTTTTGTAAATTAATAATCAAGAAGAAAATAGACATGGATTTGAAATTAAATACCTATATGGAAAGACTATTTGAAAAGTGTTTAAAAAATGTCAATGTATTGACTACAATGATACATTTTAACCAGTTACAATGGTAAAATCCATTAGAATTATAATTTCCATTATAGACTTCTATGGCTATGATATTTTTAAAATGGATTTAAAAAAAAATCCTTAATGGGAACCTCTAGTAATATTTATATATGACATAACCTTAAGGTTTTGTGACACCAAATTATGCTGTCAAGGTTTAAAAAATGAAAAAAAAAATCACTTATGGATTAAAATAAGAATCCATGTCATTTATCATTTATTTTTACGAGGCCCTAAATATATTTTCTTTCATAAATAATGAAGTATAGGATTTTTTCTATAAATGGTTTAGTGGGAGAGTATTAATTTTCATAATATCATATGTTGATGCCATATTATTTATTGGAAAAGAAATACCAGTCTTACAATGTGTTTAATCCTAGTTGAGTAAATGATTCCCCATGAAGGAATTAAGCGAAGTAGTATATATTATTTTGATAAAAATACATCCTGATAGATCTAAAAGGATATTCAACCTAAGGCAATGTAGTTAAGTTTACAAGATAAAATAGATATCCAGTATAGAAAAATCAAAGATGGAATTATTTCTAATTTCATATAGAATTCATCTTTAAAGGAAAATGTTTCCTCAGACACATTTGGAAGGAAAGAGGTTTAAAAGGATATCATATGCATAACTAATTGGTTTTTTCATGTATGCTACGTTATGTTCTATAATTGATGTCATAATATTCATGATTGTAGTTAGAAGATATCAAGGAAACCTAGGTGACCACCAGCGGATAATAATCAAGACTACCCTTAAGTATCGGATCCATACTAAGGATATGTTTCTTGCCCATGGATGAGATGAGGAACTAGTTATCAGAAGAAATATAGATAGTAGTTTCCAAACAGATTATGATTTTATGAAATTTTAACCAGGATACATATTCACTTTGAATGGAGTTACTTTGATTTAGAAAATTTTAATTTAGGCTATGGTCACAGATTCTACTATCGAGTCCTTGTATATTATAGATTCTAATGAAACTAAATAATAATTTTGGATATAAAACTTCATACATGTTCTCCATGTGGTACCTATAAGTAAAGATCATATTACATTCTTTTGTGACCATACTGGAACAGTGGCCCAAGTTCACACTAGTAGAAAAAACACATACTTAAGAATTATTTTCTTTGGAAAGATTTTTCTCAGAGTTGTGAGTTCATAATAAGAAATATTTACATTTATGAATAGGTGGTCGACCCATTTAATAAATCCATAACTCAATAAATACAATATTACAATGTGAGGTGTATCAGACTGAATGTTGTAAGTAGTTGTCTCTAGTCCAGGTGAGAGTTTATTAGAGTTGGTATCCTAGGAACAACTGATTATACATTGATTACATGTATTTTATATGATTTCATTATTAATAAAATATCTTATGACATATTTTTTATTATTCTTCATGGATTTAATATAATAATTCCCTAAATTATCTATCATAAAGACAGGGTCACAGTGTTTCCCCAATATGATGAGAACATTGAAATTCCATGAAAATATTCATACACGTACTTCTATGGTTGGATAAAGTTATAGGATAAGATATATACTATAAAGACCCATATTTTCCATGTAATTGTTTTTAATTATATGAAACTGTTCCGAGGCTGCATAACATGACAACATTTGATTCTGATGCTCGTTGTGCCAGATGCAAAATTTTAAACTTTCTTAATGTATGTTCAGTAAACATGCGAGCGTGAAATCCTAAATTTTGAAATAGTCCACAAAATTGAAATCTAAGGGCACCATTGAACCAATAGCACCAGGATTCACTTAAGGGAGCCTTAACCTTGACCGTAGTGGGTTGAGAGAGAAATTTGGTTTTGTGGTTTTTGTGGAGGATTGATAAAATAAATCTAATTTATTTTAAATATCTTCAACCTCTAATTGGGTTTTGGTGGAAGGAACCAAGAGGATTGGTCAGGAATTTAATACAAGACATTAAATGCATGGTAACACAAAAATGTGTAACCACCCAAAATTAAATTAAAGAGGTTCATTAATTACACCAATTAATGAACCTCTCCTAATTCTGTGTTGTAAAGACAACTCCCCTCTTCTCTATTTTTGGTTTTTTAATTTGTTGGATAAGATGTGGTGTTTTTGGGAGAGGAGGATTTTAGAGGATCCTCTTGATGAAGAATATATCCATCAAGTATGAACCAAAGATCGTCATTTGAGCAGCATCGTTTGATGATTACTTCGAGATCGATGAACACTGACCCATCTTTAAAAGAAAGACTCTCCCCAATGACGCACGAGGTAGGGTTTTGTATTGATTAAATTTCAAGAGTTTTTGAATCAATTATCTTCTACCTTTTTAAGATTCTAATGTGGAGGGTGGGGCCAAACAAACAAGGTATGATCCCTTTACCACATGTTTTATCTTTGCGTTCTACGCGGGTAAATTTTCAGGTTGGATGGAACCCAAATCTGATGGTCAAGCAGCGAAGGAAATGACCCGGTAAGCCCGTAGGTGATATCAGATAGAAAAAGGGACCATCAAAGCTCACATGATGGCCCATAGAAGTCCGTCGGCATGGCACCAGCGTGGCAGCACCAGTGACTGGCGCCCGAAGGCAATGGTGGCGGTTAGCACTGGCCGAGCACAGTGGTGGCGACATGCCATCACACTTCGCAGGATGAGGATGTGACACTAGGCCTTAGCGGTTAGTAGGTGGCCGACACTAGATGGCCACAGAGAGAGTGAAGTCACACCATTGCACGCCACTGGAGGAGGGGGCTGTGACTTTTCAGCCACGACAGTTGAGCAGGGCGGCCGACACTGGCCGACCGTGGAGGTGGAGCGATGCGCCATCACGCGCCGCGGAAGGTGGTCACGACTCAAAGCCACGACAGAGGCAGGGACCCGCTCCCTTCTGGTTTCGTAGGTGACCAAGCAGCACACATGGTGTTGCCACTCCAAATACTGAATTGCATAGGTGTTTGGGAGGGGGTGTGGTTTCCCCTGTTCCAGCTATGGCGGGCACCATACCCTCTTGCGAGCCAGGTTGCGACCTCCTACGGGCTGGTCTGCACCATCTGCAGGCTGATCTGTGCCCCCTGAGGTCCTAGTCGCACCCCCCCCCCCATCAGATCAGGATGGACTGTGGCCCAACCTAACCGGGCTGGGTTAGTTCGACCGGGTCGGACCGGACTCAGACCCATCCAGGTCCTGTTTTTCTTAAAATCCCATAACATGAAATCCAGGCGTCCCATGATGAACCATCTGTGGCGTTGGGATCCTTAGAGAGTTATGGTCCTTTTGGTATACTCCACTCATATTTTGGAGAATGTTTGAGTATTTCCAGGTTGGATCAAACGCGAATAAAACTGGGAAATCAGTTCTAAAACGCTTATAACTCACAAATTGGGTGTCCGATTTACCTGTCGTCTCTTGCGTAGGAACCCTTAAGTCATGGAAGTCCATTGCGTTACTACTTTGTGGAGATTATTGGTGGTCGAGGTACGACCGATATCTCGAGGAGAAGATTCTACAGAACATGAGTGCACCGGGTTTGTGGAATCCTATGGATGGTTGTCTTTGAAGTAGCGACCCTATGTTGATCAGCATTATAGTGACCATGTGTGGATCAACATCGTAGCTACCCAATGAGGAAAAGATTTAGATTATACCATCGAGGATCAATTCCAAATGAACCAGAGTGGATCAGCACCTGGAGACCCTATGTGGATCATCATTCTTGCGAACTTGTTTGGATCATCATTCTAGAGACCCTATTTGGATCAGCAATAGCATGACCCGACGAGGACCAGCCATACAATGGCCTGTCGTGGAACAGAGACTTACGACCAAGAGTGGAGTGATAATAGAAAAGCATCATTATATATCATTTGTGTAACTTCTAAATGAAATAAGATGATATAACTTAAGACTAATCATCCAGATTCTTGGTCTTTGAGTTCTATAGCTTGTGTGAACTGACTATTTCTTCGTTCTTTGTGATTGAGGTCTTGCATTGTGGTTTTTCAATTGTGAAACTCTGGGAGACCTTTGGGTATTTCAGGGCCCCTACTGAGTATTGTTATACACACCCCTGCACGATCTATTCCCACACCTTGTTGTGTCTTGTGCAGAGGAAAGAAAACTTTGGACGAGGTTTGGGGGCCAGGACGGAACGGTTCATGGAGGTGGATCTTTAGACGTGAAATGATGCAGTGATGACCGACTGTGAGTTGTACCTACCATTTAGGTATGAAAATTACAGTATGATTCCATGAGTTTAATTTCTATTTTTGTTGTAATTTTCCATTGTTCCAGTATTCTGGCCCCTTTTACTTTTAATACACATTGTTTCACTATTGCAGGTTTACTACGTGGGTTGTGCTCATTGTATTCTTGGACTATGTGTCTACATGTATAAATGAAATGACTTCCTATTTTTTAGGGATATTCCTTTCAGTGCTAGTCACCAAACCCTAGCCTATGGAAGGTGGGCTTTGGGTAGTCATGGCACGGGCCCCATGGGACGGGTCATGACAAATGGTATCAGAGGCAGTTGGTTCTACCGAAGAACTAAGTATTTGATATTTTCATGGGAAATGGTGTTATGTGTTATGAGTGTGGTTTTTAGTTTGGGTAATCCAGTGTTGGTGTGGCAGCCGACGTATCCATACACCATGGCCATGAATTATGAATTCTGACTCAGTACATGAAAACACTGATTGCATTTGTTTCAGAAAAGATTTTCCTTTTGATCTCTTTTGAGTCACATCACAAGGTATAAGATATTGATCATGGTGTATCTATTTTCTTTCTGGATGCCTCAACATAGACATGTAGCCATGGTTCTAGTGATATTTTGCGATGATGTCCCACTGTGCAATGAGGCTTTACTGCAGGGCCCCCTGAAAGCGATAGTACCATCGGGTGGTGTACTAGCCGAACCACAACCCATTGGGATGCCATTTCCACCATCCCCAATAGCAGATAGTGCATTCCAACAGAGAGTGTTGAAAAAGTTTCAGTTTTAGAGGCCTATGAAGTTTCAAGGAGAGATGGATCTGCAGGCGACTAAGGACTGGCTGGAGGATATGGCTAGAGTTTTTCACCGAGTTAAGTCACCAGCCGACTAGATGGTGATCCTAGCTGCTAGTATTTTACAGGGATAAGTTGGGAGATAGTGGAGCCTGACACACCAAATACATGACGAGACGACCCTCACCTAGGTAGATTTTGAGGGACTCTTTAGAGGAATGTTCTTTCTAGAAACACTACACTTTGTGTGTATATAAAAGATGTTACACATAGAGCAGGTTAGCTGGAACGTGGCCCAGTACTCAACAAGGTTCACCGACCTCTCATGATACTCTACCGACATGGTGTGTGACCCTTTCATGAGGGCCTAGACCTTCAACTAGGGACTCTAAAGGGATATCAGAACTCGGTGGTATATCTTAGCATCCCTACGCATGCTGGAGAGCTAGAGAGGGCACTATTGTTGGAGATATTTCTTGCTAAATAGTCACCGATTGCGAAGCCCACCACCGGGTGACACGTAGATGGGTCATCTGTGACTGGTAGTATATAGATGACATAGAGGTGCAAGTTGGCCTGACCATCTGGTGGACGACCCCGGGATATAGGGTTGGAGGTGCGAGGCTCAAGAGGTAGATCAAGCCAGCAGAGGAGCAGACTATACTTCATGTATTGCGGGTAGGGTCACATGGCTCACGACTGCCCTAAAAGCTGCACTGACAACTAGCAGACGGTCTAGGGACTGCCGAGGCATAGGCAGAGATTCAAGTAGGGATGTCCACATCCAGCAGGTAGATGTGGCAGAGGAGCTGGTCATGCAGCAGGCTGTGGGCGAAAATTCAAGGTTTTACCGTCACCACCTCTAGGTGGTCCACCCCAACCATAAGGAGCAGGTGGACAAGGATGATCATAGCTCCAGGTAGCTAAGGCCTATGACCACAATGCTCTAGAAATGATTTGAGGTGCGATATGTGTCTACTCCACCTTAGTTTCAGTACTTATAGACACATGTGCTAGTCACTATTTCATTTCCACGGCCCTCGTTTGAAGCTAAAAGATTATGGTGGAGTCATTGGCTCCATCCTTATAGCTAGAAACTCTTACATGAGAGGATTCTATGATTACACACTAGTGTAAGTTGTGTGAACTTACTCTATGAGGTGATAGCTTCGGTTGGGATCATCTAGTAGCGGTGTTGAGGCCTCATGGCATGTTCATGGGTCTGGATAGGTTATACATAATCCATGCCCATGTTGACTTCATTAGTCACAGTGTGCGGTGTGTCTGTGATGAGGGGACCAGGTTTTCCTTCCCAGGTGAGAAGAGAACCTATGTATAATTGGATGGAATTCCCCAGAAGAGGGTGCAGCCTATCACAAATCAGTTGGCTAGACTTACCCTTAGAGTATTTGATTTTGAGAGTCCAATCTATCTTATAGTGGTGGAATAATATGATATGTATTCCTTGATTATGTTATGTGATTACCTCATCACATATAGGTGGACTTCTACATCAACCTATACCTCGAGATGGCCCTAATATATACACCAGCATATCGGATGGCTTTCATGGAGCTTTGTGAGTCAAGGTTACTCTAGGGGACTTTTATAGGAAGGAATTATAAGGAACAGTGTTTCTCCATGGGCATCCCTAATTTTTTTTCCAATAAGGAAGATGGGAGTTTGAGGCATTGTTATGATAATCGGCTCCTAAACCAGGTGATCGTGAAGAAAAAGTATCCAGGTTTGAGGAATGATGATCTCTTTGATCAGCTAAAGGGAGATTGTTGGTTTTCAAAGATAGACATCATATTATGTTGTCATCAGCTCGGGGTATGAGATGAGGATGTGCATAAGACGATCTTCATATGTCGGTATGGCCACTATGAGTTCTCGGTTATGCCAATCAGCATGACCAACGCCCTTGTAGTATTCATCAGACTCATGAACATGATCTTCTAGCCATACCTCAATCACTTTGTGGTGGTCTTCATTGATTACATCTTGGTGACATAGAAATGGATGTAGAACATGCCTATCATATGCAGATTATTTTGGATACACTCTGAGATCACTAGCTTTAGGGTAAGCTCTCGAAGTGCCAGTTCTGGATACGAGAGGTCCACTTTCTAGGACACGTTATCTCAACGTCTAGAGTTGTAGTGGATACGGTGAAAATAGAGGTTGTGCCTTTTTGGATCCACCCAAAAGTGTGACCAAGGTGTGGAGTTTCTTAGGGTTGGATGGGTAATACCGGAGATTAATACCAGACTTTCCCAAAGATGTGGAACCCTTGTTAGCATTGACGAAGAAGGTATAACCCTTCATGTGGATAGAGAGATGCCAACAGAGTTTTTAGGAGCTAGGGAAGAGACTGACGAGTGCCCCCCCATCATGAGGCTACCAGAAGAGGTCTTTAGGTATGTAGTCTACTGTGAAGCATCAGGTACTGAACATGGATGTGACCTGATGTAGAAGCGATCAGTTATCTCTTATGACTCACAAAAGCTGAGAAAACATGGGAAAAACTACGCTACCCATGACCTGGAGTTATTAGTAGTGTTATTCGTCTTGATGATGTGGAGAAACTATTTTATGGGTGAACATTTTCCAGTCTACTATGATCACAAGAGACTCAGGTATATATTCTCACATAAGGACCAGAACCTGAGACAACGGTGTTGGATAGAGTTCCTATTGCACTATGAATTTGAGATAGTCAATAATCATGGGATGGGGAACATGGTAACTAATGAACTCAGAAAAAGGTCTGGTCTACAGTTGCTGAGTGAGGCTATAGAGCATCTTTCCGCATTACAAATATCTTTCATGGATATAGATGGAGTAGCTTACCTCCAGTCTATGAGATTCACTCCCCCACTCTATCAGTGAGTCAAGGATGTGCAGCTTGGGGACATTTACTATGAGGCTTGATGTGCTCAAATATCCTCCGGAAAGTCACATGATAGAATTTCTGAAGGGGGGATCATGTCATCCTCTTCAGAGGAAACACCATCGTACTGGTGCCGCTATGAGAGTAGGTGTTGAAGGAGTTCAATATATCCCCTTTGGTGGTACATCTTGGTTTGACGAAGTTGTACCAGGACCTTCGTCATTAGCACTAGTGGCCAAGGATGAAGAAAGTAGTGGAACAATTTTTTTCATGATGCCTCACTTGATAGTATGTGAAAGTCAAGCATCAGGTTCGAGTAGGATTAGCACAACCACTAGAGGTGCCAGAGTGGAAGTGGGATGGCATTTCCAGGGATTTTGTGACAGGGATACGACATACGTCCAGAGGCCACGATTCTATCTAGGTGATCGTTGACCAACTCACCATGTCGACCCACTTCATATCCATCCACAAGCAGGGATATGTAAAGGGATTGGGACTCTTCAACATACATAATATTGTACAGATTAATGGGGTTCCAACGACGATTGTCTCTGATCATGATGCACATTTTACATCCCAATTGTGGAAGGGATTATAGGAGGCATCCAGGACTCAACTATGTTTGAGCACTGCCTTTCATCCTCATATGGATGATTAGACGGATCGGACCATTCAGACACTAGAGTACATGCTTCGTTCTTTCATCCTAGATTTTGTCTACAGTTGGGAGGATCACTTGCCTTTGGTCTAGTTTGTGTACAACAACAGTTATCACTCCACCATCAGAATGGCACCATTTGGGGCCTTGTACGGTTGACCATGACGAACAAGGCAATGATAGACAGACCCAGGGGAGTCAGCACTTATGGGTCCAGAGTTGGTACAAGCTACTACTAAGAAGGTGCATATCATCCAGGAGTAGATGAAGGCTGCACATAGCAGGAAGGAGTCTTATACTGACTGGAGATGGAGACCTTTGGAGTTCGAGGAGGGAGGCCATGTCTTCTTATAGGTCTCACCACAAAGAGGTTTGTAAAGATTTGGCTGGGGTGATAAGCTATCTCTGAGGTTAATCAGACCCTTTCAGGTTCTTAGAAGAGTTGGCGGGGTGGCGTATCGCTTAGATCTTCCCCCATAGATGCATCGGGTGCCTGATGTTTTCCACATGTCGCAGCTGAGGATGTACGTGCATGATCCATCACACGTTATTGACTAGGAAGAGCTAGAAATTGATGATGGGGTGACGTTTACGAAGGATTCAGTGTATATTTAGGATCGACAGGAGTGGGTCCTTTTTGGATGATTGATACCTATAATGCATGTTCACTGGTAGCATGGGAACCTCCAGTAGAGCACATGGGAGCGGGATGCTCAGATTCATGCTCAGTACCCCCATTTGTTTCCTTAGTCTATGTTGTAGATTTCAGGGATGAAAATCCCTATGGTGGGGAGAATGTAAAGGCCCTAATTTTCCATATAATTTTTTTAATTATATGGATCTATTCTAATGCTGTGAAATCTGATGTCGTTTGATTCTGATGCCCAGTGTTCCCGGAGAAGATTTTTAAACTTTCTTAAGGTACGTTCAATAAACGTGCAGGCATGAAATCCTTAATTTTGAACCAGTGCTTGGAATTGAAATATTAGGGCACCATTGAACTTACAGTGGTGGGATTCTTTTAAGAGAACCCTAACCTCGACCACAGTGAGTTGATAGAGGAAGTTGGTTTTTGTGGTTTTTGTGGAGGATTAATAAAATAAATCAAATTTTTTTTAAATATCGTTCACATAACTTTTAGGTTTTGGTGGAGGGAACCTCAAGGGGTGGTAGGGAATTTAATGCAGGACATTAAATTCCTGGTTACACAAAAATGTTTAACCACCCAACATGAAATTAAAGACATTCATTAATTACACAAATTATTGAACCGCTCTTAATTATGTGTTGTAAAGATAACTCCCCTCTTCTACCTTTTTGGATTTTGAATTCATTGGAAAAGTAGTGGTTTTTTTTAGAGAGTATTATTTTAGGGGACCCTCTAGAAGAATAATAGATCTATCAAGAAATAACCGAATATCATCATTTGATCAGTATCATTGGAGGATTGCTTTGGGATCGACGAACACTGACACATATTCAAACGCGGGATTCCCTCCAACGACTCACGAGGTAGGGTTTTGTCTTATTTAAATTTAAAGAGTTGTTGAGTCAATTATCATCTCCCTTGTAAAGATCATAACGTAGAGGGCACTGGCCAAACGAACAAGGACTGATCCCTCCGCCATTTGTTTTATCATTGCATTCTATACAAGTGAATTTTAGGGATAAAAGAACCCTAATCTGAGGGTCAAGTGGCGAAGAAGATGACCTGGGAAGCTAGTAGGTGCGATCAGATGGAATAACGTACCACCAGAGCTCACCCGGTGGCCCGTAGAAGACCGTCGGTGTCACACCATTGTGGAAGCACTGATGACCAGCATCGACAGGTGATGAAGGAGGCTGACACTGGCTAGCCGCGGTAGTGGCAGTGCGACATCACGCGCCGTAGGAGAAACCCATTGCACTAGGCTGTGACAGTCAGCAGATGGCAGGGGAGGCTGGAGGAGGAGGTCGGGTGGTTGAGCCGGGCAGCCAACACCCGCCGGAAGTGAAGCCTGAGAGGTGTGCCATCACGCGCCGCTAAAGGGGGTCACAACTCGAAGTTGAGGCTGAGGCAGAGACCCACCCCTTGCGAGTCCCGTGGGTGACCAGGCGGTGCCACATGGTGCTGCCGCTCTAAAGCCTAAATGGCTTAGCGATTCGAGAAAATAGGGAAGACGTTTCGCCCCATGCCACCTGGGGTGGGCCCCGCGGCTCCTTGTGGGCTGGATTGCGCCCTCATGCAGGCTGGAAAACACCATCCTATGTGTCGGACCATGCCCCCTACGTGTTGGGCGACACCCCCTACAGCCCCCCCCCCCCCCCCCGTAGTTGGTTGGGCCAAACCGCGGCCCATCCCAGGCCGGTTTAGGCTGGGCTGGGTCAGACTCAAACTGGGTCGGGTCGGCCCAAACATGGTCAGGCCAGGTCTATCTGACCGGGTCGGACCGGACCTGGACCCATCTAGGCCCAGTTTCGCTTAATATGTCATAACTTGAAATCAATATATATGTTTGATGAAATGTCTACGATTCTTGGATCCTTGGAGAGAGATAGTTCTTTTTTGGTATACTCCACTTGAATTTTTGGGGAATGTTGCATTACGACAAGGTTGGATCGAACCCAAATCCAACCGGGCCCTCGGTGCAAAAATGCTTATAACTCACAAACCTGGCATCCGATTGATGCGTCGTCTATTATTTTGGAACTCTTACAACATGGTGGTCCTTTGGGTTACTCCGTTGTGGAGCTTAGTGGAAGTCAATGTATGAATGATATCTCAAGAAGCAGATTGTATGGAATCGAGCACGCTACATGGGGGGAATCCTATGGCAGATTGTCTTTGAAGTAGTGACACTGTGTGGATCAACATCACAGAGACCCTTTGTGGATCAACATCGTAGCTACCCGATTAGGACCAGTTTTAGAGTGGCACATCAAGGATAATCTCATAGAGACTCTGAGTGGATCAGAACCTAGTGACCCTATGTGGATCATCATTACATCGACCCTATGTGGATCAAGATTCCAGCAAATAGGTGTGGATCATCATTCTAGCGACCCTGTGTATGTCAGAAGTAGCGTGACCCGAAGATGACAAGCCTTATAGAGGCCCGTCATGGAACAGTGAATTACATCCAATAGTGTATTGATAATAGAACAACTTCTTTTCAAATCAGTTGTGGAACTTCTAAATTGAATAAGATGACATAGCTTAAGACTAATCATCTATATTCCTGATCTCTGAGTTGTATACTTGGTGTGAACTGACTATTGCTTCATGCTTTGTGATTGAGGTCTTTCTTTGTCGTTTTTCCTTTGTGGAACTCTGGGAGACCATCGAGGGTCTCAAGGTTCATACTGAGTATTTTTATACTCACCCCTGCATAGAATTCGCCCACACCATGTTGTGTCTTATGAAGATGACGAACAAATTAGACCAACGTTTGGGAGCAAGGACTGAATAGTGCTCGAAGATAGACCTTTAGACGTGATGTGTCGTAGTGATGATCGACCGTTATTTGTACCTACCCTTCAGGTAGGATCCTTGGAGGATTATTTTGGGAGTTATTTTTGTTGTTGTTGTTGTTATTTTTAGTTGGTCTTGTATTCCAACCCCTTTTACTTTAATCACACATCTTTTTACTACTTTAGTTTTACTATGTTGGTTGTGCCTGTTGTATTCTTGGACTATGTGTTTGCATGTTTAAAGGCAATGCCATCCTGTTTTCAAGGATATTCCTTTCAGTGCTAGTCGCCAACCCCTTTCCTATGGGTGGAGGAATAGGGGTAGTCACGACACGAGCCCCGGGGGATGGGTCATGACATATATAACATTAATATTAGGTGAAAATACTTATAAGAGGATGATAATATTTATCATGAAGTTCATACATGGTTATCTCTAATATGGGAGATTATGAGATCTGACCCACTAGTAGTAATTATTCATGTTTTTGTGTAATCAGATATTTATATCTATAAGGGTGTGTAACGGTCCTTAGAAATTAATCTTATTATTAATGCATTTCACAAATCTTGTTCTGAGATGTATTTTATTAATCTTAGTGATACAATTCATGTATAAGTTTGATATTTTAGGTGCTTCATGAGTAACATGTTATTAATGAATAGGTTGAGAAGTATTTTTCCTTTCCATATTTATAGATTCTATTATCTCACCCCATTTATTGAAATAGAACTATCAAATTAAATTCCATGGACAGGGTGCAATGACATGTTTATTTTATATAGTTGATGAATGTAAATCAAGAATATAGGTTGATGACATATATCTGAAAAATTATTGATGAGATATTATGGAAAAGATATTATATTATACAGTGAGCATTTGAATATGTTTGTTGATGTGGCGATATTAATTTTTTCTATTGGGTGGATTAAATTTTTGATAGGTAGTAATCTTGGAATTTAGGCACACCCACCTAATTCCATTGAGAAATAATCTAAGAGGGTTACACACCAACTATTTCAAATGATCATGATTAAATTAAATATTAATTTAATTAATGGAATAAATGTGATTCTCTAGATGGAGGAATAATTTTTTTCATGTTTTATTCATCACATTAATTAAATAAATATTAATTCACTAGAGTGTTAATAATATATATTTATTCATTTTATTGAATATTTAACAAATAAATAATTATTTATTTTTGAAATAAAATATTAATTTATGAATAGAATGATTATTCATGTATTCAATAATGTCAAGGGGGATGAATGGTCCAAGATCACGTCTATTGATAATTATTTATTTTTTAACTGGTTAAATTATATTTATTATTTCACAAGTTTGCACCCACCATTATTATAATAATAATATTTTATTATTATATTGAATGTGGTTTGTCAATGATTGCTATATTATTTAAGGGATGATAGGTAATTAAATAATAAGTTAACCTAAAGTTGAGTTATTTAAATACATGATTTTGTATATTATGTAGGGTTAATAAAAAATTTAATAGAGAATCATTGTGCATAAGAGGCTTCTCCTTCTCTCTCAAGTTTATCCTCCCACTTCTCAAGGATGAGAGTAATTGATTCAATTCCAAAGGATATTAGAATGACCAAAATAAGAAATGAAAAAGAATTTGAATCACTATGCTATCATCTAGAAAGTAGTCAATGTCTCTCAGAGATCAATAAGGAAATTGTGGATTCATGCTAGAGGGATTCTACACTTGGATACTCTTAATGAAATGAAAATAAAATGTGAATTGTTTTAAAAAATCAACATCATCTTCAATGAAAGTATCTAAGACTAGGTATTCATTTCAACCAATATTAAATAAATTAATTATTAATTTTATGTAAAAATATCCTCTAGGGGTTTTGGGGAACTCTGATTCAAATTAATTTTTGATTTATCACCCACCAATATCACTTCCACTACATTTGAAACCATAAAAACTACCCTTGACTTTTTATTGAAAACATTATAAGCATTTGAAGTAGTATAGTAACAAAGAATTATTCATTCACAATCCTTTGGGTAAAATTTACCAATATTATTCTTAGTATTATATATATTCATGTTGCATCTAAAACATTCATGTATCTAACATTTGTATTTCCTCCAGTCCATAACTATTAGGGTGTTTTTTTAAAATAGGTCTCATTAGTTTATATTTATGACATAGAATACTATTTTAAGATATTTATCCCATGGTTCATATGGAATCTATATTAACATAACATACTTATAGAAATTGATTTCAAACCACCATTTCTCCTTTAAAAAACCCCAATCTGTTATGTTATTCTAGGAGAAGAAAATTTATATTTAAAACCATGATTTGAACTCAATGAGTAAAAATAATTACATTCAAACCCCCCACCATGATCACCAATGAAAGAAATGATTTTTTAATATTTTATATTCTAAACCAATTTATTGAAATTCATATATAAAACATAAGGTTCAATTTTAATCCTAAATAATCAAACCTAATAAAATCTACAAAAGTCATTAACTAAAATAAGAAAAGGAATTTTCTCTAAGGATTCCAGTTCTAGATGATCCAAATAAATCTATATCGATATTCTCTAAAGATCTATAAGTATAAAAATAATTGATTTATTTGATAAAATGTATATGTTCATTCTTATTTATCATGAAAGACCCAAATTCATCACACAAAAATTTTGGTAAGTCAAATAAAAAAATTAATTTATTCTTAAAAAACTTCTTTAATGAATAAATATTATAATATATATGTTTTATATTCTAAATATAATTTTACTCAATTTCATTATTTAAAAAAAAATATCTTTTTCTAAAAAGGGTGATGTTCTAGGGAACTTACTTTTTTAATTCATAGTGATTTTTTGTTTAATTAAACTATATTTTGAAGTAGAACATGCATTATTAGTAAAATAATTTGAATGACCTACAACATAGAGATGAGAAATGGTAAATTTTTTATTCTTTAACCATTTAATAGAGAATATTTTATTGATAATAAAAAATTTTAGGTATTCAACTAATCCATATCCATTAATTATCCATTTATGATTATCTATAAATGTGACATGGTGACTCTCAATCATTGATAAAGGGAAAAATTGATAAATATTAAATCAAATTTATTTGTAATCAACTTTCTACATACAATTTATAATAACTATATTTGTGGATATTTACATACAAAAATTTGAAACATGTAATTTTTTTGGGAATCATATATTTTTGGGTCCAATTGTTTTAGAAATTAATGACATTGGTGATCAAATCTACTTTCTTTGAGATAAAATTATATCCTTAACATTAGATAAATATTTTTAAATATAGATATGGTTAAAAATATTTTAGGATATTATAAATAATAATCATAAGAACAATGTCAAGAAATTACATAGCAAAGAAGCAATTGTATGTATATTTTTATAAATTGAACTAAAAGAAATAAATTCATATAAAGCATTAATTTTTATCCATTGTATCATATTCAATTTTTTTACTTTTAGAATGATTTTTATTACCATTAATTTTCTCTATATATGTATCACATATATAAACTTACTAACATCTAATTTTAAAGGAGGAAATTTATTTAAAAATCCATTATTTCTTCTATCAAACATACTACAACAGAATTAGGCTTTATAAAATTTTGACTTTAATTCAAAAATATGATAAGAAGAATCATTCTTTTAATCCAAATTTCAAGGTAAATGTTTTGTGAAACCTTTATTACCTTTATTTAAAGATTTTAAAGCATATTAAATTATAGATAAATATTCATTTTTTTAACCATATAAAAAAACATCAAATTATTGTATATAAGAGAAAATATATTTTACATCTTTTGTTTGCACCATAAAACACATATTATTTTATTGATTTGATTTCCGAACATCAGATTGACAATGTGATTCATCACTAGAATACAAATAATTATTCTATGAATTATTTATAGAACAATTTCCATTATGTTTTTATAATAAAAAATTCTCTGAAATTACATTCCAAATTTATTTTTATTCTTAATTTGAGGTCTATCTGTCTTGACATCGACAAGATTACTACATTCTTAGAATCCAACCTCATTTACGATTCCATGGTTATTTTTTAACCTGATTAATTACCATATAAATCTCTTTCTTATATTATGTAACTTATTAATTAATTAAAAAAATATATGGAAGTTCAGTACCAATATTTTATTTTTCTGGATTCTCTTTCATCAGATGAGCAAGAAAGTATTTCATTTGATTTCTTCTCACCCTTATAAGAAAAAACATTAGGAGCGAAAATATAAATTATAATAAATTTATGATCATTATATTAAACTTTAATTTCAATATCAAACACCATAAGAGTATGAATCACATTTTTTATTTTAAAATATTTAACTGGTGTAGATTTTCTTTATTGTAGCAGAAAATAACAAAATTTAGATGGTAAAAAATTGAAAACATTCAATGCTTGGTCTAATTTTTGAATATAATTAACTAAAAAAATATAATTTTAAATTTTAGTGATAGTTATATTAAATGTTTATGCATTCTATATCAAAAATCATAAAAGCATCAAACTTTGACTTTGTAGTATTTTACAAATATTTTCTCACATTATCATAACCCTTATAAGAAAAAAAAAATTCTCATATAATTTTACCAATGGTATATTAAGAAAACCAATTAAACTCATCAGGTCTTAACCCATAATATCAGTTTGGTTATTTCTATATATGTTATACTCATTTTAATGATCAACACACTAAAGACCAGGTTCACTAGTAGAATTTTCTTTAATGTATCACTACTTTCATAAATAATTTAAAAAATAAATTCAAAAAATAAAAAATCATTCTTTTCTTTTAGTAAATATAATTATCACTATTAAAATAAGGACCTCTAACCATCGATATACCATTACATAGAATATTAACTACAGTAATAAGAGTAAGTATTTAAGTATTAATTTAATTTAGAGATGGCTCATAATATTTTCTCTGATACCATGTTTTGTCCTAACTCTATTGATACAATTACTCTGGAGGGGTGGGGTGAATTGAGTTCTTCAAGTCCATCTTTTAAAAATTTAACATCACCTTCGATTAATTTTCTATAAATGTCTAACTTTTCAAATTAAATTACTAAGTTGTAATAAAAAATATTAAATACATTGAATTACATGTTTTTATAGTGGTTTGGGGGTTTCAATAAACATTACCTACTCTACTCCACCTAATCCCAATACAGTTATGGTGATTTTATTCATAACATTTTAATATGGATCTAATAACTATGTGAAAGTGACTGAAACTTGATATTTAAAAGTTAACAGATCCTCCAATGATCATATGCCTCTCTAAGAACTATACATTCTCTCAATCTCAAACTTTAAAAAATAATTATTTTCATAGAAGAATATTAAGAGAATATAGAATATTTCTTATAGTTAATGTAACACCCTGAGATTTTCTGAATTATTCTTTTTGAATTAATTTAATCCTTTTGATATTTTTCATTTCACGCAACACTAAAAATAGTTTCTATTATATTAAATTAATCTATTTGTCTTGCATTAAATGGAAAGAAAGTTAATAATGATTTACAGGCAATAAATTTTTTATCATTATCTACATAGAACACCACGGTCATCTTGTGTTACACAGAATAATGAGTCTCCCCAGTGGATTGTATAACATGCAAGAAAGAGGTTTACTAAAGAATAATATTTCATTAAAATAGGATTATTTAAAATAACAAGATATAACCTTTAAATTTAATTATATTTTGTTATTATTATTAACTAAATTATAAAAATATATGGTTATAAAAAATAATATGAATTCATAGGTCACCAATTAATTAGAAATAAAATATAAGAACCAACTGAATATAAATGATATATTTTTGTTTTTATTCTCCCAATGGTGTTTTGTCTTAATAAATTTAATTAATTATAATTATTGAGTGATATAAATACAATATATATATAGTAATATATTTTATTTATATTCATTAAGAACAAACTCAATTTTATGCTTAAAAACCTTTATTTTTATAAAGGATGTTTTTCCATCTATTAATGGTGAACCCATTTCAAATACAATTTGTGGGACATATTTGGATTTTATTTTTAAAAATATACTTTATATTTGAAATAAAAAACATAAAAATTAGGTCAGGATAAATATTTTTTATTATTAGGTAAGGTTGTATTTTTTAATGAATATTTATAAATACTGAATTTTAATTCAAAAATGATTTTTCATATAATTAATTTATAATTGTAAATTATATTTTAAATTTTTTTAAAATACTAATTATATAATATTATTCTTGATTATTCCAATTTGGGTCATTGGGAAGAGTTTCACTTTGAAATTGGGTATAAAAAATGAGAAAATCATTGTGCATTTTTACATAAAATATAGCATGGTCATCTCACTTGTGGAATTAAATTTAAATTAATTTCACTCAATATTGTGATTTTATTTTGGAAAAATGGATTACATATTGGAAATCATAATAATTTATATTTTCTAATAATTTAAAATTCTTTTTTACCAACAATGTCAGTAATTATAATTAATTACAAGAATTAAGGAAAATATATCTTAATAAAAGACTAAAACATAATCATAAGGGACCAAATTAACAAGACACTTGAACAAGATCCATTTTATGGGCATATTTGGACCCTATAATAAATTATGTATAATTGTTTCTATTATTGGATCCACTTTCCATGGTAGAAACATGGGTGGATTTACCTTTCCCAAAATTTACAAGAGTGTCACTCCTCCTCCACTATAAAAGTACTACTTTCCTCCCACATCCTTACAACTCCCAAAACACTATTATTTGACTAAGATATACCAAAATATCTCCTCTTTGGTTCAAACCAAAATGAGTTACCTGAATAAGAGGTAACATCTTCCCTTAAACTCTTTGGTTTTATTTCCATTATCCACTCCCTCGACTATTATTATTTCATTAATGTATAAAATATATATATAATAAATATAATAGTATGTTTTTATTCTATGTTTTATACCTAAAATTACATACACTTTCATTAAATGGGTATCAAACATAATGTTTTTGGGTACGTCGAACTACCACATCACGAAACGATGATTGTGTATTTTTCCTTTACCTCCTATGATGGTAGTAATTATCATGGAAAAAATATTTATATAGATGATATATTTGATAATTATTATGTATTTAAGATTCTATAATTTCTATTTATATCACACATTTATGCATTTTTTATTGTGTAAATACAAAAATGTCGTTTGAGGAAGTGTGCACTACCACCCCCTCAAAGCGATGTGATTTGTTCACAATCTACATGGAATGTATTAAGGATTTGTTTAGTGAAATTATATGATATATATGAAATAATAATTCCAATATAATGATATTATATACATATATACATATATTTCATTTTCTTTCCTTCATTCAATATGATAATAAAACAGAAACAACATTCATGCATACATACGTCCTACCAGCTCCATGAACGGTGTATTCCATTTTCAAAATTCTAAATTATATATATTATTATAATAAAAAATAATATAAAATATATTTAAATCATGTTTTATATTATGGATGTCATGATATATGTATAAGGACAAAATATTCGACAAATTTTGAATGTTGAGAAAAACAAAACGAATATTACCCATAGTGAACCCTTAAAAAAGAAATGTTAATACGTGGTTAATATAAAGTCATAATCAAGAAATATATGGTATTAGATATAATAATATTTTTATTTTATATATTTATAATAATATTATATTTATTATAAATGATTTTTAACATGTATAACAAGATTCAAGGCATGTGGTTTGGGGATTTCATCTTAATTGTTATTTCTATGAGATACAAGCCTTAATAACAACTCATTTCATTATTATGGTGTGTATAAATCTTATGTATTTATTATATAAATATTATTCTTAAATTTATGGGTATTAACATATCTATTCTATGATCTTTCTTTCATGGGTTTTATGTTTCAACAGTTACCAAATCAGCAAGATAGTTTTGTTTACATTTTTCCCTTGAGAAACATATTTTTAAATAAACATGAATTATTTTTAAAAGGTGAATTTGACTTGATATATCATTAAAATAATTCCTTTAATGATATTTTATGCTTTATGTACTTTAATTTTTTTACATGAGGAATATGATTCAAAGTTACCAGGTGATAAAATGTGTACTGAAATAATGTCATCATTTAGCAATATTGTTTATAATTATGTATCCATTTATGAAATCATACGATTCATCTCTCAATAAGTCTATGGTATTTTCTATCCCTATGGATATTCAAATTATATTTATGTAATGGTACCATTTTTCCACTCTATAGTACTTAAGATAATTATGAAAATGTTTTTATAAAAATTTAGTTATATCATTCCTTTTGATTGATAATATTTCTTATTTTAAAACCGTGATTTTCAAAAATGATATAATTTTTTTTAATTTTATAATATGAAGTTAAATGAAATTTTAAAATAAAATTAACTATTACAAAATGGTTTTAGAATGAAACTTTTTATTGTTTTTTGATCAAGACACTTTTTTGGACATCTAATGTAAAAGAGAAATGTTTGACATGTGCGTACATACATTATGTCATTACCATAATTTCCCTGAATATTATATTATAAGTTTACATGTTTTTTTCTCGGAAAAATTTGTTTCTTAAGGATTACCACATTCATTGTTTTTAATGTAGTTTTTAATGAAAATTTTAACAATTTTTTTTGTGGTTATCGATGCCTCCTTTATTATATTTCCATGCTACGTTTTAAAGAAAAAACTTTTAAAAAAGGAATGTTATTAAAAAATTAATTTAATTGTTTTAAATAATTATTTATTAGTTCTAAATTTATTTTCCAAGAAATGGTTTTCAAAACGTTTTCAAGACTCCTTTATATGTTTTCAAGGAAAATTTATTTCCTAACATATTCAAGATCTCTTTATGTGTTTTCAAATAAAAATGTGTGGAGAATGTTTTCCAATATTTATTTATAAGTTTTAATGTTTATTTAAAAAAAATTCAAAATTATTTATGTGTTAAATATCCTTCTTTAAAGAAGATAGGATATTTCACTTAATAATTTTTTTAAAAGATATTTCAAAATAATTTTCTATCTCATATGACATCCATTGATGTTACTCATTCCATTATGAGAAAAAATTCAAAGGTTCCATTCATATTATATCTCTAAATGGTTTATGTTTTTATTGAATTATGTATATTTATCTTTTTTCTCTTTTATGGGTTATATGTTTACGAAACCTATTTCTATTTCATGGGTTATATGCTTTTGAAACCAACATATTTTCATGGGTTATGTTTTGATGAAATGGTTATGAAACCATTCAATTTTCCATAGGTTATGATGTGATTAAATTTAAATGATAACCATTTCATTTTATGGGTTATAATTAGATGTTTATAAAACCCATCTATTTTTATTTATCATGTTATAGTGAATCATTTGTGTTACATGTACGTATGATTTTATTTTATGATGTGTGGGACCTATATCTCCCTTAAATGTATTCGGTAATAATAAATACTATATGATCTCAAATGGTACATGGTTTGTGGACTAAGATATAAAAAAGGTACATGGGTTGTATCCCAATCCCGAAAAGAAGAAAGTACATGGGTTGTTGCCCAAGACCGAAAACAAGAGGGTACATGGATTATAGATGAATGCTAAAAATAAGTATTTTCGGGGGTTGTTTCCCAAGATATAAAGTAAGAGGGTACACAAGATGTAACCCTATCTCAAAAATAAGAGGGTTCACAGGTTGTTATCCAAAGATTGATATTGGTACTTGAGTCATATCCCAATCCTAACTTGTTATGATGGTCTTGGATTGTATCCTTGATATAGTATATTATATGTTTATTTTCATTCATAAATTCCTTTTCTCATTCATATTTTATGTTTTCATAGAGTATGTTATTAATTTCCCTATGACTAATGTCTTATGAACTACTAAATTTTATTCAATGATATATATTTTTTATCTTTTATATGTAGGGAATGATCTTATATTTTGGGGATCATGTTCTCATAACCTTATTCTCATGATTATGATTACATATCTCCCTTGATTACCATTACTGAGCATCTGATATCTCCACTTTTTATGTTTACATTCCTCGAGGTTATGATGATATGTATTATGATTGATGTGTATAATAAGGGTTCTATTCATGAAGAACCTAGTGGGGGATAATTTATCTCACTTAAATACTAGTGTTTATGTTTACATGTTTCCAATCACACTAAACTAATATTGTTTTTAGGAATCTATTTGTGTAACATTTTTATTATTTTGTAAAAATGATTTAATTTTTTTATATGTTATGATTGGGTTGTAATAGTTGGTATTAGATAAAAGGGCCAATAATTATTTGTAAATAAGGATGTGAAAAATTTAGTGAGATCCCAAGTTATATTTCTAAGGATTTGTCTATGTATGTCTCATAGGAAATGTATAAGGATGAGTTAATGTTTAGGAAATGTATTGGAATTTTGTTAAAGGACATAGTTAGTTGTTTCCTAGAAATACATACCTATATATATACTATAAGTGGATGTGGCTCTGGAACATATGTATTTAGGGCTAAAAACTCCAATAATGTGTGTTGAGCCTAACACAACATAGCTTGGAATACGACAATGGGCCTTGTTTCACACATGGTTCGACACTCCCATGGGATATGCATTGGGAATTCAAAGCTCTATATGAAAAATCAATAAGGATTTAAATAGAAGATGACTATGAATAAACTACGATAAACCAAATCTGTCATATATTACATAAGTATGTGTCATGATTTATACATTCTATATGTAATTATTTTTCTGGATTATGTGGTTTTCTTCTATGTTATGTGTTTCCCACACTGTGATTTATGGTATTATTCAATAAAGTGTACTATAAATAACATGGTTTCCATTGAATTTTTTAGATGTAGAATGTATTGAAATTATGAAAATATATTTACCAAGTGGAAATATCATAAAGTGAATTAAGAAGGTGTTATTATAATTGGTTATACATCTGAAGATAGAGAGACCAAAAATGACATGTAAAAGGTATGTGATGTTCTTATATTATTTTTTACAATAATCATGAGAATCATGAATAGATTAAGGTTTATTAACCATAAACCATGATTTATATTTCATATTCTAAAAAAGGTGTGATATGTAATAAGTTGATGAATCCTGAGTAATGGTTTAAGAATAAATTTATATGAATAAAGTATATATATGTATGAATAAAAAGATTATTTTATATAAATAATGAAATATATACTTATTTTTCCATTAAGTTTTCATTAATGATTTAAAAGGACATTTTGAATGGTGGTGAATACATAAAACATTGATCTTTTGATTAGGGGTGTAGGTTTCAGGCGCCGCGGAAGCGCATTGGTGGGTTTACCCAACATTAATTTTAGCGTTAAACAATGCTCAATCCGTGATCCGTCACGATAATAGAACACCAGATCTTCATAATAGAACGAAGAATTAAAATAAAGAGAAGGTTCCTAGAACCATTGAGAGGATCATCATAAGTTAGTTATAATTAATTTAATTAATTGACAAGAATTTCCTTGATGGAATTCTTTTTTTTGTGTCTCTGGTCACGATCTGATGTGATCCATCATTGGATCATAGAATCCAAGTGCATGATTCCTCTAGCAGTGATCCACATGTGCTCCAGGTATCTTTGGATGTTGCCGAAGGGATATCTGGGTGCTATCGTAGAAGAACATTCGCTTTCGATGTCCGCCTTTGATCGCCTTGATTCGGTGGTGGTGGATCTCCCTCATTCATGAGAGGATTCTTGGAGGATGGATTTCTTTCATCCTTGAGATAATTTTCAAAAACATTTGTGCACAACGATTTTCTCTGGAAAAGTGTTGGGGTTGTGAGGATATTTATAATCGGGTTTGTGGTTATAGAGTTATGACAATAAATAAACGAGTTACACGTTTTATTTATTTCATTAACTCTTATTAAAAACCTCCATGCCGAATGAATAATTTCATGACATGCTCCCATGCAGATTATAATAAATATCCTTAATAAAATGATATTATTTCCTCAAAATATAAACTAAAAAAACAACACTGCTTATAATCATTAATACCCAACGTGTACTTGTTTTCCATGAAAACTACATGGCGTGTACATTAAATGTAAACAGCGTGTTTATCTTGTTTTCATTTTTCATTATTTCATCCAACATATTTATTAGACCTTGAGTAATAGGTATTTATTTCTCAAATAAATGTAATTGTATTACTCGCAAATAAATATATATTATTTCGCCCACAATATATTCTCTCGAATAACTAGTATCAAAATAAATGCGACCAGGCATCCTTAAATAATTATTAAACCACAGTTGGGAATAATCTTTATTTAACTTGTCAAATTAATATTTAACAGAGATACATGGACACACTTAGTGTGTGGCCCTCTAGGACTCTTTTTTAGTGGAATTAGGTTGAGCATGCCTAAAGTCCAAGGTTAGCATCTTATAATATGCCAATGCACTAATAGAGAATGAAGTTAACGTCGCAATGACGTGTTACCTCATACGAACGATTACCATGTAATATAATCCCTTTCTCATGATATCTCGAATCAAGTGGGTTGTATTCTAGTGCCATCAACCCATGGGCTCGATTATTCTTTCATTGAATTTTCAGAATTGAACTCACCCAATCCTTACCATGTCCATGGATTTATTTAGGCTATATCAATTCCATCAAAGGGCTTGATATATCTACTTCTGTTATGGAAGAGAAGGGACAAATCCTTTCTCGCATTATCTTTTAAAGCAGTATTACTCATGATACACCCAATGTATCCTACCTCGCAACGAACTGTGTGTCATCATTGTTTTCATCAATACATCTAAGTGCATGAGTTGTAATACCCATTAATAATAATCTTAAAGTCCAAGCACCAATACACACGTCCGCAGATAGGAACATCCAATGACACTATGAAATGAGGATTTCCTAATGGCTGGTCTTGTTTTCATAATATCCTCCTAGATATTACCAAGGGTGCACACCATGATAAGGTGCCTCAATGTTTTTTGAGTCCTCACCCCAAATGGCCTGTATTATTTGTGTCCCTCAAATAATATCATCCGGACATAGAACATATATTCAAGAACAATGTTATGGAACTTTCAGGTTCTCATCATAGCAGAGATTTGCTATGATAATTTAATTCAACAACTATCCTTGGGACATTATCACATTCATCGTCACGAAGAAGAATAATCAAGATGTTATAAGGTGTTTATTTAATGAATAAATTACACAGTAGTTGGTTCTAGGCCCCCAACTACAACATAATACCACTTAGACTAGATCCAACTGCTAACAAATTTTAACCCACTAGCTCTCACATGATATTCATGATTCTGCTAAGATAGGATTTTAGTCATGGGGTTCTCCACGTTCTCTTATGTGGACACTGTACTCACTACAACATCACCCCTTTTATAGAAATCCATCAAGAGGTGATACTTCTAGAGTATGTGCTTTGTCTTTTGATGTGACCTTGGTTCTTTTAGAAGAGACATCATTGTAGTATTATCACAATACAACATGATATGATCTTTACTTCTAAGCACCACATCAAGCTCTTGGAAAATGTTCCGAATCCAGACAGCTTCTTTGGCTGAATCAGAAGCCGCTATATATTCGGACTGCGCTGTAGAATCGATGACAACTGGCTTCTTTGAATTCTTCCAGCTCACAGCTCCTCCATTGAGACATAAAAAATATCCAGATTGTGACTTCAGATCATTCTGATCTGTCTGGAAACTAGCATCATCATACCCTCTGATAACAAGTTCTTCGTCTCCTCCATAAACCAAGAACATATCCTTAATTCTTGTCAGATACTTAAGGATAGTCTTGACAACAGTCCAATGTTGTTCTCCTAGATTTTCTTGATATCTGCCTACCATGCTCAGTGCATAGGCAACATCAAGTCTAGTACATAACATGACATACATGATGGAACCTATAGATGAAGCGTATGAGATGTTACTCATTCCATCATTCTCTTGTTGTGTCTAAGGGAACATTTTCTTAGAAATATATAGGCCATGTGATACTAGAACTAATCCCCTCATGGATTGTTCCATACTAAATATATTTAATATCTGGTCAATGTAAGTACCCTGACTAAGTCCAAGCAGCCTCTTGGATCTATCACGAATGATCTTGATCCCTACAATGTGGGATGCTTCACCCAAGTCCTTCCTGGAGAAACACTTGTTCAACTAGTCCTTAAATGACTGTAAGACTGGTATATCATTTTCAATAAGCAATATGTTGTCAGCATATACTACTAAGAAAACGATTGCATTCCCATTAAACCGATTATAAATATATGGCTCACATTCGTTCTTAATGAAACCAAATTCCTTTATGGATTCATCAAATCAAATGTTCCATGACCTGGATTCTTGCTTTAATCCATAAATGGAGTTCTACAACTTGAAAAATTATTTGGCTTCACCTGGTGTCAAAAACCCTTCCAGTTGTGTCATATAGACATCTTCTTGACGGTTCCCGTTAAAGAATGTTTTTTTTGACATCCATTTTCCAAATCTCTTAGTCATGGTAAGCTATTATGGAAAGTATGATTCATATGTATTTAAACATGGAAACTGGAAAGAAGGTTTCATCATAGTCAATTCCTTGACACTCTCTGAATCCTTTAGCCACTAGCCTTTATTTATAGGTGTTAACTTGACCTTCCATGTCCAGTTTTCTCTTGAATACCCATTTTCATCCAACAAGATTTACATCAACCAGCTCATCGACCAGAACCGAGACTTGGTTCTGATACATGGAATCCATCTAAGAATTTATAGATTCTAGAAATCTTTAAGCTTTTGAGATTTATACTGCTTCCTTATAGGAGAAAGGTTCATCATTGTACAACAATAATTATTCACCATCCTCGATGTCTTGGAAAACCAAATCTCTCGGGTTCCCTTACCTCTCTTGAGATCCTACATAGTACATTTGTTTCTAAAACCTCTTCCATGGGGACCTGTGGAACTCGTTCTTGCACCAACTCTTGTGTATCTTGAGCATCAACTTCGTCAAAGTCAATCTTGCTCCCACTATTCCATTTGAGGATGTGATCCCTCTGAAGAAATATGGATTGTTTGGCGACAATAATTTTCTTATCTTGAGGGTTATATAGGTAATATCCTTTTATTTCCTGAGGATATCCTATAAAGATACACCTCATGACTCGGGATGGTAGTTGGTTTCCTGATAAGGCCTTAATAAATTCCTCACATCCCCATACATGTGTATGTGACAAAATGTTTTTTTATTCCATAACTCGAAGGGAATTCCATTTTCCACCTTAGTTGGTACTCGGTTTAATGTGTATGCTACAGTTTGTAATACATATCCCAAAAAGGATAATGGAAGATCTACATGACTCATCATCGACCTCACCATGCCCAACAATGTGTGGTTCCTCCTTTCACGAACACCATTCCACTGTGGTGTATATGGAGGAGTGAGCTGATATAGAATCCCTGACTCCTGTAGAAGATCTATGAACTCTTGGTTAAGATATTCTCCACCTCGATCCGATCAAAGTTTCTTTATCTTCTTACCTAGCCGATTCCCTACTTCATTCTTGAATTCATTGAATTTCACTAAGGCTTCTGACTTGTACCTCATTAAGTATACATAAACATATCTACTTAAATCATTAGTAAAAGTAATAAAGTAAGAATATCCACCTCTAGCTTCTACTAGAAATGGTCCACACACATCCATTTTTACAAATCCTAGAATCTATGTGGCCCTTTCACCTTGTCCACAGAAAGGCATATTGGCATTTTACCTTGTAAACACGCATGACATCTATCAAGTGGTTTTAGATCAATAGAGTCTAAATATCCATATTGGCAGAGCTTTGTCAAGCATTTCTCATTTACATGACCGATACGGTTATGCCACACCTGGGTGACGTGTGAGTCATGTGAGTTTGTTTTGTTATCTATTTCTAACACTTTTGTTTTGTAATTTAATACATACAAACCATTATTTAAATGCACCATACCATTACATACATTTTTATTATAAAAGATACAACCCTTATTTCAAAACTTGAAAATAAATCCACAGATATCCATATAAAATACAGAAATTATCTTCTTGGTAACAATAGGCACATAATTAATAGTTATGTAAAACCAAAATCATCCTAGTTGGAAATGAGAGGTGGTAATCGCCAATGGCCAATGCAGCTAGCCTCACGCAATTGGTTGCTCAAAGATCCACCTCTCCTCTGGTAATCTTTTTAAATCTACTTTATTCCTACATTTGAATATAGATGTGAGCCCCACAAGCTATATCTAATACCCAATGTGTAGAAATTGAAAGATTAAACTCGATAACAAACGGACCTTTAGTGTCCCCACGCATCTAGGTGCAGTTCCTGTTGCAGTGGCCTTACTTTCCACATGAAAAACATACTGCCTCTCATTCCTTGCCCTTCCTCAAGATCTTCCCCTTATTGGAAGGACGATGCTTAGGGGCTTCAGACCGTTTATAAGTATTTGGCCCCTTTTCCTTTCCCTTTATTTTCTTATTCACCATAAGTACTACGGGTTTTTCACGCCCCATGTCCTTCTCTACCCAGAAAATCATGGTCAGAAGTTCTGATAGACTGTTCTCATTATTTCTCATGTTTTAGTTGACAATAAATCTTGAGAAGGTCTCGGGAAGTTATGATAGGATGAGATTTGTACACAACTCATCTAGGAACTTAATCCCTAAGATGTCCAGGTGTTCAATGTAGCCAATGAGCTTGACTACATGAGGATTGGCTGGTGTAGACTCTCCAATCATATTTGTAAAAAAATAATTTGAGATATCATATCTCTCTTGTCTCGCCTTCTCTTGGTAGAGATCCTTAAGGTGAGACATCATGCTATAAACGTCCATGTTTTAATGTTGCTTCAAGAGCTCATTAGACATGGAAAATTTCATGAAACACTAGACATCTGTGGTATCATCCATATGTTTTTCATAGAGTGATATTTCCTTATCACTGTCCTCTTTCCTAGGCGTAACTGGAATAGGCTCTTCCAGCACATTCAATTTCCTCTCATGGCAAAGGATGATGTGTAAACGCCTCTTCCACTCTTGAAATTTGGTGTTGGTGAGAAGGTTTTCCTTCTCGAGTGTGGTTCATAATGATATGTTTGATGTCATTTTTGTTTACAAATTATGATAAGAAAAGGTTTAGTACTTTATAAAACTGAGACAAATAAATAAATTAATACATATTAGTCTCCGACTATTTTATCGAAATCCTATAGCCCTCACCATTGACTTCAAAATATTCTATTTCTTGAATATTCTGGTGGCAAGGATCCATATTGGCCTTCACATTACCCCAACTAGGGTTTCTCAAGAAACTTGAATGGTTTTAAGTAGTCATTTCAAATTCCAACTATATTAACTCATAGCTCCTTGATCTACTAAGTGTTCACCCCAATCCCGAAATCCTTTTATTTTGGATTTCAACAACCTTTTCCTCTTGGTCACACCAAGTCCTACAGTGGAAGTCAACCCCTGATGCAAACCAATCCAAGTCAACCCAAAACCTTGAATTAGAATTCCTTGATAATTGAATGTATCCCTAAAAGGGTTGGTCAAGCACTTTGAAGTACTGTTCGATTCTATCCAATATTATGAAAGGCAATACTGACTTAATATTTATTTGAGGGATTTTATCCTTATACATAAATTTCCATTTTATTATCAATGATTACATGATTTTTAATATTAATTAGGATATACTTATATGAATAACCATGTCTAAGATAATATTTACACATAAGTCGGTCTTATTTTAGATATATCTTGCATGCTTGTTTAATTCATTAATTGTGTGATCGTGACAACACACCCACAATAAATAAAACATGCACCTAATAGAAATAAAATAAATGGTATGATCATGAGATTGCTCTATTGGTTAGTTTATCTAGAGGTTTGATAAACTAACCCAAGACCAAGGGGAGAAACACCTTTACCCTTTAGGGTTTTTGTTTACAGCTTTCCCCCTATCCACCTTTGTATCTCCTTGGATTGGTTTCATCGTGGCTCCTAACTTGAGACACCTCCACTAGCTTGGGAGCTCCATCCATTACATATGTATTTATCTCACCAACAACTGAGGGGTAAAAGGGTATTTACATAAAAGAATCCTTGGGCGCGCAGGCCCTACATATTAATGAGGAGAAGGCTCGCAGGCCAACAAATTCAATTTAAATAAATTAACTAAAAGAAACCATTCACATACAAAGGTCTCTGTCTATCTCATGATCATACCATATATGCAACAAAATTTATGCGTAAATAAAACTAGCATTAAATTATTTAATCGTTCTTGCTTAAGATAAATCACTCTCGAATCAATTAATTATATTTAATTGATCAATAATTTTATCTTAACCCCTTCTCTGAATTTCCTTGAGATTGTCATCCATAATAATTTTAAACAAATAAATTCATTTAAGATTATATTAGTACGTAACTTGTTCCTTGGAGGCAACACAGTGAATTATCATTCCTTACGCAGATGTTAAATTAAACACATATATATAAAACACTTATCACGTATTGTGCCTCAGCTTTACATCTGCACTGTTATACACGTATCAAGGGTTTATATAATATAATAATAAATTTTAAAAAATCTGCGTAATTTGAATGAGTACACAGCGTGTAGTTCCCACTACACAGCATGTACTTTTGTTCACCGTCCATCCGAAGTACATGCCTGGGGACATGGCATGTAGATGTACTTCAGAAATTTTTTGGATTATACAACGTGTTCAATTGGACACACGCCATGTAGTATCCGTATTACACAGTTTCCAGCCAGGCAAGCCATGTACGGGGTACACAGTCCAAACCTATCCTGAAGGGAGTACACGATGTGTTCTATTGGACCACATGTAGTGTAATCCACAAACTGTGTGCCACCTATTTCTGGTCAATACACGGTGTCATAAATGACATAGATAGGATCCAATACACAGCCTGATTTGGTGGATCAGTCAATTCATTGATCCTAGACTACATGGTGTGTACTTCCGAATACATGTCGTGTATTTTGGTTTTGTATAAATTAAAGAATTTGGCACCTCCATATGAGTTCCTATATTTTATTTTATTCAAAATTAAAAGAAAAATTTCTTTCTGTAAGGTGAACAAGAAACGATAGGGGAGAAACAGACCTCAAGATTCAGATTTTAAAAAACGATTAACATGAATAGAAACAACTAAATTATTAAATGTGTAAATCACCAACAAAAAACTAAAAAATAATAATCAACGATATGACCCCTCTGATACCACTTGTTGGTTCTGGGCATAGAGAAAGTGCATTGGTGGGTTTTTCAAACTTTAATTTTAGTGTTAAACAACATTCAATCTGAGATCCATCACAATAATAAAACGCCAGATCTTATGAATAGAACAAAGAATGAAAAGAAATATAAGGGTCCCAGAACCATTGAAAGTATCATCATATGTTGGTTATAATTAATTTAATTAATTGACAAGAATTACCTTGATGGAATTCTTTCTTCGTTGATGTCTCCAATCACGATTTGATGTGATCCGTCGTTGCATCATAGAATCGAAGTGTAGGATTCCTCTAGCGGTGATCCACACGTGCTCCACATATCTATGAACGTTTCCGAAGGGATCTCTGGGTGATATCGTGAAAGAACCTTCGCTCGAGATGTCCTCCTTCGATCACCTTGATCTGGTGGTGGTGGATATCTCTCAGTCTTGAGATAGTTCTTGGAGGAAGGAGTTCTTTCGGCCTTGAGAGAATTCTACAAAATTGTTGTGCACAACTATTATCATCGGAAAATTGTTGGGGTTGTGAGGATATTTTTAATCGGGTTTGAGGATATAGAGTTATGATAATAAATAAACATGTTACACATTTTTTTTATTTCATTAACTCTTATTGAAAACCTCTGTTTCGAATGATCAATTCCTTGACATGCGCCCAGGCTGATTATAATAAATATCCTTTAATAAAATGATATTATTTCCTCAAAATATCAAATGGAAAATATATACAGTGTTTAATCATTAATACATGGTGTGTACTCATTTTCCATGAAAACTACATGGCGTGTACATTCAATGTGCACGGTGTGTTTATCTGGTTTTTATTTTTCATTATTTCCTCCACCACCTTAATTAGACCTTGAGTAATGGCTATTTATTCCTCAAATAAATGTAACTGCATTACTCGCTGATAAATATATATAATTTCGCCCACAATATATAATCTTGAATAACTAGTGTCGAAATAAATGTGACCAGACATCCTTAAATAATTATTAAACCACAGTCGGGATTAATCTTTATTTAACTTGTCAAGTTAATATTTAACTGGGATACATGGACACACTTAGTGTGTGACCCACTAGGCCTCTTTCATAGTGGCATTACGCGGAGCCTACCTAAAGTCCATGGTTTGCATCTTTCAACACACCAAGGCATCCATAGAGAACGAAGTTAACACCGCAATGATGTGTCACCTCATACAAATGCTTACCATGTTATCTAATCCATTTTTCATGATATCTTGAATCCAGTAGGTTTCATGCTAGTTCCATCAACCCATGTGCTCGATTATTATTTCTTTGACTTTCTAGAATTGAACTCAACCATTCCTTACCATGGACATGGATTTATTTAGGCTATATCAATTCCATCCAAGGGCCTGAGATATCTAATTCCATTATGGAACAGAAGGGACAAATCCTTTCTCACATTATCTATTATTACAGTATTACTCGTGATGAACCCAATGTATCCTACCTCACTGGAAACAGCGTGTCATCACAGTTTTCATCAATACATCTAAGTGTGCAAGTTGTAATACCCATTAATAATAATCATAAAGTACAAGGACCAATACACACGTCCGTAGATAGAAATATCCAATGACACTATGAAATGTGGATTTCCAAATGGTGGGTCTTGTTCTCATAATATCCTCCTGGATATTACCAAGGGCGCACACCATGAGAAGGTGCCTCAATGTTTTATAAGTCCTCACCAATAATGTCCTGTATTATTTGTCTCCCTCGAATAACATCAAACAGACATAGAACATATATCCAAGAACAATGTTATGGCACATTTGGGTTCTCATCATAGTAGAAATCTGCTATGAACCATTAATGAAATTGCTATCCTTGGAACATTATCACATGCATTGTAACGGAAAAGAGCAATCAAAAAGTGAAAATGTGTTTACTTAATGAATAATGTAAAAAGTATTTGGTTCTAGGCCACCAACTCCAACAAGGTGAAGGCAAAAATTAATTAATTCTTGATGTTGAGATAATTATGTTTGGATAAAGATATGTTGGATATGAATATGTAAATTAGAGGGTATATATTACCCTAAAATAGATTATTGAAAAAGTTTTCTATTTCATCAAGGATGAAGTTTACAACTTCTTATATTTAAATAAAGTAACCAATAATTAGTGGAATAAAAAATCATTCATGTTTTCTAAAAATATATAAGGTAATTCAGGATATTACCATGTTTCAAGGGAATATTTGGTGTGGGTATTCACATTTTTGGAATGTGATAAACAAATTGTACATTGGGATATATTAGGGATCAATGATAACAAGATTTTGTGAATTTATTTCTAATGTTTTGGATTTTTTATCATTCATTAACATTATAATATTTACCATTTATTAAAATTTTATGTTAAACTCCATAAAAAGTATTTATTTATTGATATTGTATTGAAAATTTTATTTGAAATATGTATATATTATATATTTTAGAAATTATATTAGTGAGGTTTCATAAAATGAAATCATACATTTCAGGTGAAAACCAGTCAAGTTCGGCAATGCAATGGGTCATCAACCCATAACAGAAGGATGGTGAGGGTTTCATGTCTACAACTAGCCTATGTGATGTCCTAGTTAATATATAATTATTTTTTATGAATAAATATTAATGTTGTACAAGTAGATTTACTTTTTATATTTAGAGATTACTATATTAACCTTATTTTTTTTAAATAATAGTTAGAGACAAATATTTATACTTTTCATTCTTTTTTGGGCCATAAGATGTGCTAAAAGTTTATTTTAGTACATTTGGAATGAAATTTAATTTCTATACTTCCATTTCATTAAATAATGAATGAAATAGTATTAGATAAAATCCTTACCAAAGAATGAAATTTTTTTATAGAAATAAATTGAGTAAGTATATTTATTTATATTCTTATTCAATAAAAGAATTACTCAACATTAGGGTAATGGTATAAAAATGTGATGTCATAATACTTTTTTTGAACTGATGGCCTATTAAATCATCACATATTTTTGTCTTTGAGGCCCTAAACATTTCATTGATCATTCAATTGTTTTTAATTGATGACCTCAACCACTACCTATAAATATTTACACGTTTCTTTCATGTCCAATATTCACTCCCAACCTCTGTTCTCTTATGTGTAATCCTAGTTATGCATTACATTGGGTAACCATTATGGTATCAACTTTCCATTTGTAAGGGAATTATTAGTATTCATTTTTATGATATTGGTTTATATGAATGAAACATTCTAGTATTAAATATTTATAACCTAGACATATTTCATGGGTAAAATTCATTTAAAGTGGGGTGAATGTAACACCTTGAGAATTTTTGAATAATTTTTTTCAAATTAATTTAATCTTTTTGATATTTTCTGTTTCCCACGACACTAAAAATAGTTTATTTTAAATTATCGAACTATGTTTTGATTGTGTTATACAAAATAACAAGTTAATCATGAAATAAAGGCAACATAAATCTCATATTTATCTACATTGAACACCAAGGTTTTCTTACATTAGATGTAATAATGACTTTCCTAGATGTCTTGTATAACATGCAATAATGAGTTTTACCGAACAATAATATATTATTAAAATACTATTATTTAATATAAAAAGATATAAACTATACAATAAATTAGTGGTTTTCAATATTATTCACTAACATATGAAAATAGATGGTTTAAAAGAAAAATATGATGAATTCATCGGTTACCAATTAATTGGAAATGAAAATATTAGAACCAATTAAATATAAAGGATTTATTTATGCTCCCAAAGGTTTTATGTATTAATAATTTAAATTAATTACAATTATTGATGGATATTAATTTATTATATTTGTTATATATTCAATAAAATATTTTTTATATTCATCCAATAGATTTTATAGACATATGATAATAATAAAACCAATTTTATGCTTCGAAACCTGTATTTTTATAATCGTAGTATAACCACATTTTAATGGACATACCATTTTAAATACAAATTTTATAAATTTTATAGATTTAATATTTCGATATAAACATCATATTTTAAAGAAAAACACTAACATTAGGTTATGGTGATTTTTTTATTTTTCTGTAAGGATTAATTAATTAATGAATAGTTAAAGATACTCAAACATAATTTAAAAAAACTTATTCATTTAATTTATTTATAAATATATATTGTATTTTAAATTGGATTAAAATTTTAATTATATAATATTAATATAAATTAATCCAATTTGTGTTATTTTAATCAATTTCACTTTGAAATTGGGTAAAAAACATAGCAAACTATTATATGTTTTTACTTTAAAACCCCACATTGTTGTCCCATCTATAGGATTAAATTTAAATTAATTTCAAGTAATTATATGCTTGGAATTTGGAAAAATCTATTCCATATTTGGAATCATCATAAATTATAATTTCTATTAATTTCAACATTTTTTTTACGTAAAATATTAGTGAAATCAATTAAAATTAATCACAGTGATTATGGAAAAATAATCATTATAAAAGACTAATCCTAAATCATAATCACCCAGATGACCTATAAACTTGTCCAAGAAACATTTTATTGACATATTTTGACCCTGTTTTCCCTGGGATCTAGTTTATTCTATCAATGGGGTCAACTATCCATTGTAAAAAAGTGGTGTAATTCCTATTCCCAAAATTAACAAGAGTAACACTCGTCTTCCACTATATAATAGAATCATCTCCTGCCACTTACTCACACCTATCAAACCACTTCTCCTTGACCAAGATATTTCAAAATAGATCCTAAAAATACCTCTACTAATTATATAATCCACTCCTTTCGTAGAAATAAATCCAAGGATTCCCTTTGGTCCAAACCAAAAGGAGTTACCCAAATAAGAGGTAACATATTTCCTTAAGCTCTATTGTTTTATTTCCATTATCCAGTCCCTAAAATATTATTTTTAAATGATTATATAACAACAACAGTATACTAAAAATACTATATTGTTTTTTTCTAAGGGTTCAAACTATAGTTACACACACTTCCATCTAATGGGTAAAAAACATACTATTTACATGTTTGACGAACTACCGCCTAAAAAAACGATGATTAAGAAAATAATTTTATAAAAATGTGGCTATATATTTCCTTTAGGTTGGAAATATATGTTATTTTAAAAACCATGATTTCTATAATTGATTTATAAAATGTTTCACTTTTTTATTATGATGTTAAAGGAAATTTTTGTCCATGTTTTATCTTTTACAAAATGGTTTTAATAAGAATCTTCTTATTATATTCCAATCATGAAACTTTTATGAACTTTTATGGTAAAAAGGAATGTATGGAATATATAGACATACTGGTCATAATGACCATAATTTCCTTGAATATTACATTATAATATTTCATGTTTGTTTTTATGAAAAAAGTTATTTTCTTAAAATTTCGGACATTCATTTGTTTAAAGTAGATTTCTCTGAAAAAGGTTTTAAAAACGGTTTTTGTGGTTTTCCAAGCCTCCATTAAACGTTTTCAAATCTATTTTTTTTAATTAAATAGCTTTTCAAAAATATTTTCTATTTAAAAATTTATTTTAAATGTTTTCAATCATTATTTTTATTTTTTAAATGTATTTTAAAATAAATGGTTTTCAAAATGTCTTCTAGCCTCTTTTATAAGTTTTCAAAGAAAATGGATTTCAAAACATTTTCAAGATATAATTATATCCTATCAAATAAAATGGTTTCAAAAAGGATTCCAAATATTTATTGAATAATTTTTCGATTTTATTTTCTAGAAAATAGGATTCAAAAGTTTTTTTGTTTTAATGGTCCTTTTTCAAACATTAAATGATATTTTCATTAGGAAATGTTTTTAAAAGATATTTCATAATTATTTTCCATTTTAGAAGACATAAATTGATGTTAATTATTCCCTTATAAGAAATGATTCAAAGGTACTATTCATATTATTTCTCTGAATGGATTATGTTTTGATGGATTTATATACATGAAATCAATTTATCTGTCATGTGTTATATTTTTATGAAGGTTATTTCTATTTCATGGGTTTTATTCTAATGAAAGTAACTTCTTTTCATAGGTTATGCAATGATTAAATGGTTATGAAGCCTATATATTTTGATAGGTTATGATGCGATAAAATGTTAATGTTATATATTTAATTTCATGGGTTATTATTTGATGTTTATAAAACCCATCTCTTTTCATGGATCACGATATTATGAATTCTTTGTAGAGAATGTATGTATGATTTTATTTTTTGATGGGTGGGACCTATATCTCCCTCCAATTATTGAAAAAATGATAATTGGTATATTAGCTCAAGGATACAAGGTTTTTAGCCTATTCCTAAAAACAGAAAGGTACAAGGGTTATAGCCCAACCCTCAAAGCAAGAATGTACATGGTTTCTAGATCAAGACTACAAATAAGAAGGTACATAGGTAATATCCCAAGCATGAAAACAATAAGGTGCATGGGTTTTTTTCACAAGCCTAAAATTAAAAGGTCACAATGGTTGTTGACCAATCTATAAAATAAAGGGGTACACATGTTATTATCCTAATGTCAAAGCTGTTACATGGGTCATATCCTAATCCTAACATGTTATGAAGGCCTTTATAGGTAGCCTTGAAATAATATTTTCTATGTTTATGTGTCTTCCACACTTCCATGTATCATTCCTATTTTATGACTTCATGGACTATGTTATTCATTTTCTCTATTATTAATGTTTTATGAACTGATAACTTTTATGCTATGATTCATTTTTCAGATCTTTGATATACATGGAATGATCTTCTATTTGGGATCTTATTCTCATATGATTATTATCAGGATTATGTTTATATATCTACTTTTTTTACCTTCTTTATAATATTATCTCACCCATTTTTATGTTTAAATTCCTCAAGGTTATAATGATATGTATTATGATTGATGTTTCTAAGAAGGGTTCTAGTCTATAAGAACATAGTGGGAGATAATGTAACTCGCTTAAGTACTAGTTATTATGTTTCCATATTTCCAAAGGAATTAAACTAATATAGTCTTTGGGAGTCTATTTGTGTAATGATTTATGTATTCCTAAAAAATTATTTAATGTATATTTTTGTTATTAATGGGCTGTTATATTTTCTTCACATAATTTTAATCAAAATACAACCAGAATAAATTGAATCTTCTACTAAGAAACATTTATATATATATAATGTGTTGATCCAAAAAAATTCACAAACATATCTTCAGCATCAAATTAAAACAAAACAAAAATTGAATTTTATAATACTTCTTATTTTTTTAGTCCCATAGAATATATATCATGAATTTTAGTATTTGTGAAATAAAAAGTTATAATCATAATAATATAAGAGAGTATTCTCATATGAATTTTCTATATCCTATGTGTATCATTATTTTCTTCATCTAAGATGAGATAATAATATAATATATTGAATTTCAATTGGATTAAAATAATACATGATCAAATCCTTAAAAATAGTAATTCACATATCCATTAGAGATGATTTTCCATTCTTGATCTAAAAGATCATAACGATATATGTAAAACCTTAATAAAATCATGCCATTGTCAAGAACTAATTTAATAGTTGAGTAGTATTTTTCTATAAAATAACACTGAAATGTATTTAAGAAAATCTATAAAATTTATTTTTGTATGAATATTATAATCCTAACATCATTTAACAAATACATTTCTCCATAAAGCATATATAAGAATAAATATTTAGTTATATTCAAATGAATAAGTCCCTAAGAGACATAAGAGTAAGTATCACCTTCAATGTAATACATAAGATATATCATTTTTAACTATCAATTCATAAGTGTAATTTTTAACTATTACTCAATATGTAAGATTAATCTTTCCATGTGTAACATCTTATATTGACACATAAGATCTTTTGATTTATAAAAATTATGAAATGCATAATTAATAGATGACTTCAACTTCATACATAAGAATAACTTACCCATATATAATAATAAATTTTTCTCATATAATAACCCAAAAAATTTAAAAATTTATATATAATAACAAATATCTGCATGTATAAGATATTTAAATTTAATTTTTTTCAGTGCATATAAATAAACATGAAATTTCATTAGATACATGAAAATAAGTACATTAATTTTTTTCAGAACATAATATTATATTTTAAATTTCACTACACATATAATATTAAATTCTCTATATAAAATATCTAATACATATAAATAATTCTAGAACTAAAATATTAATGCTTAGAAAACAATTAAAAAACATGTATAGACTTGTTATCACACATAGAGAAAGTTACTAGAAACACCAAAAAAGATATTTTCAAGCATAAAAAACTAGGTTTTTTATGGTATGATGGAACACTATAACATTTTAATTATTTCATGTATGTACGAAAAAATGTTACATTGATATTGAGATTTTTGTTTTGATGTTATATGAATATAATACATGATGATATGTAGCAAACAAGTTTATTCTTCCCATTATGTTATATGGTATTTTTTAGAAATTGGATAATAATCCTACCATATCTTCCAATATAACCTATTTTAGTGTATGATATGTGATTAGTTTTTATCCCCTTAAATGTAGCCATCAGTTTTCAGTACTGATTGAGAATAATAATAAAAGAAATGTCCTACTACCTCAAATCTCTGTTCGAGAAATTTCAATATCCTAAAATATAATTCATGCATATCAACACATAATATGGAATTAAATTAATATTTTCATATGGATATATTTTAATGTGAGATATGTTTTATATGATCTAGTGTGGGGGAGTCATAACATATAACTTTTTTTCCTCAGTTTAAAACCAATTTATGCATGGTGACATGTTGAATTGGAGTAGTCAAAGCATCCCATGATCACATAGTGCATACATGAGTTACAGTGAATTACGATTTATCCAACATCGATGTTTTAGTTGTGAATGGATGTTTTGGAAATATCTAATTGTTCATTTCCTAAACCTGAGTATCAATGAATAATGATAAACCTTGAAGGTGTTATCATCTCCTAGATAATTTTTTCCCATGTCCACACCTACAACTGATCCCATTGCTTAGGGTCACAAATATCTCTTTACTTATAGTCCTCATGCCTATATAATATTTCCCTTAATATGGTGTTCATATAATTAAGTTATCTTTTGAATTAAAGACCCATTTAATATTTCCAAAACAAATATTTTCAAAATAATTTTTTTTAAATTCAATTTTATAACCCAAAATATTAAGTAAGACTATAAAATGAAATTCTTATGCCACTTTGTATTAATGTATAGTAAATCACATTTTATTCAACATCAAATGTTTTCCATAGTTTTAAAATATAAACCTATGATATTTAGATCAAATATATAAAATGAAAATATGAAAAATTGAAATCACAGCAGATATCCTCTAATAAAATTTCTTATTACTTCTTATGTGATATCCTTTGAAAAATTAATATAACCCATTTTCCTCAGTTTTATAATTATTTGATGTATTATTGATTTCATATGACACAAATATATATGTTTTATCATTTTTTATGGGTGGTTCTATAATTATATATCCCTCTAATGCCTTGGGAAATGCTTTATATCTCATGAGATTATTATAGGACACATGTGGTTATCCCAATTCCACAATGTTCTCTGATAGTGATAGTCATTCTAGTACATTTTTTGTTGTACATCGGTAATGTTTTTTTCAAAAACATCCCTTGATTATAATAGGGAAATAAATTCACTAATTAACTAGACATATTATCGAAAAATTAAAATGAAAATGAAGAACACAAATATAAACATGTGTACATTAGGATTCATTTGATATATCTCAATGGAGTATGATTGTGGAAGATAAATATGAATCTTATATTCCCATGGGTTGAAGATGTATTTGTTTTCACATAGTCTTGGTGTCATTATCAACGCCCTTAAGAAAATGAGATGATTTGGGTGATGCATTGATTGTCGACTAATTAGATGAATGTTGAAGGTTCTTCCCATATGGTTTGGGTAAATTAAAATATTCAAGAATTCCATGGAGATATAGTGGAATTTTAAATATTGGAATGGAAAGTGGTTAGGGATGAAGGATTGGTGAGAATATCATTAATTCATAATATTGGATGAACTAATCCTCACTTAAGAAAATGAAATTATCGATGGATATATTCTAATTCTATCTACCATAGTTACACAAGATTTAAACAGTTTGATAAAGTGTAAAGCCACAAAATCTAGAATATGTTAGGTTATTTGTCTAGTGGAATGGGATTTTTATGACATATATAATTTGGAGAGGTCATCAATGTATGATGGTATGATTTACTACTGAATTTTATGTTTGATAAGACTTGGATAATGTTTCATTAAGGATTAAATTATAGTTGATACTTTTTGTGTAGGGGGTTCATGGAAAATACACAGGGTTGAGTATATATTCTACATGTTAATTTTAAATTCATCAGACGCTCTTTGGAAATATAATGATATTTTCAAAATTCACTTTTAAGACATTTGTGGTGATTGAAGAAGGCCTGGTTTTATTTAGAGAATTTTAAATTTAAAAATAAAGAGTATAAAATTCAAAAAAATCATTCAATAGAGGTGTTATTTCAACCAAATATATGGGTCATAAAACATCATTCAAATAAAAAAAATCAAAGTACCTTCATCATAGTTGTAAATATTATCAATGTATGTATGAATCATGATGAGCATAGGTTTATTTTGATTCAGCATTAGTTTCATCTTCCTCAATGTAGGTTTCATCCTAGATAGTGTAAATGTGATGGATTTAGTATAAGTGTGATGTTTCTTAGTGTAAATTTCATTATCACACAAAGTACAGGTCATTCAACACTTTTTGAAAATTGAGAACACTACAAAATGAAAATCCTAGAATTATATATCTTAATATCTGAATATAAAATCACTCTAGGATGATGATTAAGCTATAAATTCATTAATTAGACATGATAGACACCTAAACTATTTCATTTTCAATCCTAATATTCAAGAGAATAGATGTTCAATGTTTTTAGAACGAGGGTCTATGTAAAGGAAATTCATGATCATTTAAATGCTTCTTAATTTGAGAAAATCCAAAATTATTTAAGAATAAAATTCATATGATTATTATGTTTACCTCTATTAATCTAAAAATCATGATGATCTGAATCTATAATTCAGACGTTTTCTAAAAAATATTGGATGATATGGATGTGATAAATAATCACTTCTCAAAAGAACTAGGATTTTCAAAAGTGAAAATTAAAAAATCATCATTGATGATGAAATAATGATAATTATGATTATGATGATGCTAGTATTAAAATATTTAAATATAAAATATCTGATTTATGATTGAGATAAATACAAGGAGTGTAGACGAGTTATTATCTACTAATAATAGATTCAATAATTAAATTTCTGTTAGTTCAACTAAAACTCTCAAGATGTAAGAGTAATGTATTTATGTCTTGTATCATGGATATGTTCTTTATGTTACAATCTCGTGGAATAATTTGATTGTTGTTCAAAAAATAATTTCTACATTCCATAATATTAAGAATATTCATTCAATGTTAAATAGTGAGAAATTTTTGATTTGTATCTTGAGAAGAAGTTTAAAAGGACTAAGGGGATATTGAGGTAGTTAGAAGGACCAATAAAAGTTTTTTTTGGTTAAATGATAAAAGAAAAAAATTAAATGTTACTACTAGAATATCCTTCGAGACAGTCATTGAGAGCCAATGAGAAAATTGTGATAATGGTATCATCTATTTATATAAAAATTAAAAAATGATAAATATTGGTGAATAGATCTATTGATGATCTATGTAGATAGGCTATAAGTGGAGACTGAGTTGAAATTAGTGTTCATGAAGAACTATTTCCATTATAATTCTATGTTATCATAAGATTTTGATCAATATTTGATTATTTAGAAGCATCCCACATAGAATTGGTGATATAATTTCCAGAAGGTTTTGATGAAAATTACTAACATATATAGAGGGACTCTATAGAACCTATGTGCCTCTTGGTATATGAGGACAACATGGTGTGAATATATGACTACATTGAGAAGCTATGTGATGAACTCCTATCAGAATAATATAATTTTTTATAGTATGATAATCAATATAGGAGTGGGAAACAGAAACCACTATAGTCAACATGTGATTATCTTAGCGCATACTAGATTGGGGTGAATGACCAATCTTGGTACAAGAGTATTTATTTTTATAAGATCTTGTAAATACCACATTATATTCTATCTACATAACATGAATTCATGTGAATGATTATTTGTTAGTTAAAAAAATATATCTATATTCACTAACTGAAAAAGTGTAAAATTACAATGTGGGTAGATGAATCCATGAGAATTTAAAATTTGATAAAAAAAATTGATTCATTTGCTTCACCTTACCCTCTTAGGTGTCCCCTCTAGTAATATTGGTAATTTAAATTGGTATTAGTGTTAGTTTATCCTACCATTGGATCTATTTATATGAAACACAAAATTTTATTGGATTATATTAAGTGAAGATTTGAGATATTTGATGTAGAGGTCAAGATTAAGCAACTTCCCTCTATTCTTGTGGTATAAAATCAGATGTTTCTTCTAAGACTATAAAAATAAGATGAATAAGATAGATAAGAATGTGAATAAAAACCCAATAGATATTGGGATCACCTACTAGAATAATTTACCAATAATTGTAAGTGGTCCATCAAATCAAGTAAGGGTGAGTTATCAAATGATGGTAGTTCAAGAAGTTTAGAATTTAAGGAGATTGAAAATGAAAAAACATGAAGTATTTTTTATTCTAAAATAAATTAGTATATTGACATAGTCCCAATTAAATCTATTTCATGCATTCTGACATATTTCAAAGAAATATATATTGATAAGTCAAAAATGGATAAAGAGTACAATGAAATGTATGATATGTTGTCTAAACTTGTTGAAATATAAAAAACTATCTGAAGAATGGTTAAAAAAACGTTGAATCAAGTATACATTTCAATGAAATTATTTAATTCACTACTAAGTAATTTCAAAGAGATACCTATGATTTAATAGTTTTTAAATAAGTTATCTATGTTTTTGAAAAGCTACATAAACTCTGTATTAATTTAATATGTGCACAACTTGAAATCTAAAGAAAGAGGATAATGAATCTTGATTGTTCTTTGTAAGAGAAAAATTAAATGTATGATGATAAAATAATTTTTTAAAAAATTGACTGGGTTTGAAAGGTCATAATAGTTAAGGATCAAAATAACTCAGTCAACATGATAAATATAGATCATAATGTCAAATTAAAAAAACCACGAATAAACCCATGTTGGGACCTTCCATGCTGCTAAGAATAAGTGTCCCATCACTCATGTTTCTGATAAGGTTTTCTACTAAAATTAGACACATGATGCTAGTGAAGGGATCTTTATGACTTCTAAAGAATCCTCTATTGTATGATTATAATGTAAGGTCTCCCACATTATTAATAAACCTAGAATAATTGATTTTGTTTGGAAAATATTGATGAATAAATGTTAAAATATAGACACATTTAAGAGCTTATAAATACTAAGAAACCTATAAAATCCTTAATGGTGATTGAGAGGAAGGATAAGATGATTTATTACCTAGTTTGAGTGTAAAAAACACATCTAGAGTACAATAAAATTGGTATCTGAGCTATTTATTCAATGATGTGAAGGGTTTTCCTGATCCCCCCAAATTGGAAGAAGGCACCCATGCATCAAAAAAAATGTGATCAGAAATATTTCACCCAAAAACTACAAAGAAATAAAATTAAATAGTGAAAAAATATATAAAAATAAACTGATAAATTAAATTAAAAGATATAACTATAATGAATTGAAGATCAACCAATGTTACCTAAAAACACTATCAAGACAACAAAAAATAAGCTTCATACGACAAGTGGATCACACACTCCTGTGATCAATACCAAATCTTTAATCCTAGTAATCTCGTATACCCATAACCTTCGAGTGGTGCTTTTACTTTTTCTTAGACATAACATAATTAAGAGAAAAAATTCTAAAAGTAAAATTTCGGTTCTAGGAGAAATATCCCACTATAATTTTACCAAATATTGAATAATAAATCCATATAAAATAAACAATTTATGAGAAATTTTACATAAAACATTCCTTTGAAAATACTTTAAAATTATTAATCAAAAAATTCTTGATGAAATGATTCAATGAATAATAATAGAACATATTTAAAGGGTTTATTTCCATCAAATCCAATAGATATAAAAATTGTAACACCCCGAGCTTCCACGATACGCATGTCTTTCAATAATGCAATTGCTTGCATTGTACGCAAGTTCGAGTTCTAAAACACCGCGACTAATCAAAGTAGACGTTATGAATAGTAATAACCACCTCTTAAAATTATAGAAATTTTATATTTCAAAATGGACTTCATTTTTGTATTCGTAATATCGAAATTAGCCTATGTTGAATTTTTGGTATTTTTCTGAGAACTTCTAATTTTTTATGAATAGTGAAAATTACTTAAAAACAACTTTTTTAATTAAAATAATTTATAGTGATAAATTATACTATTTAGTGGTTTTAAGGTATAATTAGAATATATTTTTACCATTTTATCCAATGGTGGTCATTATAATTAATTTAACATTGAAATTGGACATAAACAATTGCCAATCTTTTGATATAAATTGTTTTTTAAAAACACGCTATTTGTTGTGACAATGGGAATTAGTTATAAAATTAATTAATGCAACTTATATGTTTGTAATTTTGTAAAATAGACATCATTTTTGAATTCGGAATATCAATTATAGCTTAGGGTGAAATTTTGGCATTGTTCTGAAAAACTTCAATTTTTGATGAATAGTGAAACCACTAAGTGGTAGTTAAATAACTGATTTTTCGTTTAAATGAAATATTACCACTTCTGTGATTTGATTTTCAAAAATCCGACATACATGGTTGTCATTAAGAAGTAAAATGTGGTTCAATGAGATTAAAATAATTTTTTGGTGAATAGTAACTTTTAAGTTCTTAATCGCGATTAGAGGTAATTAGTGTAGTTTAAGGTACAAATAATGTTATAATAATATGAGATGAGCATGACACTTGTCATACTCCTATTGGATGAGTCATGGCCGACCAAGACAACCCATGGGTCAACTTGGGGACCCCATGGAGCCACTTTAGTTGGAAAATGACATTAATATATATCTATTTAATGTTATAATTAAATTGACACAAACATGAATTATTTTACTAAAACAGTTTTTAAGTGGGGTTACACAAGTATAAATTTTGACTATAAATATTCATTAGAAAGATAAAAAGATTTCATACATCATAGTATTTTTTTTATAATTTTTAGGCATTAAATAAATTAAATTATTTATGACATCATTATGATGCAGCGATGACCTCATTATTTAACGATTTAAATAAAATGAGAAGATAATGCAAAATCCAAGGCTTACACTTGTCCAAAGCCTATAGTATGAGCAGATTTCGAAACCTTATCACCTTAGCCTCGAATTATATAAGTGTGGGACCTTTAGAATCCAAAAAGCATTGTGAAATAATATAACATTTCAATCTTTCCAAAAGTGCCCCTCCTCTCCACTTATAAAAGGCCCCCACCTCTCCCACCTCATTTACACTTTCAAGCCATTTGGATAGGCCAAACTCTGCCCAAATACTCTCCCAACTTCCCCCTCTTACTCCTATAAGCCTTATTTTAGGCAGAACTCTTCCCAATGAAGCCTTTGGCTCAAATCAAAAAGAGTTTCCCGATTTTGAGGTAATGTTTTCTCTAATGTTGTTTTGTTTTATTTTTCTTCTCCAACCCCCTAAACTCTTTTTATTCATTTATTTTGTAACAACACCAGTATCCTCAATATACTAGGATTTTTTATAAGAATTATTCGATCTACACTTACACACACCTACATCTAATGGTTAAAGAACATACGGTTTCTGTGGATGGCGAATTTCTGCCTCACGAAACGATGATTGTTCAACACTCATATAACACCTTCAAAGGTGTCCATTAAGATGTCACTATTTTTATATATGATATATAATATTTTTATGTTTTACTTATGCTTCTGTATTTCTCATTTATGGCATACTTTATGATTTCCATTATGGGTAAAACGCGATAATTTCATTTTAGGAAGTGCGGACTACCGCCCCCTCAAAGTGATTTGAATCGTTAATGCCATATGTGGGATGTATAAAGGATGAAGTAAATGGTATTATACACTATATTATACTGGAATTATATTATACATTTATATCATTATGATTTAGTTCCATTAAATATGAAATTGAAATGAAAGTAGCGTTCATGTGTACGTACGGCTTACCGTCTCCATGAACGGTGCATTTCATTTCTTACCTCTAAATGTTACGTAACATTATAAATGAATGTATATACTGGATATATAAGATATATATGAAATCTAAATCATGAATATAATTCTGGATATAATGGATATTCTACCACATGAACAACTTGTAATTATAAGAAGTTTATTGTTGACTCAAGTTACCAAAGATCGACAAAATGATCGTTATTAACTTGAATAATTACATAATATTCATAACATTGTAATAAGTGATATAAAAAGGATAATGAAATTTAAAATGGTTCTTAATAAGGTAGATATTAACTCTAGTTTATTATTCAGGAGGTTAAAGAACGGTTGAGTCAAGTCGGACACAAGGTAAGGGAATTTCTTAACCCAATTTCCATTCATTGGGTTAATCTCCTACTTTCAAATTATGTCATGATATTATTATTTCCTATCTTGTATTTATACTTTCTTTATGGGTACTTATAGTTAATACAAATAATAGATCTATTTTATTTTAAAAATGATCTTTTTAAGGACTTTGTCTCAATCTCCTTTCATTGAGGCATATTTGGTTTTATACACAACTTTCTTTTATACGGTGTATAAACCCCTTTGACTTTTACGTTTATTCAAAGGGAATCTTTTTTTTATGAAGCATTTTACTAAACGACAAAAAGGGAATGTTTTTCTTTCCGTACATATGTGGCGACAATGACTTCTCCGCCGCCGTGACCATTATTTGAGTTTCGGCTTCCTCTACAAGCCATCACTATTTTTTTTAATGAAAAATAAATACAAAGTTTTAACTTTCTTTTATTTTGGTATTGAAAATGGTTTTGAAAGCATTTTTATTATATCAATGTGTTGTATTGATATCTTGTGATTGAAATGTGGAAATGTTATTTTTCCTTTATGCATGTTTTATGTGATACGATTATGTCATGGTTTATGATTTGTTTAAACCAATTCATATGAGGAATGTATTGGACTTAATAAGTGACGGGAGGAGCCCGCTATAGCTCCTCGATGCATCGGTATGTCTCATGAGACAACTAGACGTGGAATTGGCCGAGGCCCTTTCCCAATTTGATTTATGGTTTTGGCCGAGGCCTTAATCATTTTAGATGTCTTGGCCGAGGCCTTGACAAAATGTTTCAGAATGTATGGCATTATACATTCCCTCATTATGAAAGTGGTTATTGATATTGCATGTGATTATTTGACCAGTAGAATATCCATGTGAATAAGTGAATGGCATTATCTCATTTTACTGTTTCCATATTATGTTGATGTTCAAGTTTAAAAGGCTTTTGTTTTAGTTATACATTGCCTTAAATTTTTATGTTTATTTATGAAAGCTTCCGCTATATTGTTATCCTTACTGAGCATCTGAGCTCACCCCTTTCAGTGTTTTAATATTTTCCAGGATGTGAAGAAGTATTTTATGAATGACTTGCAGGGATAGTCAGAAGAGGATATGAGAGTTGACTATGGAGACTTTGTTATTGTAGTTTTTCACTTTATGATGTAATGTAACGTTTACGAATGTATCTAGTGTTTCCAAGGCTACTAAACTAATCGGTCTTTCGAGACCTGATCTTTTGTGATCATGCCAATGTTACGAAGTAATGAACCGACTCTGGGTAGCTGGGGTCGGGGCTTTACAGTTGGTATCATAGGCAGTTTAGTACTAACCTTGGAAGCTAGATGTAGATAAACTCTGATTAGAGCACATAGCCCAAAGATAGACCTTGAGGATTGGTATAGAAGAACTTCCTAGAATTTTGGTATTATAGAGATGTTATGAGTTTTCGGAGCAATACATCCCTGTCTGGATACGAGCAGGTAGAGGCGGCTCTGGCACAGATGTACCTAGGGGTAAAACCCGAAAATACCGCTTTGAGCTAGACTCGAACGGGAACTGGTGCACGACAACGGGCCTTGCTGCACTCTTGGTTACAACACTCTCGGGGGATATGCTTAGGATAATTCTCTTTTTCTTTACAAACCACTATGAAGGGTTATGAGTATATACTTCCTCAAAGGAAACATTTCTTTTTATGATTATGGATTATATCCATAAATAGTTCAATTTATGTAAAGTATTTTACAAATATGGAATTATGTATTTTATTTCATAAACTAATCTAGTTTATGACATTGTTTAGAAATGGCACCTAGTGGAAGGAATAGAAACCATATCAATGCACGCACTCCGTGTAGGGATTTCCCTCCTGCTCAAGATAATTATGGTGGAGCTAGTGATACAACTGGTGCTGATCAGCTTCTCACCGTACTGGGACAACTCACGCAGGTTATGAATAATAACCTTACTCATATGGAGCACCCTGATCTGCAACGTGGAGGATCAATGCTAGGCCGTTTCATGAGGCAACAACCACCAACCTTCAATGGGAGTACAAATCCTATAGTAGCTGAGCAATGGATAAATTCCTTAGAGAAAATATTCCATGCCTTGGGGAGTAGTGAAAGGGAGAAAATTGTCACGGCAGTTTACCACCTCACTGGAGATGTCGATCAGTGGTGGTCGCTGATTCAAAACACAAAGGAAGATGATGACGTATCGAATATGGAATGGAGGGAGTTCAAAGAGCTTTTCTTAGAAAAATACTTTCCTCGTGACCATCGATCAGATATGGAAAGGCAATTTCTGAGTCTGAGGCAGAAGGAGGATGAGAATGTCCCAAAGTATGAGGCTAACTTTACAAGGTTAGCGAGGCATGCTTCCGATTATATACGTAACCCAAGAAGTAAGATTGATCGTTTCTTTGATGGGTTAAAACCATTTCTCCGTCGAGCTTTAGTATCACAAACCTTCTCATCATACGAAGATATTGTCTCGTGTGCTATCAAGACAGAAAAGGAATTCTCTAAGTCTTATGACAACAAAGTAAAGCAAGAGAAGAAGAGAACGGTGGAACAAGAGACAGATAAAGGGAAAAGGGGAAAGAAGGATTTTCCATTATGTGATAATTGTGGGAAGAATCCCCCTGGTACTTGCCTAAAAGGAATGGGAGTTTGTTATAAATGTGGAGAAAAGGGTCACCAGGCTCGTGATTGCAAGGGAAAGAAAGAGGCTATCAAAGTTGAATGCTATAATTGTAGAGAAATGGGTCATTATGCAAATGAATGTCCTAAGCATCAGGGAGACTTACCTCAGAAAAGGCCAAGGGATCAAGGACAATCTTATGCTGTTACTACAGTTGAAGCAGAATAACTAATGTATTGTTGCTTTTGGACTGATGGATTATATTTCGGTTATTAGAATAATGTGATATATGTATATAAGGATTGTACTGCAGTACTTGTTGATTTCATTAAGGTTTTAATATGATGAAGTTAATCATCTTTTTAGTATGTGACAATAAGAGAAACTTTACTTTGTTTGGGGAATCTGATAAATTGATTTTGGAATTAAGATACCTTTTAGAGAAAGTCTGGACAGAGGTATTTTGGATAACAATAAAGGTTGGAGTGGATTAAGTTGATCTTTGGATAGTATTGTTTAAGGTTAAAACATTTATGAAGATTATTTTTGGAATAGTATAGTACTATATTTTTAGGAAAAGGAAAACCTGCAGGGTGGGGCATAACCCGTCGCGTCGGACAAAGCTGCAGGAATCGAACCCACAACCATAGTGCGACAGGCCTTTATTTCCTACCACTAGCCTACAGGAAGTCCCTGGTTATTAGAAAATAATTTTACTAATCTAAATTGTATGTGTTAACATTTGGATCCTTATACAATTAGGAAAAGTATAATATTTTTGGGTTCTATTATCTTTTTGAGTGAAAGGTGAGTTGAAGGTTGAAACTCTAATTGTCAGGAATAAATATATATATACCTATCTGTTATTCAATGAATAAATTAATTCTTAAACTTTAGTAAAGGGATATTAAAACAAAAAAATGCATTATCCTAATAACTTATGTCTTGTTGAACTGATGATATTTTAAATCAACATAGATTGAAGGCTTTGAGGCCCTCAATTTGACAGTTGATTGTGATTGATGACCTCAATCACTCCCTACGAATATTTACGTTTTTCCTCCAATTATATGTCTCTAATTGCCACCAATGTTCTCCTAATCAAGATCATAATTGGGTGGTGACTTTTTCATTTCCCTTTCCCTCTTATTAAGGCTAAATTTTATTAACCTTATTTCCGATTGGGTTTTCCAAAAAGGTATTTTCTATTTTCAACCTTTTATTTTCAAAGAAAAATATCAAATTGCGAGGACGCAATTTATTGAAGGAGGGGAGAATGTAACACCCCGAGCTTTCACGATACGCCTCTCTTTCAATAATGCAATAGCTTGCATTGTACGCAAGTTCGAGTTCTAAAACACCGCGACTAATCAAAGTAGCCGTTATGAATAGTAATAACCACCTTTTAAAATTATAGAAATTTTATATTTCAAAATGGACTTCATTTTTGTATTCGTAATATCGAAATTAGCCTATGTTGAATTTTTGGTATTTTTCTGAGAACTTCTAATTTTTTATGAATAGTGAAAATTACTTAAAAAAAACTTTTTTAATCAAAATAATTTATAGTGATAAATTATACTATTTAGTGGTTTAAGGTATAATTAGAATATATTTTTACCATTTTATCCAATGGTGGTCATTAGAATTAATTTAATATTGAAATTGGACATAAACAATTGCCAATCTTTTGATATAAATTGTTTCTTAAAAACACGCTATTTGTTGTGACAGCGGGAATTAATAATAAAATTAATTAATGCAACTTATATGTTTGGAATTTTGTAAAATAGACATCATTTTTGAATTCGGAATATCAATTATAGCTTAGGGTGAAATTTTGGCATTGTTCTGAAAAACTTCAATTTTTGATGAATAGTGAAACCACTAAGTGGTAGTTAAATAACTGATTTTTCATTAAAATGAAATATTACCACTTCTGTGATTTGATTTTCAAAAATCTGACATACATGGTTGTCATTAAGAAGTAAAATGTGGTTCAATGAGATTAAAATAATTTTTTGGTGAATAGTAACTTTTAAGTTCTTAATCGCGATTAGAGGTAATTAGTGTAGTTTAAGGTACAAATAATGTTATAATAAAATGAGACGAGCATGACACTTGTCCTACTCCTATTGTATGAGTCATGGCCGACCAAGACAACCCATCGGTCAACTTGGGGACCCCATGGAGCCACTTTAGTTGGAAAATGACATTAATATATATCTATTTATTGTTAAAATTAAATTGACACAAACATGAGTTATTTTACTAAAACAGTTTTTAAGTGGGGTTACACAAGTCCAAATTTTGACTATAAATATTCATTAGAAAGCTAAAACGATTTCCTACATCGTAGTATTTTTTTTAATAATTTTTAGACATTAAATAAATTAAATTATTTATGACATCATTATGATGCAGTGATGACCTCATTATTTAACGATTTAAATAAAATGAGAAGATAATGCATAATCCAAGGATTACACTTGTCCAAAGCCAATAGGATGAGGCGATTTCGAAACCTTATCACCTTATCCTAGAATTATATAAGTGTGGGACCTTTAGGATCCGAAAAGCATTGTGAAATAATATAACATTTCAATCTTTCCAAAAGTGCCCCTCCTGTCCACTTATAAAAGGCCCCCACCTCTCCCACCTCATTTACACTTTCAAGCAATTTGGATCGGCCAAACTCTGCACAAATACTCTCCCAAATTCCCCCTCTTACTCCTAGAAGCCTTACATTGGGCAGAACTCTTCCCAATGAAGCCTTTGGCTCAAATCAAAAAGAGTTACCCGATTTTGAGGTAATGTCTTCTCTAATGTTGTTTTGTTTTATTTTTCTTCTCCAACCCCCTAAACTCTTTTTATTAATTTCTTTTGTAACAACACCAGTATCCTCAATATACTAGTATTTTTTTATAAGAAGTATTCGAGCTACAGTTACACACACCTACATCTAATGGTTAAAGAACATACGGTTTCTGTGGATGGAGAATTTCTGCCTCACGAAACGATGATTGTTCAACACTCATATAACACCTTCAAAGGTTGCCATTAAGATGTCACTATTTTTATATATGATATATAATATGTTTATGTTTTACTTATGCTTCTGTATTTCTCATTTATGGCATACTTTATGATTTCCATTATGGGTAAAACGCGATAATTTCATTTTAGGAAGTGCGGACTACCGCCCCCTCAAAGTGATTTGAATCGTTAATGCCATATGTGGGATGTATAAAGTATGAAGTAAATGGTATTATACACTATATTATACTGGAATTATATTATACATTTATATCATTATGATTTAGTTCCATTAAATATGAAATTGAAATGAAAGTAGCGTTCATGTGTACGTACGGCTTACCGTCTCCATGAACGGTGCATTTCATTTTTACCTCTAAATGTTACGTAATATTATAAATGAATGTATATACTGGATATATAAGATATATATGACATCTAAATCATGAATATAATTCTGGATATAATGGATATTCTACCACATGAACAACTTGTAATTATAAGAAGTTTATTGTTGACTCAAGTTACCGAAGATCGACAAAACGATCGTTATTAACTTGAATAATTACATAATATTCATAACATTGTAATAAGTGATATAAAAAGGATAATGAAATTGAAAATGGTTCTTAATAAGGTATATATTAACTCTAGTTTATTATTCAGGAGGTTAAAGAACGGTTGAGTCAAGTCGGACACAAGGTAAGGGAATTTCTTAACCCAATTTCCATTCTTTGGGTTAATCTCCTACTTTCAAATTATGTCATGATATTATTATGTCCTATCTTGTATTTATACTTTCTTTATGGGTACTTATAGTTAATACACATAATAGATCTATTTTATTTTAAAAATGATCTTTTTAAGGACTTTGTCTCAATCTCCTTTCATTGAGGCATATTTGGTTTTATACACAACTTTCTTTTATACGGTGTATAAACCCCTTTGACTTTTACGTTTATTCAAAAGGAATCTTTTTTATGAAGCGTTTTACTAAAAGAAAAAAAGGGAATGTTTTTCTTTCCGTACATATGTGGCGACAATGACTTCTCCGCCGCCGTGACCATTATTTGAGTTTCAGTTTCCTCTACAAGCCATCACTATTTTTTTAATGAAAAATAAATACAAAGTTTTAACTTTCTTTTATTTTGGTATTGAAAATGGTTTTGAAAGCGTTTTTATTATATCAATGTGTTGTATTGATATCTTGTGATTGAAATGTGGAAATGTTATGTTTCTTTTATGCATGTTTTATGTGATACGATTATGTTATGGTTTATGATTTGTTTAAACCTATTCATATGAGGAATGTATTTGACTTAATAAGTGACGGGAGGAGCCCGCTATAGCTCCTCGATGCATCGGTAGGTATCATGAGACAACTAGACGTGGAATTGGCCGAGGCCCTTTCCCAATTTGATTTATGGTTTTGGCCGAGGCCTTAATCATTTTAGATGTCTTGGCCGAGGCCTTGACAAAATGTTTCAGAATGTCTGGCATAATACATTCCCTCATTATGAAAGTGGTTATTGATATTGCATGTGATTATTCGACCAGTAGAATATCCATGTGAATAAGTGAATGGCATTATCTCATTTTACTTTTTCCATATTATGTTGATGTTCAAGTTTAAAAGGCTTTTGTTTTAGTTATACATTGCCTTAAATTTTTATGTTTATTTATGAAAGCTTCCGCAATATTGTTATCCTTACTGAGCATCTGAGCTCACCCCTTTCAGTGTTTTAATATTTTCCAGGATGTGAAGAAGTATTTTATGAATGACCTGTAGGGATAGTCAGAAGAGGATATGAGAGTGGACTATGGAGACTTTGTTATTATAGTTTTTCACTTTATGATGTAATGTAACGTTTACGAATGTATCTAGTGTTTCCAAGGCTACTAAACTAATCGGTCTTTCGAGACTTGATCTTTTGTGATCATGCCAATGTTACGAAGTAATGCACCGACTCTGGGTAGCTGGGGTCGGGGCTTTACAGTTGGTATCATAGGCATTTTAGTACTATCCTTGGAAGCTAGATGTAGATAAACTCTGATTAGATCACATAGCCCAAAGATAGACCTTGAGGATTGGTATAGAAGAACTTCCTAGAATTTTGGTATTATAGAGATGTTACGAGTTTTCCGAGCAATACATCCCTGTTTGGATATGAGCAGGTAGAGGCGGCTCTAGCACAGATATACCTAGGTGTAAAACCCGAAAACACCACTTTGATCTAGACTCGAACGGGAACTGGTGCACGACAACGGGACTTGCTGCACTCTTGGTTACAACACTCTCGGGGGATATGCTTAGGATAATTCTCTTTTTCTTTACAAACCACTATGAAGGGTTATGAGTATATACTTCCTCAAAGGAAACATTTCTTTTTATGATTATGGATTATATCCATAAATAGTTCAATTTATGTAAAGTATTTTACAAATATGGAATGATGTATTTTATTTCATAAACTAATCTAGTTTATGACATTGTTTAGAAATGGCACCTAGTGGAAGGAATGAAAACCGTATCAATACACGCACTTCGTGTAGGGATTTCCCTCATACTCAAGATAATTATGGTGGAGATAGTGATACAACTGGTGCTGATCAGCTTCTCACCGTACTGGGACAACTCACGCAGGTTATGAATAATAACCTTACTCGTATGGAGCACCATGATCCGCAACGTGGAGGATCAATGCTAGACCATTTCATGAGGCAACAACCACCAACCTTCAATGGGAGTACAAATCCTATAGTAGCTGAGCAATGGATAAATTCCTTATAGAAAATATTCCATGCCTTGGGGAGTAGTGAACGGGAGAAAGTTGTCATGGCAGTTTACCGCCTCACTGGAGATGCCGATCAGTGGTGGTCGCTGATTCAAAACACAAAGGAAGATGATGACGTATCGAATATGGAATGGAGGGAGTTCAAAGACCTTTTCTTAGAATAATAATTTCCTCGTGACCATTGAGCAGATATGGAAAGGCAATTTCTGAGTCTAAGGCAGAAGGAGGATGAGAATGTCCCAAAGTATGAGGCTAACTTTACAAGGTTAGAGAGGCATGCTTCCAATTATATACGTAACCCAAGAAGTAAGATTGATCGTTTCTTTGATGGGTTAAAACCATTTCTCCGTCGAGCTTTAGTATCACAAACCTTCTCATCATACGAAGATATTGTCTCGTGTGCTATCAAGACAGAAAAGGAATTCTCTAAGTCTTATGAAAACAAAGTAAAGCAAGAGAAGAAGAGAACGGTGGAACAAGAGACAGATAAAGGGAAAAGGGGAAAGAAGGATTTTCCATTATGTGATAATTGTGGGAAGAATCACCCTGGTACTTGCCTAAAAGGAATGGGAGTTTGTTATAAATGTGGAGAAAAGGGTCACCAGGCTCGTGATTGCAAGGGAAAGATAGAGGCTATCAAAGTTGAATGCTATAATTGTAGATAAATGGGTCATTATGAAAATGAATGTCCTAAGAATCAGGGAAACTTACCTCAGAAAAGGCCAAGGGATCAAGGAAAATCTTATGCTGTTACTACAGTTGAAGCAGAATAACTAATGTATTGGTGCTTTTGGACTGATGGATTATATTTCGGTTATTAGAATAATGTGATATATGTATATAAGGATTGTACTGCAGTACTTGCTGATTTCAGTAAGGATTTAATATGATGAAGGTAATCATATTTTTAGTATGTGACAATAAGAGAAACATTACTTTGTTTGGGGAATCTGATAAATTGATTTTGGAATTAAGAGACCTTTTAGAGAAAGTCTGGACAGAGGTATTTTGGATAACTATAAAGGTTGGAGTGTATTAAGTTTATCTTTGGATAGTATTGTTTAAGGTTAAAACATTTATGAAGATTATTTTTGGAATAGTATAGTACTATATTTTTAGGAAAAGGACAACCGGAAGGGTGGGGCATAACCAGTCGTGTCGGACAAAGCTGCAGGAATCAAACCCACAACCATAGTGCGACAGGCCTTTATTTCCTACCACTAGCCTACAGGAAGTCCCTGGTTATTAGAAAATAATTTTACTAATCTAAATTGTATGTGTTAACATTTGGATCCTTATACAATTAGGAAAAGTATAATATTTTTGGGTTCTATTATCTTTTTGAGTGAAAGGTGAGTTGAAGGTTGAAACACTAATTGTCAGGAATAAATATATATATACCTATCTGTTATTCAATGAATAAATTAATTCTTAATCTTTAGTAAAGGGATATTAAAACAAAAAAATGTGTTATCCTAATACCTTATGTCTTGTTGAACTGATGATATTTTAAATCAACATAGATTGAAGGCTTTGAGGCCCTCAATTTGACAGTTGATTGTGATTGATGACCTCAATCCCTCCCTACGAATATTTACGTTTTTCCTCCAATTATATGTCTCTAATTGCCACCAATGTTATCCTAATCAAGATCATAATTGGGTGGTGACTTTTTCATTTCCCTTTCCCTCTTATTAAGGCTAAATTTTATTAACCTTATTTCCGATGTGGGTTTTCCAAAAAGGTATTTTCTATTTTCAACCTTTTATTTTCAAAGAAAAATATCAAATTGCGAGGACGCAATTTATTTAAGGAGAGGAGAATGTAACACCCCGAGCTTCCACGATACGCCTCTCTTTCAATAATGCAATAGCTTGCATTGTACGCAAGTTCGAGTTCTAAAACACCGCGACTAATCAAAGTAGCCGTTATGAATAGTAATAACCAACTTTTAAAATTATAGAAATTTTATATTTAAAAATGGACTTCATTTTTGTATTCGTAATATCTAAATTAGCCTATGTTGAATTTTTGGTATTTTTCTGAGAACTTGTAATTTTTTATGAATAGTGAAAATTACTTAAAAACAACTTTTTTTAATCAAAATAATTTATAGTGATAAATTATACTATTTAGTGGTTTTAAGGTATAATTAGAATATATTTTTACCATTTTATCCAATGGGGGTCATTAGAATTAATTTAACATTGAAATTGGACATAAACAATTGCCAATCTTTTGATATAAATTGTTTCTTAAAAACACGCTATTTGTTGTGACAGCGGGAATTAATTATAAAATTAATTAATGCAACATATATGTTTGGAATTTTGTAAAATAGAAATAATTTTTGAATTCGGAATATCAATTATAGCTTAGGGTGAAATTTTGGCATTGTTCTGAAAAACTTCAATTTTTGATGAATAGTGAAACCACTAAGTGGTAGTTAAATAACTGATTTTTCATTTAAATGAAATATTACCACTTCTGTGATTTGATTTTCAAAAATCCGACATACATGGTTGTCATTAAGAAGTAAAATGTGGTTCAATGAGATTAAAATAATTTTTTGGTGAATAGTAACTTTTAAGTTCTTAATCGCGATTAGAGGTAATTAGTGTAGTTTAAGGTACAAATAATGTTATAATAATATGAGATGAGCATGACACTTGTCCTACTCCTATTGGATGAGTCATGGCCGACCAAGACAACCCATGGGTCAACTTGGGGACCCCATGGATCCACTTTAGTTGGAAAATGACATTAATATATATCTATTTAATGTTAAAATTAAATTGACATAAACATGAATTATTTTACTAAAACAATTTTTAAGTGGGGTTACACAAGTCCAAATTTTGACTATAAATATTAATTAGAAATCTAAAAATATTTCCTACATCATAGTATTTTTTTTATAATTTTTATACATTAAATAAATTAAATTATTTATGACATCATTATGATGCAGCGATGACCTCATTATTTAACGATTTAAATAAAATGAGAAGATAATGCAACATCCAAGGCTTACACTTGTCCAAAGCCTATTGGATGAGGAGATTTCGAAACCTTATCACCTTAGCCTCGAATTATATAAGTGTGGGACCTTTAGAATCCGAAAATCATTGTGAAATAATATAACATTTCAATCCTTCCAAAAGTGCCCCTCCTCTCCACTTATAAAAGGCCCCCACCTCTCCCACCTCATTTACACTTTCAAGCCATTTGGATCGGCCAAACTCTTGCCAAATACTCTCCCAACTTCTCCCTCTTACTCCTATAAGCCTTACTTTGGTCAGAACTCTTCCCAAGGAAGCCTTTGGCTCAAATCAAAAAGAGTTACACGATTTTGAGGTAATGTCTTCTCTAATGTTGTTTTGTTTTATTTTTCTTCTCCAACCCCCTAAAATCTTTTTATTCATTTCTTTTGTAACAACACCATTATCCTCAATATACTAGGATTTTGTTATAAGAAGTATTCGAGCAACACTTACACACACCTACATCTAATGGTTAAAGAACATACGGTTTCTGTGGATGGAGAATTTCTGCCTCACGAAACGATGATTGTTCAACACTCATATAACACCTTCAAATGTGGCCATTAAGATGTCACTATTTTTATATATGATATATAATATGTTTATGTTTTACTTATGCTTCTGTATTTCTCATTTATGGCACACTTTATGATTTCCATTATGGGTAAAACGCGATAATTTCATTTTAGGAAGTGCGGACTACCGCCCCCTCAAAGTGATTTGAATCGTTAATGCCATATGTTGGATGTATAAAGGATTAAGTAAATGGTATTATACACTATATTATACTGGAATTGTATTATACATTTATATCATTATGATTTAGTTCCATTAAATATGAAATTGAAATGAAAGTAGCGTTCATGTGTACGTACGGCTTACCGTCTCCATGAACGGTGCATTTCATTTCTTACCTCTAAATGTTACGTAATATTATAAATGAATGTATATACTGGATATATAAGATATATATGACATCTAAATCATTAATATAATTCTGGATATAATGGATATTCTACCACATGAACAACTTGTAATTATAAGAAGTTTATTGTTGACTCAAGTTACCAAAGATCGACAAAACGATCGTTATTAACTTGAATAATTACATAATATTCATAACATTGTAATAAGTGATATAAAAAGGATAATGAAATTGAAAATTGTTCTTAATAAGGTAGATATTAACTCTAGTTTATTATTCAGGAGGTTAAAGAACGATTGAGTCAAGTCGGATACAAGGTAAGGGAATTTCTTAACCCAATTTCCATTCATTGGGTTAATCTCCTACTTTCAAATTATGTCATGATATTATTATGTCCTATCTTGTATTTATACTTTCTTTATGGGTACTTATAGTTAATACACATAATAGATCTATTTTATTTTAAAAATGATCTTTTTAAGGACTTTGTCTCAATCTCCTTTCATTGAGGCATATTTGGTTTTATACACAACTTTTTTTTATACGGTGTATAAACACCTTTGACTTTTACGTTTATTCAAAAGGAATCTTTTTTTATGAAGCGTTTTACTAAAAGACAAAAAGGGAATGTTTTTCTTTCCATACATATGTGGCGACAATGACTTCTCCGCCGCCGTGACCATTATTTGAGTTTCAGCTTCCTCTACAAGCCATCACTATTTTTTTAATGAAAAATAAATACAAAGTTTTAACTTTCTTTTATTTTGGTATTGAAAATGGTTTTGAAAGCGTTTTTATTATATCAATGTGTTGTATTGATATCTTGTGATTGAAATGTGGAAATGTTATGTTTCTTTTATGCATGTTTTATGTGATACGATTATGTTATGGTTTATGATTTGTTTAAACCTATTCATATGAGGAATGTATTTGACTTAATAAGTGACGGGAGGAGCCCGCTATAGCTCCTCGATGCATCGGTAGGTCTCATGAGACAAATAGACGTGGAATTGGCCGAGGCCCTTTCCCAATTTGATTTATGGTTTTGGCCGAGGCCTTAATCATTTTAGATGTCTTGGCCGAGGCCTTGAAAAAATGTTTCAGAATGTCTGGCATAATACATTCCCTCATTATGAAAGTGGTTATTGATATTGCATGTGATTATTCGACCAGTAGAATATCCATGTGAATAAGTGAATGGCATTATCTCATTTTACTTTTTCCATATTATGTTGATGTTCAAGTTTAAAAGGCTTTTGTTTTAGTTATACATTGCCTTAAATTTTTATGTTTATTTATGAAAGCTTCCGCAATATTGTTATCCTTACTGAGCATCTGAGCTCACCCCTTTCAGTGTTTTAATATTTTCCAGGATGTGAAGAAGTATTTTATGAATGACCTGCAGGGATAGTCAGAAGAGGATATGAGAGTGGACTATGGAGACTTTGTTATTGTAGTTTTTCACTTTATGATGTAATGTAACGTTTACGAATGTATCTAGTGTTTCCAAGGCTACTAAACTAATCGGTCTTTCGAGACTTGATCTTTTGTGATCATGCCAATGTTACGAAGTAATGCACTGACTCTGGGTAGCTGGGGTCGGGGCTTTACAAAAATATTTTCAAACTGGCATGAATTAAGCATTTCTATCAAAATATGCATGAATATGAATTTTTATCAAAACTGAAATGAGTAAAAAAATTCTTAATATTGGCATGTAAAATCATTTTCCATCCTAGAAACATGATTAAGTGACACATTTGGTAGATTATATAGGGATAATCACAAATATCAGGGGAATTATGGTTTCAATTGGGGAAAAAATTCATTTGACTAATACCAATGGAAAAAAAACATCCCTATTTTTGAAAAGGAGATGATCCCTAAAGACTAATCTCCCAGCCCTCAAGTAGAATTTTTTTATTTCCATCATCAACCCATTTCTAGATTGAGCTAATAAATTCATAGAATTATTTTTCCCACCTAACTACCTAAGATCGCATATTATTCAAGGAAATAAAAAAAATATAAATAGGCTATCATTCATTCAATCATTCTCAGAAAATTTCTATCAACATTTCATTGGGCCCCAATTTCAAGCTTCCAAAAAAATCACTTTCATTTAAAAAACAAATATCAAATTGTTTTTTTCAAAAAACCATTCCATTAAATGTAAAAACCACCATCAAATAATTTTTATTGAGAAATAATTTCTTTTCTTTCATAAACCAAAAAGAAAATGGGTTTTATCAAAAAAAATTAATCTGTTTATTTCATCAATGAAATGTAAATTTTTTTTATAAAAACCTCATGGATTTTACTTAAAAAAATGTTTTTATCCAAAATAATCAAGTCATATTATTTTAAAGAATAAAATATATCATTACATTCATTTCATTAAAATTACACTACAAATCATCATTTTAATTTATTGGAATTGTCCAAAAAATAAATAAATATTTTTTAACAGCCACATTAGAGGGTTTCCATCACACACCATGACATTTATATATCATCTTAATCATATGAAATCAATATTATAAATTTAATGAAAAATAAATTTAATATATATAATCATTAGAGAACTAAAATAATAAATATTTCGTTACAAAATCACTAGACAAAAATATATAAATGTTTAACACCCAATGAGGGATTCACAATAGTAACAGGAGAAGGTATATTCTACAAGATCATAGAAAACAGCAAGAAACACCCTTATGATGATCACATGAAAACGGGACACCCGAAACCCCACTCAAAAGGATAATATGAATTAATGTGGAAATTTTTCATACATTTTAAATAAATACCCTAGGTGTATCATAATTTAAAAAAAAATAAAACATTTAATTTTATTTTTTACTCGAATAGAGAGGGATGAGGCTTTAAAAAGAATTTAAAATAGGGTTTAAAACATTTTAAGGGGTTAAAGAATCGATTTCTAATATTAAAAGCATTCAAAAAAATCAAAAAGGTATTACAATTTGAGCTGGGCGAAGAATAATTGAAAAACAAAGATAAAATTACAATTTTCCCAGAAATGGTGTTATGTAAGGGTAACATGGTTTTACCTAGAGTTCCGCCCTTACATAGCGAATGAACACAATATCAACCTTATATAGATTTATACTGACGTAACGCAGCCTCGAACTACCCTAGAATAGCCTTTAAAACACATTATATAGATTTGTGTAGAGAGGTATTTACCCAGAAAAAACATGGGACTACCATTAAGAAACCTTTAGAAAATCTTAGTTAACTTTACACATCACTAGGTTTATGCTTACAAATCATACATAGAGAAGGATTTACCCTTAAGTATGGGCGAGAGGAACCTTACATAAGACACATTACACTTATGCATTGGTCTTCCTATCATTTCTTAATCCTTAGAAAAATAGAGTTTTCCTTATAAAACACAAAGATTACCCATACACAATGCATAAACATAATGAATTACCCTTTCAAAACCCCAAAATTTCATATCCATTCATATTAATCCAGTTTAAATATAGGCATACCATTATAAAATACATAAAAACTCCCCTTAAATTTATGAAACTCGTGAAAATGTAGAGTTACCCGAACACAAGGTTGTTAAAACAAAATTTACCTTTACAAAACAGTATAAAAAATAATTAAAGGTAAATTTTCATTAAAATAATATATTTTAATAGAAAATACTTATAAAATAAAAGAAAACAAAGTACATAAATTATTATAAAAATGATAATATTAAAATTCTCCTAATAACAGGTCTTTCTTCCCCATGAAACCTTCTAGTCTAAAAGATATAAATATTCAAGAGTAAAAAAACTCTCACACTCAACCCATGTGGTGAATCGCCTACCAAAATGAAGAAGGCTCACCAAAAAAAAGTTACTTGATATAAATACAAGACCAATACACATCTCAAATCATAAATTCAATAACATCGAGATTAATCAAAAAATAATAGGAAATATTAAGAAACATAGAATAGTTCTCCCCGCTATTAAAAGATTTACTAAAATAGAAAAACACGAGGGGAACATCCACCAAAGAGGCTCTCTTTAACTCAAAGAAAAGACTTAAATCACATGTCATAAAGAAAAATCTGACAGAAAAAACTGAAACCATAAGTAATATCAAATTCAAAACACATCATTGATTCCCAAAATAGATAATTCTCTATAGATCCATCAATGATCTATCTATCTGATAGAAATTCAAAAGACCAATATCGATTTATACCTAGGTAAAGTACTCTATGGTAACCTAGTATTTACAACAATGAGTCTCACCCCTTGATAAACTCATCAAAATATTTACCAGATCTTCCATGTTCCTAGTCCATCAGGTATCCATAACTTCCTAGATAACCAGTACATCCTAAAAGAATATCCAAGTAAAAAACAAAAAGATCACAAATAAAAAATAAAAACTCATAAACAGGTCACTAAACTCTCATAAGGTTGATCATTTTTATCATCATTATTGAGCTCTAAAAATCAAGGGAAAATATTCATATACCAAGGAACAACAACCAACCTAAATGATATAAAAAATATTCATATTGAAACACTGATGGATGGAAGAAAAATCAGTGATTTCGAAGGATAAAAACCCAAAACCACTAGAGGTTCTCAAAAAATATTCCACTTCATCCCTAAGAGAAAAAAAAGATTAAGGAACTTAAAACCTTCATTATGAAGGCCAAAAACTTTAATAAGGATCGATGATAAGATCTTATGGAAAAATGTTGTTATCATGATCATAACTGCGTCCCACAATAAATATATCATCAAGGAACCCAAAGAAAGAAATAAGAGACTACTAGATAAATAATTCCATAAAAAACTAACACAATAAAACATTGAAATCATTCATTAGGATTATATAAAGAGATAAACATACATTTTTATTTGGATACATTCTAAAGTGGAATGCTAAAGAAAAAGGAAAAAAATTCTAGATCAGTGACCTATAGATCATATACAAAATATTATGAAAAATAATAGAAAAAATTTCATTATGAGAATTTCAATTTTTGTGATCCCCCAACCTTATTAAATTCTATCCAATTTATAATTTCTTAACTCAGCTAGAAAAAACATGAATTTCAAACAAACATAGAAAATCATGGAAATACTTTAATCTATATTTTTTTTATATACAATATATAATAAAATAAAAAGACTATTTAAATGATTAAAATCACAAATTTGAAACTAGGTAAATCAGAATATAACTCTTGATGTCACAAGATCCACAAGAGAAAAATGAAAAACATCAAGGACAACATAAATGGGTCACACTATGACACCAAGATCCACAGAAGTTAAACTATAATAAGCATCCATAAATATCTTTAACACTACATGAAATTATTCACTATGAGTTATATAGCTAGTGTTCAATTGTCATTAAATTTTTTGATGCACTTCAGTTCCATTAAGATCCCATAGTGTTTAAACATGTTGCGATCGAAAAAAACCTATTTGAACTTTGAAATATTACAGAGACTACTAAAGGTGATGCAATATTTAGGAGGATTCTTAAAATAACACATTATATGTCCACCCTTTTGAATTTTAGTAAATCCAGTGGCCCGTTAATGACACTACTCTTGGGGTCCGACTTGTTACGCTTCCTTTTTCCCTTGTGGGAGTTTCCACCATCAAAACTAGGGATATGATAAATTAACAAATTCTCTAATTCTATTGTCAAGTATGATTCAACCTTATAATCATTAATCACCAATGTATCATAATATTTGATGCTAGGAGGATACACAATATGACAAAGATCTAGACAAATCCTGTTCTGGAAACACCATGCCATTAGAGAGTCATCTATGGTCAGATGTGAAGTATACGATATCAACATGAAAAAATAATGAGCGTACTCAAACACTTTTTAATATCCTTTATATAGATCATAAAATTACATAGTCGTTGATACCATCAATTAATTAGGAATGAAATCCTAAAAAATAATGCCTTTAAATCTAGTAAATAATGTTCCTTCTATGGTTTATCCTAAGTAACATAATTCTACCACTTCTCACTTGTACTCTTGAGCATGAAAGTTGTAGAAGGAATCATGAGAGATTCAGGAATTTCATGCTCTATCAAGATCTACTCAAACTTCTTTAACCGCTTCATCACTTCTAAGAAAATCAATGTCTAATAATGTGAGGAGGACTAAAACATAGGAATCCAAATATGTAATCCTTATGATGGGGTATAAGAGTATAAAAAAGGCTCCAAATTGTATAGTTGAATGAACAATAATTCATTGAGAATATTGATAAACAAAAATATCCATCAATCAAAATAGTGGATTACATTAAATATAACATGAAAAACCTATAAAAAAAACATCTAAATTCATGTCTCATATAATAGATTAAAATATAAAAAAACCATAATACTCTATTTTTCACAAATTAAAATCTGAAAAATTCTCAAAACCAACAAACCCTATTCGTAATTTCATTTAAAAAGAAGTACCATTATTTAACCTAACATATTTTTACCAAAATAAATTTGAAAAAAAAAATAATTTTTCTATGAACCACCATTTTCACACATTTGAAATATTTTAATAGAAGATAGGTCTTATTTTTGATGTATTTTAATCACTGGTATTTAAAATAGTTAACTCCTAACTCATTAAAATATTTCAATTAAACAGTGTCTATGCCACAAAAATATTTTCTAAATAGATTAAAAAATAATCTTTTTTAAATTAATCTATAACTGTCTCAAATAATCATTCATTGAATTAAAATAAAATTATTTTATAAACACCAAAATACAAATACCATTTTTATTATAAATTTTTTTCAAAATTTAAGGTAATTACAAATAATTTTCTGACATCCAAAGGTTTTTATTTTAAAATAAAGCATATATAAACCCAAAAAAAATATCCCCTAGATTAAATTCGCTAAATCACTATAGTTGAGAAAAAAATACAACACTCAAAAAGTGTAATAATCAAAATTCCACGAAATATCATCTTGAAATGGATTAGCCACATGATTTGAAATACCAAAAACCAATCATATGATGGCCATTAAGAGTTATTCAGATCTAGATACAAGCATTACACATGGTTTTTTGAAACCATGGACAGTAGCCTAATCCCATATTAATTACAATCTAAATCCAAATATTCATAAAAAATCAATGATTAGCAATTCCACAAGTGTGTACTCAATAAAAATAATCTCAAAAAATGTTCTAGGACCATGGTTCAATTAGAGTCACACTCATATGAGAAAACCCAGGCAATATTAGAATCATCTAATATGGGTGATATTCAAGCACCTTCATATGAAAAATTAATTGAATTCTAATATTCCATCCTCTATACTACTAGATATCTCAAAACATTAATGAAAAACTCTTTCCATATAATTTTTGACAAACTAAACCATAGCAACATTTAAACTAGAATATATGAAAATTATTCTCTGACCAGAATGACCCTCCCAATCCCTATGGGGTGGTGACAACCACCCATCCCTCATAAAAAATGGGTTTGAATGATTTCTCCACAAAACTACAAACACAAATAGATAAATAACATAAAAATACAAAAAAAATCTTATATATAAAATTAAATGATACAACTCTTGAGAATGGTACATCAACCAAGGTCAAATAATCAGACCATTAGAATAATAACCTAGAAAAGCCATGTGATAAGGGGATCATATGCTCCACCAGTAACAACCAACTCTGTAGTACCAAGAATGAAGTAGAATAACCACCTATAATGGATGGTTTTATTTTCTATTATAATAAGTATAAGAAAGTGTATAATTACATGAATTCAAAGGAATGATTTGAGAAAATATTCCCATTATTATTTCACCAAAAATATCATAATAAATCCATATCAAATGAACCATTTATTATAAATTTTAAAAATAACATGGAATGGACATATTTCCATAGTTTTAAACAATGCATGATTAGGGAAACTTTTCAAAGTCAAAAAATTTAATAGGTTCCAAAAGTTCATTTCCATAAAATCCAACATATATAAAAACATTGTCAAAGAAGACTGATTATATAGTTATATAAAAATAATAATGAATAATAATTTTTATTAAAACTAACATGTGTAAAAAATTTCATAATATTGGCATGTAAAATCATTTTCAATCATAGAACGAGGGTTACAAATCCTAGGTGGTATATTATATGGGGATTATCACACATCTCATTGAAGTAAGGATACTATTGTGAAATCATTACAAGGCCTAATCCAAATGGAAAAAAGGAACATCCCTACAGATGAACATTAAAATATCCATAAGAACTAATCTCTATTCCCTCATTTAGTTTATTTTGTGTTGTCATCGTTAATCCATTTCCATGTAGAACTAATACATTCCTAAAAAATTTTCCTCCCATATAAAAACCCATGATCTCATGTGATTCAAGGAAATAATAAACGTGAAGGGGATTTCATTTGTTCAATCATTATGAAATCATTTCAATAAATATTAAATTTAACCCCAATTTTATGTTTCTGAAACCGGGATTTCATTTCAAAATAAAATATCAAATGGTTTTTATAAAAAAAACCCATGGAATTTATTTCAAAAACCCACATAAAATAGTTTTTATTGAATAAAGATTCCTTTTATTTTAAAAAATAGTCATCAAATGGTTTTTATTCAAAAACGCATGCTATTTATTTAAAAAACCAAACATTAATTGGTTTTTATGAAAAAATAATGCCTTTAATTTCAAAAACCAAACACCTAATAGTTTTTGTCAAAAATCATCATGTCATATTATTTGAAATCCAAAAATCTATCATGCCCATTATTTCATAAAAACTATACTAAAAATCCCCATTTCAATTGAAGGGAATTTTCTAAAAATCAATAATTAATTGTTAATAACAGTTATCAATGTTTTTTATCACATACACTATTCCATTTAGAAATAGTTTTCTAGTATCTCAAATCAATATTCAAAATTGATTATAAAATAAATTTAAAATATATAATAATAAAATTTTTCATATAATAAATTTTACTTTAAGAAATCGCCTACCTTAGATATAAGAATTCATAATTCATGATGAGGTATTCAAAATAGAAGAAAGAGAAGGACTATACACCATGATAAAAAAAATAGAAACAAATATACTTATGAGGATCGACCAACACTGGACTCCCAAAACACCACTGAATATGATAAAGATAATCAAAGAAGTAAGGGTTTAGGTATTTGAAATAAATTCACTAGGTATAAAAGAATTTACAAACCTAAAATTTAATTTTATACTAAACTCAAATATTTATTATGAAGGATTTAAATGATTTAAAAAAAGAGAGTTACAATGTTAAAAGCGTTTAAATAATTGATTTAAAAAATTTCCTATATTCCAAATCATATAAAAATTGAATTATAGATTGATCTAGAGGAAGAAGAAATAAAAAAAATTAAAAAATAATATTTTTCACTAAAATGGATCAATAGAGGGGTAACTTGGTTTTACCCTTACATTGATCTCATGTTTCATTTAATAGTAAAGTGTTTTACCCTTAAATATCTACCATACAAAGAAATACCCATTTGTAGCTTCAAAATATTGTTACATAGCTTCTGTCTTCCCTTACAAAGCCTTTAAAACACAATAGACACCTTTACAAAAAGAGGTATTTAACCATACATGTCATGTGTTTACCCTTATGAAACCTTTATAAAATCTAGATTACCTCTACATAATTCCAAGATTACCCTTATACAATGTATTGAAAATAAAAATTACTCTTACATATGGGTTGTGAGACCCTTACACAATATACACTACCCTTACACATCGTCCTACATAACCTTTATTTACCCTTAAAAAATGGGGTTACCCTTTTCTATTTCCAAGATTTACCTTATAGAGCTTATATGGATAAGGGATTACTCTTAAAAAACTCCAAAATTTCAAATCTACCCTTATAAAATCAATTTCAATCTCGTCTTACATTTATGAAATTCTTGGTAGCTTATATGTACTCATTATAAAACTCATGAAAATGAGGTTTTACCATATACAAGGTTCTCAAAACAAAATTATCCTTTATGAAACCCCATAAAAAAAGTAACAGTAAATTGTATTAAAAATAAATTATTTTCAGACAAAAAAATTATAAAATAATATCAAATAAAATAATTTATCTATTATAAAAAATAGTATATTACATGGAGCCTAAAATAATGGGGTTTCTATCAAAAAATATAAATTACGAAAATCTAAATAGATTTCACATACCACAAACATAAAGAGGATTGTTGGGTATTAATAGGGAAGCATGATATTTTAAAATATATCTATACATTATTTTCACAATATGTCATCAAATGTAAATAATAGAATTCCAAGATATATGGGGAATCTAATAATTAATAGAAACCAGCTAGTTAAAATTAGAATTTATAAAACATATAAATATACCTCTAAATATTGGAATTGAATAAATTATAAATTTATACGAGCTATGAAATATTGGTGGTCACTATGTGAGAAAGTTGGTTACAACCCTACAAGGTTTCAAAGACATGATAAATAATAAAGGATAACAATATGTTGTGGAGTAGGTGACCAAGTCATTCTTCGGAAAAATTCTATAAAAACTAATTATAATGAAACTCATGAGAAGATAAAGTATATAGTTAAGAGGATTATAAAGAAGGGATTCTAAAATTATGATAAGAGTGTGACTAGATAGTTCTTGAAAAATTTTGATGGTGTATTTACATGCATAAAATGGATTATCGGTTAAAAATAACATACAAGAGACAATGAGAAATAAATATTGGTTAGAACTACCAATGATGGTGTTGTAAAGAGGAATGAAACATCATAAAATATGGATGTGTATGAAACTAATAATATATCTGTCATACAACCAGATCAACTAGAAGAAGCTAAAATATTTTAGAAAGATTAAAAGAGATAATTTTCCTTGCTAGCCCAATCCAAAATTTCATTATAATCTATGAAGAAATCTAAAAATAAGAATGAATCTGTATTTCATAAATACTGTTAGACTAGGAAAGTCATAGAGAATATAATTATCAAGGGAAAAATTAAGAATATCCAAGAAAAAAGACTTTTACTTGAGAAATATGTCTTAATCCTAGTACAACAACTGAATATCTTATGAAAATAAACCTTATTTTCAGATTGATTTTTTATACCAAAGTAATTGAGATTGACTGTGAAGAAGTGTGGAAATCATTCCTTAAGGGTGATTTAATAAAATATAAAATTCTTATATAAATTTATTATTCAGGCCTAAATCTTGAAATATGGAAATCCCATTCTAAATAATGGATGGGGTATGATTTTTACTCTCTTATTTATGATCTTATGTGTACTTATTATATTTAAAATGGGGTGATCTTCTAATTATTATGGAATTAATACCTACCACATTAAATGTTTTTATTTGTGTGTTAATGTGATGTGTAGGTTATTTAATCTTCTTGTACATGTATTTGAGAAACCCCTATGTCTTGAAAGAGTAAATTTATATTATATTTAGATTGGTTTGAGGATATAAATATTTTTTAAATTAAACTCTATTTTTTTTTCAATAATGGGTTATCACAAATAGACATAGATATGGTTAATTTGTAGAACATTTTTAATGAAATGTGGTGTGCCCTTCCCTTAATAATTTAATGGATTGATTCGTATGTGCATGAATAATTCGGAGAATGTGTGTTTTATAAATTCAGAATATACAGTTTCCTTCCCATTGAAGTTGTAAATATGAAGAAAACATGTTTAATTATTTCACATTCTTTTCAAAAATGGGAGAAAAATTTCCCCTTTATATCCATTTTAAATTATAGGGTGTTGAATGGAATTTTATACTAGACTAAATTTGGAATTGAAATCAAATACAAAGGGAGCGATTAATATTCTATTTGGATGATGTTGTATTTGTTTTCATTTAGCTTTTATGCCATTGATCAGGTTCGTATGAAAAGGACGTGGCTTCATTAATGGGTTTAGTATTCTTCCATTACATGGATTTTGGAATTGCAGCCTATAGGGTTTGGGTAAACTAAAATATCAAAGGTTTCCAAGGAAATATAAAGGAAATTTACATGTTTTCAAGGAATGTTTGAAGAGAAAGATACTTGTTCAGAAATCCATTAAATTAGATCCTTGGATGAATAAAACATCCTGAAGAATATATAACATAATCTTGAATATTTTCTAGAGTTTTCTATAATAATACCACAATATATAAATATATTACTACAATTTCAAACTTGACAGTTGTAATCAGGGATATATCATATAAACCATCCATGTGTGATTTTCTACTTAAATTAGTATTTTAGAATTCATAGATGACGTTTCCATAAGGAAGAAATGAATTTTTAGATATCATTATAGAGGAATTCCTAAAAAAATGCTGAATATTTAGTTTATATTTTATAAGGTACATTGAAATTGAGAAGAAACACATTAGAATTATTTTGATAACTTCAAAATTAAATTTAAATTCATTTGAGTTAATTAAATATGGTCCATGTAAATATAGTAAAGTATGAATCTAAAATGCAGGGAAGAAAATTCAGTAAAGGAATTCTATGTATGAGTCAATTTGACCAAATATATGTGTCATAAGACCTCATACGTATATATATAATTAGAAAAGTACTTATAGTGTAAGTGTCCATATGATCAATATATGTGTGATTCATGTCAAACATAGGTGTGTTTTGATCTATCATAAGATTCATCTAACTCAGCGTAAGTGTCATCGTAGTGAGCATACATGTGATATCATGATTGTAAGTGTAAAGTTGCTTAGTGTATGTGTCATGATATCAAAGTGTATGTGTTATTCAACAATTATTAAAAATTTATAATGAATCAAATGAAAAATTTAATAATTTCATATCATAATTTTTTATTATATAATTATATGAGGATGATTTTGAAGTAACTCCTATTATAAAAAGTTAAAATTGTTTTTTATTCAAGCCTAAAATTAAATACATATAATATTCAATGTTATGAGAAGGAAGATCATTGTGAAGGAAATTATATGATTAAGGAAATGATAAATTTTTTAAATTTTGATTAATTAATAAAATACTAGAATAGATTGAGATTCAAATCTATAAGATTCTTGAGCATCTCTCTATTGATAATAACATCATAATTATATGAATATATGATTTATGATTTTTTCCAGAAATAATTTATGATATAGAAGTGATAAATTAATAATGTTCCATCAAAATATTCTTTTAAAATGAGAATATATAAATTTAATCATTGATGATCAAAATGAATAATATTATAATGATGTTAATTTTTTGATTATAAGTTTTAAAAATCACAACAAATGTTCTGATTAATGTTATAGATGAAGTTGATGAGTCAAGGTGGGATTCTATCTGATATTTAAAGATTTAAGAGTAATGTGTGTGATTGTACTAATAAATCTATAAATTAGTATTTTTGGATTATTTGATTTTTTGATGGAAATATCCTTTAGAATGTAAGATAGAATATTTAATTGAGTGTCTTAAAAAATATAAGCTCCCCATAAAGTAAGTTAAAGATGAAGAATAAGAGTTTGAGATAAAATAATGGGAAATATGAGATCAATATCATAATAATAATTCTAAAAGTATGAATGAGATATCAAGGATTGTATAAGGACCTATAAGAGTTGTTTATGGATAATAGAAATGAGAATAGAAGAAAAAGAAATTGTACTCCCAAAATTTCCCATTAGACAAGCATTGAGAGGAAATTAGAATAATTATATTGTTGGAACACCCATGTATAGAAACAAAAAAGATAGAATGTTAGGCGAGTAGATCTATGGTGGGTCTGTTAAGATATGTTGTAAGTGGAGATTGATTTTCACTTATCTTTTGTGAATAATTGTGTACATTTGAATACTTTTTTGTAAGAAGAACGATATCAGTACATGATAATTCAGAAGTATCTTGTATAGATATGGGGATCTACTTCCATGAACGAGCTAGAAGACAACCAATTCCTATACAAAATGGGAATTTATTAAACATATTTGACTTAAGTAATTAAAGGAGATTAAAATGTGAATTGGTGACTAAATTGATAATTCATTTAAGGAATACTTATAAGAAGTATAAAAGAGTATACACTGTGAGACTGACATTAGGTGTGGGAAACCCCATCCATTATAGTAAACATTTTTTATAGAGGTAAATCCTTGATTATGGAAAATAACTAATCAAGAAAAGTATTAGTTATTGATTTGGTTTCATTTTAAATATCACATTATATTTTATCTTCTTTACTTTCACAAATGTGGTTTATTTTTCTCAATTTACCTAAGATATACCAATATGAACTAACCATAAATAGTGTTTAAAATAAAAAATATAGTAAAATCTTACAAAAGGATTTGTAATTTTGTAAAAATAGGCTACGCATGATCCCCCCCCATGTGAACCTATTTTATTGGGAATTTTATAATCATAACTTAGGATATTTATTCTATAGGTTGTATACACACCAGTATAATCCAAATTAACTATTTTAGGTCCCCTCAAACTCCAAAGGTGTGATAGCACTATCTATTTAGAGATAAAATAACTATATGTAGTAACAGATATTGAATATTCATTTAAAATAACATAGCCATTAAAATGATAAGGATCACATCATCTTTATATCGTCACTTAATTCAATGAAGAAGATAATGCATTGGATGCCATCATTTGGCAGCCTCCATATGTTACCCATAACAAATGTTTTTTGGGAGATTATGATCATTGAATATTTTATCATAAAAAATATAATATTAAAACCCTAAATGAATCATATCAATGATTTTTATCTAAAATGAAACCTTAAAAGAGATGTAGTATTTACTTATGCTCTCAATATCTCATTTCATAAGAAATTTCATACATTATCCCATGTGACCATTACATCCCAAAAACATTACTGATATTGAACAATAATTTACTATGAGATTCATCAAATCCCTGTCTTATTTAATGACATGGATTAATCATACAATATGGATAATCTAATTTTATTGCATATCCATTTGTCTCCCACTTTTTCTAAAAACCCATGTGGACTTTTTGAAAATGTTTTGACCACTTTATTAATCTTTCTAAACTCATTTGGATATGGTTTATCAGGTTCTATTTTTTTAGATAATCACATTTTCTAAATTTTTTATACTTATTGTAATTTTTATCCCTGTAACCCTCTAAAAATTATAATTTTTAAAGTATATATTAAATTTTAAATTTTAAATGTAAATAAAGACTAACCTATACAAAAACATCATTTATACTCATCATATAAAGGGTATTGTAATGATATCAATAAGTATACTAATATATCCATATTAACATTTATTTCATATGGTATATCATATATATCATTTTTATACTCATAAAATCACTTTTTCCAGGACATGTGGTTAGTTGACGTGGAAAATGTTAATCAAGTATATGCCAACTCGAAAAATTTGTATTCTCTGAGTGGATTTTTATATAAAATCATTACATCACATGAAAATAATTTTAACAGGTATTAAAACCACATTTTACTAATATAGTATAGCCCTGAATTTTCCCATCTTCATTATAGAAGGAACATATGTGTTTTCTTTCCATACAAGTGGAAAGTCTAATCTTGGTTTCACTCAATTTATGACATCATCAAAAACTTATTGAACCACCCCTAGTTTGAGAAACCTTAAGGATAGTCTAACATGTGTGTCAAAGTATGATGGTTTAAATTTTAATTATTTTATCAATGTCATGTAATAAGGAATAAATGATAAGAGTGAACACTTAAATTTTTTGATGAATGTATGAAATTCTATGTTTTATACATTCATCAGCCAGTTTATATAATAAGTCTCGAAAAATTATCCCATGAGTTTACTCTATAGTGTATATTGGATTTCAAATTATTTTAATCCTCACATATTATAATACACCATTACAATCCCATGTGATCTTTAATTAGGGACAAATAAAAGTCTTGTATCAAGAGGTTTGTTTCATTCCACTATTCATATTTAATAAGTACAACATATATGAATGAGTGAAAAATTGAGACTTCATTTGTCAAGATAATAATGATACATTTTATAACCATTACATCAATTTACCCATGTATTTAATATATAGAGGTTCAATATGAGACTAATTTTTCTCCCATAATAATGGTTTTTTCTACAGATCAATTATATTATCTTCAATACCCATACAATAAATATTTAAATCACCCCTGTCAGTGATTTATTAAATGATATTTTTTTACAGATGTGTTTATTCATTTGGTGATACCATGATTCTTTCACCGATGTAAAAAACATATTATTATCCTAGTAAATCTCAATTTATCGTATAATGTTATGAACTAACCCAACATCCGTAATGAACTTCCTGATATGAACAACTTTATTCATAGAATTTGATTCACTAATTTACTCTGCCTTTTCTTTCTATTCCACCATGCTGTATTTTTTGGAGACTCTACCAATTAATAACACTACTATTGAAGAAAAACATGAAACCTGATTTAGATCTCATATTATCATCTTAATATTAGAAAATGGAATCATTGTAACCCCTTATAATGTTTTCATCATCACATTTAAATATAAATAACATATCCTCACTTCTTCTCATGTACATAATGATGTTCTTAAAAAGACTCTAAGATCATTAATTAGGGTTATATTGGTATCTATTTTTTTCAAATCACATGAAAACCCATGTTTAGTATAAAAGAAGTCATACATGTTCAATCATTTTAAAACTATAATGTATATATGTACATCCTTTCAAAATATTGAAAAAAATATATATATTCATTCGATTAATTCCATGAAATGATGATAAAGACATTTTATTATAGTTTTGCATTTTAAAAATATTTATATGTTTATTAATATATGTGTTATTTATCAATACAAGACTCCACTTTAGTCTATCACTATAGATATAATACCTATTATGTAGGCCTTTTTACCCATGTATCTGCTCAAGATGCATTTTTCCTACTACATAATTATAGAAAATAAAGTGTGTATACCATTTACAATAATTAGTATGTCATCACTTTCAGTTTAAAAAATATTATAATACACCCAAAAAACATTTTTTGTAAACAAAAATCTTCCATTTTTTATGAAACAAAACTATTTTATTGCATCATGAAACATGACATTACAACTCTGAGAAGCTTTCTTCAATCAATAAATGGATCATTTCAACTTGAGAATCATTAAAATATAATTTAGAACTCAAATCCAAAAACCTGTATAATATACTAATTCTCTACTAAAATATATTTATGGAAAGTGGTTTTGATATCCATTTGATATATTTAAAAAAATAATGATATGATATATAAAGAATTATATAAATAAGAATTAGGATTTCCACTAGAGAAAAAGATAATTTACAGGCAATATAATGATTTTTCATGTAACATTTTTTAAGATATGAGACATAGAGGAATAACATGTACCATTAAAGTCGTTTTTGTTATAAAAATCCCAATTTAACTTAAAATTATAACCCCTTGAGAAGAATCCACCACGTTACAAACATTTCTATTATACATACAGTCTATATTATATTTCATTTCTTTAAACAATTTCTATGAAAAACTCTAAATAACCTCTTAATATGAAGTAGATTAATCATTTATGAAAATAAATTCATCATTATTTACTATAGTAAATATATGTCTATATTAATTCTTATTTTATCTTAAACTTATATATATATATATATATCCAATTTTCCTCTTAGTTCCACAACAAAAGGTATGAATCTTATCAAGGAAAACACCACTTTCGACCATAAATAATTTTTGTTTAGAATAATAATCAAATATAATATCCTTCAATATATTTTGGATAATAAAAAACACATTTCTATAATTTATTGTAATGTTTATCTAATTACAGTGGTTATTAATATGCCTCACTACCCTAAATGCGCATAAATGTATAATTTTGATGATTCATACTCTATATATCATATTGTGTATTTATGAATACAATAGATATAATAATGATTTTTATGGAAGAAAAAGTTACATATTATATCCTTATAATAACAATGGAGGGGGACACTAACTCGTCACTAATTTAACCATGTCAAAAATGTATAATTCCACCTCTTAGAAACACTATTACACTATAGTATTCTAAGAGGAGTGAGTTGTTAAATTCTTCCACAACCTATAAGAATATTTTGAAGGATTGAAAATTGTTTCTCATAATAAATATGTAACCATAATAACTAAAATCATTTGTAAATATTAGAAAATACCTATATCAACCACATTCTTGAGTACTCATTGGCCAACATACATTACTATTTACAAACATTAACATTCCCACAGTCCACTTTAATTTCGAAAAAAAATATTTTTTAATTTTTATTAATAAAAAAGATAAAAAATTATCAAATGATCATAATTAAATGACTCCAAAAATCTATTATTATATATTCTTTAGATATATTTCTTATTTATATATCCAAATAAACAATGAAAAATGTATGTGGTGTCAAAATCTATATTGAACTTTTTATTGTAAAAATTATATACTGGATACGTAAAATTTATAACCCACTTACAATATTACCAAAACCATAACGCTTTTAATGTGTATATATATAGAAAAAATCATATCCTTAATCGTGAATTTGAATCTCTTATTATATACATAAGTTACAAAAATTTTAAATCTATTTAATGGTGGGAATATAATAGTGGTTTCCAATTTTATAATTAATCCACCAAGTGGACTTAGATCATATTTTATAAACACCAATGACAAAAAAATTCCCATTTACCAATTCCTCGATATAATTCACCATTCATTAATTTTCACATATTTTCAAGTCTATGTTTTTATACAAAAATATGGGATGTACACCTGCTTTCCAAAACCCGTGATTTATAATTAGATAAATTTACTTATATGACATTCATATCCATATTCTCATAATAATTTACCTTAATAAAACTCCTCAAACTTTATTCAAATATAAAATTAAATTATATTTCTTACATATATGATATTACAAAATGATAATCCTGATGTATTCCATAATCTAAAATAATCCATATATTTATATAAATGTGAGTAACCTGATTTTTATCTGTACATATTGTAATTTTATTGAATATACTCCCACTAAAATTGTGACCCCATACACCATTACCATTAGTGGTCTAAAATCCATATTTAATCATAGAACATCCCAACTATTCCTTAAATATTGACCACATCAAATTTTGGTATAAAATCATGCTAGTAATTTTAAATATGACTCTTCGATAGTTGATTGGAAACATCCTCGACATAATAAATCATATGAATTCACTCAGTCCATTCCTCTAGTGTCATAATAATTTGCATTCCTCAGTTAAGTGTATCCAAAATATTATATCATGATTAGGGAATTAAGTTTTAGGTTAAACTATAGCGAATGATCAAGGCCTTGAAATGTTCTTTCTTTAGTTTTAATCTCATGCTTAGTATTTTAGGGGTTTTCATGGTATCATTATTTCCATATGCATCCTATTTATATAAAATCATTGAATATTGAATACCATTTATTCCTCATAGTATCGTTTTTTATTAATACTTTTATGCATACTTTTAATGATTGTTTTTAGAATTCAAATTCCAGACACCAAATTAATATATTCTATGAATTTTAATGTATAACTCAATACACAACCTATAATTTGTGTTACTCACCCAAAATAATAGGAATTTATTTTACACATCTAGGTGCATCTTATGCATAAGGTATATTAATAAATTTCAATAAATGTATTAGAATTATGTGAATCCAAAAAAAATACATAAGAGTAAGCATGGAGAAATAAGTATGACTTCCAAAAATTTTATAAACAAGGAATACGACTCGAGGTCAGTGATTTTCTCAAACTAAATTCCATATACACATGGTCTGTTACATATAAGTGATCTAAATTTAATCATAACTATAATAGTTAATATGTATAAACTATAATTTACTATTAAATTCATAATTCAATCTTCATAGAAAACTAATGTTAATTTAGATGAAAACTAAATCTTTTGCTACCATTTCAAAAATGCAATTAATAGTTTGAAATTTTTATAAGAAGAAAAATGTCACATAAATTAAAGCATAAAAAATATAAAATTATATAAAATTATACATATATATATATATGAATCTTTAAATAGTAGTGGATAAATAAGAAAGAAAAATTATTTTTCAATCATGGAATATTAATGTGAACTTTTCATATTCCATTTATTTAAAAAAAATTATATTTATAATTCATAACACTTGTATTTTATTAAAAAAATATAATCTATCATTATTTTTTCAAAATATAATATATTTAACATTTTTTCCTTATATTGTATTTTATGATAGATAATCACTATTTTAAGCTATGATCAAATCCCGACATATGATAATCACTACTACTAAAATCTTTTTGTACATAATGGAATGTGTTATTAGATAGAGTGCTTGAATTTTTGAAACCTATCATAATTGGATATATTTACCAAATCACTATTATAATAAAATTATTTATTTTTATAAATCATAAATTATAAGTCCATGTATATGATAACACTTATAGTATCCTATTATGTAGTGTAAAATGGTATGATTTCCTAAATTCGACATTATGGTCCATCTAATTATACCATATGACTATGAAAAACACTAATTTTTTTTATGATACTTTGTATCATAAATAATGGGCTCACAATTTAATGCTAAATCTTATCGACATTTTATCATTCCATTCAATATATAAATATCCATCTTACAAAATGCATGTTTATTAAAAATTTAATATATAAACATGTTAATTATATAATGTAGGTTTCGTCAATACAATTGATGGGTTTTATAAGAATATCAAATGATCATAAAAGTGAATGAATTCCATTATTTAGTTTGATCTATCATTATAAATTCACCATGTAAATGGATAAAATACATACAAAAATTTGAAAATAAGATCTACAATACTCTATATTAACGGTGTATACTTGAGGAATATCACCAAACAACAAAACTTAGTATCCTGCCTCTCCAAGTAGTACACTATCAACTAGAATACATATATGACACATAAGGACACCTAAGACTCTATAGTTGTACACGAAACTTATTAGAACAGATAAATGATGTATTGGGAGGAATATAACTTCATCTTGACTTGATAGTGCACCACCCACACCAAATATATGGATAATATCCTTTATATAGATATATTTCATTTAATGTGGATGAGTGAGTGTTGGTTTCCAATTTTTTATTGTTTCGAAATGTTATCCATAACATATTCCCCTTATGGTATTATGATCATTGAATGTTTCAATGATCATAATATAATCTTCAATAGATAAATAAATTAAACCAATTATTTAAAACTATCATAAAACAATTCAGTTGGATTGGATATAACTCATGAACCCAAAATAGCTATTATAATCCATTTCATACATCATACAATACGACAAAGGAATCTACATAATTTTAAATAAATAAGCATATAATTTACTATGATTTGAATCAAATTCATATCTTCAATTTATTATGAATGAATCATACATTACAATTCATCCAAATTTAGTGAATATCCTTAAATAGGGGGTTAGCCTAAACCTTTATTACATGAATGTAATGATGGTCAATGTTGACATATGTTATGGTTTTTTTATGATTACTCTTATGTCACATTATTAATTTAAGACTCCATGGATCATGATTATTATTATGATTTTATATTCTTTTGAAATGGTACATTCAATAATTTTATGATGATAAATTTATGGTTTAATGTTCATATTTATTATTATATGATTATGATACCAGGCCTCATAATCCATCCATATGATTACGCTATCTTTTCCCATTAATTAGGTATATATCCTATATTTATGTTTTTCCACTTGTCTATGATTTAATGATAAATAATTCAAGACTCATTGATTTTTTTTCTCATAATGATCATTTGATATCACTATTTTATTATGATTCTTATTTCCTTAAGCAATAAATAAGTGTACTATGCATGATATCTCAAGATGATAATTGATTGCAAGGAGAAATTTTGTTTGAAATGTATATTATATTATAAAATAATAATTTTAAGAATCTAGTCTCTAAATACCCTTATCCATTGGGTTTTTGGGAGTATTTCTATTTTGGTATATAATAATTAATTATATTTAATGATACAAGTCCTAATTTTCATGTTTGAGTAATTTTAGAGATGGGAGTATTTTGGATATCATTGACTATATATAGTCCTGTGAGGTATGGATAAATAACTAATGATTTTAAATGCTTTAATTCACCCATTGATAAGGCTAAACTGTTACAAACTGATGGAAATTTTCAAATTATAGTTGAATTAACCCATGTCAGAACATCTTGAAAAAACAAATCTTTCGAACAATTATTACATGGGGAGGACTTCATGTCAATGATATATGAGTTCATGAGGAGAATCTTCACAACTTGTACCATGGGGAGAAAATATATAGGTATTTAATTGTTTTCTATGAGGATGACCTTTTGAGATGATGATATATTAGTTATTAACATATGGTTAAATTCCATGTCGAGTTAGTACTTTATCATAAGGATGACCTTCTTTCAGTATTCTGTAGGGATATATTCCATTTTTTGTCCATTATATCTATTAGTGTGAACTATTTCATGAGAGTACTAATGAGGAACATTAAAAGTATTGGGAGGATAATTATTTTTATATCATAGAACATCATGATAAAGTCATTGAGAGGTCCTCCATCTATAAGATTCAAAACTATCTCACTCTACAGTAAATGGATCAATAAACCATATTAATTCAGGTGATAATTGCAGTGTGTGGGAGGCTAGAAAATAGTAGTGTGGGGCTATGATAATACCATGGGTAGAGTATACCATCATATCATAGTAGTATAAAAATATATAAAACAACATGTAACCAATAATTACAATATCCATCTAAATAATAAGAAAACCATATCCAAAGAAAACCAAAAAAATATTCATGCCCTAAAAAAGGAACTATTTTAAATGTCACAAAATTATGGAATAAATAAACAAGATCTCCCATGTATAGATCATATACATGATGATACAAAATATAAAATAAGATAAATAATCAAAAATAGGTCAAAAGTACCTATACTGTCCAAACTCTTTATTCTATTTTATCCATCTATCTAAACCAACAAAAAATGGGCCTCTAAACTACATCTAACTGATTTCATAATATATATTTGGGTTCCAATGTTCCAATGACATAAAATAATGCTACGAGTATAACATAATAAGCCACTACCAAAGGAGTTCGTAGATATATCTTGTAAATTTATTGAATGTAAAATGTGATATGCTGAAAAGGAAAAAAACTATAAATAAAATAATTTTTATAACCATGGGTACTATTCAAGTTAACTAGGTGTGTAAATAATTTCTTTGGTCAGAACCAAGTTGTGTTTTATCTTATCACATAATAATACCATTCCTCATTTGTCCAATTATGGTATGTCCTTGAAATTAATATATCACCATAAAGGGGGATTATATTCCAGCCCAAAACTATCCCAGATCTCACCACCCAGGGGTGGAATAATTCATTTTAATTAAACTCTCTAGAACATCATTGTCCAGGGGGAATAACCACCAGTCCTAGAACAATCCCCAAAACATCATCAAACATGGGATAATAACACCCTACCTTATAAAAATATTTTTATATTATCACCCAAGGGTAATAACATCCCACCTAAAACTATCTCCAATATACTATCAACCAGGGGAGAATTGTGACATACTAAAAAACTATCTCCAATGTTTCATTACCCAAGGGGGATAGTTCTCCGCCCCTTAGTCATCTCTAGATTATCATTAGAGAGGGTCAATAATTCCCCACCAAGAACCCATCTCTAAAACATCATCACCTAGGGGGAATATAGCCTTTTCTTAGAATCATCTCCAATATGTCATCACTCAGAGAGTATAACACCCTTACTTAAAACAATATAAAATATATCATCATGCAAGGGGATTGACACCCCCACCCTAGATCTATCATATTTCATATCATAAAGGGTAATGGAACCCAACTCGTATTCCAACATATCTCATACATCATTATATCCCAAATATCATTTATTTGGTTTGTATCTCAAGAACATAACCCATTTCTATCATTTCATTAATACCAAGATACAATGATTGTATCCCCCATGTTTGAATTCATTTCATATTCAAAAAAAAAACACCAGACAACCGCTATAATTCCATTAGTCACATCATGTTTCAAACACACCATTTGGGTTCCTTTATCTCGTTACCATGTTCTAGGTTCAACACCCATCACTCAATGGATTCACTATTCCCAATACAGAAATGATTTCATCATGGAATAAACATTCAAACTAGTAATTCCATATAAGTAAAACATAAAGGAATGGAATAATTCTCACAACACCTCTAAGTCCGAGCATTGTTGGTACTCTCACATTGATCCTAAGAATAAATCATTTCCATGGTATTCCCACATAGATCCATAGACACACAGACCCTCATGGAGGATTATCGTTTCACATAGAAAAAATAAACTATTTAATAGGTTATGATACATCTCCATGATCCATGTTTGATATATACAAGGTAATCATTTCATTCACCCACACATATCTAGAGGGAACACTTAGAACTAATCATAAGGTATATTGTGTTTCTTTTGTTTCATTTCTACCTTAGTAGTTTTTATATGTCATATAAAACATATAATATTCAAACCATTGTTCATCGATAATTGAGGAAATGGGCTAGTGTTCAAGGGTTGATCATTACCCAGGGCACTTGCATTCTAATAAATGAATTTTAATAAAAACATCATTTTAAATTCAATGTAAATCACACACGAGTGGTGAGACAGATATCACATGGTATATATGGTAAAGAATAAAACATATGGTTATGTTCAGGTACCACTTGCCTCAATTGGTGTCATTTCATTAATGAAATCTTGGACACCATGGCCTATGATCTTCCAAGATTTACTGACCATCATCCATCACCACGAGGCCCTAACTATATCAACAAGTGTCCTAATCAATCATAAATACATAGGATTAATTTATACATTAAACCAATATTTATATCATAATCGACACATAAATAATAATCATGTAATTACTTTGTGTATTTCATAACAATATTCTATATGAAAGTAATGGGGTGTGGATCACATTCAGCACAACTTCAATATTAGTTTCAAAAAATTCCCAAAATCCAATTTCAATTCATCAATCATTCCAATCCTAATTTAATGAAAAATGAAAAAAAATCTTGGTCAATGAATTTGATTAATTAAACATAATAAAACATTGAACATTAATCATTTCATAATCCCATTTGACTAACTTTTGAAAAATCCCCATAAAATCAGCCTAATTCTAGTATGATTCATTAGTATCATCTTGAAAATTGTCCTAGAGATACCAAATTTAGTGGCTAATATGGTGAAGGGTGACAAGTTTGAGAATGAAGAAAAAAAACCTTTAACCCAGGAATAAATTTTACTAGTTACACTAAATATATGGTTTTTGAGGAGAGAAATAGAGGGGAATAGGAGTTATCTCTCCCCACTCTCAAACATCCAAGAAAATAATAAATCCAAATGGGTATTTTTTACTTTAAAAGACTAAAAACCTTTTCTGCGTGGTTAAATTTTTTATAAATGTCTGTAATCTCCTCGTTGACTCTAACTTTCACCCATTATGAGACTTACATATATTATTTACTATATAATCCACCCTTACACATGATATAGTCTCAAACATTATTCAATATTGGGAAATCCATCATCAATTACCTATAATACTTTACTATATTTTTTTATCATCCAGATCAATCCTTACATACCAGGTACAATACCATTTTTTGATACTTATGAATCAAAAGGTAAACCATATGCATTATGTTACATTACCAATATCCTAGAACCCATTCAATAAATTATCATATATAAAAACCATACAAATTATTGTAGAAAAAAGTAATTTTCCAACTATTAATCTATATGTTCTATGAAACCCTTATGTATCAATGGTGAGCCTTACATATATGGTATTCTACAATTTTATAACACTTACCTATCCATGTGAACCTTAAACATCATCGAGAACTCTAGTAACCAATATATATTTACTTTATCATAGTTAACCCTCACATATTACAAGTTTAACAATTATTTATCATTTTAGCCCTTAAACATCCCATGGGATACTCTCATGTATCACAGTGGCTTCCAACCATTTACAATGTTTCTGGAGGAGTTATGTACTCTTACACATAAGGATATAGGTTTTTTTATAAGTGTACCCTTTTACCAGAGACTACCAATATTCAAAAACAGTTATACACCCTTCTATATTAAAAATCATCCCAAAAGTATCCAGTTTACTTAATTATTTATATAGAATTATACATGAGGACCCACACGTAATATATGATATCCTTTATGCATGTGGACTTAACCACTTTTATGAATGAGATAATTAATCTAACATGAATGAATCTGATCACCCTTATATGATAGGAATTATACATTTTTTTAAAAATATATTACTTTTGGATTTTAACCATAGCCAATGACATACAGAATTCATACCCTATGATTTGGGACCTGATATTCATGAACCCCGTTAGAATTCATCTCTAAAATTAATAATATTTTTAAAATTTACCTCTAATATTCTAAATCATTTAAATGTATACTATTTTACTAAAACCATCTTAATATACATCAATTATTTCAGAAAAATAATTTCCCATCTATAATTGGTCTAATCCACTTCTTCAATAAAAATATGACATGTCACAAAAGCCCTTTATGTGGAACGACCCAACACATACACCAGTTTCATCCAATCCCTTAACTGTCACTCATCCATGAACCCAATAAACCCCCAAACCTCTAATAACATCTATTAACACCTTCCAAATAAGTTCCAACAATCATAATTCCTATAAAAAATCCACTCCAAAAAGCATCCACTTCTCTATGACAAAAAAAATCCCCCATAATTCTTAATGACTGGTATGACGTGATTCATTACAACCTATCAACCCTTAATAATATTTTCCCTTATTAGTCTCCTCATAAATCTGCTCTAAACCATACCAATAAATAAAACATGATACATGAATCATATACTATGTATATCTCCAATTATGGTCATGTTGAAACAACACCAAAACCAACTCCAATTCACAAAACCCTTCTAGACTGTATATCATGATGACAATTGATTACATTAATTACACAATAATTCCCCACATCTTATGGAATTATTAAATTCTATATTCCTAGATATACACCCCATTAGATGATGTCAATGTTATACTCATGACCATTACCCACCTGAATTCACACCCAAGCATCACCCGACCATTCCTATCACAATCCAAAGTATCATTTCATATGCCATGTCAAAAAAATAAGGCTATTCTACATTTTTCATTTTGGAATAAAATCTATGAGGATAAGTATTATATAGACCTAGTAACACAACATATTGATTTCCTAAAGAAAACTCTTATTCATACCATACAACCATTATTGCACATCTTATAGCTATCAACAACCAAATTTACTTCCCCTTCTTCATTCTCATCAATCAATACTCACATATGGGTTTTTTCTATTTAACATAAAAAACCACCTTCTTAAATCCCAGAATTTTCACAAAACTATAGCCACACCTAATTGGATTCACCGACAATACACTACTGACATTTCTCATAAATTGATCAATACGAGCATGATGTTCCTACATAATCTATGGTGTACTCCCCCACCATATGAATTTCCTTATCATTGAACGATGATCACAATACTTACTTATTTGAACGACAAAAACAACACAAATATATATTATCCAAACTTATATATCTATAATTATATCAATATCTTGAACCCTTATATAGGGTCCAATGGTACCACAATGATCCACAAAACCATTATCCAAATCTACAGATAATCGACCATCGTACTCCCTATCTTAATAGATCTAACTCAAGGGACATCACTTTTCTCCCGATCACATGACTCCCATATTATATCTTGCTACTCGACCTACTTAGTATCACTAGTATCCCATAATAATTTATGTTTCCAAATCCATATAGTTAATGAAATATTTTGGATCTTTTTTTATTACAATGAGTCACTAATCCATATGGTTATTCAGAAGAACCAACATTCATGTATCTATATTGAGGATTTCAAAAGATCACAAATCAAACCTCACACTAGTTTATAAACTTTTTATATCTGTAATATCATGACTCCTTAGTTAGTCCATAATTATAAAAAAAATATCCCACTTCACTCATAAGTTATATCCTGATTCACAAATTTCATTTGTCAAATCAACACTTGATCATATCCCAAAGAACCTCTAATTCCCTCTAACATAAACAATATTTAAGGAATTTTTCCTTTTAATATAATATATTTTTCCATTGTTATTACATGATTAAAATATGATGATTCTAGATATGGAATCTATTTCAAACTATTTAATCCACAATATGAAAAATATTAACATACATGGATGAAACAAAATGAATCAGTTTTTTGAAAAATAATTATTTTAAGCATAAAAATAGTTTTATACCAAAATCATGTATAATATTGATTCACATGGAATTAATTGAATCATGATTAAAAAAATTAAACATCTGTGACTTTAGAATAATTTCACACCAAATAGAAATTTGAAATTAAATTTATCAAAAGTAATGAATTGAGGGGTTTTCAAAGTCGGTATTTTTCATTATTCACAAGAAAATATTATATATTAAAAAATAAAAATCAACTATCTTATTTTTTTATTATATGATTTAAAAAATGATTTTAATTTTATCAAATATAATTTCTTAAAGTGACAAAAATTAAAAGTAATATTTGTTCCAAAAAGGCATTAAATAGTTTTAAAAATATATCATTTAATATTATGTGATATTATTTATAATTGAGATCTTATTACATAAGAATTAATTAGAAAAATTTTATTATGGAAAATTTTTCTACATATGTTTCATAATATGGTTACCTTTTTTCATAACCACCAAATCAACTACTCGGCTATATCCTTCAAATTTGAATAATAAAATCAGAATAGTATTTTTTTAAGCTCAGTATTGGATTTGGTTCACAAAATTGAAATTTGTTTCTTTTAAAACTAAAATCCTCTAGTGTTACATTTCCCCCAAAAAGAAATTTTTTCCTGAGCAATATTGTTTTGATTCTATCAAAATTACTTTATCATTATATAGTAATAAATGAAAATATAGATATTATTATAAAAATTAATGTCTATGTCAAAGATATGAAAATATTTATTTAACAAATAAATTTTATTATTCATCAATTATATCACACATATTAATTGAATTATCATTTTTATATTTATACATATCATGAAAACATAATATGTGAGAGAGGGTGACATTTCTTAATTACTATTAACTAAAAATCTTATAAAGGTTGTAATAAATTGAAAGTGGAACCAAATTTCCATAAATTTAATTCCATATTGATAATGTTTGAAATATTATAAAACAATGAGAATTATGATGTTATTTTTTTGAACTTATTAGAAATTTTTAACACCATTTTATCCATTTTACCCCTTACTGTGGTGATAAACTTTTCAATATCGAAGGGTCATGAATGAAATTAAAAAAATTAAATGATAAATATACATTAACCATTCATGAGAAGATCTATAATATCCCATAAAAATGATTCATGATTATTTTGTAATGATTTTATAGTGATTTAAAAACAATTTTTTAAATCAAAAATATCATTTAGATTCATTTTTATGAACATTCAAAAACATTTCCATTAATGGAATTAAGATAATAAGATAATTCAAACATAAACACCTTCTATAACACTTCACCTTTACAATCATTCATAAAATTCATTGGGCATCATAATTCATTAAAATAATATTACTTTTATGTTTTTAAGAGAATTTTATTTTATTTTTCTACTGGATGAACATGTGTTGCGTTAGCATTGCATAAATTTTATAGGTAATTGTAATATCTCTAATATTTAAAAATAAATTTTTATCATAAATATATTTTAATATATATGATTAGTAGGAACATTATTATGTTATATTACTTTAACATTACAAAAAAAAGCTTAGAATAAAGGATATTGTCCTTGAATGGGGAAATTAGGCCAAGAATAAAATAGGATTATGAATATAAAAATGCCATTTTTTGAAAAAATATACACTATGTGTTAGGGTTCCCTATTTAATATAAGGGTTTTTATTTCCCATATTTGGAACATAAAATGATCTTGAAAATGTTTTTATGAAGATTCAACCTTATTTTCTTATTGATCAATGACCATTTTCTCCCATGTCCATGTTCATTAAAATGTTTTCATGAATTATCATTTTTAAGATCAAATGATTATTTAAGGTTATTTTACACCATATTTGGATTTATTTTAAAAGTATTAAGAAGAAATTTTACAATTTTTTGCAAATAGGTTATTTTTATATTTTTACAAAAACTATAAAGGAATATTTGTTTAACCATTTACCACTTTAATTCATTTTCATTATTTCATAACAATTATTTTTTTGAAACATACTTTATATGTTTCCATGGTTATTATGAAAGAAAATAATTTCCAAAATATTCGTAGAATGTTTTATTTTTTAATGACATTAGAATAAAGGATATTTTCTTTGTTTTCTATAAATGTTCGCATATTCTTTTAAATTTATTTTTCATAAATTCTAACAAATAGGACATTTCAAATAATTCACTGGGGATATGATCTAATGATTCCATCAATATATTTTTTATATATGGATTATGATATCTTTCTAATGATGTTTTTTTCAAGAATCATTTTCCATAGTTTAGACAAGTTAAAAAGGGAAAAATGGATGTTTGTATGAGTTTTATGATGAAATGCAGGTTTTATAAACGTAATCAATGTTATGGTTTGCAGATAATTTTTTCGTTGATGGGTTTGCCCAATATTGCTCACGATGATAAGTGGGCCTGATATATCTCATGATGAAAGGTAGCATGATATTTCTCTACAATTCATTGAGTAATGTGTTAAGTTAACTATATTGAACATAATCATAGATAATAATTAATTGTTACATTATTCATTGGAAAATTATAATAAACTGTTAAATTAAAAGAAACTACAAATATTATTTTAATGGTAATGAGTTCAATTTTTTTACATTCCTATGATATTTTAGGTTTATATTTTTTATAATTATTAAAAAATTATTACATTATTTATAGAACACCAACACACTATGTCAATATATTCCAAAAAAAATTTGGATTGTTAAATTCATAGTAATGTTTCACTCATGACCCACGTACATCATTTAATGTTATTTCAAATTATTTAGAGCTATAAATCCCAATAGTTTATAATGATCCTTAGGCCCTAAGAAAATGTTTTTAAAATGTGTTATAAGTATACAAAGATCAGTAAGTGATATAAAAATAAAAGAAACTCATTATTCCATTAAAAACATGATAACATACAAATTTTTTTTTTTTCATAATAATGATTTTATAACAAAAATAAAACATTTCCCCATTATAAAATAAACCATATCTTAATTAAAACCCTTATAATATATAATAAATCATTTATGGAACTATAAAATTTATGAAAACATTTGTTTGTAAAAAACCCTTAACCTTTGAAATTTCATAAACATTCTTTACGTCCCAAAATCAGAAGGATTCCTTTAAAAATTATTTTTCAAGTATAAAATTGGTATCTTTAAGGATCATTTTAATAATCCATGTTAACTCATGTTTAACCAATGTTGTAAATAATTGATTCTCTATTAATTACATATAAGTAACCTATATAGTTATTTTTTTAAATATATCTTTCTAAAACTAAATTATTACCCAATTCATTTGAGAAAAATACTCGTCACACTTATCATAATAAGATCTCTTAGTTATTAATATTCCTCAACATGGTCCTATAATTTTTTAAAATAAGGCACTTTTCTCTTTTTTCCAGAATTTTTTGTTTTTTATTGTTACACAAAATATTTTTTCCTCTTTATTTGTATGAAAATGGAAATTCATTTTGTATATGGTTTCAGATAATATTTTCAAGGGTTATATAATGAAATGTTGAAATATAAAAAACTATTATTCATTATATTATACATGAGAATTATGGATGATAAAGATAAAGACTGATATAATTTTTATATATGTTCTAATTGGGATTTTAAAAAATAATAATCATAGATTTATTGATGAATTTCATTAAAAATAAATTTCTTATCAATTAACCAACATTAGATTAATGTTAATTTATTTTATTAAATATATGATATATACATTTCATTAAAATCATTCATCTATAGTGATTAACATAATTTACATGGATAAAAATATATTTCACACATAAATATATTTTATAGAAAATATATCATTTATTATTATATAATCTTATTTAAAATAGTGTTCTTATTTACAAGGAATTTTTCAATATATTTTTATTTATAAAAAATTATATAAGTATATTTCATAATATTGTTACCCCTATTCATATCTTCCAGAAAAAAATAATATGTTATAAAATTTATATTTAAATAATAATATTTTAATAGTATATCATTGTTCATTTTAAGATCATTATTATGTTTGGTTCAAGAAATTAAACACACTATTTTTTTAAACTAAAATATTTGGGTGTTACAGAAACCCTTTTTTTATAAAAATACATGTCATAACATAAATCTTGAATACCATTTTTCTATTCCCTAATAAAAACAAGGTGCTTCATTACATCCCACTATCTTCTCATATAAAATCACCATCTATGCATGATCTTTCACTAATCCCATCAATAACCCATGGAATAAATTCATAAAGTCATGTAATATAACAATTACCAAAACCCATCACCATGTATTGGCATCCCTATAGGTACAATAAATAATATTAGTCACAAAGGATAAATATATTTTACAATTTGGTATATCCATAAACTCAAAAGGCATCACTTGTAACTATCATGCATTATTTACTCATGTCACATCCAATCAGTCCTAGGCTCATGCGCCCAATCCACTAGTTATCCATATATGTATGTGTGTATATATCATAAAATTTTGGATTGATAGAATAATTAACCATTTTTTATGTGTCATGTTCATGTCCAAACCATCACAACACATAACTACCCATTCATCATTTCTTTTAAGGATCTCAAAATCCGAGTCTAATACCTCATTTAAGTTACCCTTATGTATCACAAGTCATCTCAAAGAATAGTAGGAAAGATACCATATGCTCTACTATCACACATCAATCACCAATATCTTGGGTTGCATCTCAACATCATAATTCTCTCCCATATAAGCCCTAAATAAAACCCCAATAGTTCAAAAATCATAGAGAAATATCCAAACTCCTTTATTGGCTACCAAAAGATGAATCAAAACTCAATAAATCCACTTGATGTTTCTTATATATATATATATCGTTCATCTCACTAACATTACCAATAACCACTCCAGGGTTACTATATATATATATCAAGCATCCCATACTCAAGTACACTACATACTCCGGTATACTAATCCTCTCCGAGATGTTGTTTGCCAGACTATAGCCATGATTCCATAATCACAAAAAAATACATATAGTTAAACCATAAATCAAATTACTCTAATCATCTTACTCAATAATAATCAATCTAACTATAATATCAAAATGTAGGATACATAATACCAACTCCCCCATAACTCATACTTTAGCTAATTCAGGCACTCTCTTAGAACATGACATAATAGATATCCAATGTTTAACCAGTAATATCTCTAATCTACAATATAAAAAATAGTTATATAAATAAATAAATACTCCGATATGACTTTGTAACATCTTGATCGGGTTCAGTCAATAATATCTTGACCAATGAACCACCAGAACTCAAGTGTGCTTCCCCATATTCCAAAAGGCATCGACTAGTAGAGAGGGTCTATGTTAATACAATGGGAATAATATACACTCATAACATAGTATAGTAATAACAGTGGAAATAAAATTCTACCAATCATCACATTTTTTATCATAATAATAATGGATCGACATATCCAATCTTATCCAAAATGTAATAACATGACCACTCTTTTAAAAAAATGAACAATCCACAATGACACATCAATCATGTATACATAAAAAACATATCCAATGGACAGATCTTATACAACCTAATACAAAATATAAAAAATAGAAAAGTAACCACAACATGGTATTGAGTCCCAACCCAATCTCAATTTCTAACTATGTTCATGACATCCAACTGATCCTACCAACAATAGACCATTTCCCAAAATGTACATACCATCATGATATCTGATAAGGTATAATTTTATTAAGGATTCAAAAGAATGTTGTGAGTATAAAATAGTATTCTACCACCAATGGGGACCAATGATATATCATGTAAATATAGTGAAAGTATAATGTGATATACAGAAAATGAGTAAAATAAATAAATAAAATAAATATCACTATCATGGGTACTATTTTTGATATATAGGTGTGACCATAAATACTCCATTCATTTCTAGGAAGTATATAAGAATTTGACATAACCATGTTATATGAGGCTTCCTAGACCCAAACTCTAACTTTTAGTACTAAAAACACGTACTTTTATGAATTAACATGGATATAAATTTTTATTAAAAAATACAAGATTTTAAAAAATTTACATTTGTGTTTAATCACCCAATAATGACACATAACACTATGAACCATTTTATTTAGTGTCTTTTAGGACCATATATGTACACACTTTGTTTTATAACACATGTGAACATTTATAAATAATCAAACTCTAATATATTGTCTTTAAATTTCCTATAATATTTACTTAATCGTCATAACATGTCGAAATGAAAAATAAGAAATTGGTGAGATCAAATTCATATTAATGTAAATCTTGTCAAAATTTCATCATGGGATAGATCATAAGAATATTATTAGACATTTTCATGGGATAAATATATTATTAATGTAGGATTGAACCATACTAGTTTTACATTTTTCTTGATATATGGACATGTGATCTCAAATTAAGAAAAACATACCATGGAAACATTGTGTGGAATCATGAGAAATTAAACATGATTCAAGTATAGAAGTATTAGGTACATAATTATGACATAAGGGTTTTACTTAAACATAATAATTGAAATCATATTTCAAGCTAAAACACAAGGTTATTAGTCACATAGTTGGATTTATCTAATTACCCATGTAAATTATTGGGTTTGGGATAATCCTCATGTGTATCATTTGACCGGGGATAAATAATATCTTCTACCCCTTTGAGATAATGTGATTTAAACATTACCATTTAATTATATGGAGATATTGGACCCCACATGGTATCATCCTTACATATGTGTATCATAAGAAATAAGTCATTTGTCATAAAAATCATCTAGATAGAAAATGGGTTTCATATAAGTTTCAAATAGAATCATACAAGGAAAATATTATTAATTATTTTAATAATATGATAAACTATTTGATTATCAATCAGTATCCAATGAAATTAAGTAAATATCTTGGTTAATTCCCTATATATAATTTGACACATGTTATTTTATTTGTAAATATAAAGGCTATATGTTTTATTCAAAACATACCAAATAAAGTGATGAATGGGTTACTAGGTGAATACCCTTTTCTAAATGGAATCAAAAAAGTGTATTCATATATGAAAATAATTGAAAAAAATGGTTATACATCCAAGATGATCTGTTAAGAAAATTTTAGTTCTAGATCATTTCTATTATAATGTTTTAACATTTCTCATTTGTGAAAATAGATAATGGATTGATGGGTAGTTGAATAATAATTTTATAATAACATAATAATTTTACTATGAAAGTCATGAGGAAAAATGGCACTTTTTCAATGAAAATTATTTTAAATAAGACACACAGTATAAGGACTAAATAATTTAATGTTTAAATACAAGAAATATTGGAAATTAATTTCAAAATGATGGTAAATCCAATCACATGAAAACATCTTAACAATAAGTTTCTTTTCTCATTTTTATAAATAATGTTAAATAGAAAAATTAAGTTGTTTTTTTAATTTTTTTAAAAAAATTATAGAAATAATTTTTTTTGAGATATATTAAAACATTACTTTTTAAGTAATATCGAATAATGGAGTCTTGAAAAATACATAAAGTTTTGACCAGGAAGCCCAAATGCATTACATTTTTAATTAATTTTTTAATAATCCCCCTTTTAATCAGGTTAATAAGATCCTAAAGTGACCCATAGGCCAAACTTGTTTATGCCCAGGCACATGACATTGATGGAACCAAATACCTGACACAACTAGGATATATCCTTACTCAACATATTTTGATACAATAATGACCTAAAATCCTTCCATAGATTCATAGCTGGAACTTTCTTATCTATAACTGCACAGTGTCTGGTACTAATGGAATATGTCATACCCCCTCATTCTTTGAATCTAGGATCTCTACAAAGTTGGGTGTTACTTCTAACAAGCCCCATTTGGATCTGTACTAGTGGTATACTGAGGCATGGTATTTTTTATAGAATGGATTCATGGACCTTAGTCCTCGGTAGCCATCAAACATTCATGATGACTTACCAGCACTTTCAGCTTCACCACCATTTCCGAGGATCTTACCTCCCAACATCATCCTCCAAGTATTGTAGCATGATTCTAGACATGTTTATATACCCTTCACACATGATAATAATCCAATATCCATCCACCATCAGCACCATCGAGGATAGTTATAATCCCAAATTCTATCACACATGACTGCTACAATTTCTACAGTGTAAATCACTACACATCCACTACATTTAGAGGATTATCTCAACCATCACATTGAGTACCATCCATGACAAAACTATACTCCATTACATTGTTAAAATACAAACTAACTCAAATATTGTTGTTCCTCCTGGAGTTGATCATGGTATTTTTTATAAGGTTATGGGGTGCCTTTAACACTAGAACAGACCCTAATTTCATAATGGTTTCATAGAGAAAACATGTGGTAGATGATAAAATATTTTGTTTTTAAAGCATGTAAACAATTATTTTAATATTTTGAGAAACCTTAATTGGAAAATCACATTGTTAAAGGTGATCCTAAGCCCTTATTTTTAAGGGAAGAAAAGATAAATATGAAGGTTACATGAGATAACACATAATAATATTTCTATATATAGATATGAACATTTGTTAGAAAGGAATATATGTACAAAGAGGGGAAACCATCATTAAACATGATGTGAATTATTAATAACAATGCTATACAGTTTTAAGAAAAAATTCCTCAGGGTGAAAACATTAAACTAAAAGTAATTATCCCCATAGTGGATGATAAAGTATTATTTACACAATGTTATTGTATAATGTACCAGTATTAGACGAAATAAATTCAATAATACACATTATAACTTAATGAACATTGTTGAGATAATAAAAACCCCTATGGAAATAGTAATTTAATAATGAAAGAAAAGTAGTAGATGTGATGAATTAGACATTGAAATATCATGAAATGAAAGATATAAATAATACCTATCATAAATAGCTTAGTGAATACACCATATAGAAGACATTTTGGAGGGAAATATCAAACATTTAACATGAATTGTAAAATGACCTAGAGTAAACCTTACCATGGTCTTTATTCATTTTATGCATGTTCCTAACTTCTTTGGGACTGTGAACTTCCTCTACAATGTATCCTTTAAAATAGATGGCTTAATATATCTTATGATAATTAGAGAATATTTAACATGAGAGCGAATCCCATGATTAAATGTATTTCATATTTTTAATAACAAAATTTAATGAATTGGTGTGGCATGATGAAGTGGATGTTTTCCATCTTATAAGTGTAGAAAAAGGTAACTTTTGTGAACACCCATTATTTTTAAATAACATAATGAAAATATTAAAGGGTAAATTTTTCCAAACTCATGAAATAATATATTTTGGGGTGAGATTTGTTTCATTAATCTCCCAAAATTTATTTTCTCACATGTGATAAAAAAATTTCTAGTACTTTTACTGTCAGTTTTTATGTTTTACAATTTTGGATTTTACCTTGGAAACTAGTCTATACCATAGTAGTTTATCTATTATTAAAAAGAAAATGCAACCAATATAAAAATATTTTTGTGTTCTAAGAAAAATTAAGGCTCCATATAATCAATTTAAATAGACAAATAATAAAAATTTAACTTTTAAATTATTAAATTAAATATATAGAAAAACTACTCTCCAGAAAAATGTGTTTCCTACCATCAAGTGTTCGTAATATTATTTAGTCTTGATTACCAATTGAATGAGTAGAAATTCATTATTATATTGGATTACATATTATATTATATTCATTTATAGTAAATATTAATTTTTTTATAAGATAAAATATACATAATTTTATTAAAACAATTTTTTTAAAAGATCAGTTTTACCATTATCATGGTTATTAATTTTAATAATAGTAATCAAATTTTTATGCATAAAATTTAAATTTAAATTATTAAATAATTTGAACATATTGTTATAAGATATGAAATCAATTTTTTATAGATTTGGTTTTTACATGTGTTGAAATCGTGTTTTTATCATAAGCGAATAAAAATGTTTTTTAATGTAAAATATTACATAAGTTTCCAAAATATTAAATATGGGCTTAAAAAATTAAACAAGATATTTTAAAATAATTTTTATTAATTTATAAATATATATTTTTTGGTAAAAATGATTAAATGAAAATTTATTCTTGATTGTATCATAATAATGACTTAAAAGTGATTTTTTATTCAAATCAATATTTTATACTTTTCGCCAAAAAATAAATTATTTTAGAAAAATATAAAAAATTCACCTTTGGATAATTTTGTTATGTAGAATTTAAGGATGAATCTAATTTTTAAAAATTGATATTATATAATTTATAAATTTAGATTTAAAATTAAAATTCAACATACATTGAGGAAAAATTTATTTATTGAAAAAAAGTAGATTTAAAACATAAGTGTAATTAGTAATATTTTGTATGAATTTATAAATGATTACCATATTCTTATTTTATAAATGTTTTACTATTATTAAAAATTCAAAATAATTTTAATCCTATATGTCATGAATCCATTTAGTTTAGTGGTACGTGAGGAATAATATATCTAATATAGTAATAATTTAGTGAAAAATATATTCCAAAAACACAGGTTTTTTATATCCCCTCCCAAATTAATTTCATCATTAAAATTTTAATTATTTATTACTAGTGATGATAAATAAGGGTGTCTAGAGATAAACATAGATTAGGAAAAAAAATTGTTAATATATCCTTTCCCCTAAAATCAGTGAATTATAATATTGAGTTTTTCTCCAATCATTTGATATAAATAACCAACATGATTATGAATAATAACACATATACTAGAATTTTTTTCCCAAGAGATATCGTAGTCATCCTTTCACTGATCACTAATCATAGGTTTGATTGAAATATGAAATGCGACTTCCATATTTTATTGATTACTGTGGATTCTATGTGGATATATCGAATAAATTTAAAAAGTCACACTAAGTTCATCTAAATGAGGGATAATAATACATTCATGAATCATATTTCATAAACATAAACATGGGATAAAATAAAAATAGATGTTTTTCCAAGATAATATGATATCATTGGGGTGTTTATTTTATACATTAATAATATTTGTGGATATACTAGAGTTGGTTGAATTTAAACTAAACAGGACTTCCACTTATTTATAGTGGAATATATGTTTTCATTCATTATCATGGTCTATTTTTTATCATGGACTACTTAATTCATGGTGATTTCATATTAATTTCATTATTCTCTTGGTTTTGGTGGATGTTAATGTTGAATATTTCCATTAACATTTTGTTTAGTAAACTTGTTTGTATAATTCTCATACGCCTTACAATTTAATAATTATACTAATAGTTTCTTGTTAAGATGTGAATTCCCTTCATCCATCTCATTAGTGTGTATCTCTATATCTTTTTGACATTTTCATGCTCAATGATCTTTTCTTCCACACATGACGAACTTAATTTTTCCATGTGAAAATTCTCCATAGGCTTCCTCCCACAATTTATTATTGTAAAAGATGAGTGCTCATTATTATATAGTTTTTATCACTTTAATATCCATGAAAATAAATATTTATTTCCTTTCCCTGTAAAATAGGAGAATATTGATAGTATATAGTTTACATTTCCACCTTATGTGAACATCTAAAAATATCTTGAAATATTCTAAAATACTATATAACCAATAATTTTAAGAGACTCATATTTCAACCACTAATGAAATGTTAGAACATATTTTCATGGTCAATTATTAAAACATCGTTCTACCTTGGTTGTTTTGTGAAGTTTTATTCATATGTACTAATTAAATCAATTTCATTTTTTTTATTCAAGTAATTTTTTCATCATTTTTGAATAAAGAGTTTGTAGAAAATATTTACCAAATAATTCCTCAATAAACTATTATCATAACATATTGTTGATTTCTTCCATTGGCCTAATGTTCTTAATTAGAGTCCAAAATTCATCTAATTACCATTAAAAATGATATAAATCTTAAACAACCTTTTCATGATCTGATATATATAGAATGGAATTTATCATTTATACTGTATTGTTTAATTTATTAGCAATTAGTGGATTAGGAGACCCACTGATGGTTGGTGGTCATTGGTGCATAGAAAACATGATAGTAAACTAGTCCTCTATTGGTGAATTTGGGAGATCTATACGGTTTGATTTATTTTTCATAAGTTAATATAGAATTTTAAGGATGGTTTGAACTCTATATTCCATCCCATTAGGTTTGTTGTTGGGAAAATCTTCATAGTTTTTATTACACCCATTTTTGACTTCATTCAATTAGGATACATCAATTAATTTAAATTATAGAAAGTTGGAAATGATAAAATGTTAAATGAACTGAAAGAATACTATAAAACTATAAGAAATATAAAATAAATTAAGTATATACACTAAAATATGTATATAAAATTTATAATGTAAGTTTTTCTTCTTCATTACCCTACATATTTTGTAAAATTTACTAGTTAGGTACGTAGATCATCTACAATGGTTCATAATAAAAAATGGATTAACTAAAGAATATCCCCATGAAGTTTAAAACTCGGTTTTTAGTTAGAAATCTTATTCACACACCAGATGAAAATTGAGTTAATACACAACATGAACCTTTTATAGTTACTACCCATCAGTAAATTTTCTTCTACATCCTATATCCATGTGCAGTACCAAGACATGGATTTAATTTTTAGTTATAACACACAATGTCCAATTTATCAAAATTATAATATGTTATCCTATTCATAGACTTATACCCTATACTTATTGATAGGGTTCTCACTAAATTGATCTCATCCCAAAACAATAACTAAAATAATACCCAAAAAATAACAAAAAACTCCTTTGATACCAAATTAGGTTCATGAGGCCCGAACTACTGACTAAAATTCTAAAAATATAGACTTTTACAAATTAACTTTGTTACCATGTAATATTATCCAAGATAAAATTGAAATAATTTCACATTTTTGTTAGATATTACAATAATCTCACAAACTTTTTAGAAATTCTTATTTTAGATTCATTGAGAAATATATATATATATATATATATATATATATATATATATCATATTTTCCAACACATGTGAAAATTTATTCATAATAAAACTCTCTTATACTCCCTTAAAAACGTATTGAAATTTCCCATAATTATTAAAAACTAGCTAATGTAAACATATGAAATGGGTGATCTCAGACGCTCAGTAAGGCTCTCCCATTATAGTGATTCCCTCAATGATGTTATGGATGGGGGGAGGCCTATGCGCCACTCTCTAGCTTGTCTCCCCCTTAATCCATTACTTTCTCTCCCCCCCCCCTCTCTTTTTGGTGTTCTCTTTTCCCAGTGGGGCCTTCTTGGTCAGGATCGGTGGTTTTGGGCATCGACGCGCTTCTATGTAGAGAAATGTCCCTACAAATATCCACTCTAGATTTTGGTTCTTCTATAACTCTCCATGTTTTTCTGATTTGGTGGATTCAAGAGGCTTCAAGAGGTACTGATTGTTCAGTCGACGGTGCTCCAAAAGGCACATGATACATCAGCTTCAATTCAGGTTGTGGTGGTTCTTGATGGTGGCATGATTTGGCAGATGTTATTTGTTGAGTGTGTTTCATGGAACTCTTCTGAATATAATTCCTCTCAAATATTCCCTATCCCTTGGTTCAAAACCCATATCCTAGTCAATTTGGTGCATTGTTCACTGAGGGAGTTTGGGAGGTGCTTTTGATTGGGGATCAATTTTCAAGATTTTTGTTCTTCCTTCTTCCTACTCAGACATTTTTTAGAATGAAGGTTTTGTTTTTCCCTATCACCACAGTTCCTCATCAGGGATCCTTGATGAAGATGATTTTGTTTTTAGGTTTTTTTAACTTCAATTTCATGTTTAGAAAATGGTTTTATTGTCTGTTTTTTTTGGTATCCTCCTCATGGCTTCTGGTAAAGGTTTTTTGAGTTCATTTCTATGATGGAATTTTTCTATTTTGTTTTTTGTTTGGTGAGATGAGATGTGACAGGTTTTTTCTGTTCTTTGTTCCTAGAATCAAGGATGGTGGTTTGTTTTATGGTTGGATCAATTCTAATGATTCTATCACTATATTGGATGGACAATAGGTTTTTTCTGGTAATGTGTGACGATGATGGGATGTTGGTTCATGAGGTGTGCAGATCAAGGTGACTCACCGCTTGAGATTTTATGACTGACATGTTTTGGTGATGGGTTCAATGCATTACTAGTTTTAATTTTAAAATTTGTAACTATGATTTTTTGGAATCTTATAACATTTTTATGTTTTTAATTTTCATGTGTGTTATGGTTTTCATTGGGCTATCTATGAGGTTACCAAATTTCAATAAAGTGACTTTTAAAAATACAAAAAATGGATGTGTATTAAAAAACACTCAGTAAGGGAGAACATATCAACATGTCATAAAGGATTAGATCATAATCATATGAGAAAACTTGATCATGAGAGAAATATATTATTAAAATATCATGGAATAATAACATTTTTTCATAAGTCATGATTGAATTACAGGTAACCTCAAATGAAAATATTATACCATGCGAAAGGTGTATAAATTCAGGATACATTAAACATGATTTAAAGATTATAATCATAGGCCTAAGATTATGATATAAGAGTGTTACATAATCATAACCATAGAAATCATAAATTAAGGGTACCAACCAAGACATTCATCAAATAGTAAGCTTGAGATAATTACCTATATAGCATCTTGTGATTTGGATAGTCCTCACATGGACCCTTGGGTTTATGATAAAACCTCCCATATACAAATTTAGCTTGGAATAAATCCACCCATGTACAATTCAGATTGTGATAAATCCACTTGTGTACCCTTTTGGTTGGAATAAATAATCATGTATACCCTATAGCATCAGGTAAATCCCCCCATATATTGGTTATCATCAGATAAGTCCTCCTGGCTACCATTTATCTTAGGAAAAATCCCCTTATTTTCCATTTTTATTGGGATTGATCCTCCCTTATACCATTTTGAGCTTATGAGAAATAAACATTATGAAAGAGTTGGAATGAAATATAAGACCCCGCCCATTATCATTATTACTATAAAATCATGTCTTGAGTTATGTCATATTTTTTAGATTTGGGATGTATCCTTCTAGGTTTGGAAAGATTTGGGAATGGACTGGTTGCTTTTAAAATGTTCCTACATTTTCATTATACAAAATGGTTTAGATCATATCATTGGTGAAGATGTTTTTTTCTTGGATGGTGGGTATGCACCATAGGATAAGACACCATGAACAGTGTTAGGTGTAGTCCAATGAATGGAATATTCATGGTCTTTATAGGTGACATGACAAAAAAATCTCAACGTGACAACAGTGGAGGTTGTGGAAAAGCTATAATGGATATGGTTTTGGGTCTAGAACTATTTTCTCTGGGTATCAGGGCCTTTGGCAAGGTGTAACAGAAACCACCATGGGTGTTGTAAACCTTCGTCGTGCCATATACTCATCTAGTTTAGAAATTTAAAATGGTCTCTTCGACCACCCATTTTTCAGGAATGCATTATGCTTGTTGAGGTAAACTAATAAGAACTTTATGTTTGGTTTTTAATGTTTTTTTACTCATATTTATCTTATATTAAGCCTACTATATTCATTCTTAGTATAGAGTTTTATGTTGGGTGGTTCTTGGCAGACATTTGGATGTCCATTCTTCCAATTTTGATCACCTTTTAGCATTTAATTATGAACCATTTGGTTTTCATCAATTTTATCAATTTCTAATTTGGTTTCTAGAGGCTAGATCATGTTTGTATGGGTATAAAATTCATGCACTATTAGTTATATGATCTATTATATTCTCTTATGATATTTTTATTATGGAAACTCAATTCTAAGATGTGTTAATAATTTTATAGAGCCTCCCCTCACATTCTCATGATTTTTATTTCCTTCCAGTATATGGATACTATGGTTTTTATTATGATATCCTAGGTGTGAGGTTTTTGGGTTATTCTATAGTCTTTGTTTGGTAAACCACATATGATCTAATTTTTATACTTTCCTTTCTATATGATTAATGTAATGACCATTGGTTTTCTTGATATTCATGTATAAATTTTTTTTATAGAAAATAAAGTTTTTTCTAGTTCTAGATGAAGAAAAATGATTTTAAATAACTATTAAATGGTTTTTGGAATTGGTTTTCAAATCATGATTTAAATGGAAAATAGGTTGTTTGGGGTTTTTTTGAAATGTGATAATCCCTTTGAAATGTATTTGGCATGTGCTACCCATGGGTGCCATGGGTACCTAGGAGGGGGTTTAGAATCCTTGTCCTTGTTTCTATATAGGGTTCCCTCAGAGATTATTCATTTTCATCCAAGGCACTTTTGATTCAGGAACCTGATTCTGAGACTATAGGGGGTACACTGATGTGGTGGTCCTCTTACCCATGCCATATTGTTTTAGTAACTTTTTTTGTGAACTATATCTTTACATGATTATTGAGTTTCAAGAGACATAGTGAGCCCCAACCTATATTATCCTTGGTGTATCTCAATTTTTTTCTCTAATTTTTTTTGAGATAGATAAATTATGTATTCTTTGATTAATTTCTTATTTGAAAATGTGATTTTTTTTCTTTTTTATAAGAAATTTGTTTTACAAATTTAAAAATTGGATATATTTTACAATTATTTTGAGATAAATTTTTGAATTTTTTATTATAAAATTGTTTTTATATTTTTATCATATTGGGATTTTTTTATAGAGAAATATTATGGAACACATGGATGGGACCCTATGGTGTTTTTATAGCTCAAACCCTTCACGCTCCATTAGTAGTGTATAGGCATTTTTTTTCTCATTCAAGAAATGGTAATGGGATGGAATGAGGTGGAGAGATTTCATGTTAGTTGGGTATTTATATATAGTGGTGATATAATATGATATTTACCATATATCACATATATTTATCATCTATTTATTTTAGATAAATAAGGTTTTATTCTTGGATATGTTCTTTGGTCTTGGATTTTTACTTTTGCTGTATCACTACCACGATTGAATTTTTATTAATGAATATTTACTTTCAAGTTAACATTCTCAAATATTAGATCTTATAGGTTATTTTATGTTTGAAAAATCATTCCATATGGTCATTGTTCGATTCATGGGTGGTAGTCCCTATGAAATGGGGATTATGAACACCATTCAGTTCTCGCTATGATCCTGTTTGGAGAATTTGTTTAATGGGTTGTCTGGTATGGGCCAAGAAAAATTGGTATCAAATAACAATTGGACCTCCAGATTCCTTATCTGGGGAAATTTCATAGATGGGAGATATGATTATTTGGAAATTAGTGTATTATTTGAGAAATTTGTTGTCCATATCTCATCATAAAGTCTTTATATCACCATACGATATTTGGTTTTGTGTCTCATGTGTTGGGTTTGGATTTAGATCTCTGTTTTAGAATATATATATTTTTTGGAAACTGAGGTTTATTTGTTATCTGATTATCCCAATATATTTTATATTATTGAATGGTGACCACAAAAAATCTTATAATGTTTCATAGATAGGGTCAATAGGTAAATGAACCTCAAGGGAATCTACCTATTGATCATAATCTCAGTAAGGAAGTCATTTAGGGAGTTTATTCCATTGAAAAAAGAATGTGTTTCCTATTTAGAACCAAGATAAAGAGGCACAAAAAGGTGATTTAGGAGAAAATGATTTAGATTAATATTTCTTACACTATAATACCCTATATTATAAGTATAGTATTGAAACTAAGGAGGTATAAGAATGGTTGCAAAAAAAATATTAGTTCTTTGAATTCTTAGTGACACCTAAATCTATCGAGGTTAAGTGTGTGATGATTATCTTTAAGGGTCCTAAAAAGTGGTGGTGGAGGTTTATGGTTTAGAAGAATCAATAAATCATCTCAGTGTAGAGGGACCTAAATCAAATTTATATATATGGTAAAATATACATTTGTTGATGATGTAAAATTCTATTTAGTTCCTCTCATATCAGAAGGTAGATCATTTAGTGACAGATTACACTAACCAATATTTGAAGTTCGCTTATTTTTCTAATGTGGTTGTGATGAATGATAATCTGAAGGAAAAAAATATATAAAACTCTTGTTACATGATATGCAATAATAGGCTTAAATATTAAATTTCACTCACTATTATGACATATTTTATGGGGATATGATGATAGATATTGACATGGAAGGCAATTCAGGCTTGTTTGGGCTTTCCCCTTCCACATAGTAGAAATTTCAATAGAAAACATGGGAATAAGATGAATTTTAATGATTATCTCAGTGGTCATATAGGAATGTCTTAGTAGTGGCCTATTTATATTCTATGATTAGTGGATAGTAGTGTACCCTTTTCCAACTACCAGGGATGCATGGTAGGGAACACCTGATGGTCATTCCACACAACTCCAAAAACAAGAAATGCATGTGTTAGTTGATCTCTTCAAAAGAGATATGTATATGATCCCTCTACTACTTTTTATATTTATCAATAATTATATCCAAAGGTATCTATAACATATTAAGATGATTAAAATTATGTGGGGATATAGTGATATACCTCTAGAGTGAAGAATTTTCACATAGTGGAGGAGATTCCAACAAAATTTTATGTGGGTTTAGATACTCATAGAGGTGCATTTTTTGCTTCATATTTGTTGGAAAATTATTTATTTGATACTTTTTGAAGATATTATGTAATATATTACCATTTTTTGATGTGTTGAAACCTATGATGGAAATCATGTCTTGTGTTATAGAGTCTAGAATGCCTCTTAAAAATAGAAAGATCTATGTGATTCATTGAATGTCAAGTTATATTTCGATATCTGGTGCTTAGATAGTCTAGGGATTTCTAAATCATTATCTGGTTCTTTTCAATGTCATTATTCTGATGGATTGGATGATTTCTTACCGTGATGAGATTTATTTTTATCCTCGATGTGTTTTTTTCTTCAATAATGATTAGAGATCCCAGGTGTTTCCTGTAGAGTGGGATCAAAGGTCAATCCACACATGATTTTATCTCTTAGATCAAAATATTATGTTGTCTACAGTTGTTTTTGAGCCTCATGATTTATCTTCACATGATGATATTCCCTTTTTTACAATGAATTTGTACATGATTTCCCCACATGACTTCTCTAGTCATCCTTTAAAAATGTAGGAAGAGTTCTCCAATGATTTTAATCTGGTATGCATCCAATTTCAATTTATAACTATCATTTAACATTTTTTTAAATTTTTATTAGATCATATTAAACTAAATATTTGAGAAGGAATTTTTTCATCCTACTATTTCTCCATATGTAGCTTATGTGCTCTTTTCCCATAATGTTGATGGTTACACTCATCTATTTATAGATTATTAGAAACTAAACTGGTAAGGGTTACAATAAGTATCATTTTTTTTGTTTGGATGATTATTTTATCAGATAATGGGGTAAATTTTGTTTGTGAAAATGGATATTTAGTCGTATTATCATCCACTCTATTACAAGGAGTAAGATATCTAGAATATTGTGCTTAAGAGATGGTATGATCACTATGAATCTGTAATTATTTCGTTTTAGATAACTAACTCTCTTGTGATGTATATGGATTTGAAGAATTGGCTATTCCAAAAATATATTAACACATTTTTTATATTCATTGATGATATCCTAGTCTATTCAATATCTGATCAAGATCATGAGAACCATATGAATTTGGTTTTCAGAATATTGATTATTCACCACCTTTATGGGAAGTTATATAAATGATTTTTTTATCTGAGAGGTAATTTGATGGGACATGTGATTTAAAAACATGGACTATTATTCAATCAAAATGTGGTGATGTATTTTTTATAATGGGAAGAACCACTGAATTTTATTTTTATACAGGGATTCCCAGATCTATCTTGGTATTATCAAAGATTCAAAAAAGATCCCTCAAAAACTAGAATCACCATTGACTAAAATTACCAATAAATGGTTAAAATTATTATAGGATTTTGTGTTCCATGACTATTTTGATATGTTGAAATAATTTCTAAAATAATCTCCAATTATGATCTAAAAAAACCTAGTATAGAATATTAGGTCTATTATGATGCTTTTAGTGTTGGATTTGGATATTTGCATATATAGGATGATCATGTTCTTTCATGAAACTCTATTTAGGTTTGGCCACTTGAGAATAATTTTCATACTTGAGATGTATTGATTTACATTATTATTAACTCCCTAAAGTGTTGGTGACGATATTTTTTGGGTATAGGTTAATAATTTATTCTCATCAAAAGAGGTTATGTTATATCATCTCTTAGAAGGACTGAAACACAGGAATAAATAACGGTGGGAGTACCTATATATGTTAGAATTTAACATCTCCTAAAAATTTATGAAGGGGAATATTGTTTTTGATTCTCTCAGTAAATTTTTTTTTCTCATGTCATCTTTGAAGTGAAAGAGGAGTGGAACCTTAAGGGGTTTTCCCTCAGTTGTATCAGGATGTACATGAGGAATATTCAACTATAGTTCTTACTAGGGTTAATTTTTCATCATCTCACCTTGATTCTGTATTCCAATAAGAGTATTAGGAAGATTATTTTATTGGAATCATTGAATCTTTATATGGTGAGGAGACTCTTTTGAGTTCATCTCTCACCTATGGTGGAATTATTCACTTCAAGAGTTGATTCATCGTCACTTTGTCAGTTAGAATTTTGGTGATGGATTATTTTCATAGTTATTCATGGGATGTTAATCATGGAACATAAAGGTTATATTATGGGAGGATACAATATATTTTGGGTCTAGGTATAAAGATTGTTATCACTAATTATGTGTCTCACTATTACACATGCCCATATATTAGGGTAGATAACTTATTATCTTTTAGTTTTCCTCAACATATTTTAGTTTCGATATGGAAATGGGATGACGTATCAATATATTTCATATATATATTACCACAAACATTCCATGGAAATTATTCAATCTAGGGAGTATTAAATCAGTTGAAAAAAGTGCATCATTTCATTCTGAATATGCATAGAACCAGTATTGAAGATCGTAGTAAGTTGTTTATGTTGGAAATCATGTGTTTTCATGGGGATATATTTAACATTATTTTAGAAATAGATATCAATATTATTTCTCAATTTCATATAGGTATCAAATAGGTTATGGGTAGTCAACTCAAGTTGAGTACTTCTTATCATCCACAGATTGATGGATAGAAATAACATAATATTTTGATCCGAGAGGATATGTTCTGTATGTGTGTCTTGTATTTTAGAAGATATTAGGATATCCATTTGAAACTGTTTCAGTTCTATGATTTAATAGTTACCAATAATATATTATAATGGATCCTTTTTATGATTTATGTTTTTTCCCACTCAGTTCACCACTTTTTTAGTCAAAGGTGGGTGATGCCTCTCTTCAGGGATCGAGTATTATATAGAATATTACAATGGGAATTCATGATATACAATGACATTTGGTTACTATTCGTATTATATAGAAATTTTATTTGGATCATTGTTGTTTTCCTTTTAATTTTTTCATTGGTATTAAGTTATTCATGAATTCTTCCTCTCATGTGGGTCACTATTGTCTTGGGAGGTAGTGGAAGTTGTCTCCGAGAGATGTTAGACCATTTGTGTTTACTAAGTAGATTGGGCATGTGGATTATAAGTTGGTGTTAATAGATTAGTTAACAGTTATCCATGATTTTTTTAACATAGATCATCTATAGAAGTATAAAAATTATCCTTCCTCTATTTTGAACTAGGCTGAAGTAGAGTTGCAGTTAAAATTTCAATTTTTGAGAAGCTAGTGGAGATCATTGATCCTTAGTTGAAAGTTTTACATTGGAATCCTATTCCATTGGTCAAATTGTTATGGTGGTACATATAATATTCTAATGAGACTTGGGAGTGGTAATAATTTTTGAGGAAGTTATGTAATCATGTATTTTTTATCTTCATTATTGTACATGACATTTTTGGGGATTGAAAGTGTTATCGTGGGGAGGTTGTAACATCCCAAACTGATGTATGTTTTCTTTTTTAGCTTTAGATTCTTTCCTTTTGAGTTTAGGAATATTTATAAATTTATTTTGGAATATTAGTGTACGGTTTTATTTTATCTATATAAAACGGGTTGGACAACACTGTGGTTTAAGACACTTTTATTATGGATAGTGACTATACACCAAAAGATGAGAAACCATTCCCAATTCAATGTATGGTCTCGGGCATGGACAGATGGTAGTCCCCCTATGTTTCAAAATAAAAAATCATCCCCACATATTTTTTAGAGTTCTTTTCCAAGAAACCAACAACCTATGTTTCAAGGCTAGGACTTGATTCATAGGCATGTCAACCCCCTTGGAGGGGTGGAACCATGAACACCATGGGCATGGTTAACCTCCACCATGCCATGATGTATCAACATTTGAAAAATTAAAATCACAATATTGGCCTCCTATTTTATATAAGGAATTATTTCTTCTTAGGAAAACATAAAGAATCATTGTATTAAGGTTTTTAACAAAGTTTTAACTCGCCATTATCTTATAATAAGACTTCCTAAATCATTCCCAATATAGTGTTTTGAATTAGGTAATTTTGGAAATATATTTTTTCAGTCATTACAAACTTTTTTTTTCTTATTTTAAAGTTTGATTTTGGATCATTATGTTATCATAAATATGATCAATTTGTTGATTGGTTCTGAGAGTCTAGATCTTATATGGATGGGTGAAGATTTTGGGTTATACATGGTATGTGATCTCTTATATTATCTATCAACCTTGTACTTAAATAAAACTAATTAAAATATATGGGAATAAATTTATAGGGCCTCCTCTCTGTATCTATTGTGGTCCCTTTCCTTCCTGTTAATATATCCCATTGTTTTTAATTGTATACCTGGGGTTAAGGTAGGTGTTTCTACCATTTTCTTATGTTTAGTGAACTACATATTCACTGGATATTATATCTTGTTAGAAATAATGTTAACATGACCCTTGGACTTCTTGATTGCGTACATAAATGAGTTTTTATAAAATATGGATTTCCATTATTTTTTTAAAATAATGTAAATTTCAAATAACTATGAAATTATTAATATAATATTATTTTAACAAATTTTTTATGGAAAAAGGTTATTTGGGAAAACATCTATTTAATGAGATAAATAATTTGAAATGGTTTGACATTCATAGAACATGGGAGCCTTTGGTATCTATTAGGGGGTTATTATTTGGCATTGACCTTATTTCTATAATTGGATAACTCACAGGGTGTTCATCTATTCCCAGGGCCATGTTGTTCTTAATACATTATTGTGACACCTTAGTGGGTTCACTCATAGGATGTTCATCTTTTCCCTAAGCCTTGTTGTTATAAGTACATATTTAGTTCACTAAGTCTTGAAATGTTTATTGAAATTTGATGTACATTCATATCTAGGACCTATTTTATCCAAGGGGTGATGGAATTTGTGTATTTATCTATTTGTATTTGGTTTTGATATAGCTAAATAATGCATGACATGGTAAATGTTTTATTTCAAAATGTAATTTGACCCGTGGTATATTAGATCATTTTAGAACTATAGAAAAGGTGAAATTTTCTCAAAGTAATTTGATATAAATGTGATAACTATTTTATCATTCCATACTTTTCATGTATTGAGAATGTTGAGATTATTTGATAGAGACTTTATATAGAACACTTGGGTGAGATCCCACTAGGGTTCTGTATCACACTCCCTTCACACTCCATTGGGGTGTGTATAACGTGTTTTGTATGATGTAGTAAAGGGAATGGTACCATAGTGAGGTGTTAAGGTTTGATGTTAGCCATGTTTTTGTAGATGTTGGGGTGTTTCTAACATATCACATGGAGTTGCAGAAAGATTTTTGGGTTGCATATGGTTTTTTTATTTGGCATATACCTTGGTCTTAACATGTTTACTTGGTCTTACCATGGAAAATATTTGTTTTTGTTTATGGAATATTTCATTACTTTTTATATTTCATACATTTAGGATATTTTGGTTGTTTCAAGTTGGGTAAATCATTCTATATGAGTGTTTCTGGATGCTTGGGTGCTAGTCACTAGTCTGTGGGGATTAGGAATTCCCTTCATGTCATAGTAAATTCCAGTCTATAGGTTACTTTCATGTGTTTTTAGGCCTATTAATGATAATGAGATTTTTTTTTCATAATAAATCAATAATTTATCCTAAAGAACTCATGGAATGAAAATTGGTTTCATGTCCCCTTGAAAATAATCATATAAAGGAAACAATCAAAATTCCTTAAATAAAAATGTGAAAATATTGGATTATAAATGTGTATCTAATGAAATTATGTAACTATAAAGGTAAATAACCTCAAAATAAGAAAATAAATTGTATATACACTATAATGGTTAATAGTATATGTTTAAATCAACACTTCCCCCAATCAATCAATGTATGGGTAACTAAATGAGCACCCTTCAATCAATGGAATAAAAATAAGGTATTTATATATGAATGTAATAAGAAGAAAATTTTGATTCTACACTTATGATCATTAGGAGATATAAGGGAAGTGATAGATCATTTTTTATAGAGTTTTAACATTGGGAATTTTTGAAATCATAGGTAAAGAATCAAAGGGATGTTGAAGAATTATTTTATAAGAAAAATAAATTTTACATTTAAAATTATGATTAAAATGATAAATTTTATAAGAAAACCAATTTAAATAACAGTAAAAGAATAAGGGAAGAATAAATTGCCTTTTTATAAAATGAAATTTGGGGGATAAGTTTTAAAATAACGAGAAATAAATTCTCATGAAAAAATTTATAAATATTTTTCATTTTTAAGAACATATTTGAGACAAAGCCCCGGTTTATTTTTGAAAATTAATCTTGAAAATGTTAATAATGAAAATTTTTGAGATATCGTAAAACATTTATTTTTAATAAAAATTAAATATTAGAGTATTTAAATTTAAATAAATCTTGTATATATAAAAATGGTGAGGAATTTAAATTTTTTTTTTTTTCAAATGATGGAAATATTTTATTTCGAATTTTAAATATATTTTTTGAAAACCCAATTAATAAAAAGAGATATTAAAACATGATTTTAAAAGAGGAAAAGGGAAATATAAAGGTTATATAAGATAACATATAATTATTCTTCCAAATATAAAAAATAGATTTGGTAATAATGGAGAATATGGACAAGGAGTTGAAACCTTCATTAAATATGATGAGAACCTTCATTAAATATGATGATAATTTTTCTTAAAAAGGATATATTTTTTTGAGTATGAAATTCATAAATGTAAAATCATTCAACTAAAAGTAATTCTCCTTAGAGAGGATGAAAATGTACCTTGAAAAAAAATCTTAGGGTGTGAATGACCAATATTGGAATAAATAAATTCTAAATGATTCATTATAACTCAATGGTGGTCATTGAGATAATAATAACTCTTACAGTAATTGAATCATAATATTCAAAGAACATAAGAGGGGTAAAATGAAATGAACATTGAAATATCAAAAAATCAATTATATTTGTTATATTTAAACGAAAATGTATAGTGAATACTTTATATAACTGAAATTATGATGTGAAATATAAAACAATCTCAAGGATATAGAAATTAGGAAAAAAATCCTACGAGGGTCTGGATTTGTTTTATGTGTGCGCCTAATTTCATTGAGACATTGAACTTATAGCTCAAAGTTCCTTTAGAAATAAAGGGCAGAGGAAAAACACTATGATGACAAGAGGCCAATGAAATTGATATAGGTTTCTAGGAAGAGTAAAATTTTAATGTTTTAGGGAGAGATTATAAATAATGGGTATTGCATGAAGGGCTACAAGTGTTTCATTTTATAAGAGATGAAGATGGTACTTTTGTGAACACACATAATTTTTCAACAATAGAATGATAATACTCAAGGTTAAATGGATCAAAAATAATTAATTAATGAAATTTATATTTATATAAGTTATATAAATCCTAAAACACTAATTTCTACACATTTTTTAAACTAGATTTAAGCATTTACGACATGATTTTTATGTTTTTCCAATATTGGTTTTTACCTTGGTAACATATTTTTACCCCGATAGTTTATATTTTCATAAAAATAAAATGTAACGATTCAATTTTTTTAAATTATGATCTTAAACATATTATCTATAGAGTATATATAAATTTCAATTTAATATAAAATTAAAATTTAATTTAAAACATTTAATATAAGGAAAAATAGTTTGTATAAAAATAGTTCTTCTAATATTGAGTTTTATTAATATTATTTATTATTGACTTCTAATTTAAATTTTTTTTGACTAATTTATATATAATATTAAAAATTATATTTTATTCATTTTTAATAATATATTAATTTATTTAATTATATAAAAATTATGCAGTGTTAATTAAAAACATCTTTAAAAACAACCCTTTTACCATTGTCATGGTTATTAAATATGAAATCTCTAATAATTAGTTTATGCCTAATATTAAATTATAATTATTGAATAATGTGAAAAAATTTATCTGAAATATTAAATATAATTTTTATAATTTATTTCTTGATGCTTTATAATATTATTTTAACAAAAGTAAATAAACATAGTTTTAAAGTAAAATATTACTTAATTTTTCAAAACATTAAACATAAGTTTCATAAAATCAAAAGAGTTTTTTAAATTATTTTTTACTTTATAAATATATATGTTTTATCTAAAAAAGGTTTCAATAAATTGTTATAAATTATTTTAATATTATAATTTTTTAAATTTTGTAATATTAGAAAGATAAATATTTCTTTACTATTCACCTAAAAATCAATTATTTTAGAAAATTCTCAAAAATTCACCTTAGGATAATTTTGATGTGTGGAATTTAAAAATGAAGTTATTTATATAAAATTAACATTCTAAATTTTATTTATTTATATTTTAAATTAAGACTCAATAGGTAATAGGAAACAAATATTTTATTGAAAAAACCTTTTAAAAACAATATGTGTTCTTTGTCATATTTTTAAGTATTTCTAATTGATTTCCATAATTTTATGTACCAGTGGTTTCATTTTTATAAAATTTTCTTAATAATATTCATCCAATATATCCTGGATTATTCTAGTTCGGTGTTTCATGGGAAATATGAAATCAATAACACCATTAGTTTATAAAACAATATATTACAAAATCATAGGGGTGATACCTTATTCATGCTTCTTCCTGAGCATTAATTTTCCAAACATAATACATCAATCATAACGAAGAAATGTGCCACACCTTGAAAACAATTATGATCTCACCACCCAAGGGTAATATATCCTCACCCTAGAACCATATCAAATTTCTCATCATCCATGTAGAATATTTATTCTTGCCAAAAACCATCTAAACAACATCATCTATGTGGTGTAATAGTACCACACATTAAAATATCTCAAACATCTCATCACATTGGGGGAATAAAAACCACCCTATAATCAACTCTAATATCTCATCTCCATGGGTGAATATCACCAGACCTCAAAAAACTCCCCAATAAACATATTTTAGGTGGGTGGGAGATCTACCCACACTAGAACTATCTCCACAATATCATCACCAAAGGAGGAATAACACCCAACCCAAAAATCATATCTGATATATCATCATCCATGGGGGACTAATTTCCTCCCCTTAAACCATATGAAATATTTCATCACCCATAGGATTTAACACCCTACCCTAATGTCATCTCTAGTATATAATCACCTTGGGATTAATAGTGGATCACTCTATAACCAACCCTAGAACATCATCACCTAAGCGGAATAACCCACCACCCTAGAAAAATCATATATCACATCATTTTTAGGAATAGATCCCACCCTATATACCATCTTATATAATATATACATGTATAACATATATCATTTACCAGGTTATTTTCCCAAGAAGATAGCCCATTCTTATTATCACTTTCACTCGTGGGAAAAAACAATATTAGACCTTGAATTTATGTTCTTGTTAGAGTAAACACAATACCGGGTTCCCTATATGATACCCTAGGTAAAATCATGGTCTAAACATTTTGTATGGATTACATTATATCATCCAATGACCTAGGGTAAATTCAGGAATCTCAATTTAATCAATTTCCATAAAATTTCATTATTGAATCATAGTCAAACCATTAACCCTCAAAATTTAATTTAATTCAGTAAAAATTTAATGGAATAATATTCATATAACCTTTAAAGTTACTCTCGGTTAGTGTTCTGAAACTGAACCTAATCACAAATCCTTTTTCATGGTATTTCAAATCAAATCCACACACACATATTCCTTGAAAAGAAATCATCAACCCACAAACAAATAATTTATACTAGAGGGTGTAAGATATCTTGTGGATTTTGTGGTATATATATAAGAAAATAATTTTCAGTCCTTCTATCTACACTACCCTGAAAATATTAAGTTCACTTATCTCAAGGTCCAATATGGTTCAGTGATTTTCAATATGCACATATTGAGTTTCTATATCTCATGAAATATATTTATATTTAGGCCTACATCCATTAGTAGTGGAGGTATCAGGCTAGTGTTTAGGGATCCATCATGTCCTAAGATAATTAGATTTTACTAAAGGGATTTTAAAGCAAAATTTCGTTTTAATTTCATGGTTGATCATACCGAAGTTGTAAGACCAAATATCATATGTCATAGACCACAAATTATAAACCCTTTGGAGATGTATAGGGACAACTAAACTCATTCAGAGATATTCCTTTATTGTAATCCCATTCACTTCTTCTTAATCCCATCAAATTCTGACCATCCATCACCCATCAACATGAGTACATAACTCCATAAAAAATATAAATGAATCCAAACAATATTATAATTAATGTTATCCCAAAAAGAGGAAATATCTTAGGAGGGTAGGGGTGGTTCAGTGTATGAAAAATTAAAACAACACTCTCTATAGATATTTTTTAATTATTAAACAAAACACTCCTAACTCTCCTTCCTAGAGAACAGAATAAATTGTAAGTAAAACAAGAACAAGACACATTAATTTTACATGGTTCACCCTCTCAAGACTATTTCCAAGGATCATACAAAGAAAATATATTGATGAACCAAATCCCCAAATGTGTACTGTTGTCACAATGTTTGGAGAAGACAAAATATACCTCTTAATTTACAACCATTTACAATTTGAAAGATCACTTATCTCTCAACTGAAGTGAACACACTACTCCAATAGTAGAATCAACAAAAAATATTTTTGAGTTGATTAACACTTGTGAGTTTCTTTATGATCTTGGTTGAACAAAGATATGACAATCACCATTTCACAAGACTTTTCATGTTGTGCATGTTTATATTTGAGCCCGAAAAACCCCATTTGTCATCGTATTGGGCGCGCAAGTTTCTTTCGAACAATATCATCTTTCATGAACATTTACAAATCTTGTGTGTAGTTCATGCCTTTGAAATATTTCGATCTTATAATCCTGAAACTCGCCTTGCATTCATGTTCCCATACCATATTCAATCTTTCATGCAACTTCTTTTACCCGAAACACATATCTCTATATTCCCAATTTTGAGGCCTAGAAATTTGGAAAACACTGGAACACAATGTCACCTTTTATCTATTATTTTTTTACTTCCTCTTCATCATCCATTCCTTTTTCATGATTCTTTTTCAACCTAGGTTTAAAAAAATATCTATGGTACTCGAATACTCACCAGGAAAATCCTACTATTTAATAAACAAAAATGATTTGTCAATAAACATAATCACCTAAAAAATTATTAATTTTTATCTTGAGGTATTTTATCCCAACAATCTCCCCCATTGGGTTTGTTGAAAATTCATTCATAGAAAGATACCTCTTTATAACTTCATCCATATTCTTACACTATTCACTTCAAGATATTATGATAGCAATCATGGATTCACTCATCATATACTCTTAGAACACATGATCAATGCTCAACATGAGAAACAAGAGTGGTATTAACTTTTTATCAATGCATCAATTTCTTCCAAACACCAATTCTTGATACCATACAGTTATACTGAATTCATCATGAACCTTAGATTTCGTGATATATCTTCTTTGATCGATCACTTATAGCATCTTCTGATTTAAAACTCCTCTTCTTCACTTCTTGGGTTCTTCTTTTGCCCATTCTAAGATTTGGATGATCACATTGAACAATGAAGAATTCTCATCATGTTTTCTTCTCTATATAACGGATCCCCCTAGCTTGCTGCTCCACCTATCAGCTTCTAACCATGTCTTGAAAGAGATCTTATCCCTTCTGTAGCCACAATTTATCCCCCTTAAAGAGTCACACTTTCTCCCCCTTTGTCAACAAACACAATGGTAACTTCTTTGTAGTCTACAACATTGGAAAGAACATAGATCAATATATTTGGGAAAACACAACATACCTCAGGGAGAAGGGATCCCCCAACCACACTATTTCAAGTGCAAGTAGACGACTAGACCCCTAAGGCCAGTCGATGCCTCTCAAATGCTTCTTTTGGTATGACTTTGTCAGAATGACAACAACATGTAGTTCTGTAGGAATGTGCTCTAACTTCACAGGCTCGTGCTCTACTTTCTCCATGATAAAATCATATTTGATTTCAATGTTCTTAGACCTTGAGTGATACACTATATTTTTTCTATGATTGATATCACTTGAATTATCGCAATATATTTTGATCAGAGACTTCACTCAAACTCCCATATCATCACGTTGTTGCTTCATCTATAATAACTTTGTGAAATCTTGAGTGGCTATAATATAATCAGCTTTGGCAGTGCTCTATCAAATGGAATCTTGTTTCTAGCTCATCTAATAAATACACCCTCCACCAAGATATAATGCACCTCCTCACATTGACTTCCTGTCATCTGCTGATCCGGACCAATTTTCATCCGTATATCCCAATAAATATTCTTGATATTTGTCATTATATATCAGACCAAAATCCATAATTCCCTTCATATACTGAAGTATTATTTTTTACTACACGAATGTGGATATCATTGGGATTACATTGAAACCATGATTATTGGCATGTGGAAAATATAATATCAGGCCTTGTCTCTATCAAGTGCAATAGGTTTCCAATTTTTTACGTGTACTCTGTGATATGAATCTTTTTTCCTTTGTCATCTTTCAACAGTTTCATCTGGGTAGCAACCAGAGTTTTAATTTATGTAAAATTTTACATCCTAAATCTTCTCAAAACCTCCTTGGAATATTTGGATTGATAGATAAATGTGTCATTCCTTCCTTGTGTCACTTGTAAGCCAAGGAAAAATGTCAACTCACCAATCATTGACTTTTTGAACTCATTTTTAATGAATTTTAAAAAATTTCTACATTGAGAGTTATCTGATCCACAAAATATTATTTCATCAACATAAACTAGTGCCATCGTCCTTTGATTAATATTGTTGATTAAATATAGATTGCAATCAACGCAACCACACTGAAAGCCAAGCTTTTTCTAATACTGATTAAGTCTCAAATACCACAATATTGGTGCTTGTATCATCCTATATAGATCTTCCTTCAATGGAAAAACATTGTTCTCATATTATTGAATGATAAAACCATATGTCTTTTCAATATACACTTCTTCTTACAAAACACTATTAAAACATGTATATTTGACGTCGATATGGAACACTTTGAGTTTTCATTACACTATAATTTATAAGAAGATTTGGATTGACTCCATCCTTGCAAGAGGTAAAAATTTCTCATCGACATCAATTCCATCAATCTGGGAGTAACCATTGTACACTAGTCATTTTTTGTTTAGAATCACCACGCCTTCTTCATTAATATTGTTGCGAAAGACCCATTCAATCCCAATAAAATTTATATATTTTGGCCTAAAAACAATCTCCCATGTATAGTTTTTCTCAATCTAGTATAAATCATACTTCATAGCTTGGACCTAGTTTTAATCTTCACCTAAATCGGAAAAATATTTCAACTTCACCTGAGATAAGAAATATTCCTACTGTAATGACTCCATTATTCTTGTTTGAACATGCACATTATAATCACCAATGATATTTTTCTTATCAATTTCTGATCAATTATTTTGATTATTTGTGGATATAGACTGGACGTCTTCTTTCTCATCATCAATATCTTCGTTTGAATCTGCATCTAACATTTCTGGTCCCTCTATGTTGCTTTCCTCCCCATCACTTTCATCTGCAAACTGGTCACTATGTTGCTGAATATTATCTTCATTATCAACGACATTGACACCATTGTTCTCAAATAATTTTCACACCCTCTTAATAAATAATTTATATTCTTGTTTTCGGAGTAGCACATTAATATCCCCTCATCTCATAATGAATCAAATTTACTATTTTTTCTTTATTGAGAATAAAGCACTAACATCCAAAGATTAAAAAGCATTTCACTATTGGAATCTTTCTATACCATATCTCATATGGAGTATTTCCATCATTCAGACACAATAGATCCCTTTTAGAGATATAGATCGATGTCAAGACTTCTTCCACTCAAAATTTATCTAGTAGGAATTTTTCTATACGCATCGTTCTAGCCATATTATAGATGATCCGATTTATCCTCTCAACTACTCCATTTTTTTATGGTTCTCATGGATGAAACATGATTCCTTATCCCATATTTCTTGAGAAAGTCTACTTCTTCACAATTTTTGAATTCCATACCATTATTAGTACGAAACATCATAATTTTCTGCCCAATTATCCTTCATGATTCCCACCTACACTATTTTAAGTATATCAACACATCAGACCTGTTGGAAATGAAAAATACCCATGCCATTATGCTATAATAAACAATTAAAATCATATAATATTTCTTTTGTCAATGGATCTTGGTGAGATATGTCCATATACATCATCATGTACCAATTCAAGCACGTTTATTAACATCTGTTCCATTTTCCGTTATGTATTTCTGAGGATTTTACCATTTTAACATGCATCACATGTATGAGTTGAGTCATGTGGTAGCTTAAGGAGGTCTCTAGATTCATCAAACTTCACCAAATCTTCTTGAGATGGTTGACATAGATGACCGAGTTATTTTTTCCATAGCTTTTTCACTTCCTATCTAGACAAAAGAATGTATCTTCTTCTCTACTTACAAGGTGGATATTTACCTATGTCTTTTCCTAATAGGAAATTCCACCATATCTTCCTTTGAAGATACATGAATTATTAGTTAATCTTATAGAATTCCTAGAGTCGCATAGTTGACTGATTCTAAGAATGTTGTGACTGAGGCCTTCTACTACTAAGACATACGCACATCTCATTTCTTTTCCCCCAAACTTGGACTTTCTTGAGATAATAATCCTTAGGAATTCATCATTTTCAGTCATGAAAACTACTTCATTTTCATATTTTATGCCTATAAAAAATCTCTATTACCTATCACGTGAGATGTGCAACTGCTGTCAAGGATCCATAGACCAAAATGGCCTCATCCTTTAAGGGACATTTCTGCAAACACTGCCTTCTCAACTCTATTCCACTTGATCCTTGTTTTTGACTTCATACTCGGAATGGATTGGAAATCATGAACTTCCTCAAATTATGATTGAAAAATATCATCCTGTAGATCTGCAAATTGATTTAATGTTTTCAACTCATTTGTTGATTCTCTGATTTGTTGCATGCAACTGCTTGGGTTTTTATTTGGCACATTCCTCTACATGATTGATGTACAATATCTAGAAATGTTCCCAAATCCTCCACACACAAAAAAATGTACCTAAAAATATTTTTCTATAACATTGTACTCTATTCGGCTGCCACTGTTTCTCTTGTTCCCTTTAGTATCTCTCAATATTTTGATTTTTCATCCTACCCAAATCAATTTTCAATTTTGGAGTGGGTGATTTCTATTTGAATTCAACATTCACAATTATCTATTTTAGTTCATGCCCCACATCAGCCTTAACTTTAGAACATGATTATTTGTTATTTTCTACTTAGTTAATATGATGTACTTTCAAGTTTTTGGTCTTCTGATGGATTTTTTTTCTAGTACCGAACTAGGAGTCAAGAGATCGTCTTGACCCTTTTTATCTCTTCGTAGACTGAAAACATCTTCTTCAAGTTCTTATATACTATTTAATTGATATTTAATTGTTTTATTCAATACATTGATCTTTCTTTTATGTTTTGTAGACTTTATTTTCTGTTCATTAACCTTTTTTGAGCTCTCTGGCCTAGAAGACATATGTTTTTCAATTTATTTTACCAGATAAGACTTCTCGTCTTCCCACTATTGTATATATACTATGGAATCATGAACAAATGTGTTGGATTTCATTTATTTATCACTCCAAATGTCTATTTACTTTAGTGATTCTTCTAATTCAGCATCTATATCGACTCTTCCATCAACATATTATTCTTCTTCATCAGTATCAGTTTCTTCTTTTTTCATTGAACTGTTGACAACTGCCACCAAAACATTTTCTCCACGATCATTGCAGATCACTTTTTCATCAACCACTTCAACCATAGACTCATATGATATATCAAATTCTTTTTAAAGAATATTATTTTTCTTATAGAAGTTTCTATTAAACACTTTATTTCCTTTTACATAGGCTATTGACTTATTCATGGGAATTTTGACTTCATCCTCATCATCTTCTTACAAATTCTTGGGGAACCTTGCTGCAAGATTTCCAACCATTCAACATAAAAAACAATATAGTAGATGTTTCCCCTTGAACATTCCGTTTCCTTTGTGCATATTTGAAGAAAGGAATGACATCAGCTCATATGTCTCTTCATCTTCTTGAAAATCTTCAATGATGAGTTTTTTCATGTCCATGATTACCAGCTCCTTGGATTTCTCCTTTTCCATAGCATCATTGTCATCATTCCTCATTTCATATGCAACCAAGGTACTATGAAAATTTTCTAGTGTCATCTCTTTCATATCATTATCTTCCAGTAAAAAAACATTAGGATTGAACATATGTGGATGTTTCCTCAAGATGCATTTCACAATCTATATATCTTCAATGTCTTCCCCATGACCTCACATATCTTCCCCAACTATATTTACCATATCAAATATTGCATCAACAGACTTATTCAGGTTCATTCTCAGATCTTTATACTTATTCCACAGAACTTCCATCTTTTCCTCTCTAACCTTTGTATCGCTTACATATATATTCAAATGATTTTCCCACATAGAATGTGATGTTTTTAAAGACTTTAGTTTTATATAGATAAAATTTTATAACGATCCTCCTCAAGAATTGATTCTCATGGAATCAACATCTAATTATATTCTTTCTACTTCTGATAATGAACCACTATTCATATCTGCTAAGATACCATAGATTGCTATAGTAGACACATCCATTCTAAAGGATTAGAAGTATTGTTCCTTCCAATTCTTTAATAGCTGATAATTATTCCCATCATTGATCATAGTCCCTTTATGATCGGTGACCTCCATATTAGAGAGAGAAACATTGATATTAACCTTTACCTCTGATACCAGTTGTTAGGTCCACGAGGTCAGATACCCTGAGGGGGGGTGAATCGGGGTATGATAGGCCAAATAAATTTCCCCTTTTGATATTTTTTCATTGTCAAACAAAACTCTCTTCGCACTCCTTCCCGTTACAGAGTATGAACAAATATTAAATCTTGAACGAGACACAACAGTTTTACTTGGATCACCCTTACTGGGATATGTCCAAGGAGCATACATTGGTAATGTGCTGATGTACCAAATCCACTATAAGTTCACAACAATTTACAATATTTGGAGTGGAGTCACTCTCTATCATGGTTTAAAAACAATCATAATTTGAAATCTCACTTCTCCCTCAATTGAAGTGTGTTCACTACTTCTTTAAAAGATCCAATCACAATTTATAGACTTGTTGGTCCCTTCGTTATCTCTAATGAATACATCCTCTATTGTATGTAGATTCTATATTGATGTCCCACTCTTATACACTAATGAACACAAAATTGTCACAGTATTAGTGGAAAACCTCAAATCTTCTTTGAAACCTTACTTCCTCTTGGGTGCAAAATTAATTCCTTGCATGCAAGATTACACTTTTTTCTCAAAACTCCCCTTGAAAAAAACATGAATCTTACACGCAACACAAATACTACACACAAATTTCTTAACTCTCATGCAACTCAAAAACTTTTTACACAACTCCCTTTGAATAAAATTCTTATGCAATCCAAGGCTTGGATTCCCTCTAAGTGTTGAGCTCTATCGAATGAGGGGGGTCACCTCTAACTTATAGAAATTTTTGACCACTAAACAAAAGATTCAATGTGCCAAGCAATAACCTCTTTGAGCACACAAAACCCCATTTGACATTCTATTGGGCATGCAAGTTTCATTCCCATAACCTCATCTTTCGTGCACATTTACAAATATTTCTCGCACATCATGCATTTTACATATTTTGATTTTCTAATAATGAAACATTTATTATGCCCAAGTTCCCATACCATCATCAATATTGCACGAAACATCCTTTTCCAAAAACACATGTCTCTATATTCCTAATTGTGAGACCCAAAAATTTACCAACCACTAGAAAATGACGCTACATTGTATCAGTTCTTTTTGTACCACCTCCAGATTTTCAATTCCTTTATCATGATTCTTTTTCAACATAGTTTGTCAAAAATATCTCCAAAAAATGACAAAACACCATGGAAACCCTCTTTGTCTACAAAAAACCCCACTTTTTGAAAATTCACAATCACATAAAAATGATTCAATTATACCTTGAGGTATTTTTCCAAACAATGTCCCCCTTTGGGTTTGTTGAAAACTCATTCATAAAAAGAGACTTTTTTATAGCTCCATCCATATTCTTCAACCATTCACTTCAAACAATTCATATAATGATCAAGGATTCACTCAAAACATACTCTAAGTCCACATGAGGAATGCTCGACTTGATAAACAAGAGTAGTATTAAAATTTTATCACTGAATCACTTCATTCCATATACAAATTCTTGATATCATACTGTTATATTGCTTTCATCATGAACCTCAGCTATCATGATATATCTTTTTTGATCAATCACTTCTAGCATCGTCTAATTTAAATATCCTCTTTCTTTAATTATTGGGTTCTTGTGTTGTATAGTCTAAACTCTGGCTGATCACATCGAACACCAAAGAATTATTATCATGTTTCTCCCTTATCTCGCTACTCCCCCTAGCATGATACTCCACCTATCATATTCTCATTTTGTCTCGAAAGAGTAATTTTATCCATTCTTTAGCCACAATTTCTACCTCTTAAAGAATCACACTTTCGCCCCCTTTTTCAGTGAACCCAAATGTTACTCCTTTGTAGTCTACAACATTGGAAACAATAGAGATCAGTAAATTAGAGAAAAAACACCACTACTTAGGAAGAGGGGATTCCAAATTCAAACTATTTCAAGTGTGGGGAGCCGACTAGACTCCTAGAGCCAGTCGATGCCTATCAAATACTTCTATGGGTAATATCTTTACCATAATGTCTCCAACTTGTAGTTATATAGGCACATATTCCAAATTCACAAGCTTGTGCTCCACTTTCTCCTTGATAGATTGATATTATATTTTGATTTGATTTATCCTTGAGCGGTGGACTATATTTTTTCAAATGTTGATAGAACATTATTTATTGCAATAGCTTCTTATCGGAGACTTCACTTAAACTCTCATATCATCAAGTTGTTTCTTCATCCACAATAAGTGTGTGCAAACTTGAGTGGCCTAAATATACTCAAATTTTGTGCTGCACAATGAAATGTAATATTGTTTCTTTCTCAGACATGAAATACACACTCCAAAAAGATATAAAGCACCTCCTGACGTTCAATTCATGTTATCTACTGATCTGGCCAAATCAACATCTGTATATCCCAATAACTCATACTATGTTTTTCCATTATATTTCAGAACAAAGTCCATAGTGCCCATGATATACCAATGAATTATTATTTTTACTATAATCATATATATTTCTTTGGTATTACTTTGATATCGCACTATATCGAATATGGAAATCACAATATTAGTCCTTGTCGCTATCAAGTACAACAGGCTTCCAATTATTTTTCTATACTCTATGATATTAACCACCTTTCGTTTATCATCTTTCGATAGTTTCATCTAGGTAGCAACTAGATTATTCATTTCCAAAGAATTTTCCATCCCAAATATCCTAGAAACCTCCTTAAAATATTTTAATTGAGATACAAATGTTCCATTCCTTTCTCGTGTCACCTATAAGCCAAAAAAAAGGTTAGATCACCAAACATTGATATTTCAAACTCAATTTCTAATAATTTGAAAACCTATCTACAATGAGATTCATCTGGTCCACCAAATATTATTTCATTTACATAAACCATCACCATAATCTTCTTATTGCTATTGTTCTTGAAAAATATATTGTAATCAACTCCCCCGTGCTGAAATCCAAGATTCCTCAAAAAAAATGATCAAGTCTCAAATACCATGCTCTTGGTTCTTGTTTCTGACTATTTAGATCCTCCTTATACCAAAAAACTGTGTTCTAATCTTCATGAATGAGAAGACCATGTGGTTTCTCAATATACACTTCTTCCAGAACCCCATTCAAAAATGATTATTTGATGTCTATCTGGATAACATTGAATTTCGGTTGCACTGCAATGGACAATAACATTCTTATTGTCTCCTGCCTTACAACATATGAAAATATATCATCAACAATGATTCCCTCAATCTTGGAGTAACCATTACACACTAGTAATGCTTTTTTCGAATCACCGGACCATATTCATTCATCTTGTTGGGAAAGACCCATTTAGTCCTGATTATATTTTTATATGTTGGCCTCGAAACAAAATCCCACATCTAATTATTCTCAATATGGTCTAGCTCTTCATTCATATCTTGGACCCAGTTTTCATCTTTAGCTACATCAGATAAACATTTTGGCTCTACTTGAGATAAGAAAGATACCTTTTGTAAAGACATCATTCTTCTTGTTTGAACATGCATTGTATGATCACCAATGATATTAATCCAATCAATTTCTGCTCCATTATTTAGATTTTTTCATATAAACACATGATTTATTCTTTTTTATAGTCCCTATCTCTATTCGAATCAACACTTTCCACTTCTACTCCCCCAGTGTTGCTTACCTTCTCATCACTTTCATCAGCAAAATATTCATTGTGTTGATGAATATTCTATTCATTATTCACTATAGGTACATCATTTATCTCAACTAATTTTACTATCCAGTTGTTAAATCATTTATATGATTTTCTTTTTTCCTTGGTAGACCAAAAATATCCCCTCATCTCCTCATGACTCAAATTTATAATTTTTTTCTTTATTGCGAATAAATAACTTAATTAAAAAGATTCAAAAGTATTTCACTATTGGATTCATTCTATACCACATATCATATGGAGTCTTTCCTTTATTTGGACACAACAGATCCATGTTAGAGATGTAGATCGATGTCAAGACTGTTTCCTTCCAAAATATCTCTTTTTAGTCTTTTTCAATATGCATTATTCTGGCCATGTTATTGATGGTCCTATTTTTCCTCTCGACAACTCCATTCCATTAAAGAGTTCTCACTAAAGAAACTTGATTCCTTATCTCGTGTTTCTAGATATAATCATCTACATGGCTATTTGTTAATTACAAACCATTATCAGTACGAATGGTCAAAATTTTCTGCCCAGACATCCTTTCAGATTCCATTTTATACTATCATATGCAGATGAACACATTTGAATTATGGGAAAATAAAATTAACTATTCCATTCACTATAATATTCAATGAAAAGAGCATAATATCTATTTTTGTTAATGAATCTTGGTGAGATAGTTCCACATACATCATCATGTACTAATTCAAGCACTCTCATTGACTTCTATTCCTTTACCCTGTATAACTTTCTGATGATTTTCCTTTATTAACATGCATTGTATATATGAGTACGATCTTGTGATAGATTATGGTGGTCTCTAGATTCATCAATATTCACTAGATTTCTAGGTATGGATGACATAGAAGACCCAGTAATTTATGGCACAACTTATTCTCTTCCACTCTAGACAAAAACCACATATCTTATTCTCTACTTACAAGGTAGATATATCCCTTTTTTCTTTTTCCCTGTAAGAAAACTGCACAATCTCTTCCTTTAATGATACAAGTCTTCTTAGTAAATTTTATAGAATTCCCTCAGTAATATAGTCGATTGATGATAAGAATGTTGTGAGTAAGACCTTCTACTACCAACACAACATCACATCTCATTTATTTGCCCCCCAAACCTAGCCTTTCCACAGAAAATAATCCTTAGTCCTTCATCATTTCCAAACATGAAAACTCTTTCTCTATCAAATTTGATTCCAATAAAAAAAATCTTTATTACCTATCATGTGGGATGTGAAACTGCTGACAAGGATCTATACACCAGAATGGTCGGATGCTTTAAAGGAAATTTATGAAACTAATTACATCTCATATCTCATCTTATTAATCCATGTTTTTTTACTTTATACTCGGAATTTATTGAAAATCATGACCTTCTTGAGAGTATGATGGACCAACTTCATCCTATAGATATGCAAATCAATTTTGTATTTTCAGCTCATTTTTTGATACTATGATTTTCTGCATGCAACAGCTTGGGTTCATCTTTGGAACATTCCTCTGCATGATTTATGAATAGTATCAATCCATGTTCCTAAATCCTCCACACCAAAAACAATATCCCTCAAATTATGTTCTATATCATTGTGCTCTGTTTGGATGCCTCTGTTGCTCTTGTTCACTTCGGTATCTCTCAATCTTATGATTTTTCTTCCTACCCAAATAAATTTTCAATTTCTAAGTGTGTTCTTGCACCCTGACTTCAACATTCATAGTTTTCTATTTTCAGTCGAACAACAAATCAGTATTAACATCTAAACATTATTTTTTATTCTTTTATTCTTTTCTACTATTCCACACATTCAACTTTTCGGTCTTCTGAATGATTTTCTTTTTTAGTATCATACTAGGGGTCAAGAGATTTTTTTATCCTTTACGTTTTGTCATATTCTGACAATTTATTCTTCACATTCTTCGATAAACTTGAGCTTTCACTGTGTTATTCAAGCCATCGATCTCCCATTTCTATTCATCAACCTTGATTTTATGTTCATCAACCTTTTCTAAGCCCTCTATCCTGGAAGACTTAGGTTTTTCAATTTCATTTACTAGCTCAGACTTCTCTTCTTCATGTAGTTTTATATAGAGTTTGTAATCAAGAACCACTTTTTTTGGATTTATTTATTTTGTAAATCCAAATTCCTATTTCCTCAAGGGATACTTATAATTTAACCTTCATATTGACTCTTACCTCAACTTCTTCTTATTCTTTATCAAAATCCATTTCTTCCTTTTTCTTAGAACTACTGAAAACATCCACCATAGCATTTCCTCCACGATATTTTCAGTTATTTATCTCTTAAACATATTAATGTTCATACTCATCTAAACTATCACATTCTTATGAATGAAGATTCTTTTTTAAATGAAATTTTTCTTCAACTATTCCATTCCTTTCACATAAGTTGGAGACTTCTTCTTGGGAATTTCGACTTCATCCTCATCATCTTCTTGGAACTTTATGGGGAACCATGCCACAATATATCCATCCTTTCTACATTAAAAACAATTCAGTGTAAGTTTCCCCTTGAACATTCCTTTTCGTCTTTGCAAATTTGAATAAAGGAATGAAATCAGCTCATCTATCTCTTAATCTTCATGAGAATCTACAATGGTGAGCTTCTTTATGGTCATAAACATAAACACCTTAGATTTCACCTATTACACAACATCATTATCATTATTCCTCGTTTCATATGAAACTAAGGTACTGTGAAAATTTTCTAGTGTCATCTCTTTCAGCTACTTATCTTCCAGTACTAAAACATTAGGATTGAACTGAGGTGGAAGTTTTATCAATATGCGCTTCACAATAGTTAGGTCTTTAATGACTTCTCGAAGACCTCTTATATCTTTTATAATGATATTTACCCTATCAAAGAATTCATCAAAAGACTCAATCGGGTTTATTCTCAGATCTTCATACGGGTTCCAGATAATGTGCATCTTTTCCTCTATGACCTTTATATCTCCTTAAAATATAATCAGAAAATTTTCCCACATATCATGAAATGTTTTTCTTGACACCATGTTCATATAGATAGCTTTGGATAAGGCTCCTCATAAGAAATTGATTTCCTTAGCATCATCATCTAATTATCCTCTTATTGCTTCTAATAAAGTACCACTATTCGTATCACTTAAGATACCAAGAATTTTTTACATAAACACATCCATTCTTAAAGATCAAAATAAGTGTTGCATTCGATTATTCTCTAGCTGAAAATTATTCCCATCAAATATCATAATCCCTTTATGATTAGTGACGTCCAACTACGTTGGGAAAAAATCCATCCAGGTAACATTGCAGCATTTTTGGATTGCTTGTGTTTGTTGAAAATGCTAGTTTCCATGGTAAATTGTCGAGTTCAAGATATGTTGTTGACAATCCATGATGGAAAAGAACCTTGAAAAAGGAACAGACGATCTGGAGGGGTACAAAATAACAGATATAAGGTGGCTTTGTTTTTTAGTGTTTTCCAATTTTTTGGGGTCCAAAATTTGGATTTAGGTGAGCATTGCAAAAATTGGATATCCTTGAAGATCTCATCAAAATATGTAAAAGTCATGAATTTCTCAAATATAGGATTCATGGATTGGATTTCACAAAGAGACGAAAAATGTTGACGGTGATTCTTCGCGATTACGACACGCTTCGCGAACAGAAGCGTTGAAGAGAATTACAACGGCGAAGGGAATTATGAGTGGAGCTTCGCGATGAAGGTGCGATGTATTTGGCGAAACACTCTATGATTAAGACAATATCCGCAATTGGAAAATTGTTGAGGTGCTTCACGATATTGAGAGAATTTTGGTGGGAATTTCATAACCTCACGATTTGTGATGATGTGGCACTGACTTCGCGTAGAGGGTTCGAGGGTCGGTGGAATTGCCTATAAATAATCCTCGACCCCCTCAAGAGAAATAGAGAGTTTTTGAAGAAAATATTTTTCTATTAGCTCATGAAGGTGGTTCATGAAGTCAGTGTGCTTCGCGAAAGGAAGGAGCTTCGCGGTTGCTAATCTAGCTCCGCCAAAGTTGCGTGCTCCGCATTGGCTTAGTGAGCTTTGCGAGGGAAGTCGCTCTGCGACTACTTGAGTTCGGCGATGTCCTGAGCATTGCGATAGTGTGATATTTGAAGAAAGGTAGGAACTTCATGAAGGATTGTTTGATCTTCGCGAAATTGGGAGCCTCGCGAAGTAGTGGGCTTTGCTAAGGTACTTTCTAAAGGTTGGTGCCCAGTGGTCAGGTGAAAAGGTGTATTTATCAGTGGATGAAATTTGGACTTTAACAAAGCATCTATCAATAGTTGAGGATGCATGTATTCATTAAAATGAAGAGACATACATGTCTATAAACTCTGAGTGGATCCCTTCCAAGTGCAATGAACAAAGGAAGAGGAAGAAGGTTGTCTTTTCTACCGGTAGTGAGCCAGAGAGAGAGGAACAAGGAGTGACCCTTGGGAATGCAGTGAGTTAAACCTAAACATTGTAAAGGAAGCGGACCTAGGCATAGAAGTGATCTAGCCTGAACATTATTGGCAATGAGTTTTAGAGGATTTGTCATAGTGGCACATCGTCATTGTATGCTCCTTAGACATATCCCAGTGAGGGAGAGTCAAGTAAAAATATATTTGTCTGCCAGTTTGCTTCCCTGCATTGCATATAATCCATCAACTTTAGATAAAGATAAAAATAAGTGATCAACATAAACACACAAGAGAAAAAAAAGTGACCCTAATAAAAAATATTTCATGATTCCGTGGGGTAGTAAGAATTTTGAAAATAAAAATCCACACCCCGATTCACCCCCCCCCCCGATAGGGTATCTAGGCCCTTTTTGGTCCTAATAATTGGTATAAGAGGAAAGGTTTATTTTATCATATTTCTTTGCTCTAACTACGTACTGTCAATTTGTCAATTTAAAGATCGAGTATTCTATTATCTCAGTGTGCCATGGAAAAGGGAAAAACATAAAAGAGGAATCATAAGTCAGTTGGTATTCCTCATTGTGGAAGTGCTTATGGAAAACGTGTGATTCAAATAAAGAAATCTGATAGATTGTTGAAGGAAGTCTTAGAAGAATCTGATATGGAAAAGGTAGATTCTCTCAATAATGATGGAGGGATGAGTGAAGTATTTAAAAATAAAAGTGATGATGAAACTACAGATGATGAAGAAACTCTAAGAAGGACATTGGTATATGATGTCGATATGACAAAAGAATTGGATCAAAGATTAGATGAATAAGTCAAATGTAATGATATCTGGAACCAGGTACTAGAAATTGAGGTCAACAAACTAAGAGGATTAAATCAACGACTTATTGATGTGGATACTAATATGAGGTATAAGAATGATTCCCATGATGGAGAACAAAAAAATATGTCTATAAAGATAAAAAAACTCAAAGGTGATGTTAATAGAAGGAATCTAAACTCAGATGAAATTCAGAATCAGAAAGCCAACAATGATTCTCTTGTTACACAGCTATATGAATTAGTTCAGAATAATCAAAGGCTACCTGAAAAGATTGCATCCATCTCTAATTCTATTGTTGAAGAAAAATTGATAATAAATAAGCAAAGTGATATGGTTGATAAGCTCACACAAGAACTGGAAGATGAGATGATTTGGGGAAAACAACTCATAAGAGAACTCAATTCCCTACTTTAATTAAGAGATAATAAGATTTTGCAACTGGAGGAAGAGCTAGAGTTAGTGAAGAAATAAATGTATAAATCTAATTCCAATGAGAAGCCCAATCTAAAGGATCCCTTACAATTATTATATGATTATCCTTCAACAGGTTTTGATGAAATGACAGCCAAATATGCTACTTCAGAGTAGAATCATGAAAGGATTGTATCATCCCAAAGGCCATCCATTTTTGGGAAATATATAATTGGATTTGATGATCCCACTCCAATTCATGATAGGAAAAAAGAAGTTAAAATCTCCAGATATAAGAAAAACCCTGCAGGTGATGGAGATAGACCTAAAAATGATTTTAAAAGAAGCAATGATAGCATGTGATATTTTTGTGGGATTCATGGTCATACATCAAGCATCTGTTTAGAGGCTTAGGAATACATTTCAGGTTGTGAAAATAGAAACTGTAATAAATCTGAGAATAAGAAGAAGCGCCCTGAGAAATCAAAGAGAAGAGTCTCTCAGAGGAGAACATTCATCAGATGCTCTTATTGTGGAAGAATGGGACACAATATGAGTACATGTTAGGATGCTCAGGAGCTCAATGTCAGAAGAATAACTCAATCTGCAACAACACCTCGACAAAGAACTGATGAAATGTGGTATGCATTTGATGAAAAATGTTTTATATGTTCTGATTATGGGAATTTGGAAAGATATTGAAACAAGAATAATGTAGAAAAGGAAAAGGAACTCAAAAGGAGATTCATGACTCTAGGGGTGTATAATGAGAAATAGTACACTAGAATAAAAAGTGGTAAATTGTAAAATATGTTTACTACCACAAGAGAATCACAAGAAGATGAATGAAAAGTGTATCAGTCACCTCTTCTGTCACACTCACAATAGATCTCGCAGAAAGAACATGATCATATCTGGAAGAGAATGGGAGGAGATTAAATAATTGTGGGTAAGAATAATGTACGTTCAGTGGAGGAGGTACCACTAGCGTAAAAGAGTGTCGTGACTCAAATATCTAATAAAAGAAAAATAAACAAAGAATTCATTGGAAATATAAAATGTCAGGTGTCACGACGAGAACTACAGGAAAAAAGGAAGACGATGAGAATAGATATTCCTACTCAAAGAATGAATAAATGGAAATTGATTTTGGTGGAACATCAAAGAAGGAAATGTGTACTAGTGAGTTTAAACCCCAAATAGTGAGAAAGGCCAGGCCTGTAAGAATCTACATATCAAAAAAAGACTCATCTTGTGGGTAACAAATACTTAGTAATATAGATAGAGTAGTTGAAGTTTTCTATCTAGATAGAAGAAGCAAGGAAGGAGTGTGATGCTCTACAAGAAAGAATCAAAGGGTTGACCCATCAGGATCAACCAAAATCCTCATCTTGAGGATTCCAGAATTAACCCCTACCTATGTTTATAAATGATGGTCACTGATGATTCGTGTGTTTCAGGTTTTAGGGAGATACAATCCATGGGGAAGTGGAATCTAAATATGCTTAGTGAAATGTTACATGCTCCAGAGAATCATTTTCCTCAAATCAGGTACAAAAGGTGAAGAATAATGGGAGCAACAGAGCCCAATTGGATGTAATTGTGTTATTAACTTTGTATCTTGTTTATTACAGTGAGTTGCAAATCATTAGGATTATATATTTTGTTAATGGCTCAATTATGAGCGGAATATGAGAATAAATGATGCAGGAGAAGAATATTTTTTATGGGTTTAAAAAGAGTGCCAAACCCTGGTAAGTGTTGAATAACATTAAGAGGGAATTAAATAGCAAAATCAGATGAAAGATCCATCAAATCAACAATTGGATGACTCAGATTAGGTTTTCATCGAGGGAAAAAATATTTTATGAGAAGCATCAATAACAATGCATCTCATGCTTATCTATTTTTTTTCTAACAATGTGGTATTAGCTGACTGTTTTCAAGATACTAAGAAGCTACAAGAGAGTATAAAAAATGTTTCAAGAAGTAGCATAGAAATATAGTTGAAATATATGATTCCACTATACAATAATATAGTGAGAAATTTCATGATGGAAGTGATGTAGAGGAATGAAACACAACGAGAGAACAAGTGGTTGATGCTGATTAAAAAAATCAGACATGGGAGATTGTTTCGAGGACTACAGATAAGAATATCATCGGGACTAAATGGGTCTATTGCAACAAGATGAGTGAATATGGGATAGTGATTCAGAACAAAGCACAAATAGTATGCAAAGGATACTCCTAGATAAAGGGAATAGATGTTGATGAGACATTTGCATCGGTTGGGAGACTAGATATAATCAGATTATTCCTAGCCATTGGAGTGCAACAGATGTTCAAGCTGTTGTAGATGGATGTCAAATCTGTATTTTTGAATGGGGTTATAGAGGAAGATATGTATATAGATCATCTAGATTGTTTTAGTATTCATGAGGATGAGAACAAGGTTTTCAGACTGAAGAAGGCATTGTATGGGCTGAAACAAGCACCAGGAGCATGGTACTCAAGGATTGATCAGTTCTTTAAGAAGCTTAGTTTCCAGCGTGGGGGAGTTGATTAAAATATCTATTTCAACAACTGTAGTAATCAAAGGATGATGGTCCAAGTTTATTTTGACGACATAATATTTGGCAGATCAGATGAAGCTCAGTGTAGATAGTTCTCTAAATTTATGAAAAGTGAGTTCTAAATGTCAATAATTGGAGAGGTAACATTTTTTCCTTGGTCTACAGGTGACACAAGGAGGAAACAAAACATTCATTTCTCAATACAAATACGCCAAGGAGGTTTTGAGAAGATTTGGAATGGAAAATTCCAAGGAAATGAAGACCCTGGTTTCCCCTAGATGAATCTATTCCATGATATGGATGGAAAGGTAGTTAATATCACTGAATAGAGGAAAATCATTATAATTTTTCTATACTTGACTACGACAATCCCTAACATTGTATTCTCAACCTTCCAAGAAGAGAGATATCATAGTAATCACAAGGAAATCCACATTCTTGAAATGAAAAGAATACTTTGGTATATCAAAGGCACTGTGAATTTCAACTTGATATATAGTGAAAAATATCAGTCAGAATTACTAGGATATACTGATGTAGATTGGGCCGGTCTAGCAGATGATAGGAAGTCATCATCAGGAGGTTCTTTCTATCTTATAGGATTGTCTGTTTCTTGTATAAGTAAGAATCAAGATTTCATTTCATTGAGCACTACAGAAGATGATTATATTGCCGCCACTCATGCTTTTACATAGATATCACGAAAACTGAGGATCATGATAAAAGCATAGCAGTGATGTTTCAATTGTGAGAGAAGGTTTCCAGCTATCACCTATTGGTATCAGTGTGGTATCAATAATTGCTATCTCTTTGGAAATTGGTAGTAGTTGGGTGTCAACTATTTTTTTTCTAACATGAAGTGATTCATTGATGAACTTTTCATACTACTCTTGTTTCTCATGAATAACATTGCTCATGTGGGATTAGAGTATGTGGTTAGGGAATATTTGGTCTCTATTGGAATCGTATGAGGTGAAGGCTGGAAGATGATGAAAGGAGATTCAGAGAAGTATCAAAGTGCAGATAATCATTATGAGAAGAGTTTTCAACAAATCCAAAGGGGGAGATTGTTGGGAAAAAATCCCTCAATGTAACATTGCAACATTTTTGGGTAGCCTGTGTTTGTTGACAATGAATGATTCCATGGTAACTTGTAGAGTTCAAGAGATGTTGTTGACATTCCATGTTAGAAAGGAACCATGACAAAGTAACGAATGATCTGGAGGCGGTAAAAAAGAATAGATACAAGGTGTTGTCATTTTCTAGTGTTTGCCAATTTTTTGGGGTCCAAAATTTTGATTTTGGTGAGCATCGCGGAAAGTGGATATCACTAAATATCTCATAAAAATATGGAAAAGGCATGAATTTCATGAAGATAGGCTTCATGGATTGGATTTCAAGAAGACATGAAAAATGTTGATGGTGATTCTTTGCAATTACGGCAAGCTTTGCGAATAGAAGTGTTCAAGAGCATTGTGCTGATGAAGGGCATTGCTAAGGGAGCTTTGCAGTGAAGGCGTGAAGTAATTGACAGAATGATCTACGATTACGGAGAGCTATGTGATAGGAAAGTTTCCATAGTTCTTCATGATATTGAGAGAATTTCGGTGGGAATTTCAGAGCTTCACGATTTGTGATGACGTGGTGCTAACATCACGCGGATGGTTCGAGGGTTGGTGTAATCACCTTTAAATAGGGCTCGACCCCCTCCTGAGAAAGAGATAGTTTTCAAAGAAAATATTTTTCTCTCGGCTCATGAAGGTGGTTCATGATGTTAGTGTGATTCAAGAAAGGAAGGAGTTTTGTGGTGGCTAATCTAGCTCTGCAAAAGTTGCATGCTCTATGTTGGCTTAGTGAGCTTCGTAAGGGAAGTCATTCTATGATGAATTGAGCTCCACGATGGCCTGAAATTTGAGAAATTTTGAGCTTCGTAAATAGGTAGGAACTTCATGAAGGCTTGTTTGAGCTTCGTGAAATTGGGAGCCTCATGAAGTAGGGGGATTTGCGAAGGTAATTTTCAAAGGATGGTGCGCAGTGGTCAGGGGAAAAGGGTTATTCATCCATGGATGAAATTTGGACTTTAACATATGATCTATCAATAATTGAGGATTCATGTATTCATGGAAATTAAGAGACCTACAGGTATATAAATAGTGATTGGATCCCTTCCAAGTGCAGTGAGCAAAGGAAGAGGAAGAAGGTTATCCTTTTTACCAGTAGTGATCCAAAGAGAGAGGAACATGGAGTGACCCTTGGGAAATCAATGAGATGACCCTAAACATTGTAAAGGTGGTGTGCCTAGGCATAGATGTGATCTACCCCAAACATTATTAGTAGTGATCTTTAGTGGATTTGGTATAGTAGAACATCACCATTGTATGTTCCTTGGACGTAGCTAAGTGACGGTGAACCAAGTAAAAACTATGTGTCTTCCTGGTTGCATCCCTATATTTCATATAAATAATCACCATCAAATAAAGATAAAAATAAGTGATCAATATAAACAAATTAGAGAAAACAAAGAGACCCTAATAATAAATAGGTCAAGATATAGTGGGGAATTAATAATTTTGAAAACGAATATCCATACACAGATTCCCCCCTCCCACCCTCACCCCCTCAGGGTATCTAGGCCCCTTTTGTCCTAAAAACTGAGAGAGAAACACTGATATAAACCGATCCTATTGATACCATTTGTTAGGTCCACTATTATAGCTAAACTAAGAGGGGGGTGAATCAATTTATGAAAGATAAAAGAAATATCCTCTTTTGATCTTGTTGAATTTTCTAAGCAAAACTATCTTCCCTCTCCATCTCATTTTATAGTATAAAAAAATCTTAAAGCATGGACATAACAAAACAATTTTACTTGGTTCACACTCTCTAGGATACATCCTGGGAGCATACACTGGAAATGTTCCGATGTACCAAATCCACTATAGTCGCAATACTATTTACAATATTTGGAGTGGACTCACTATACCTCTTGGTTTATAACCAATGGAAATTTAAATGCTCATTTCCCTCACAACTAATGTGTGCTAACCAATTATTGAAAATATCCACTCATAGTTTATAGACTTGTATTTCTATTAATTATATATAATGAATTAATCATACACTATATGTAGATGCTCTATTGATGCCCCGCTTTCATCCACTAATGATCACAACTTTGCCGCAATATTACTAGGAAACACTGAATCTTTCGCACAATACTTACAACCTATTGTGCATAATATCATGCCTTGCACGCAAGATTATAATTTTCTTGTGAAACATACCTTTCACACAAATTCAATCTTATGCGCAACTCAAATCTTACACTCAACTTTCTTATCTTGCGTGTAAATAAAAATATTTCACGCAACTCCCTTTTCATAAAATTATTATGCGATATGATGCTAGGATTATCTCTAACTGTTAAGCTTTATATAATGAGGGAGGTAACCTCTTATTTATTGTTTTTGTTGACATATACTTTCAAGATTCAATGTTTCATGCATTATCCTCTTCGAGCGTGCAAAATCCCATTTGACGTCGCATTGGGAATGTAAGATTCTTTCAGACAACATCTTCTTTCATTCACATTTCCAATTTTTATGTGCACTTAATGCCTTTGATATATTTTAATGTTATAATCCTTAAACATGCCATGCGTTCATGTTCTCATACCATATTAAATATTTCATGAAACTTATTTTAACATAAACACATATCTCTCTATTCCAAATTTTGAGGCTTAAATATTTGGCAAACACTGGACAAAAATGCCACCTTGTATTCGTTCTTTTTCAACCACCTCCAGATCATCCATTCCCTTTTAATGATTCCTTGTCAACCTAGGTTGAAAAAAATATATAGGGTGCTCGATAAATCACAATGGAAATCCTCTTTTTCAACAAACACAATCACCTCAAATATGATTCAATGTTACAATGAGGGATTTTTTCTCAACAATTATTTTAAAAATTTATGCAAAATATTCACACAAAATTTGATAACTATATTTTTTAAATAATTTAATTTATTTAAAAAAACATCAAAAAATCACAATTAGGGGAAAATTTGAAAACATTATCTCACTTTGGGTTTGTTGACAATACTTCAATACATTCAAGAGAAAAATTATTGAAAAAGGTACTCATAAAAACCCATTTTCCTCCAAAAAACCTAGATAGTGATCATGGAATTTTTTAAAATCTACTCAACTCCTACATGATTCAAGCTAGGTGTGAGAAACAAGACTAAATTTCAAAATTCATTGATGAATCACTTTATTCTTCAACAGTCAACTGATAACATTATTGACATAAAAAGATAGTAAAAAATCAACCCTCAAGACCACTTTTTATAATAAATTATAGAATTATAAACATAACACTCATGTTAATGATTTATCTTTATTAATATAATAGTTTTAGAATTATTATATTTACAACCCCCTATTTTTCTTCCCCCATCAACCTCTCTCGCTGTGTTGATCAAGAATTGTTCTATCCCTGTTTCAATAGACCAAAAGGTCACTCATGTATTCTTTGTAACATGGTAATGAACAAAAATCAAAACATAAGTAAAAAATAAGCCATAACTTAGGCAGAAGGGGTCCTATATCAACACTATTAATGAGTATAAAGTTAACCAAACTCCATTTTCTAGTCGATGTCATTCAATTGATTCACTTGGTAAGGTGTTTCTTAGGATGTATTTAGTATGTAATTTTGTAGGCACATAATCTAACTTCACAAGGAAATTATATAATTTATCTTTGGTAAAGTGATATTTAATTTCAATGTGAATATTACTTAAGTTATGGAATAGATTTTTTCTATGATTTATTGAACTATAATTATCGTAATGAATTGTGAGTAGAGACATCACTTCAACTCCCATATCATAAAGATTTCGCTTCATTTAAAATAAACGCATGCAAGCTTCAACAGTCATGATTTATCCATCTCTTTTGATTCTAAAATAAATTTAATAATGTCTCTTTATTAGACATGAAATACACAATCTACAAAGATAGAATACACCAGCTACATGGACTAGGATCATCTACTGAACCAAACCAATATGTACCTATAATACCCATTGAAACTGTTTGATAATTTTCATTGTATAGAAAACAAAAATCCACATTTCCATTAATATACCAAATTATTATTTTCACATAAATTATGTGTCTTTATTAGGGATTACATTGATATCGTGGTACCTGGAATGTCAAATAAAAACAATTGAGTCATTTTAATGTTAGTTATAAGAAAATCCCAATGATCTATCTATATTCTATTATACATAATATTTTTATTTCATTATCCCATTAAAATTTCATCCATTTAACAACTGGAGTTGTCATATATTTGTAATTTTCTATTAAAACTCCTCTCAGAACATACATAAAAGATTATTATTGAGAAATAAGTGTTCCAAGTACTCCTTGGGTATCCTGTAAACCACGTAATAATGTTAAATCATCAATAATTGGAATTTGAAATTCACATTTCATGAATTATGATGACTATTTTTACTACACAGAAGTTTATCTGCCAAATATTATTTCATTAACATATACCCAAACTATCATCCTTTCATAACTCTCATTATTAAAAAAGATATTGTAATTAACTCCACCACACTGAAAACCGAACTTCTTCAATTACCGAACAAGTCATGAATATCATGCTCTTGGTTCCTTATTGAACCCATATAGACCCTTCTCAGACCGAAAAGCATTCTTCTCATCTTCATGAATTAGAGAACCATATTCCTATTCAATATATAATTATTCTTATATAAACACATTTATAAATGATGAAATCATGTCAATGTGGTAGACATTGAATTTCATTTGAACTATTATGGAAAAAAATAATCAGATTGTCTCTAACCTTTAAAGAGGTGAAAATGATTCATCTACATCAATACCCTCAATATGGGAGTATCCCCAGCACACAATTCATTCATTGGTTAAAAATATTGTACTATATTTATTCAAATTTTCACATAAAATTCAATTAGCCCCAATGACTTTATTATTTTCTATCATAAAATAATCTCCCATGTTTGACTTTTTTTTTATTTTTTCAAGATATTTTTTTATCACATAAACTAAATTATCATCTCTTTAATCTACTTCAATGACATTTTTATCTACCAGTGACAATAAATATTCTTATTATAGTGTCTTCATCCTTCTTATTCGTAACGGTGTTATCTGATCCCCAATGATATTCACCCTATTTATTTCTTATCAATTCTTTTGTTTCTATACACGATTATTCTTCTTGTCATCTTATTAATTTTCTGAGTATGCCTCAGGTATTTTCACACACCCTGAGATAGTCACCCCTTTATCACTATCCTCCCGAGGTTTTTCATGAATTTGTTTGATTTTTTTTATCATTTTCTACCACAACAACATCATTACTGTCATTTAATTTTACAAGATGATTATTGATGATGTTATATTCTTTTCTGGTTCCTAACTAAAAAATATCTCTTTATATCCATGGGATTTAAACATCATATACATTTCATTGTTGAGAATGAATGAATTACATTAAAAGACTAGAATTTACTTCAATGTTAGATTCTTTCCATACCATAACTCATATGTAGTCATCTAATACTTTAGACAAAATAAGGCTCTGTTAGAAATGAAGGTTGATGTCAATAATTCTTCTTTACAAAACATCATTAGAAGGTATTTCTAGATAAGCATTGTTCTCTCTAGGTTATTGATAACCCATTTTTTTCTTTCAACTAATCCATTTTTCTATGTAGTTATTACTGATGAGATGTTTTGGATTATCCCACATTTCTAAAGATAATACTCTACATTTATATTCTTTTACTTCGTTCCACTATCTTTAACACCCCAAGATTTTGTGAAATATTTTTCCAATTAATTTAGTCTCTGAAAATTTTCATTTTACACCACAAATAAAATATTTTATATTGGAGAGCTATGTATGGATTTCATTATACAAATAATCAAGTTTATCATACAGTACCCACAATATAAAATTTATCTTTCTCTACACATAACACTAAGGTTATCTTAGGTTACACATAAGACTGACATTTTTTGTTGGCATGTATAACACGAAAGACCGAGTGTTACCAAACAATAATTAAATATTAAAATGTTATTATTTAATATGATATGAAATGACCATAAAATTGAATATTATAGGATTAAATAACTTATAAAATAACATATTTTAATACACTGGTTACTAATTAATTATAAAATTATATATAAACCAAATTAATATAAAGAAAATGATTTTATAAAAGTCTATTTTTATGTTGAAAAACAATTCATATTAATAATTTAAATTAATTACAAATAGTGAATGATATTAATTAAATTTATATGTTATATATTCATTTTTTTTGGATTATCATCCAATATATTTGATAGATATTAGATAAAAACAAACTTCAATTTATGATTAAAATGATATTTTTAAAAAGGTAGTTTTACCACCTTTTAAAGGAGAACCAATTTTAAATCGAATTTCTGGAACTTTTATAGATTTAATATGTCAAAAAACTTCATATTTTGAATAAATATATTAAAATTTGGTTAGGATAAATTTATAATATTTTTCTATAAGGTTTCATTTTTTAATGAATATTTAAAATTCAGAATTTTAACTAAAAACTTCTTTTTCATTTAATTCATTTCTACTGTTAAATTTTATTTAAAATTGTTTTTAAAGTTTAATTAGATAATAGTTTTATTAATTAATCCATTTTATGTTATTGGATTCAATTTTTCTCTGAAATTATGTACAAAAGATTAGAAAATTTTGGACATTTTTACATCATAACCCCACAATGTCATCACATCAATAGGATTTTATTTAAATTAGTTTATTCCAATTATATGATTAGAATTTATAAAAATTGATTCCATATTTGGAATAATCAAAAAAATTATTTATAAAAATTCCAACTATATTTTTGACAAAAAATATTATTGATGTGATTAAAATTTGTTGTAAATATTAAGAAACAATTTAGGTTAACAAAGTAATAAACATTAAATTTAAGACCCAAAATAAACTAGAAACTTTTCCAATATACATTGGATGGAAATATATCTACCATATCCTCCCTTTTATTTATTTTTTTCCATTATTGGATAGACATGAAAAATGAAAAACATGGGTTGAATTCTATCTTCAAATATTTATAAGAGTGCCACTCCTCCTCCAATATAAAAGCCCCCCTATCCTACAACTTATTCAGACATCTAAACCCACTTAGTTTCAGAAAATATAGACTAAATAAAATTTCAAAAATCCCTCACTTATTTTTAGAATCCTTCCTTTATTCAGAGAGAAATCCAAGGAAACCTATTGGGACAAACCAAAAGGAGTTACCCAATTAAGAGGTAATGACTTCTCTCAAATTATATTATATTATTTTCTTTTTCCAACCCCTTCACTATATTTATTACTTGATTTTATAAAAACAAAAATATCTTATATATAATTAAATATTTTTATTATAAGGGTTCAACCTACACTTATACACACCTCTATCTAATGGGTAATGAACATAATTTTTATGTGAGTGGTGAACTACCACCTCACAGAATGATGATTGTTCATTTTTTCATACCAACTATCATGGTGGAAATTATTATGAAAAATATTTTTCGGTATATTATATATTATATTTATTATTTATTTAATAATTTTCAATCCTTTTACAATAAATATATTTATACTTTCCCGTTGGTGTAAATATGATAATTTCATTTCATGATGTGTGGACTACCGCCCCCTCAAGGTAATGTGTTTCATTCAAACACTACATGAAATGTATTAAGGTTGGGTTTAGTAAAATTATACGATATATATGATATAATAATGATACTATAATAATGATATATATATATACCCATATTTCATTTACCTTCTTCCATTTAATATGATAATAAAATGGGATCTATATTCATGCATACGTATGAATTACAGTCTCCATGAACGGTGTATTCCATTTAATAAATATATATTCAATTGATTATAATAGCACTCATCTACTGAATATAAATTATTTTTATATCTTTATGAACATTTTGGAAGTCATTATATAAGTATAAGGACCAAATATATAAAAAAATATGATATTTGTAACGAACAAATCATATATTACCCAAAGAAAAACTATAACATGTGATTTTTAACAAGAGGGTTATATAAGGTCATAATAAAACCATATAAGGTATTAAATATAATAATATGGTTCTTTTATAGATTTATAATAAAATTTTATTTATTATATAGGTGGTCCGAACAAGTACGACGTGATTCAAGACACAAGGTTGGGGGATTTCCTTTTAACTTTTTATTTATGTGAGATACATGCTTTAGTTACCACCCATTAATTTTTTGATGTGTGTATACTTCCCATGGATGTATTAAATTATTCAGTTATATAATCTTTATTTCATGGGGTTTAATTATCAAAAGTAACCAAATCTATAAAATAGTTTTGTCTCAATTTTCGTTCTTTGACGCTCATTTTTTGTTATGCACTTATATTATTTTTTAAGGTGTATATACTTACATTTTACATGTTATATCATGAATATAATTATTTAAAAGATATTTTAATATTAAATTAATTTAATTTTCTTGCATGGATATTATAATCCCATGTTACCAAGTTATAGTTGTTTATTGAAACAATATCCATGGTTTTTTATTTTCAAGATTCATTTGATGAAATATTATGATCCATATCTCAGAAAATTCATGAATTTTATTATACTATGTTTACCCAAGATATATTTATTTATTATTACCATTTTTACACTCTTTGGTATTTGAGATAAATAATAATAAAATATAATAAAATTATAATTGTATTTCTATTTTCGATCGGAAATTTATTTTATTTCAAAAGTTCTGTTTTAAAAAAATTCAAAATTTTTTCAATATTCATTCGTATGTTTTTACGAAAAAAAAATTTAACAAAAATTCGAGATTTATTTATTTTTTTCAAAATTACTTTCAAATAAATGGGTTTCAATACATTTTCATGATTTGTTTATAAGTTCTCAAAATATTTTCAATGAAATTACATTCAAAACATTTTGAATATTTATTTCACTATTTTCAATGTGTTTTAAAATAAAAATCTTTTAAAAATGTTTTGAATCTCATATTATATGTTTTCAAGGAAAAAATATTTCAATAGGATTTAAATTCTTCTCTATATGTTTTCTTGGTATTTTGTATAATAATTATTTTCATATGGTTTTATGCATTAAAAATACCTTTTCATAAAGAAATTATACTTTCCCCGAGAAATGTTGTTTGAACGATTTTTGAAAATTATTTTCCATATAAGATGAGATCCATTAATGTTACTCATTCCCTTATAGGAAATGATATAAATATTCTATTCATATTTTTTATCTTAATGTTAATACTTAATGTCGTGGTATTTATGTAACCAATTCCCCTTTAATGGGTTATATATTAATAAAATACATTTCCCTTTCATAGGATACATGTTTATGAAATCGGTTTCTCTTTCACAGGTTATTATTTTGATGAAATTATTATTACACCTATATCTTTTTCCATAGGTTATGAGATTATTAAATTTTTATGATACCCATTTAGTTTCGTGGTTATGATATGATTGTTTATGATTTCATGGAACATGTAGGTATGATATAATTGTGATATGGGTGGGACCAATATATCTATCCAATTCATTGGGTAATGATAAATGTTTTATGATTGAAAAGGGTACACATGAGGACACCCCAAGCCTGAAACAAGAGGGTAAACTAGAGGAAATCCCAAGATAAAAAAAACAGGGTACATGGAAGGACATCCCAAACCTGAAACAAGTGGGTACATGGGATGGAATCCCAATACCAAAGTAGGTAGTGAAGTTATTAACCCAATCCAAACATGTTACAAATTCCTTGGTAGTCCACATTGTCATAAGGTCTTTATATAATTATGTGTCTACCACAATTCCATATCTTATTCTTATATTATGATTTTATGTATCATTTTCCTTATTTCCTTATGATTCTTGTCTTTTGATAAGCATGTATTTGTGCCATGATTAATGTTTATGATTTTTGATATGCAGGGAATGATTATGTTCTCATACCCTTATGTTCATGATATTCTTATGCATTTTCTTCATTTTCCCTTATTGAGAATTTGAGCTTACCCCATTTATGTGTTTCCCTTCCCCAGATTTCAAAGAAATGGTTTGAAGTACAAATACTAAGGGAAAAGATATTTTTGGAAACAATTGATGATATTTCACTCAGTTGGAATAATTTTTTCCATATTTCCAATAAGAAGTATTCTAAAACATTCATTGGGAATATTTTTTTTAATGGTTTATATATTCTTCAAAAGAGATCTATTGTCGATGTACATTAAGACTGGGTTGTTATAGTTGGTATTAGAGAAATGGTTTAGTTAACCTTTGGAAACTAGGATTATAAAACTGTATTGAGATCCCAAGGAATATTTCTATGGATATATCTAGGGATGTCTCTAAGGATATGTATATTGATGAGTCAATATTTAATAAAATTTCCTATAAATTTTTTAAATGATAGAGTGAGTGGTTTCTTAGAAACAAATACATGTCTGGGTATTATAAGTATATATGAATCTAGCATAGATTTACCTAGGTGTAACAACACTAAAAATATTTCCTAGGCCTGACCCAGGGTAATCTGGTACATGGAAATGGGCCTTGTTGCACACCTACTTTGGGAATTCGAAAAATAATTACAAGCCATCATCAAGTATTTAAATAGTGGATAATGAATAACCTAGGAAAATCATAAGGGTTCATAAATTAACGAAGTAGGGGTAATGATTTAGGCCCCCTATAAGTAAATTTTTGTGATTATATGGTATTACAATATGATAAATGTTTCTCACACTATCCTTTATGGTTTTATTCAATGGAGAGAACTAAAATAAACATGGTTAACATTAAATGTTTTATATATTGAAATTATGGGAATTATGAGAATCAACATCCCATGTGGGAATCTCATAATGTGAATCAAGAAGGCGGTAAAAGTATTGGTCATACATATGAAGATAAAGAGACCTAAAATGAGATGTGAATGTTTTGTGATATTATTTCAGTATTATTTACATCAAACATATAAATCATGATTATATTGTGGTTAAAGAAAGTTAATAATGATTCTTATTTTATATTATAGGGAAGAGGTATTAAGGAATAACGTGATGAAGCCTGAGTAATGGTTTCAGGATAATGTTGGATTAATAATGTATTGATTTTTGGAAATCAAATACTATGTTAAATGAATCATGAAATATATAAGTATTTTCAGTATAATTTTACATTAAGGATTGAAAAGGACATGTTAAACGGTGATGGAGACATAGAAATGTGATTTCATGGAAAGGTGATATTTTGATTAGGGGAAGGTAACCCTTAATTAATGCCTAATGTTGAGAAAATGGTGTTTAAATAAAGACATGCTAGATTTGAAAAAGTAAATTTGATGGAACGAATTTCCCTAGAACTGATTATAGAAAAAACTTTCTATGTCATTGTTTCGGTGCGGATGTGCGTCGGGTTACGCTGTTCCGCCAGGACGCGTTCGCGCGTGCACCCGTCAACCCGAGGGGATGGGCGCGCGGCTTGTGGTCCCGCAGTCCCGCTTTCCAAGGGCGGGCGGCATTCGTCCCTTATTTAGGGGCGTCTGCTCCTTGATCGAAACCGGGATGGTGGGATGTCGGCTCCTCCTTCCTTGGACGTCTCCTCGGAACTTGTCGCCTAATCCGGGTCTCCCTCATAGACTTAAGAATGTTCGTGAATCTCGTTCCCGGCGCCATATCTTCATGGACACCGGTTAATTACGCTGCTTCCGCCCGGACGTTCCAAGGAGTCTGGTCGGGGCAGCAACCTGCGGTGAGAAGGCCGGGTGGCTCTGGGTGCTGGGGGCGTGTCGGAACACTGCGGCTCTGCACGTCTGTCTTCTGTCCCTAATAGGGCTTCTCGAAGGCATGATAGCCTGAGGCATCCCGTACTAGGTGCGGGGAACTGTGTCACCTGAGGTTTTCCTCAGCTTCTCGTGTTTAACACGGGGTATGCCGCGAGTTTAACGTCCAGCGGGGACGGCATCGGACCGATCAACACGAAAAGTGGATCAGATGACAGAACCCCTTGCGGGGAACCTCCGACGCTGGGGCCAGCACATGGGCGGCTTCCCAAGTAACGTGGAGTGGAGTGAAGTGGCATGACCCCACCGGGATGTGGCGGCCCGGGTAAGGATCAGGATGGATGATGAAGTGAAGAGCTTGGACCCCAGAGGGGCTTCCTACGTACCACGCGTTAACACGGATCAAAGTCAACGTAGTTCGGGCATACAGTTTAACGTCATGCTGGACGTCGGCAAGCCGACTCACGAAGAGGTCGAGGCCGCCGGGCGGAGGATTGAACCGAACCACCTCGCACAGAGGGGGATGGAACGGCCGGGTGGATCACAGTTTCACGTCATGCTGGACGATAAAAGGGGAAATGGAAAAGGGGGGCTGTGGGGAGGCACCGTGGAGATACACACGGGCAGTCTCCCACAGGGGCGGATTCATAGGTGAATCAACGCAAGCGTGAACCCTGGAGGGGTCCACTGATGGACGAACCGACGTAAATACGACCGGGACGACCAGGTGGTGGGCTTGGACCTCGGGGAGGCTTCCTACGTACCCTGTATAGAAGACAGGGATCAAAGTCCACGTAGTTCATTCTGTCAGGACATACGCACTTGGGGCAGCCCGGATGCTGCAAAACTCAGTTGGAAGGGACTTGGACCGAAAGCAGAAGACACCTCGATCCCAGTCAGACCCTCTACTGGCTTCGGCAGTGGGGAGGCGCAATGGAGATACACATGTGCAGCCTCCCACGAGAAACTAGGGGTTTGTAATACCCTTCCCCCGTAGGGAAAAGCCACTCCCATTAAATCGCCCCGAAAGCGGGACAATCCCGACATCCCTGCAGAGACGAGCGGGTGGGGGCCACATCCAAACCGGGGGGACCCTGCGTGCGGAGCACGGGATCAGGTTGCGGACGGTTTAGCGTCTTGCCCGACGAAGTACAGTTTAACGTCATGTGTTGAGGACGAAACACTTGGCAGTTTAACGTCTTGCAGCGCGGACGATGGGGGCTAGGCAGTTTAACGTCGTGCAGCTTGGACGGATGTGCAGTTTAACGTCATGCTGGACGAATATGCAGTTTAACGTCATGCTGGACGTATGCGCAGTTTAACGTCATGCGGGACGAATGCGCAGTTTAACGTCATGCGGGACGACTGTGCAGTTTAACGTCATGCGGGACGAATGTGCAGTTTAACGTCATGCTGGGCATAGGTTGCCGGACGAATGTGCAGTTTAACGTCATGCTGGGCATAGGTTGCCGGACGAATGTGCAGTTTAACGTCATGCTGGGCATAGGTTGCCGGACGAATGTGCAGTTTAACGTCATGCTGGGCATAGGTTGCCGGACGAATGCGCAGTTTAACGTCATGCTGGGCATAGGTTGCCGGATGAATGTGCAGTTTAACGTCATGCTGGGCATAGGTTGCCGGACGAATGTGTGCATGTCACTTCGCACGAACCTGGAGGGCCGCACGGGAAGACAACGCACGGTGCGGGCACCCAGGATGAGGAGCATCGGGCGCCACGCAGGCAGGTGCCCTTAGGAGGTCAACGGGGACGACCCTGGTAGATTGCGCGCAAAAAGGAAGCTTTGCGCGCAATACTGCGGGCCGGCGCGCAATCGGGGCGGCTGGCGCGCAATTGGGCCAGCGCCTTGCGCGCGGATGCTTGAGATTGCTCACACCGGGCTTCGGATAGCGCGCGGGGGCAACGGCTCATTCTCTAATGAATGGCCACTTGAAAGAAGGGGGTGCGCGCAATCGGGCCGGATTGCGCGCACCCCGGGGGCAATTGCGCGCAAGCGGGTTCTTTTGCGCGCAAAGGCCTTAGGGTGAGTTTTTATTCAAATGAAAGGAGCCAGCGGGGATTGCGCGCGAAGGCGGACCCCGAGGCTTTCTTGCGCGAAAGAAAGGAGGTTACCTGAAGTTCGTCATTGCGCGCGGAAGGGGTTGAATTGCGCGCACGAGAGACGTTTCGACTTCCAGCAACCTTTGAAACGTTGGGGGTCGCCTTGTATTTATAGGCAACCCCGGGCGCGGAATCCAGGGTGCGAGCGCGAAATTCTCCTCGCGGGCGCGGAATCGGGCGCGGCGCGCAAGGGAGTCGCGCGGACCCGCGGCGCGCAAAATTGCGCGCCGGACCGGCGCATTGCGCGCATCCCGGGGGGTTTGCGCGCGGAACATCACCTTTGCGCGCGGGCCTCTGAAATTCCGCGCAAGGCCTCCGGGCCCTCCGAAACGTTCTTCCGACTCCAAATATCACTTCGCTTTCCGCATCCGGAGCTTCGTTTGGGAACAACGGACTTTTCCGGCGTCTACAAAAGCCCCCCCTCGGAATCTGATCGGCGAGAGGTCGCAACGATCGGGTTCCGAGGGAGACGCCGGAATGCCGAAGTCCTGGGCGACGCGGGACTGTGGCGCGCAAAAATGGGTGTCGGGCGCGAAATCGGCCGATGCGGTCGCGCAAAGCCTTTTCCGCGCAGCACGGACCACGGCCTCGCCTATAAATAGGGGCACTGGGTCCCTCCGTGCCGTACACTGGCATCTTCTTGACCTGGCATCTTCTTGACCTGGCTACGCAGCGGCTCGGGATCCAAGACTTCCAGAAGGACATAGCCTACAAGGATTGGTTCGGCCAGTTCCTGGAGCATGACCCGGCGGTCAAGATGCCAGGCAGGGGGAAGCGGTGCCCGACCGCAGCTCAGAGGAGCCGGAACGGGTCGTACTGGCGGGTCCTGGAGACGGGCGATTACCGCTCATGGGGGTACCGCGTCATCGAGGCCCGGGACCCGAACGTCCGGTACGCGGCGTTCCTGGCCGCCTTTCTGAGCGGGTGGCTCCTGCCAGTGCGGGATGCGAGGATGGGCGTCCGCCCGACGACGCTGGCGATGGCGGGCGCCATGGCTGCCAATAAGAGGTACAACCTCGGGGTCCCAGTACTGGCGAGGCTGTATGCCATTCTGGGACGCATCTCACGAGGGGGGTCGCCACGAAGGATCTGTGGGCCCTTTCAGTTCTTCCACGGCTGGGTGGCTGCTCACCTTGGTGGGTATACGTTCCCAAATGCCATCAGTCCTCCGGGCAACGGCCTGCGACCCTCCCTGCTGAACATTGCGGGGGTCGCTCCGATGACCCTCAGTGAGGAGGGCGTGAGGGTTCGGATTGGCAATCATGCCAATTTCAACTTCAGCCCGTTCCCCACTCCCGTCGGCCAGATGATCGACAACGGACAGGGCCCGCTGGAGCAGCATGAATACTTCCTGAACATGCGGGGCGGGGTGCTCGTGACTCGGATCGACGGGAAGGTGATCTGCGAGCCTTACGTGCCGACCCGGTTCGCCAGGCAGTTCGGGTGCCTTCAGCGGATGCCGAAGAGGGTATTCACCGCTGTCCGGGAGGAGACGAACCCTTGCGTCCTTCGCCAGATGTGGCTGATGTTCGTCGCCTTCGGCTCTGGCGACGTCATCACTCTCCCTCCTACCGGGATCGACGCAGGCTTGGCAACCGAGTATGCCGAACACTGGGCCATCGCGTACCCTGAGGGGCTTCTACGGAAGCCAGTTCGGCGGCTCGAGGTCACCCGTGCGGAGACCGGGCGTCAAGGGAGGAGGCGAGGCGCCGCCACACGGGGGAGAACGGAGGCGCGCCAAGCAGCGGGGCCGGCGCGAGCAGGGACTTCGGCGGCGGGCACATCGCAGGCTGCCGCTACGACCTCGGCGCCCAGAGAGGGGGCACATGCGGCGGTCGAGGAGCGGCCCGGGAAGCAGGTGAGGCGTCTGCTCGAACCCTCCCACGATGCAGTCTTCCCGGCGCTGTGGTCGGCCTGGATGACCCTACGGCAGTCACTGGGGACCGACGTCATCTGGCGAAAGATACTCAGAGAAGGAATCTATCTGCCAGAGGTCGGGCGCCTCCAGATCACCGACAGGGTGGACTTCAACCGGCAATATGCATATCTGACGGCCATGGACGAGTACGCGCGCCAACGTGGTCAGCGTGCGGAGCCATCCCTTCTGGTGAAGGTGATGCTCGGTCTCGAGCCCGCTCCAGAACAGATGCCGCCGGGAGAAGATGACAGTAGCGACTCCGAGGAGGAGGAGGAGACGGGGGAGGATGAAGGCTCCGAGGGAAGGTCCCATCGGGGGAGCCCACGGGAGAGTGGCGAGGTGGCCGGCTCTGACAACATTGATGTCACTGAGCTCCTCGAGGTCCGCTTCTATCTCTACTCAACTTGCTTCATCCATTCTCTTATGCAGCTTCTAACCCGTTTCTCCATCCTTCTCAGGAGCACACGGATGTCGGTCAGGCGTCCTCAACAGGAGTAGGAGAGGCGCCAGCAGGACAAGGCGGGGTCCAGGCACCCATTATCGAACTGTCAAGCGCTAAGGGGTCCCCTGCTGCAACTGTTCCTGCGGCGACCGGGGTAGCGGAAGATGACGCTCCGAACTCCCGTAAGTCTCCCTACTTTACTGCTGGTGCTTGCCATTGACGATCCGTGACTAACCATGGCATGCCCCGCGCAGTGATATCAACATTGGAGGCTCGTCGGGTTGCCGAACCCGGGCCATCTACGAGTGGACCAGTGGTGGACATGCCGCCTGCTCCGGAACAGACCTTCCAAACCGAGCCGGCCCCATCAACTGCTGATCAAGGGGCTCCGGACATCGGCGGTGCTGACATCGGAGAGAGGGGGGCTGACGAGGGCGTCGTCGCCGCTGGGGTGAGAGAAGAAGGTCGCCCAGGTGTTGGGGAACCTATTTCCCATGAGGACATCCCAGGGGCGGACCCTGCAGCAGACCTGCTGGCTGCCTTCCCTGCTTACCGGCCTGCCGACCCCGAGGAGATGGATGACTCGGACGCGGAGGCGGTCGAGGATTGCCGGGTAACGCGACGCAGGGGGTGGAAGTGCATCCAGCGCTTCCTCAAGCGAGACCCATCGGAATGGCTGGGGCGCATGGGATCACTTCAGACCTGGCTGCGCTTCCTGTGTGCCGGGGGAGCTGATGCTCAACGCCTCCATCTGACGGTCCGTGATTTCATGGCCGAGAAGATGCGCGAGAGCCGTCGGCGTGCCGACGTCGCACAAAGTCGGGACATGTCGGAGAGCACGCAGGCGCTCATCGCGGCAGAGCAGGAAGTCCGGCGCCTCGAAGGGCAGGCGGCAGAGAAGGAGGCCTTCGTCGCAGCATGTACCGAGCTTGTGGAGCAACTATCGGCACAACTGATCGACGCTCAGGTACAGCTGACGGAGGCGGGCCAACAGATGGTCACACTCCAAGTCGAGCGGGAGCGCGCACAGGCCAGGATTGACGAACTGCGTGCTGCGACCGCCGACGAGGAGAGGGCACGCAGAGAACGAGAAGCAGCCCTGGAGGCCGCCAGCCAAAGGGTAGCAGCATTAGAAAGACTTATCCAGCACGCTAATCCCTAGGGGCTTTGTTTTTTGCCATTCCTAGAACATTTTGCTTCCGTTATTCAATATTTCGATCCATTTGTATGAATCAATATATTTATCTGCGTCTTTCGGTTTAATATGCTCAACCACAATTCGTTGTCTTGCGGGAGTGTTAACCAAGCATCAGGCATCCATAATTGGGCCTGGGTTTCTGGAGAAAAGAGGGAGGTCATTCCTAGGAAAGGAGACCTCAGACCTAACCAATGTATCATCCCCCCAACTTGTTCCAACACACGAGCGGGACAACGCTAGGGGCGTTGAGATTTTATCCGAACATAGGGAAATGAGAAAGGGTGAATCGCGTGTCCCGAATCCAGACATCCACAACGGTCGGCCTTCCAGGAAATGCCCAAGACGGTAGGCGGACAGTGGATCGACCATAACAACTGCAATAGACGGACCGAAAAAGGCCATCATTCATATTGCAGGAGGCGGACCACATGTCATCATGAATACCGCTTTGGGGTTCCTTCAGACACAAGGGTGGAAAATCCAGATCAACAGGGCATGCGAAGCGTGGGGCGAAGTGACGATTTGTTCGGACAGAATCCAACGCTCTCAAAATTGCGCCACCGTGGGGAAAAGCGTATTATGCGGATGCACTAATCTGGCCGTGAGTCACCTCAATTCTCAGACAGCACCTCTCTGACGAGGAAACCGTCGCTTCCCATCCTTGCGATGGGGCATCCCGAGCTGAATCGGGGAGAATATTACGACTGCACCACTCTACCCGAAGTCAGGCCAGACGGCCGACGACGAGGAGGGGCGGGACTTATCGATCCCTGAGGCTGGACCCGAGTCGAAATGCCCGGGCGTTCCTACGTACTCCATCAAGATGGAGATCAAGCCACACGTAGTTCTGAGAGTGCAGTTTAACGTCATGCAGGACGTAGGACCCCATTTGGGGTAGATCTTAGTTTAGGGTCTTAGAGCTCGGACCATAAGGGCTGGATCTTAGTTTAAGGTCTTAGAGCTCGGACCATAAAGGTGGAGGATCTTAGTTTAAGGTCTTAGAGCTCGGACCATAGGGCTAGAGGATCTTAGTTTAAGGTCTTAGAGCTCGGACCATAAGGGCTAGATCTTAGTTTAAGGTCTTAGAGCTCGGACCATAAGGAGAGATCTTAGTTTAAGGTCTTAGAGCTCGGACCATAAGGGGAGATCTTAGTTTAAGGTCTTAGAGCTCGGACCATAAAGACTCAAAGCACGCCACATCGTGGTCCTATCCCCTGGATATGCGAAGATGCACTGAGGGATAGTGTCAAGAGTGTCGAGGTTTCGCCTGGTCAGAATGGGAGGTGGAAAATGTGAATCATGCGGCCATTCACTCAAGGACTGGGGGCACCGGTGTAACGATATGGGAGTACTGCTGACCGTGGCGGAAAAGCAGCATCAATATCGCACTAACCGTTGGTGGGATGAGGCAGCAAACGAGCATCGACCGCTCAATCGCAGGATTCATATCGATTTGCTGCCCGAGGCCATTGGGGGTACCGGCCCGAGTCGGTGGGAGAGCACTGAGGCATTGTGTCCGAACCGTTCATGGGGGCTCCACCCAGGGCGTAGACGATGGGTCCGAATGAAAGGGAGCACGAAGCCTGAAAAGTGGAGGAAACCTGACCAAGCGGATCCTGACCCTCCTGGCAATAAACCAGAGTACTCTTGACACCGGTGGACCACGGCAAGGGGTCGGGGAACACGCCTTGAGGGTGACCTGAAGGCGGCGGATTCCCCAGAGAAGGGGGAATCTCTAAGAGGTGGGGGGCTGGACCCGAAGTTTCAAACATCCGGGCGTTCCTACGTATCCCATAAGGATGGGAATCAAGCCGCACGTAGTTCTTGAAGCGCGGTGCAACACAATCGGGCACCAGCGCGGGGAAGAGTGCGGGTCTGACCCTCGCACACAAAAGGAGCGGCATTTGATATTTCTTGTTTGTCCTTAAAGATGAATGGTTTTTCTTTGTGTGGCGACATGCCTGTGATTGAGAAATCTCTGGCGTCGCCGCAATAATCAAGCCACGGAAGGCATTGATGAATGGCGTGGTTATTAACCAGCGCCCAACATGAGTGTCCCCTGAGGGGAACATCACGATGCAGTGCCGTTTTCTCGTCGGGCGGCCAAGACGATCACAGTTTACGGTCGTGTGGTAGGACCAGACAACACAGTTTAAGGTCGTGTGGTTCAGACCATGGAGGAATCCGCTTACCACGGTATGGCGGACACAGCGGAGGTGGGAGCATACCCATCCCTGCGGTCACGCACGATTCCAGGAGAAGAGTCTTGGGATGGGGGTCTGCGTATGTCCATCACCCGAGGGGCAGAGATGCTAGCCTCCAGATATACTGGGCCCAGAACGCAATTGTTCGGGCGACTCCCTCCTCCTTATGGGGACGAGGGTCCAGCTACGCATGGCCCTTAGGGAGGATATCTGCATATATCCTTGGTGCTCAGATCATGGGAGCCTCGAACGACATCATTACCCTGGTTGGTCTGCCTAACGTGTAGAGGCGTACCGGAGGTCAGTATGAAGAGAGTGTCAAGATCCCACTACAACGCACAAAGGCGGAGTGTGATGAGGACTGCGCAACCAATGTTCAGAGCCTAAGAGAGCTGACATGGCGATCAAGGACGTTGCTGACGCATTCGCAACACAACATCCGATCGCGTCAGCCTAAGACGGGGCAAGCAAACGAGCATCAACCGCTCAATCGCAGGATTCATATCGATTTTCGGCCCAAGACCCGCCGGTAAATCGACCCGGAGCGGTGGGAGAGCACTGAGGCATCATACCCAAACCGCTAACGAGGATCCCTTTGAGTGAAGGCTCGAACAAGAGGAAGCGCGGGGCCTGACAAGCAACACAGGACTTGTCGGGATTGAATCTGACACTACGAGTCATAGACCGAAGCACCCAAAACATGTTAACAGATCTCCGGAAAGGGTCGGAGGACTCACCCTGAGAGCAACCGAAGGGGGGCAGATCCCCGTGATCAACCAAGAGACGGGGCTGGACCTGAGACACAAGCGTCCAGGCGGTCCTACGTATCCCATAAGGATGGGAATCAAGCCATACGTAGTTCTGGAGAGGCAGTTTAACGTCATGCAGGACGATGAGGGGTGTGAGGTAGTCCCACACACGGGGGAGGCGTACGGCGCGGCCAGTAGACCGACGTGAATGAGGACATAATCCCCCGCTCACGCGATACGCCTCGCACAAAAAGGAGGGGAACTGGGGCCAGAGGCCCAACGCGGGATAGGGATTCCCGGGAAATGGGGCTGGGCCTGAAGCATGAATGTCCAGGCGGTCCTACGTATCCCATAAGGATGGGAATCAAGCCATACGTAGTTCTTGAAGTGCAGTTTAACGTCATGCAGGACGATGAGGAAAAAAGAAGGGGGGAGCAGAAGGCATCCCCAAACGTGGGGGGGCATACAGCGTGACGAGCAAACCGACGTGAATGAGGGCATAGCACCGCACTCACACCATACGCCGCACACCCGGGGGCAACTGGGCCAAGGGCCCGAGATGGGATGGAAATTCCCGAAGGATGGGGCTGGGCCTGAAACATGAATGTTCAGGCGGTCCTACGTATCCCATAAGGATGGGAATCAAGCCGCACGTAGTTCTTGAGGGGCAGTTTTACGTCATGCAGGACGAATGCTGAACAGTTTAACGTCTTGTAGCCTGGACGAATGCAGTTTAACGTCGTGCAGGACGTGGTGCAGTTTAACGTCATGCAGGATGAAGTGCAGTTTAGTGTCATGCAGGACGAACGGAAACTCAGGCAAAGTATTGCTTGAGGAACCTAGCGTTGGTGGGAGGAGTGACACGCTCACCATCCATAGTCGCTAGGGAGTACGCGCCATTGGGATAGACCTTGTGGACAACAAAAGTTCCCTCCCACTTGGGCTCCAACTTGGGTGGCTTCCTGCCGGGGATCATCGGTGCTCTTAGGGCTAGCACTAGATCACCCTGCAGGAAGGAGCGGAGGCGAACCTTCTTATTGAAAGCTCGAGCCATCCTGCTTTGATGCCTCTCCAAGTTGTGCAAAGCGCGAAGTCTATTCTCATCCAGTGCTTCCAACTCGACTAGACGGGCTTCAGCAACTCTGTCCGGCGCTTGCTGGTCGTAGACCGCAGTGCGTAAGGACGGTAACTGGATCTCGATGGGCAGGACGGCCTCAGCTCCATACACCAGGGAATAAGGGGTCATCTGGGTGGAATTGCGAGTCGTCGTCCGATAAGCCCAGAGGGCGTTGGGGAGCTTGTCCGGCCAACTCTTCTTGTTCTGACCAACCATCTTTTGCAGAATGTTAGAGAGGGTTTTGTTAAACGCCTCGATCTGTCCATTCGCCTGCGCATGATAGCGAGATGTATGGTTCGAGCGGCTGTTATACTTGGCGTACAACTTCTTCAACTCGGCTGCTCGGAAATTGGTTCCGTTATCCGTGAGGATAGCGTGAGGCACTCCAAATCGATAGATGATGTTGGAGGTCACGAAGTCAGCGATCGAACAGGATTTGACCTCTCTGAGCGGAATCGCTTCTGCCCATTTGGAGAAGAAGTCCGTGGCGGTCAGAATGAACCGGCACTGGCGAGCTGTCGCCGGCGGGTAAGGTCCCACGACGTCCATTCCCCAGACTGCAAAGGGCCAGGAATACCTGGTGGTATGGAGAGGCTCCGGCGGCCGATGCACAAAGTTCGCATGGACCTGGCACGCATGGCACCTCCTGGCGTACTCGATGCAGTCACGGATCATAGAGGGCCAGAAGTATCCCAACCTCCGAATCTGGTGGGACAGCTTCGGCCCAGTCTGGTGGGCGCCACATGAACCAGCATGAACCTCTTGCATGACTCGTGGGACCTCGACTCCCTGAAGGCAACGGAGGAGAACACCATCAAACCCGCGCTTGTAGAGGATCTGCTCCAGACCGGGACTGCTCTGGAGGACAAACTGCGATGCGCGGCGTCGAACTCGCTCGCGCTCGGCCTGATCTGACGGAAGAATGCCATGTTGGAGGTACTCAACCAAAGGCGCCCTCCAATCACGGGCTGATTCGAATGCTATATCTGGGGTACTCGGGGCTCCGGGCATAGGGGCAACCGTGGTGAGGTTACTTACCAACGGGCCGCGATCTTCTTCCGGGATAACGGGAGCGATGAGCCTGCGGCGCGTCACGCGGACGATCAGGTTGTCCTGTTCAGGTTCCGCAAGTGACGCAGCCAGGCTGGCCAAAGCATCTGCTCGACCGTTCTGTGACCGGGGAACATGGACAATTTCCGTCCGAGAAGGGAACCGGGCCATCAGAAGAAGGGTGCACTCCAACAATGGCACAAGTTCCGGCTTCCTGACAACGTAGTCGCCATTGATCTGCTTAACGACCAGCTCGGAGTCCCCTTTCACGCACAGACGGGGCACGTCGATCTCGAGAGCCAACTCGAGGCCGGTGATGAGGGCATGGTATTCCGCCTCATTGTTGGTACAGCCCTCTGACAACAGGAAAGAGTATGGCAGCACGGCTCGCTCCGGGGTAATGAAGACGATACCCAGGCCCACTCTGTTGAGCTTAGGATTATCGAGTCTTCTACCGGTGGGGCTCCGGGAGGCACCGTCAAAGTGCATCTGCCAGCATGGATCGGCTCGATCAACCGAGAGAATGGTCTCATCAGGAAAGCCTAGATCCAGCGGCTGATCCGTGGAGGTCGGGTGAGCGGCCAGAAAGTCTGCCAACGCTTGCCCTTTGATGGCCTTCTGAGACACATACCTGATGTCGAACTGCTGGAGAATCACAGCCCACCGCGCTAGACGGCCAGTCAACATAGGTCGGCTCAGGATATATTTCAACGGGTCTACCCGAGAAACCAACTGTACCTCATGGTGCTGCAAGTAGTGCCGTAATTTCTGTACGGCAAATACGAGCGCCAGGCAGCTCTTCTCGATGGGGGAATACCTAACCTCCGCATCGAGGAGCATGCGACTGAGGTAATAGAGGCTATTCTCTGTTCCCTCGTTGTTCTTCTGGGCGAGAAGGGCACCCAGGGACCGTTCCAGGGCGGTCACATAAAGGACCAGCGGCTTTCCGGATACGGGCGGCATCAGGACCGGAGGTTGAAGCAGGTACTACTTGATTTCCTCGAAAGCGGTCTGACACTCTTTATCCCATACATAGGTGGCACCTTTCTTCATAAGCCGAGAAAAGGGCTTACACTTGCCGGCCAGATTCGCGATGAATCGGCGTATATAGGCTAAGTGGCCTTGGAACCCTTGCAGTTCCCGGACGGTACCCGGGGGAGGCATCTGGCTAATCGCCCTGATTTTCTCTGGGTCGATCTCAATACCCCGGTATCTTACCACAAATCCAAGGAACTTTCCGGAGGTGACCCCGAAGGCACACTTCAACGGGTTCATCTTCAGGCAGCGAGACCGGAGGAAGCCAAACACTTTCTCAAGGTCTTTGAGATGGTCCTGACGCTGGCGCGATTTGACCACCAAGTCGTCGACGTAGCATTCCACCAGTGTGCCGAGGATTGGCTTGAATATGCGGTGCATCGCCCGTTGGTAGGTGGCACCTGCATTCTTCAGGCCGAAGGGCATGACCCGGTAGCAAAAGGTACCTTGGGGGGCCCTAAAGGCAGTGAACTCCTCATCCTCAGGGGCCATCCGGATTTGGTTGTATCCGGAGTATCCATCCATAAAGGAGAGGGCTTGGAACCCTGCCGTGGCATCAATCAACAGCTCTGTCACTGGAAGGGGAAAATCATCCTTCGGACAGTGGCGGTTGAGATCGCGGAAGTCGATGCAGACTCTAATCTGCCCGTTCTTCTTCCTGACCGGCACAATGTTGGCCAGCCATTTGGGGTACTGAACTTCCCTCACGAAGTTGGCTTTGATAAGCTTGTCAACTTCGGCCTCAACCATGGCACCATGGGATGGGTGCATCTTCCTGGGAGGCTGCTTGAACCCGCGATGGTTCGCCGGGAGGCCAAGGCGGTGGACGGCTACCTGAGGATCTAGCCCCGGCATCTCGTCATAGCCCCAAGCGAACACATCACGGTGCTGCCTGAGAAAGTCCACGTACTGCTGCCGCTCCTCAGAGGGCATGGCGGCACTAACCAATGTGGGTCTTGGATCGGCCTCGGTTCCAAGGTTCACCTGTATTAACTCATCGACCGTGGCGGGGACGCCCTCCTCAAAGGCTGGGGGTGCATCTTCCACGTCCTCTCCACTTGGGGAGGGATCATCCACGGGAGAGACTGCGTTGGAAACTGCATTGGGGCCACCAGATCTTGTTGGGCCGCTGGTGCTGGCACGGGCGGTTGCGGTCATCTCATCAGGAGACTCACAGGCCGTCGAAACCATGGCTACGTCCAACCGTTGAATCGGGAGGACGTAGGCGTCATCCAAGCTGGCCCATGGATCGCTCGCAACAGCGACAGGCTCAACCTCACCTGCCAGGATCTGCTTGTCCTTGCTCTTGTAATAGTCCGCGTCCAGATAACGGGCTTCACATGAGGCAAAAGGAGAGGCATCTCCTTGAAGCACGCCCACTCGACCATTAAGGGAGTATTTGAGGCATTGGTGGTATGATGAGGGAACCGCCGCATGAAGGTGGAGCCATGGCCTGCCCATCAATGCATTATACGCAGTGTCCTGAGAGACTACCATGAATTCGGTGTTGGCAACCAAGTCACCGAACTGGGTCTTCAAACGTATCTTGCCGACCGGGGTTTGCTCGGTACGGTCATACCCCTGGATCCTGAGGTCGGAGGGGATCAAATCATCCTCAGACAACCCCAATCTCCGGAGCGTCCGAGTCGGAATCAGGTTGATCCCGGATCCCGTGTCGACAAGACAGCGCCGGACTTCAAGGCCATTGAACTGGCCAGTGACATACAGCGGACGAATGTGTCCCTGTATAGGAGGGTCTTCATCCTTACCAGAGAACGAGATAACTGCCTGACATTCGGCGTCCTCGATCGTTTCGGCGTGAAAGGCCTCTGCAGCCGCAACCTCTGTCTCAAACTGGAGGGGGCTCTTCAGGGCTTCAGCGAGTGCCTCGCGCATCTCAGATGACATGCGCAGAGCCTCAAGGATGGAGAGCCTTGCTGGGATGTCGGCCAAGTGCTTCAGGACATCATACTTTTTGGCCAAGCGCGAGCTCCTGGTTGCAGGAGGTTGCTCTGCGGTTGGTGGCATGACGGGCCTTGCCGGTTGGGTCGGCGGCCGACTGGTGCTTGGCGCATCCCGCTGTTCACTGGTCGCAGTCCGGGAAATGGTCACCGTACTGGAGTCAGGAGGCCGGGATGGACTTGTGGCAGGGCGGAGCTGGTCGCGACGCGGCTGAGGCGGTTCTGCCTGGTCCCACACCACAAACAGTGGCGGAGGCGAATCCGTCATCCCCGGATGGGGGGCCTGCGCACGTTGAGCTCGATCTTGAGCCTGCTGCCTAGTCTCAGTGGCGTGCACGGCCTGGCCGGAGGTACCGGCTGCTGTGCCCCGGCGACTCCTGCTACTGCGGTTCTTCCGACGGTGGCGACGACCGGGGACACTAGGGAGGTCCACCTGGTGTTCTTCAATGTCGGGAACCGAAAAGGGATTTACCAGCTCGACGGTGTTAACCGAAGTGTACCCAATACCGTCATCGGACGAGTCATCCATCACCGGGCGGATCCGAGGAGGGACCCCCATCTCCGGGGGCATGAAATCGCCGAGAGTACGGGATAGTGGCGGAACTGGCGGGGCGCGCTCTTCCTTCTTGCGCTGCCGCCGTTTGCTCCTCTTGGAGGAGGCAGACCGGGACGACGATGCCGAAGCAGCACCCGCAGGTTCTGGGGGCTCAGGCTGATTCAAGCGCGCACGGATGATTCCATGGGCGCGAATGATCGTCTTGCGGGCCATCCAGTTATTATACTTCTGGGACCCGCGGTCGGAGACCAGCTGCCATTCGTCCTCGTTGCCACTATCGTCATCTGATCCCACGAATACGCCCGCCACTTGTGCTGGAGCTGGGCCCAACCTGATTACATTGTTGTTAATCTGGTCTTGGAGCCAGTCCTTGAACACATAGCACCGCTGGATGGTGTGCCCCAGGGCTCGATGGTAGGGGCAGTAGCGGGGGTTATCCGTGAGATGTGCCTCCTCTGGCTTCCAACACTCAGGCAGTCGCACAATCCTCTGCTCCAGGGCGCTCCGGAAATAGCCGGGGACCTGATCCTCGTGAAATGAGTAAGTCAGGTACCGCGGGCCTCTGGGAGCGTGGTCTTGATGAGGGGCCGGAGGGGCCTGCCGAGGAGGTGGACCCTGATTATCTCGCCTGGGTTGTGGTGGTACATTACGCGGAGGGGCCGGCCGGTTCTGAGGCTGCCGTTGCTGGGCCGGGAACTGAGCCCGTGGAGGCGGATTCCTGTGAGGCTGTGGAGCTGGCCTCACCGGCAGCAGCTCCAACGGCCTGGGAGCCTCTATCTGGGCCACAGCAGTGGGCTCAGCCCTGCTGACTCTCCTTGCAGGAATCATAGGAGGCAGCGGGTGTGCCTGGCTGGCCTGTTGCAGGGCTTCCTCAAGACGTTGAGCTTTGTCTGAGAAGTCCCTGAACCCTCCGGGGTAATTCTGAGTAATCAGGGAAGGGACCAGCTCGGTCTTGACGTTCCCGACGCACATTGTCAGCAACTGCTCTTGAGTCAATGGCATGTCAAGGGAATATGTGAGACCCTTCCATCGGGCGACGAAGTCCGCGACTCGCTCATCAGGCCTCTGATTGCACTTGAAGAGGTCTGCGATACTCGTCTTCCGGGTAGTGGAACTGAACTGGTAGAGGAACTGTCTACGGAGGTCCTCCCAGCTGGTTACCGACCCGACGGGAAGCTGGCTGTACCAGACAAATGCTGGCCCTTCCAGTGTCTGAACAAAGCAGCGAAGCTTAGCGGCCTCCTGCTGCGCCGGAGTCCCCAACATAGGCCCGCACCTCGAGTTGAAGTGGGCTAAATGCTGTGGCGGATCTCCAGTCCCGTTGAAGGGGGCGAAAGTGGGATTCCCGAATCCCGGAGGCGCCGGCATGTCATCCACCCATGCTGGGTAGGGCTTGCCGTCCGGTGGGATCGCCACCTGCCGAGTCTCCAAGGCTTCCAAGCGGGCAATGAGTGCCGCCATCGGATCGTCCGGACATGGGTTCCAGTCCTGGCGAGGATCTCTAACCACGAACGCATTGCATGGCCCTTCAATCGGGTCGTCGACCGGGTCGTCGAACTCGGCAGCTCGTGGGATGGCGGGCGGAGCGGCCCTTGGGGCAGCGGGAGGAATCCGAGCGGGATCTCTCAGGTAGTCACGCCGCTCGGGAGGGTGTGGTGAAACATACCGCGCCCTCTTGCCATAGGCAATGGCCTCTCTCCTGTCGGCGAACACGGCGTAATCACGGTTGCCCGGGAGAGTCTCATCGAGGAGCGGTTGTTCCGGTCCCTGCTGTCCTGGCCTGGGATCACCGTAGTCAGGCCGCCGTTCTGCAGCGCGCTCGGCGAGGAGCTGGTCAACCAGCTTCTTCTGTTCGGCGAGCTGCTGACGTAGCGTAGCCTTCTCGGGATCCTCCTCTGCCCTCCGCATGGAGGCAGATGGGTCGGCGGGCTTTACAGCCTCGTTGTGATCTTTTCCTTTGCTGACGTTTCGGCTCAACGTCAGTGCTTCAGTGGGCGCGGGGAGCCCCAGGAGGTTCCTCTGATGACGAGTAACTCTCACCGATGGATCTGACGATGGCTTGTCTTCGGGGGGGAAGCCCCCGTCGAGAAGTTCCAAGTCGTTCCCCTCTCCCGACAGGTCAGCCATATTGACTGTTCCTGTCCCTGGGGATATACCCTCAGGGCCACCCAGCGAATCGGGCTGTCGGCGGATCACACTGAAGCGTAGGGCAGCGTACTGCCCCCATCCACGGATATACACGTGGGGAGTGGCTTCCTCGATAACTTTGCGGAGTGCTTGAAAACACTCGAGGCATCGTTGTTGGAGGGCCTCGTGGTGCCCAAATGACCCGGGGTGCCGAACCGCGGGGAGCATGGCCAGGTCAATTTGACGGCACTGCTCACCAATATCCTCCAGGTGTAGTTGACTCCCGGGGTATGGCATTTGTAGGCAGTGAAGACGGGAGTGAGTCTCCCGGAGAGTTCGGCGGAAGCATTCGAACTCATCCGGGGTGAGCGATTCGGGTGCATCAAAGCCCGGTCCTGCGACTGGCCAAAACTTCTCAGGGAAGTGGCCCTCTGCAAGGACGGTCCAGAAGCTCCACGATTCAAACTCGGGACCCAGATCTCCTTGGTCCTCTTCCATGGCTGGGAACGGACGGGGAACTGGTAGTGGTGCCGAGGCGGGCCGCCGGGCCGACGGGCTGGCCGGCGGCGAATACGGCGAGCAGGCCGATTGGCCTCCATATCCCGGGCCTCCCCCTGAGGGTGGCGGTGCCCCAGCTACCACATCACGATAGGACGGGCCGGCGAGCGAACATCCTGCCGTAGCATCGGTGCTCGCCGAGGGTGCACTAGATCGAGGTTTGACCGCCGGTCCCCAGATAAAGTCTCCGGCTTCTCTGATCGGGGCGGAAGGCACTTCCGGAGGGGCCGGTACCAACCGCAAGATTGATCCTTGGGGGTCTACCAGGCCCTCGTTACTCCGGATATACCTTCGGAGAGAAGCGGGGATCACATCGATCTCGCTCTCGGGGAGCACGAGGCTGACGTGCCGCATTCCTACCCCTGCCCTTGACTGGCGGGATTGGGGAGAGGGCTCTGTCGCCGAATCGTACTCCGCCTCTGAGTCAGAGAAGCAAACCGGTCGGATATCTGTCCGGAATTCCGTAACATTCTTCCCTCGGCGTCGACGCCTTGCCTTCCTGCCCCTGGGCAGTTCCCCGGGGCAGGGCTCATCTCTGTCCTGGCGTCCTCCGGCCGCAATGGTGCTGGGGCCAAGAGGACTGGGAACCAAGGTGCGAGGGGCACCGGGACAGATATCAAAGGGGACGCGGGGAGAGATGATTCCGGGCAGGCCTCCGGGCCGGGATTGGGAGGTGGGATGACCCATGCCTCCAGGATCGGCCACGCAGAGTAGACCCTGCCGGTGAATAGCGCTACCGCGAGGTGGTCCGCGGTGGCTACTGCCAGTGCCAGCAACCGGGAGAGTCGACCCAACCTGCCTTTGGGGCGGTCGGGGCCTCGATCCAGGTCGGGCATAGGAGTTCCCCCGCTCAGGATGCACAGAGGCCTGGCGACTGGAGCCAGCGGTGGCTCGGGCCACTGCGGCCGCTGTTGCTAGAGCCCCAAGGTGGGCATCCTCTTCCGCTCGTGCCCGACGTTGGCGTCGGGACAGACGAGTCGGAATGAGCGTCGCGGGCAGGTGGAGAGCCTGTTCCTCGACTTGAGGGGCCTGGCGGCGATGTCGCCGTGGCCTGGCGGGAGCCCTTATCGCGGATCCCTGGAGCGGACCTCGGATAGGGTGATCCCGGGCATCTCCCACCTCATCCGCATAAGGAAGGGAACTGTCAGAGCGCTCCGGGGATAAGCTCCCGAAGCGGTTGGACGTTGAGGTAGGCAGCGGTGCCTCCCTGCGCGGCCCTCGGGGGCGGCGGTGGTGGCGAGGTGCAGCCTCCTCAAGGTCTAGGCAAGCCATTTCCCTAGTGGGGATGACTCCCTCTTCCTCGTATCTCCGCACCAGGGTGTTGATCACCCTTCTCTGGATGACCTCCGAGGGGGAGAGAGGGCGTGGTCGTCCCGCAATTGCGGCTGCTGGGACGGCTGTGGAACGGGCGGGACCGCGCGGAGTAGCCGCGTCGGTGTTTCCCCTGTCCCTGCGCCAGTGGGCAGGTGGCGATCGGGCACTGGATCGGGCGACCTGATTTCTGAAAGCAGGGAGAATGACCCATTAATACTGACAGGAAAAAGGAATCGACAACCAACCATTAGCGCCACGACGCCTTCCGTGGGGGGAACCCAGGCCCTCGACATTGCGAGACGGAGTGCCCGATTTCACTTCCCCAGCCCCTGGCGGGTAAGACTAAATGCTTGGCCGGGCAACATGCCGGTCTTCCAACACCTCTGAAAGCTATCGGTCTTCATGTCGAGGAGAAGAGATTCACGTCGGGTTCACCATTTTTCTGTTTCGGTGTGGATGTGCGTCGGGTTACGCTGTTCCGCCAGGACGCGTTCGCGCGTGCACCTGTCAACCCGAGGGGATGGGCGCGCGGCTTGTGGTCCCGCAGTCCCCCTTTCCAAGGGCGGGCGGAATTCGTCCCTTATTCAGGGGCGTCTGCTCCTTGATCGAAACCGGGATGATGGGATGTCGGCTCCTCCTTCCTTGGACGTCTCCTCGGAACTTGTCGCCTAATCCGGGTCTCCCTCATAGACTTAAGAATGTTCGTGAATCTCGTTCCCGGCGCCATATCTTCATGGACACCGGTTAATTACGCTGCTTCCGCCCGGACGTTCCAAGGAGTCTGGTCGGGGCAGCAACCTGCGGTGAGAAGGCCGGGTGGCTCTGGGTGCTGGGGGCGTGTCGGAACACTGCGGCTCTGCACGTCTGTCTTCCGTCCCTAATAGGGCTTCTCGAAGGCATGATGGCCTGAGGCATCCCATACTAGGTGCGGGGAACTGTGTCACCTGAGGTTTTCCTCAGCTTCCCGTGTTTAACACGGGGTATGCCGCGAGTTTAACGTCCAGCGGGGACGGCATCGGACCGATCAACACGAAAAGTGGATCAGATGACAGAACCCCTTGTGGGGAACCTCCGACGCTGGGGCCAGCACATGGGCGGCTTCCCAAGTAACGTGGAGTGGAGTGAAGTGGCATGACCCCACCGGGATGTGGCGGCCCGGGTAAGGATCAGGATGGATGATGAAGTGAAGAGCTTGGACCCCAGAGGGGCTTCCTACGTACCGCGCGTTAACACGGATCAAAGTCAACGTAGTTCGGGCATACAGTTTAACGTCATGCTGGACGTCGGCAAGCCGACTCACGAAGAGGTCGAGGCCGCCGGGCGGAGGATTGAACCGAACCACCTCGCACAGAGGGGGATGGAACGGCCGGGTGGATCACAGTTTCACGTCATGCTGGACGATAAAAGGGGAAATGGAAAAGGGGGGCTGTGGAGAGGCACCGTGGAGATACACACGGGCAGTCTCCCACAGGGGCGGATTCATAGGTGAATCAACGCAAGCGTGAACCCTGGAGGGGTCCACTGATGGACAAACCGACGTAAATACGACCGGGACGACCAGGTGGTGGGCTTGGACCTCGGGGAGGCTTCCTACGTACCCTGTATAGAAGACAGGGATCAAAGTCCACGTAGTTCATTCTGTCAGGACTTACGCACTTGGGGCAGCCCGGATGCTGCAAAACTCAGTTGGAAGGGACTTGGACCGAAAGCAGAAGACACCTCGATCCCAGTCAGACCCTCTACTGGCTTCGGCAGTGGGGAGGCGCAATGGAGATACACATGTGCAGCCTCCCACGAGAAACTAGGGGTTTGTAATACCCTGCCCCCGTAGGGAAAAGCCACTCCCATTAAATCGCCCCGAAAGCGGGACAATCCCGACATCCCTGCAGAGACGAGCGGGTGGGGGCCACATCCAAACCGGGGGGACCCTGCGTGCGGAGCACGGGATCAGGTTGCGGACGGTTTAGCGTCTTGCCCGACGAAGTACAGTTTAACGTCATGTGTTGAGGACGAAACACTTGGCAGTTTAACGTCTTGCAGCGCGGACGATGGGGGCTAGGCAGTTTAACGTCGTGCAGCTTGGACGGATGTGCAGTTTAACGTCATGCTGGACGAATATGCAGTTTAACGTCATGCTGGACGTATGTGCAATTTAACGTCATGCGGGACGAATGCGCAGTTTAACGTCATGTGGGACGACTGTGCAGTTTAACGTCATGCGGGACGAATGTGCAGTTTAACGTCATGCTGGGCATAGGTTGCCGGACGAATGTGCAGTTTAACGTCATGCTGGGCATAGGTTGCCGGACGAATGTGCAGTTTAACGTCATGCTGGGCATAGGTTGCCGGACGAATGTGCAGTTTAACGTCATGCTGGGCATAGGTTGCCGGACGAATGTGCAGTTTAACGTCATGCTGGGCATAGGTTGCCGGACGAATGTGCAGTTTAACGTCATGCTGGGCATAGGTTGCCGGACGAATGTGTGCATGTCACTTCGCACGAACCTGGAGGGCCGCACGGGAAGACAACGCACGGTGCGGGCACCCAGGATGAGGAGCATCGGGCGCCACGCAGGCAGGTGCCCTTAGGAGGTCAACGGGGACGACCCTGGCAGATTGCGCGCAAAAAGGAAGCTTTGCGCGCAATACTGCGGGCCGGCGCGCAATCGGGGCGGCTGGCGCGCAATTGGGCCAGCGCCTTGCGCGCGGATGCTTGAGATTGCTCACACCGGGCTTCGGATAGCGCGCGGGGGCAACGGCTCATTCTCTAATGAATGGCCACTTGAAAGAAGGGGGTGCGCGCAATCGGGCCGGATTGCGCGCACCCCGGGGGCAATTGCGCGCAAGCGGGTTCTTTTGCGCGCAAAGGCCTTAGGGTGAGTTTTTATTCAAATGAAAGGAGCCAGCGGGGATTGCGCGCGAAGGCGGACCCCGAGGCTTTCTTGCGCGAAAGAAAGGAGGTTACCTGAAGTTCGTCATTGCGCGCGGAAGGGGTTGAATTGCGCGCACGAGAGACGTTTCGACTTCCAGCAACCTTTGAAACGTTGGGGGTCGCCTTGTATTTATAGGCAACCCCGGGCGCGGAATCCAGGGTGCGAGCGCGAAATTCTCCTCGCGGGCGCGGCGCGCAAGGGAGTCGCGCGGACCCGCGGCGCGCAAAATTGCGCGCCGGACCGGCGCATTGCGCGCATCCCGGGGGGTTTGCGCGCGGAACATCACCTTTGCGCGCGGGCCTCTGAAATTCCGCGCAAGGCCTCCGGGCCCTCCGAAACGTTCTTCCGACTCCAAATATCACTTCGCTTTCCGCATCCGGAGCTTCGTTTGGGAACAACGGACTTTTCCGGCGTCTACAGTCATCAAGGATGAAGTTCACAACTTCTTTGATTTAAAGAACATATCCAGTAATCATAGGAATAAGTAATAATGCTTGTTTTCTAAAATGATTTACGGTAATTTAGGTTGTTACCTTGTTTCAAGGGAATATGTGATGAGGGTATTCAAAAGGGTGGAATGTGACAACGAAATGGTACTTTGTGATATATGGGGAGTCAATTTTAAAACGAATTCAATACATTCCTTCCAATTCTTTGAATTTTCATCTTTTGGAATGATTATAAGGTTAAATATTTCTGGGGATTTCAAGTGAAAATTTAAATGAAGTCAGTAAGATTAATGTGTTATTTTTTCATATGAGGATTTATTAATATTAGATAGCCTATTCAATATAAGTTGTTTTGTTGATAAATGATGAAAAATGAGATGGCATAGCACGGATCTCATGATCGGTTAGTACTGTAGGAATGAAAATTTCATGTTCATTTTAGTGAAAAAGGTGAAGTTGATCAACAAACAATAAAGGGTGATGATGTCATAAAATCATGAAAGTGTATCTTTTCCTAAAAATTATTCAAATTTAGGAAAAATAATGTTGAACCAAATTTTTTTTCCTAGTACCTTATTTTCTGATGAATAAGAAGATACCTTCTATCATTATAGATTTATGGATTTTTTATTGTTAAATTTCTCCTGAACTTTTTATCTATCAATATGTTTCAGAACATAATGGTGATATTTCTCTTCTATGTCCGAGTTTTCACTTCCTGCATATATTCCTCAATACTGGAATCTTTTTATGCGTAACTCTGGGTAACCATTATAGTTCAAAATTTCCCTTTTTAAGTGAAGTTTTAGTATTCATTTTTATGAGGTGGGTTTCTATGAATGAAAAATTCATGTATTAATCCTATGATAACATAGGAATATTTTGAGGGAGAAATTCATTTTAAGGGGTGTTGATGTAACATGCCATGATTTGAAATATATTTTTTCTAATGAATTTATTCTCATTGATATTTTTCATTTCTCATCCCACTAAAAATAGTTTATTTTATAGGACTACATCACGCTTGAATTATATATAACAACAAGTTAAGCATTCAATACACATAACATAAATTTAAATTTCTCTACATATAACACAGAGGTTAGCTTACATTACATGCAAGACTGACTTTCCTTGATGGCTTTCATATCATATAATCCCATGTGTAACCAAGAAATAATTCATTATTAAAATATTATTATTTAATAGGATATGACATGACCATTAAATTAAAAATTATAGAATTTACTAAATTATGAATATATATAGTCCAATTCGTCAGTTACCTATTAATTATTAATTAATATAAAATCCAGATAAATATAAATGGATTTAGTTTATAAAAGTCTATTTTTATGTGAGAAAGGTGATTAATATTAATAAGTTTAATTAATTACTGATTGTGAATTATATTAGTAAAACTTATATTTTATATATTCAAAAAAATGTTTTTTATAATAAAAAAATAAATTTGATAGATATAAGATAAGAAAAAACCCAATTTTATACATAAAAATCTATATATTTATAATGGTAATTTTTACACCTTTTAAAGGAAAATCAATTTTAAATAAAATATTTTTCACTTTTATAGATTCAATATGTAAAAATAAACTTCATACTTGATATTGAAACATAATAATGAGATTAGGATATATTTTTTTTATGTAAGTCTTCATTTTCTAATGAATAGTTTTAAATACTGAATTTTTATTCAAAACTATTTTTTATTAAATTTATTTGTAAGGTTAAATTAAAATTGTAATTTTTTTAAAAGTTTAATTTGATAATAATTTTATAAATTAATCCAATATAGATCCTTAATACCAATTTAATTTAGAAATTGGATATGAAATCACAACAATCTTTTTTGATGTTTTTACTTTAAAACTGTGTAGTGTCGCCCTTTAAGTGGGATTATTTTTAAATTAATTTATTCTAATTTTGTGATTAGAATTTGGAAAAAGATATTAATTATTTTAAATCAAAATAATTTATAATTTTTTATAAGTTAAATTTTTTTTGGAATAAAAAAAATTTAGTGAAAGTGTTTAAAATTAATTACAACAATTAAGTGAAAATTTTGGTTAACAAAGTACCGAACATTAATGTTAGGACCCAAAATGACCTAGAAAATAATTTAAGAGACACTAGATACGAACTATTTTTACCATAACCTCTATTATCATAGAATTGGTCTTTTATTGGATCCACTTGACACATAAAAAACGTGGGTTGAAATTTCGCTTCAAATATTTACAAGAGTGTCACTCCTCCTAAACTATAAAATGGTCTTCTCTCCTACCACTTCTTCAAAATTATAAAACCAATTAGGATAAAACAATAACTACCCAATACACCTTAAAAAAATCTTCACTTCCTCTTGTAATCCTAACCTGGGTCAAAAAAAACAAAGGAAGCCTTTTGGCACAAACCTAATAGAGTTACCCGGTTAAGAGGTAACAAATTCTCTCAAGCTCCTTTAATTTATTTTATTTCTCAACCCCTAAACTTTATATATTAAATGATATTATGAAAAAAAATTATATTAAATATACTATGATGTTTTAATTCTATGTTTTAAACCTAAACTTACACACCCATCCATCTAATGGGTAACAAACATACTATTTATGTGTATGAGGAACTAGTGCCTCACAAAATGATGTTTGTTTATTTTTCCTTACTGCCACCCATAGAGGGAATTACGATGGAAACTATATTTATATATGTTATATATTATATTTATTATTCATTTTATATTATTTAATACCATTAAAACATATATCTTTTTTGTTTCTCTTTGTTGTAAATATAATAATTTCGTTTGAGGAAATGTGAACTCCCCCCCAGTGCTGTGATTTATTCACACAGTACATGGAATGTAATAAGGATGGGTTTACAGAACTTATATGATCTGTATGATATAATAATGCTACTGGAAAAAATATATACATATATACATGTATATAGACCTATTTCATTTACCTTCTTTCCTTCAATACGACAATTAAAACGAAAACAACGTTCTTCCATACGTGATGGTTACCATCACCCTGAACGGTGTTTTCCATTTCATAATTATATATTCTATAGATTATCATAACACACATATAATTAATATAAATTATATTTATATCATTATTTACATTCTTAAAAACATAATATAAGTTTAAGGATCAAAGTTATGGCAAATTAATACACAAGAAAATAATAAAGTGAGTATTAGCCAAAGTGAAACCTTAACATAGGATTTTTAACAAGGGGGTTATAAAAGTTAATAATTAAACCATATAAAATATTATATATATAAATATTCTTCTATAATAGATTTATTATAAAATTATATTTATTATAAAGGAGGTTTAAACGAGTACAATGATAGTCAATAAATAAGGTAAGGGGAATTCATCTCACTTTTTATTTACATGAGATGCATGATTTATTCACCACCCACACAATTTATATAGTGTGTATAATGCCCATGGTTGAATTAAATAATTCCATTATATGGTATTTATTTCATCAGTTTTATTCTCTAAAATATACCAAATTTGAAAAATAGTTTTGTCTCAATTTTCCATTTATTAAGACTCATTTATCTAATTCACATAAATTCTTTTACTAGGTGTATATAATTCTATTTTACCTGTTTTATCATTAATATTCTTATTTTCATGATATTTTTATGATTCATGCAATTTTATATTATTAAATGTAAAGTATGATCCCAACTTACTAGGTTATAAGGGTTTTTTGAAACAATCTCATCACTTTTCGAGATTATTTTTGTTTATACATCCTTTGACAAAATCTTACGATCCATCTCTCAAGAAAATTCATGTTTTTTATTATCCATTGTTTACACAATAAATATCCTTGTATTAGTACCATTTTTCTACATTTTTTACTTAATATAATTAAGAAAATGTTTTTAATATAATTTTGATCTTATTCCCCTTTTCAGTTGGAAATTATTTTTATTTCAAAAAATTGTGTTTTTAAAAAAATCAATATTTTTCAATAAATTTTAAAGTAAAAGGGTTTTCAAAACATTTTCATGATTTCATGATATGTTTTCAAATCTATTTTAAAATAATTTTTTTTCAAAACTTTTTCAAGATTTCTTTATAAGTTCTCATAGTATTTTCAATGAAATGGTTTTCAAAACGTTTTCATGTTTTCATTTAATGTTCTAAAAGTATTTTCGAAGAATTTTTTTTAAATGTTTTGAAGGTTATTCTATATTATTTCAAGGAAAGGGATTTAAAAATGATTTACCATCTTCTTTATATATTTTCGATGTATTTTTTAATAAAATATTTTTAAAATGGTTTTATGCATTGAAAATCCTTCTCAACGAAAAAAATGATATTTTGATCATGAAAAGTTTTCTGATAGATATTTCTAATTTTTCTCCATCTATGATGAAATATGTTGATGTTAGTAGGGACATTCTAGGAAATGATCTAATGGTTCCATTCATATTCATTATCTAATTGGTTATTCCTAATGTTATTATCTTTATGAAACATATTCTTCTATCAGTGTTTTATGTTTATGAAATCAATTTCTCTTTCCTAAGTTATATGTTTATGAAATCTGTGTCCCTATATTGAGTTATTATTTTGATGAAATAATTATCAAATCTTTATCTTTTTCCACAGGTTATGATATTATTACTTGTTTAGGATACCCATTTCATTTAATGGATTATGATATGATTATTTATGATTTTTTGGAACATGTATGTATGATTTCATTATGATATGGGAGGAACCAATATCTCATAACAATTAATTAGGCAATGATAAATGTTTTATCATCTCAAAGGGTACACATGAGTACATACAAAGCCTAAAAGCAGAGGGTACATGGGAGTCCATCCGTAGCATGAAACAAGAGGGTACACAAGCGGACATCCCAAGCCCAAAACAAGAGGATACGTGGGAGGGTTTCTCAATCCAGAAGTAGGTACACAGGTGATTAACCAAAGCCTACATGTTACAAAGTCCATGGTAGGATGCCTCGACAAAGGGTTTTTATATAATTATGTGTCTCCAAAACTGTAGGTCTTATACTTATATTTCTCATTCATGGATCATGTTATTTATTTCTTTTGGATTTATTTCTTATTATATGCATATATTGTTTCTATGATTTATGTTTTTGATTTTTGATATACAGGTTTTGAACTTATTTTCATACCTTTATGTTCATGATATTCTTATGGATTTTCTTTATTTTCCCGTGTTGAGAATTTCAGCTCCCCTCTTCATCTGTTTCCCTTCCCCAAGTCATAAAGAATGTTTTTTTAAGTAGAAATAATAAGGGGTAAGATCATTGTGTGAATCATTAAAGATATTTCACTGAGTTGGAAGAATTTTGTTCCATGTTTCCATAGACACTAAACTAATATGGTCTTTTGGAATCTATTTTCATAATGTTTTATCTATTCTGAAAAAGTGATGTAACATCTATGTATGTTAAGACTGTGTGTTTATATTATCTGTTTGAAATATACAATTTTTTGATCGACCATCATTTCAACATCCCTTTGATAATTTTTTATGAAACTAAACACCTCATCCTTAAGGATGATAATTTAAACCCATTCCATTCAGTTGAAATCATCCATGAAAAGAAAGTAAAATCTCTTTCCATTAATATCTATTGGTGAAATCAACCTACATACATCAACATGCACATAGTCATGTAGTCTCTTTGACCAATGGCCTTTTTCATTATATGTATTTCGAGTAATAATACCTTTTTGGAAATCATCAAACTTATAAATATTATTACACGAAAAATTAAGAGATATCGAGTATCATCACATTTCACTAAATCATCTAAGGATTTTTAACTCAGATGAAAAAAATCATTATTCCATAACCCAATATCTTCTTCTTTGGATGAAAAAGAACCTGAGTACTTCCCCATTAACATGAAATAGATTCCTCTTTATACACTTACCTTGAAAACAAATTACACCATTTCAACCCTTTATAATTCAGATATTCTTGAAAAAAAATTAGTATGTCATAAGTCACATAGTTGACCTTAACATAGAAATTTATGTTTAATACCTTTAATAACCAAGAAATTTTCATGTATCATTTATTTCCCCCCAATATTTTCTCTTCCCAAGAAAATAAAATTTTGTCCTTCATCATTTCAAAATCTTAGAAAACTTTCCTTATCATACAAAATTACAGTCTCTATATTATTATTTCTTATCATATTGAAGGTGTATCCAAGATCCAAAATCCATATTATTGTGTGATATGATTCATTGATTTCAATATCTACAACCACTCCCAACACAAATTTTTTCTTTTGAAGCCATTTCATTGACCTTATACAAGATTCTAACTAATCTTATTAATCATATTAATATATTTATGCTCTAAAATCTTCGTGAAGACATACAATTTGAATCTATATTTTCATATCATTTAATAACCCCATGAGATGCTACTTACAACTACCTAAAGGATACTTTAGTACGCATCTATCCATGGTTGATGAGAAATATCTAGACACATGTTTAAATCCATCATACCATAATTGATGAACATAAAAATAATTCCAAGAATACTGGACTCTTTTTGGATACTTTTATTGGTCTTGTTCTTGTAAAAACCACTTAGGTATGGAACATACATTTCAATAATGTGCCATATTTCATATAGAATAACACTTGATGCATGTTGTATCCTTGTGTGTTATTGTTTCACAACTGATTTCCTATAAGTATCTCTAAATCATTTGGCTTTGATTCGTGGTTGGAACACCCTTTTGATCATGAGTGACTCAACCACCATCGTGGAGGAAATATGGAATGGTGCGATACAACTTTCGTGGCCGACCATTACATGTTGGATGGATTGCACTCACTCGCTTCTCGACATCAACTTCATCATCACATATATTTATTGTGAAGCCAAAATGGATATTGATGGACTTTACAAGAATGAGATCAATTAAAATATAATTTGTCTGGAAGATCTTCATGCTGATTTACTCTCTCTTTATAATAATGATTGTAATATGGTTTCATCATTTATACTTTTGTAATATCTTTTTTATATAATATTTTTGCCATGTTTTTCTGGCTCAGGCACCATCCTCTTCAAAAAAAATATGTCATTATGAGGTATCATTTTCTTATCTAATCATTCCTTTGAAAATTTTTACGGACCATCGAATTATTATTTCCCTTTTTCAATCACCTATGAAATATAATTTAGTGACATCATATTAGGGCCAAGAGTTTCTCTAGATCTTTTACCTTTCTTTCTTGGTCAACAAATTCTTTTTTAGGTTCTTTGATATGTTTGACATGTTATTTTATTATGTTAGATAGACTGTCAATATCCTTGATTTGTACTTAAATATTGAGTTTGAGCGTGATGATTTTTTTTGAGTCATCTGGCTTTTCGTATTTTTATTTTCAATTTCAGCATTTATATTAGACTTCTCTTCTTATTTCTACTATATATAGATTTTGACATCATGAAAAGACTATTGGATTTATTTTTTTAGTCTCTCTTAACATCTATCTCCACAAATGAAGCTTTTAATTCAAACTAATGGGTAACTATTTCCTTGAATTCTCCCAAATAATTATTGCTTTCTTCCATTGAAAAATAATCACTCAAAAAATCCACTATAGAATCTTCTTCATGATTCTTATAGTTTTCCATATATTTTAATTCATATTATTCTATGCTATAATTTTATTAGGAAAGCATATTCTTTTTTCTGAATAAATTTGACAAATTATTTTTCAATACCTTTCACACTAGTTGACAACTTCTTAGGAGTTTCATCACAATCCTTATCATCATCTTGAATCTTATTGGGATGGTATGATAAAATATTTCCAACATTTCCACAATGATATTATGAAAGATGAATTTTTTCCTTAAACATTCTTTTACCCTTTATATTATTGAAGAAATAAGTGAGATAAATTCGTCCACAATGTCTTATTCCTGATAATTTTCTATAGTGAGACTATCCATGTCTTTGAATTAAACCTCTTTATGATTTTTTTCCAAAAAAATCATTCTCATCCTCTCTCGTCTTATATATGGAATGATTATTATGCAATATATCCAATGATAGATCTTTTGGATCTGTATCTTCCTGTGTATAAAATTTTAAACTAAACTAAGGTGAAAGTGTTTTTAATATGTGATTAATGATATTTACAACTTCATGAATTTATACTAGACCACAAATGTATTCCATGTAAAAATTATGCAGGTTAATGAATGCATATACAGACTCATTGGATTTCATTTTTAGGTCCGAATATACAAAACCTGGAATTTATGTTCTTCTTAATCACCTTCAGGGATATTTAGATAATTTTACCACATGTTAAATGATGATTTAATTGAATTCACCATTATATTGATTGTGTTAGATTATAGTTCTCTAAAAGAAATAATTCCTTTGGAATCAAAACATAATTCTCTTTGGTCCACTTTTGATTAAACTCCAATATCCACACTGGTAGACATACCATGAATCAATGTTCTAATGACATATATTCCAAATTATTTAAAGAAGTATTACATGTATCTTATCAATATATGAAAGTTTTCTCTATTAAAGATCACAATCTCTTTTTGATTAAAAACCATCATTGCTTCACCTTAGAGAGAAAATATACAATTAAACATTTCCAATGATATCAATAATAATCATAACTAGATTAAATAACCATATGGGGTGAATTAAGGTATGACATATTAAAACAAATGTAATAATGGATCTTGTTTCATTATAAAAAACGATATTCTCTCTTATCCCTGCATCCAATAATAAATGGTAATTAAAACATGAGAAGAAAACAAATATTTTATTTGGTTCACCATAACTAGTATGCATCCAAGGAGAGTAAAATGGAAATATACTAATGTACCAAATCCACTAAGTATCACTTATATTACATGGTTTGAGAGTACTCACTATCCCTTATGGTTTACAACCTTTGAAAATTTGAAATCTCAATTCTCTCTCTACCGATGTGAATATACTGCTCCTCTAGTAGAATATTAGGACAACCAGTTCTGAGTTAATTTTGATTTCAGTATATCTTTATATTCTAGATTCATTAAAGATAAGAAAATCAACTTTTTAAATATATTTCATATGTGAGTGTGTAACTTCTACACAAGATACCTTCACAAGACCTCTCTATATGATGAAATAAGACTCTTCTAAGAGACCCTTCTGTGAGACCCCTCAATGTTACCCCTCTACTAGACCCCTTAATGAGACCCCTCTATAAGACCCATTTACAATATACCTTTACTAGTCCTTATATTCAGGAAGATCACATGAATCTAGCACAATACCCTTTTAAGGATAGATGGTTTGTAAGATATAAAAGTGAAGGTCTATGGATGAAAACACCCTATATGTAATTCACATAATTTGATTAATTAATGGTATATATCCATGAGACACCTTCATGAGACCTTTTTATTAAATAAATCATATGATTTTAGAAAAAAACCTTCTTCAGTTCATGTAAAATACATTGCATCAGATAAAACCACTTAAGAAAAATTCTTTTTCTTAAGTAAGGGTTAGGAGTATTTAAAGGTATAAATGAAAATCCTAAACTATATAAATCATGGTCATATATAAATTTTACAATCATGATCAATACCACTACACTCTTATAATGATCTCTTTTCTTCATCACATATTGCATGTCACAAGAACTTCACATGATCACCTACATTGTCTTTGAGCATGTCACATGATCCCATTATGAGATCCAAATACAATCACAATGGGTTTAATTGATCCCATAGTATAATCCATAGATAATTATTTCATCATGTGATTTTTAACATCCATGAGATATCTCAATCATTTTCAGCCCTTGTGTCTTTATGTCCTTCACTTGATCTCTTCACATTTTTCCATAACAACCATGTGCGCTCCGCATAATCCCTCCATTAGATCAAATGATAATCTTGTGGTTTCCTGAAGTTACTCACATGATCTTATCATGAGAGCCTCTAAAATTTATTTGGTTCTTCGCATAACTACTTTTTATGATCTATTATGACTTAAAGTAGTCAGAGGATCACTCAATGTGATCAATTTATACATTCATGATCCAAGTGATATGTTTATACAACTGCACTCAACATGATTAGTTCAGAAATTCAGGCTCATATTGATCAATTTATACATTTATTATAACTCTTAATGCATACTGTGAAATCCAGACTTCATCAACATTATTAAATTGTGTTAACTAACATAATCACAAGTTAAGAACCATCACAATGTATTTTTTACAATAATTAATTTACATGTAAACCAATATTAATTTCATTGTAAAAACGGAGGGAATAATCAAGGAATTACTTTCTATATAGAATTAATATGTAATAACCTTAAGCAATAGGTTATAAATCACCCTTGTTAGACCTCCCATCACATAGCTAAAAATGTTCATAACATAAGACTTATATTCATCAGTCAATCAAATTCAAACATTAATAATACCCAAAATAACATAGTTTAGTGAGTTAACTTAATTAAATTACACAAAATATATTATTTTCAACCTTAGATAATTAATATTAACTATTCTGAGACATATTCCAATCATATAATTATGAAATAGTTATACTCAATTGGATTCAGTATCTACATAGCTAGAAGATTCCAACATCATCAAATAATAACCAGAAGGATGATATGATTTATAATTTATCATAAATAACCTTAAATAAATGAATAAACCTCACAATATACCCAATGAACCATGATGTGCAAGTGAGAATACATCATGGAAAAGAATCATATCCTCTCCACATTAGAACATCAAAGAAAATTTGAAATCTAGAAGGGGTATTCATTTTAAATGTATAAAATACTACTCTTCCTCTGGTTCTTTTTTTGGGAAAATTCTACATTCACCTTTTTAACCCTTATATATAACCCCATGAGGCCCTTACATATCTCCTTTACATTGTAATTCACCCTTACACATCACATGGTAAGTTTAATTCCTTACAAATCACATGGTATCAACCCTTAAAAAATAAAGGAAAACCCATTCTATGACCCTTACCCAAAACCTGTTAACCCATACATATTAGGCACTTTACCAATTTTTTAATGCCTTATACATCAACCCTCATATATCTGACACTTAAACGTCAAATTGAAACAAGTTTTTTTTTTAAAAAAATCATTTTCTATGGTCATGGAAACCCTTACATAACGAGTTTTACCCATAAATATAGGTTAATTTAGAATTTCATAACATAGACATATTAGGGAAACCCATGACCCTCATAGAGAACTTTATTAAGCCATTTTTGTTTCACATTCCATAGGAAACCTTCATGGATTATAAGGTTGACTATAATATATCATAGTTAACCCTTACATATACCCGGGGGTAACCACATGCATCACTAATGCATTCAAGTATATAAAATCACCTAGAAGGGGGGGAGTGGGGGTTTGAATATGTTGTGATATTTTTTAAAATTTCATTTTTCTATAAATAAACATCCACAACTTGATAGATTTTCAATCCACTCAACTCTATAACCCAACCCAACCCATATGAAAAGTAAGATAAATTCAAAGAACAAATTTTTTAGAATATTTGGTCCTAGTGTGGATAACAACTCTTTTATATGTTTAGAATCTACTAATACATATATTTTCAAATTAAACCTTTCATAGATACATAATTTGGTAGGGAAGGAATCACCCATAACCCAAATGATGGTGTAAAGGAATCACCGTTCACCTAATAATATTGGTTATCATTAGTTACAAAAGTTTTTTCCACTAATCATCGAATTATATATTACACCACCAACTTCATAAACTATAATAAATATCACCCTTTGATCATGAAATGAATACTTAATTATATCTTTCACATTAACACAATCTTTGGGAACATTGTATATGAAATTTATTCTACTAATAATTTTTCACTTCCAAAACCCACTTTCATAAATTATTAATCTTAGTAACACACTGTTATTTAAATCATAATTTAAGATTACAAATTTCCTTCCCCCATTTATATACTAAAATTCATTCAAAAAATAAGTAATAAATGGAGACACGAAATTTGAATTCCCGATTAAAATAATTCTTCATTTTACTACCTTTAAATCCTTTAATAAATTTGAGTAAAAAACACAATATGAACTTCCTCAAATATCAGCTTCCAGAAATATTGTCCAGAATCATGAAAATTCCATTATAAATTTCTATTATTGAATTAACATCTCTTCATCATCATCATAATAATAAATGTTACATCAAAAAATTTATGTAATTTAGTTTTAGAACATCCTCCTATAACTCCTTCTAAAGATCTTTCTAGTACCTTACTTATTCAATGCATTTATTATGATCCTTCTGGAATTACATTACAAAATTTTCTTCTAGAAATTATACTTTGAAACCCATGTTTCTTATTCTATAGAACACATTTTGGTATACTCAATGTCAATGTTTTGATGATTTTCACGTTCATCTATCCATATTTCTGAGTTAGTTGAACTCACTAGAGAACATCTAGATTTCTCCTCCAGAAAATGCAAATTCATGTTTCTGAATCCAAAAACCAATATATAAAAATGTTACTTTTTCCACCATATGTAAACACTAAATCCTATGGATTAAAAAAATTCATCCTATTAATTCATAATATCATTACCTTATGGAATAATATTTTCACAGCTATAACGTTATTACTTCATAGCTCAGACTATGTTAAAATTCAAATATATACAATGATGTTTTTATATTATACCTCTTTAAAAATTAATCTAATAAACTATATCTATAAGACTCATACAATCAATCTTAGTATGGTAACCTTATTTATCTCAATATTCTTCTATTGGAAAAACTCATCTTTAACCATGGATACTTTTAGTAATCATGATGATAGAAAATTTAAGAATCAGCAAAGCATCGTGAAACATTGTATCAAGAACTTCTGGAAATTTCCACCCAAAATATTCTTTCTAGAATATTCTAAAGTTATCATTCATGAAATTTCATTATGAAAATTCTAATCTATAAACTTTATATTCAACATAATCTCAAAATCAACTTTTTATATTAACAACAAATAAAACACCTTCAAAAAAACTATCGGTTATCCAATCCCCCATTTCATTTTTTTGTCAACATCAAAAAAAAATATTTTTCAAAAAAACTTTTCATCAAACCATATAACTTCGTAAATATAATTTTAGACAAACCTCATTTCTAGATACTTCAATGTTTTTGAAATAATTCCATCCCTCAGATATATGTTTGTTTTGGAAATAATTTCAATATACTCCCCCTTTATAAAATAAACATAAAATTATCCCCTATTTTATAATAACTATAACTTCATATTCATAGAAGAATGAAAAATATTTTTGAACTAATTCTCTCCATAAATAGAATTAAATGTAATGTTTGTGTTTCCTATATTTTTATTAAGTGGAAAGGGTAAGATGAAAAAAATGAGCTTTAGGGCATCAAATATTTTACATGACCAATCCACCATGAAGGAAACTACAATTTTTTCCTCCATTGGAATATATTATAGTTTAACTTCATAAGAAGAAACTTTTTCTTTTATAAAATTTCATCTAATATCCACATGTTTTAATCCCGAATGATGTACTAAATTTTTCAAAGGATCAATCTCACTCATAATTTCATAGGAAATTTTCAATGGATTTTTAACTTTTAGTTTTGAATATTTGAATTGATAATTCATCCACATAATTTTAGTAGATGTATGTGTAGTAAGAATATATTTTTATTCCGATTCACATATGGTTATCATGATTTGATTCTTATTATGATATCATACATAGCTTTAATATTAAAAAAATGTTCCACCTAATGTTAACTTATGATCATTAGAGTCTTGATCCTAATAAGAATTTGTAAACCCTAGAATATTCAACATATTTTCATTTTTATACATCAAGGCAATGTTGAAATATCCGTTAATATATCTCAAAATTCTATTGGTATCAAAAAAGTGTGAGATTTGTTTAGATAACTTAGAAATATTGAACATATGGTTGTTCTAAATACTATCACTACTCAAAATGATTTATGGTAGTGTAATCTTCCAATTAACCTCTGAAATGTTTTTTGATTAACCCTTTTTATAGATTCATTTTACTCATCTTTTGTAGCTACCCAATAATAAAATGCATTGATATTGCATTATTATAGAGTAATATTCAATATATTCCACAATAAATATAATCTTGGGGTCTATAATGGTTTCATGTATTTTGAGACTAAATACATAATCATATTATCTCATGAAAGATCTTAAATATATTACATAATGTTTTTTATTTTATTACCCTTATGGAAATGTAAAACATTAAATTTTCTTTCAAAACCGGGGGAAGGAAAACATAAAAACTAGTAAGATTATATTCTTAGAATGGGTAAACATATAATATATTAATCAATGATCATATATGAGTATAATGGTATGAGAACATATCTATAATATAATGTATTCATACCTAGACAATTAAATATCACTAATCATGAGTCATGGAATAATTATTTGTCTTAAAAAAATAAAAAATTCATATGAATATAAAATTATCAAAAAACAATCATGATCTATGAGAGCATGTAAAAAACACAAGAATATGAAAAACATTTCTCTATGACATTGTGAAAGTGCATAAATAGTAATAGGTTAAATTGTTATGTTAAGTACATTAAATTAGGTCCTCATATAAACTTATGAACATGAAACAATGTCCATATAAAAACATATGCACATGAAACAAGGTCCACAATTAATGTTATGAACATGAAATATGGGTCACATATAATATACTTATCTCATGCTTTATCCATATTTACCAAATGCATTAGAGCGACATAACAGATCCACCCATTATATAACATTAAACAATAAATGTTTAAAATATCATATATAATTCATCTTATCCTCATATTATAATATGTGGAAATAAAACATGTTTCATAGACATTTCATCATTTCATTATAGTGAAACTCGTAGAAAATAAATAGGTTTCACATGGATTTCATCATTACATTGTTATCACATGGAAATGAAAAAGGTTCTATATAATTATCCTCAAATAATCATCATTATAGTATATATAGAGAAATAAAGTCGAAGGTATAATAAGATCATATCCCCCATTAATCATAATAACTCTTAAATTATATTGAAATATATAAAAAATATCCATTTATTATGATAACATTATAACTAAAATCCCTGGAGTATTGATAGAATAATTTTCCTAAAAAATAACAAAGTAAAATTTTAATGTAAACCTAAAATAAAATAATGGTCAGGACAATAAGAAATTCTGTTTTTGTCGTATAAATTAAAAGAAATAATTTTTTCACACCTCTATAAAAAGTAAAAAATGAATTGTTCTGAAAAATGATTCTTTAAAATGATAAATTCATAAATTTTTTAAAATAAATTACAATGTAACATCCCAAGTAATTAATTAATAATAGATATTTTTATCTTTGTTTATTAATGAATTAGATAGTGTTTTGGAGGCTTAAAATGAGAATAAATCCAATCTTAAGCATGGAATACACTAATATTTTTAAAAGATTGTTTTTCTGCCTTTTGATGGCAACCCATTTTTAAATCTATCTTTTGAAACTTTTATAAGCTATATATTCCAAAATAAACTTATTCTTTATGATTGGGACATTGAAATTTACATAGGATAATTTTATGGTATTTTTCCGATAAAGTTCATTTTTTAATGAATAGTGAAAAATACTGCATTTTACATCAAAACTGCTTTTTCATCTAATTTAATTATATGGTTAGATTATCTATTTAATTGGTTCTAAAGTGTAAATATAATATAGTTTTACCATTTAATCCAATAGTGGTCTTTGTAAATAATTTCATTTTTAAATTGGACTTAAAATAGTGACAATCTTTTGATATTTATTGATTCATAAAAACACGCTATTTACTCTAACAGCGGAAATTAATTATTAAATTAATTAATTTAACTTATATGATTTGAATTTTTTAAAATAGACATCATTTTTGAATTCGGAATATCACATATAGCTTAGGGTGAAGTTTTGGTACTTTTCTGAAAAACATCAATTTTTGATGAATAGTGAAACCACTAAGTGGTACTTAAAAAACTGATTTTTCATTTAAATGAAATTTTACCACATCTGTATTTTGAATTTCAGAAATCCGACATACATGGTTGTCATTAAGATGTAAAATGTGGTTCAATGGGATTAAAATAAATTTTTTGTGAATAGTAACTTTTAAGTTTTTAATCACAATTAGAGGTAATTAGTGTAATTTAAGGTAAAAATAATGATTTAATAATATGAAATGACCTAGAAACATGTCCTACCATTATTGGATGTGTCATGGATGACCACGGAAACCCATGGGTCTATTTTTGGGACCCCATGGAGCCACTTGGGTAAGATAATGAAATTAATGCTTTTTATTTAATGAAAAAGTAAAAATGTCACAAACATGAGTTGTTTTACTAAACCAATTTTTAAATGGGGTTATACAAGTCATATTTTTAACTATAAATATTCATCAGAAATATAAAAATATTTCCTACATCATAGTATTTTTTTATAATTTTTAGACATTAAATAAATTAAATTATTTATGACACCATGATGATGCAGCGATGCCCTCATTATTTAACAATTTAAATAAAATGAAATGATAATGTAAAATCTAAGACCTACACATGTCAAAAACATAATGGATGGGTGGATTTATAACTATTATCACCTTATTCTCGAAATATATAATTTTCGGACTTTTTAAATCTGAAAAGCATTATATAATAATGTATCCTTTTGTAACTTTCCAAGAGTGCCCCTCCTCTCCTCTTATAAAAGGCCCCCACCTCTACCACCTTACCCACACTTCCAAAGCCTTTGGATCGGCCAAAACCTGCTCATTTGGTCTCTCCACATCCCTCTATAACTCCTAGAAGTCTCACTTTGGGCAGAAGTCTTCCCAAGGAAGCCTTTGAGCTCAAATCAAAAAGAGTTACCCAATTTAAAGGTAGTGTCTTCTATTGTGTTCTTATGTTTTATTTTGCTTCTCCAACCCCCTAAACTCTTTTTATTCATTTATTTTGTAACAACACCAGTATATTACATATACTAATATGTTGTTATACGAAGGATTCGAGCTACACTTACACACACCAACATCGAATGGTTAAATAACATACTGTTTCCGTGGATGGCGAATTTCTGCCTCACGAAACGATGATTGTTCAATATTCATTTAACACCTTAAAAGGTGGCCATTAAGATGAAAATATATTTATATATGATATATAATATGATTATTTTTTACTTAACCTTCTGTATTTTTCATTTATAGAATACCTTTATGGTTTCCATTATGGGTAAACGTGATATCTTCATTTTTAGAAGTGCGGACTACCGCCCCATCAAAGTGATTTGATTCGTTAATGCCATATGTGGGATGTATAAAGGATGTAATTAATGATATTATATATGATACAATACTGGAATTATAATATACCTTTATATCATTATAAATTCCATTCCATAAAATACGAAATAGAAATGAAAGTAGCGTTCATGCGTACGTACGGCTTACCGTCTCCATGAACGGTGCATTTACTTTCTTACCTATAAACATTTTGTTATATTATAAATGCATGTATATGATGGATATATATAATATATATGATATCTACATCATGATTATAACTCTGGATATAATGGATACATGAACAACTTGTAATTATAAAGAGTTTATTTTTTACTTAAGTACCAATGATCGTTAAAACGACCATTATTAACTTAAATAATTAAATAGTGTTCATAACATGATAATAAGTGATATAAAAGGAATAATGAACTTGAAAAAGGTTCTTAAGAAATTGAAAATTAACTCAAGTTTATTATTCAGGAGGTTAAAGAATGATCGAGTCAAGTCGGACTCGAGGTATGGGACTTCGTCTTAATCTCCTTTCATTGATGGATATTTTTTTTATACACAACCTTATTTTATACGGTGTATAAACCACTTTGACTCTTACGTTTATCCAAATGAAGCTTTTTTATACGAAGCATATTACTAAATGACAAAAGGGAATTTTTTTTGTCATACGTATGCGGTGACAACGACTTCTCCGCCGCCGTGACCATTATTTGAGTTTCGGCTTCCTCTACACGCCATACATTTTTTTAAAAGAGAAATAAATACCTTGTTTAACTTTTCTTTTATTTTGGTATTGAAAATGGTTTTCATAATGTTTTTATATCAATGTGTTGTATTGATATATTATGATTGAAAAGTGGAAATGTTATGTTTCTTTTATGCATGTTTTATGTGATACAATTATGTTATTGTTCTTGGGAATTATTATGATGACGGGTGGTTCCATGAAAAACTAAGGGTGGGTGAGCCCGATATAGATCTCCAATGCATTGGGTAATGCGAAAGAATTAAACGTTGAGGTTTCTCCGAATAGATTTAGGGAATATACTGTGATGGGTATTCTAAACGTAACCAAGAGGGTTACTCCCTACGTAAGAATGTTATGAATGCCTCAAGTTACCTTTATGTCTTATGATTTCTATGATTTATTCATGATTTGATGAGGTATGTTAAAGTGGTTATGTTTTATGAGTAGAGTATGATTTCATTGATTCTTGTGTATACATGTACTCATGTTTCCTTTCCACATTTTTATATCCCTTACTGATCTTTTTAGGCTCATCCCATGTTTTTGAAATGTTTTTCATAGGTCAATGGAAGGGTACATGATATGATGATAGTGTCAAGGAAGTGTCAAGAAAGAATCCATGTTTTATTTTAAATATGTTTCTGTTGATGGGAAAAAATGAATACTATCTTTTATGTAACCACTTTGTTTAAATGGGGAATGTAATGCAAGTTTTATGATCTAATTCTCTAATTCTCTAAACCTGAAAAGATCCTCAATGTTTAATCCTGTAATAACTCAAGATTATGTAATGTTTAAGGTTGGGTCCTTATAGTTGGTATCAAAGTTCGGTCTAGATAACTTTAGGAGTTATAATTCTATTAAATGATTATCCAAAAATATTTTTTTTTGAAATGATATAGCATTTGAAGATTACCATGTCGCTTCATCTAAGACATGTTTGTTCAGAATGGTTTTCCATAGAGGAAATAGGGAAGCAGTGATAGGAAGGCATACAGAAGGAAATAACCTTCTGAATCAGCATCCTGAGATGGTCAGAATTGGAACTGAATAGTTTGTTGCAATAATGGCGTAGTTGACTCAAGAGATAAATGGTGGTGGTATCCATGCACGAGATTAGCCAAATCAACCACAGAGGAACATGTCAGTGGTGGAACATTTCATGAGGCAACATCCCCCATCATATAGAGGATCATCTGACCATGTGCTAGCTGAAGGGTGGATTAAAGCACTGGAGATGATTTTCGATGTCATGTGGTGTTCAGAAAATCAAAAGGTTTGTCTTGCTATTTTCCGTTTAGAGGGTGAAGCAGATCAGTGGTGGTCGATGGTTAAAAATATCAGGGACGCTGATGAGATTGACGCTCTCGACTGGGATGAATTCAAAGGTATGTTTTTTGATAATTATTTTCCTAAGGCTGTTCGAATTAGGATGGAAAAACAATTCTTGGAATTGAGGCAAGAGGAGGACTTAGTGGCTGCTTATGAAGAGATGTTCACTGGATTGGCAAGGTATGCTCCAAATTTTATCCGAGACCTTGATAGTAACATCAATCTTTTTTACTTAGGATTAAAGCCAAAATATCGAAGGGCTTTAGCTTCTCGTGAGTTCAAAAGTTAAGAAAAGCTTGTTCTATGTGCTGAGAAGGTGGAAAAGGAGTTTTCCAATGATCAAGTGTTCTATAAGAACCAACAGAAGAAGAGACAGAGGTGGCATGAGAAAGGGAAGAATTAATCAAAAAGTTCTGATGGTAAGAAAACTAAGTTTCCAGTTTGCGATAAATGTGGTAAAAGGCATGCTGGGGAATGTCTTCTGAATTCTGGAAAGTGCTACCAATGTGGTAAGATGGGACATAAGGCTCATGATTGCACTGAAAAAGATCAAGGTGAAGGTGTGACCAAATTTGATTTACAGTTAGTGAAATGTTTTAAGTACAATGAGATGGGTCACTATGCAAATGAGTTTCCGACAAAGATCTTGAGTGGTGGGAAGCAGTTAGACTACAAGCAGAAAGGGGTGGTGAAATCCTTTGCAACTACTTCAGCAGATGTCGGGCCATCAAATAAAGTTGTATCAGCTCTAGGGAGCTCAATATTTTTCAAAGATTGACCTGATATCGGGGTACCATCAGCTGAAGGTAAAGGAAGAAGATGTTCTGAAGACTGCGTTTCGTACAAAATATGGTCATTATGAATTTGTAGTAATGCCTTTTGGTCTAACCAATTCACCTATTGTATTCATGTACTTAATGAATAGAATTTTCCATCAGTTCTTGGATAAGTTTGTGGTGGTTTTCATTGATGATATTTTTGTGTTTTCTAAAAGTAAAGATGAGCATGAAAGACATTTAAGGGTTATTTTGAAAACCTTAAAAGAAAAGAAATTTTATGGGAAATTCAGAAAGTGTGAGTTTTAGTTGGAACAAATTTCTTTCCTTGGTCATATTGTTTCTAAAGATGGGATAATTGTTGATCCTGCAAAAACAAAGGTTGTGGAAGAATAGACAAGACCCACAAATGTAACTGAGATTCATACTTTCCTTGGTTTGGAAGGCTATTACCGAAGGTTTCTTAGAAATTTTTCACGGTTATCTAGTCCAATGAAGAAGCTAAATCGGAAGGGTGTTTTGTTTATCTGGACAAAAGAATGTGATGATTGTTTTCAGGAGTTGAAAAGAAGATTTGTGAATACTCCAGTTTTGGCACTACCTTCCAGGAATGGTGAGTTTGTTATCTACAGTGATTCTTCATTGAAAGGACTTGGTTGTGTCCTAATTCATAATGATCAGGTAATTGTTTATGCTTCCCGATAGTTGAAAACTCATGAGGTAAATTACCCTACTCATGATTTGGAATTAGCTACTGTAGTTTTCTCTCTAAAAATTTGGAGGCATCATTTGTATGGAGTAAAGTGTGAAATATATACCGATCACGAAAGTTTAAAGTATATATTCACTCAGAAAGAATTGAACATGAGATAGATGAGATGGATAGAATTAGTCAAGGATTATGATTGTACAATTCATTACCATCCGGGAAAAGAAAATAAAGTGGTTGATGCTTTGAGTCGAAAAAGTAATGATTCATTAACAATGTTGTGTTTGGAACGTGATCCTTTGGTTAAGGATTTTATGAACTTTGGCATAGAAGTTGTTGGTGCAGGACGTCCTTCTATTTTGTTTCAGGTATCATTGAAATCTTCTCTATCAGACAGAATCAAGCAAGCACAGAAGCAATAAAGTGAGTTGTAAAAAAAGGTAGAGCTGGTTCATAAAGGTAAGTTTCCTGAATTGAACATTGATAATTATTGTGTTTTGAGAATTGGGAAGAGATTGTGTGTGCCTTTTGATTCACAGTTTAAGAGAGAGTTGTTATGTGAAGCTCATAGTTCTCCGTTTTCAGTTCATCCTGGCAGTACTTAGATGTACAGAGATCTGCGGGAGTATTACTAGTGGGATGGAATGAAAAGAGATATTACTGATTTTATTGCGAAGTGTTTGACATGTCAACCGGTTAAAGGAGAGTGGCAGTTATCGAAAGGGATGCTTTAGCCTTTACCAGTGCCAGAGTGGAAATGAGAGAATATATCAATGGACTTTGTTGTGGGATTACCGAAGACATCTCGAGGCAATAATATAATCTGGGTTATTGTTGATCGCTTGACTAAATCTACTCATTTCCTTGCTATACGAGATAATTTTACCTAGATAAGATTTCCCATTTGTATCTTAAAGAGATAGTCAGGTTACATGGAGTTTCTCTCTCCATTGTATCTGACTGTGATCCCATGTTCACTTCTAAATTTTGGAAAGGCCTTCAGAAGTCGTTGGTTACTGAATTAAATTCTAGTGCAACTTTTCATCCTCAATCAGATGGGCAGTCAGAACGAACAATTCAGACTTTGGAAAATATGCTAGGTTCTTGTTCGATGGATTATCAGGGAAGTTGGGACAAACATATTTCTTTGGTTGAGTTTTCATATAATAACAGTTTTCATTCCAGTATACAGATGGCACCATTTGAGGCATTATATGGGAAGCGGTGTCGAACTCCAACTTTCTGGGATGAAGTGGGTGAAAGGAAGTTGATGGGACCAGAATTGGTAGAAGAGATGGAAGAAAAATTTCAGATGATACATAAACACATGAGAACAGCTCAGAGCAGGCAGAAGAGTTATGCGGACAACAGGAGGGTGGATCTCTCTTTTGAGATAGGTGATCATGTTTTTTTCAAAGTCTCACCATGGAAAATTATGATGCAATTTGGTAAGAAAGGAAAGATGAGTCCAAGGTTCATTGGACCATATGAAATTCTGGAGAGAGTTGGATCAGTTGCTTACCGAGTGTCTTTACCACCAAGTTAATCTCTAGTACATAATTTTTTCCATGTTTCTATGTTGAGAAAGTATATGCCAGATCAATCTCATGTTTTTAGTCCAGAGGTAGTTCAGCTGGAAAAGAACCTATCTTATGAGGAACAACTGGTCTAGATTCTTGACCATAGGGAGCAATTGTTACGGAATAAGGTGATTCATTAGGTATAGGTTTTGTGGAAAAACCACATGATTTAAGGGACAACATGGGAATCTGAAAATGCAATGAGGGCTAAATACCCCCACTTATTCGATAAGTAAATAAATTGAGGGGATGCAATTTTCAAAAGGGGGGAAGGATGTAACATCCCAAGTAAGTAATTAATAATATATCTTTTTATCTATGTCTATTAATGAATTAGATAGTGTTTTAGAGGGTTAAAATGAGAATAAATCCAATCTTAAGCATGTAATACACTAATATTTTTAAAATATTGTTTTACTGCCTTTTGATGGAAACCCATTTTTAAATCTATATTTTGACAATTTTATAAGCTATATTTTCCAAAATAAACTTATTCTTTATGATTGGGACAATGAAATTTACATAGGATAATTTTTTGGTATTTTTCCGATAAAGTTCATTTTTAATGAATAGTGAAAAATACTGCATTTTACATCAAAACTAATTTTTCAACTAATTTAATTATATGGTTATATTATCTTTTTAATTGGTTTTAAAGTGTAAATTGAATATATTTTTACCATTTAATCCAATAGTGGTCATTGTAATTAATTTCACTTTGAAATTGGACTTAAACTAGTGTCAATCTTTTGATACTTATTGTTTCATAAAAATACGCTATTTGCTTTGACAGAGGGAATTAATTATTAAATTAATTAATGTAACTTATATGTTTTTAATATCATAAAATATACATCATTTTTGAACTTGGAATATCAAAAATATCTTTGGATGAAGTTTTGGTATTTTTCTGAAAAACATCAATTTTTGATGAATAGTGAAACCACTAAGTGGTACTTAAAAAACTGATTTTTCTTTTAAATGAAATTTTACCCCCTCTGTGTTTTGAATTTCAAAAATCCGACATACATGGTTTTCATTAAGAAGTAAAATGTGGTTCAATGGGATTAAAATAATTTTTTGGTGAATAGTAACTTTTAAGTTTTTAATCGCAATTAGAGGTAATTAGTGTAATTTAAGGTAAAAATAATGTTTTAGTAATATGAAATGACCTAGAAACATGTCCTAACCTTATCGGATGTGTCATGGCCGACAAAGAAAACCCATGGGTTTATGTTTGGGACCCCATGGAGCCACTTGGGTAAGATAATGACATTAATTCTTTTTATTTAATGTAAAAGTAAAAATGTCACAAACATGAGTTATTTTACTAAACCAATTTATAAATGGGGTTATGAAAGTCCTATTTTTGACTATAAATATTCATTAGACATATAAACAGATTTCCTACATCATAGTATTTTTTTTTATAATTTTTAAAAATTAAAAAATTTAATTATTTATGACACAATGATGATGTAGCGATGACCTCATTATTTAACGATTTAAATAAAATGAAAAGATAACATAAAATATAAGACCTACACATTTCAAAAACTAATATGATGGGTGGATTTCTAACTATTATCACCGTATCCTAGAAATATATAATTTTGGGACCTTTTAAATCCGAAAAGCATTTTATAATAAAGTATCATTTTGTAACTTTCCAAGAGTGCCCCTTCTCTCCTCTTATAAAAGGCCCTCCACCTCTACCAACTTATCCACACTTCCAAAGCCTTTGGCTCGGCCAAACCCTGATCATTTGGTGTCTCCACATCCCTCTCTAACACCTAGAAGCCTCACATTGGGTAGAAGTATTCCCAAGGAAGCCTTTGAGCTCAAATCAAAAAGATTTACCCAATTTAAAGGTAGTGTCTTATATTGTGTTCTTATGTTTTATTTTGCTTCTATAACCCCATAAACTCTTTTTATTAATTTATTTTGTAACAACACCAGTATCTTACATATACTAGGATGTTGTTATAAGAAGGATTCTAGCTACACTTACACACACCTACATCTAATGGTTAAAGAACATACTGTTTCCGTGGATGGAAAATTTCTGCCTCACGAAACGATGATTGTTCAATATTCTTTTAACACCTTCAAAGGTGGCCATTAAGATGACACTATATTTATATATGATATATAATATTATTATGTTTTACTTAATCTTCTGTATTTTTCATTTATGGAATACCTTTATGGTTTCCATTATGGGTAAACACGATATCTTCATTTTAGGAAGTGCGGACTACCGGCCCCTCAAAGTGATTTGATTCGTTAATGCCATATGTGGGACGTATAAAGATGTAATTAATGATATTATATTTGATAAAATACTGTAATTATAATATACCTTTATATCATTATGATTACATTCCATAAAATATGAAATATAAATGAAAGTAGTGTTCATGCGTACGTACGGCTTACCGTCTCCATTAACGGTGCATTTCATTTCTTACCTCTAAATGTTATGTAATATTATAAATGCATGTATATACTGGATATATATGATATATATGATATCTACATCATGATTATAACTTTGGATATAATAGATACATGAAAAACTTGTAATTATAAAGATTTTATTTTTTGACTCAAGTACCAATGATCGTTAAAATGACCGTTATTAACTTAAATAATTACATGGTGTTCATGACATGGTAATAAGTGATATAAAAGGAATAATGAACTTGAAAAATGTTCTTAAGAAATTAGAAATTAACTCAAGTTTATTATTCAGGAGGTTAAAGAATGATTGAGTCAAGTCGGACCCGAGGTATGGGACCTCGTCTCAATCTCCTTTCATTGAGGCATATTTTGTTTTATACACAACCTTCTTTTATACGGTGTATAAACCCCTTTGAATTTTACATTTATCCAAAAGGAATCTTTTTTATATGAAGTGTTTTACTAAATGAAAAAAGGTAATTTTTTTGTCGTACGTATGTGGCGACAACGACTTCTCCGCCGCCATGACCATTATTTGAGTTTCGGCTTCCTCTACAAGCCATACATTTTTTTAAAAGAAAAATAAATGCCCTGTTTTACTTTTATTTTATTTTGGTATTGAAAATGGTTTTAATAATTTTTTTATATCAATGTGTGGTATTTATATCTTGTGATTGAAAAGTGGAAATTTTATGTTTCCTTTATGCATGTTTTATGTGATACGATTATGTTATGGTTCTTGGGCATTATTATGTAGATGGGTGGTTCCGTGATAATCTAAGGGCAGGTGAGCCCGATATAGCTCTCCAATGTATTGGGTAATGCGAAGGAGTTAAAAATTGAGGTTTATCTGGTGAGATTTATGGAATATACTGTGATGGGTATTCCAAACGTAACCAAGAGGGTTACTCCCTACGTAAGAATGTTATGAATGACTCAAGTTACCTTTATGTCTTATGATTTCTATGATTTATTTATGATTTGATGAGGTATGTTAAAGTGCTTATGTTATATGATTAGAGTATGATTTCATTGATTCTTGTGTATACATGTACTCAGGTTTCCTTTCCACATTTTTATATCCCTTACTGAGCTTTTTATGCTCATCCCATGTTTCTGAAATGTTTTTCACAGGTCAAGGGAAGGGTACATGATATGATGATAGTTTCAAAGAAGTGTCAAGAAAGAATCCATGTTTTATTTTAAATATGTTTCCGTTGATGGGAAAAAATGAATACTATCTTTTATGTAACCACTTTGTTTAAATGTGGAATGTAATGGAAGTTTTATGATCTAATTCTCTAAAACTCTAAACCTGAAAAGATCCTCAGTGTGTAATCTTGTAATAACTCGACATTAAGTAATGTTTAAGGCTGGGGCCTTATATACAAAATATTTAAAATGAAAATTTTAATATATTTTATGTATTGCTATGATAATTCATAAATTAATTTTTAATACTATGGACATGGAAGTTAAAGTTCATCGACCAAAGAGAAAATAAGGCCTTTAATTCATTAAAAACGATTGCTCAATCATTTTATGTATCTAGGAGAGGAAAATGGTAATAATAAATAATATAACTATAAAAAAATTAATAGAATAAAATTTATGGGGTTTAATGTATATTATTTATATAATTTCTCTCAATAGAAATTAAACATGGAAAATACCAAAAGAAAATAGATTGTAACGTAAACCCTTTTCTAATTTAGAAATATCTAAATAGAATCCCCATGAATGAGAGAAACTTATACATATTTGTAAATCCCCAAAATTTTCAAGATAATAACCATAAAATACATTCATAGGTATTATATACAAAAAAAATAAATGAAATAATTGGTGAATATAAAATATGTCACACAGAAACAAAAGTGAGATGAGATACCCTTACAACAAGCCTTTTAATTATTTTTTTGAATTCATAACTCCAATATAATAAATATATATTGATTATAAAATTATTTAAGAACTATATTAATTAAAATCACACCATATATTATATACACATAAAATATTATCACTTTTTCTATCAAATATTTATTAAACTCAATATTCTAGGTGATAACTGATTCATTTTTCAGGCATGTTTCGATTAAAAAGATTCATTATTGCACATAAATCATGTTTAAATCATCCAAATAATGTTAATAATTTCATTATTATCATATTTAATCATTATATACACATTCATCAATTTTATTATAAAGTGGTGATGAATAAATAATTAAAACACTTTTTGGAGACGGTAATTGGTACATACACATGAGTGATTCTTCCATTTTTTGATGGGTCAAACAAGATGATGGTAAATAATAATTTATGATTAAATAGTAATTATTTTATCCTAAATATATTATATATTGACTAAATCCATTCTTATTTCCATCCATGTAATTCAAAAATGAAAAACAAATCATATCGGTTTATAGAGACAGTAGCTCACACGCACGAACCATCAACATTTTCATTTTTCAAAGGATGTAAAAGTAAGACGGTTGATAAGATATTATAATCAAATAATCATAATTATTTCATTAATATCATACATTAATACTAAATCCATCATAATTACCGACCATGAAATATGTTGATGAAAATTGAATCATATTATTGCATCGAAGTGGTAGTCCACATATATACACAAGAAATAAATTAATTTCACATTTGATATAAAGGATAGAATAAAGTTTATGAAATAAGAATAATAAAATAATAGTATATTTTATTTAATTTTTTTATTATATTTTATTAATTTTTATAGAAATTGATGTGGTAAAATAAGAAGAAAAATGAAAGACATGGATTAAGAAAATTTCTTCCACTTTGAGAAACCTCTATTAGATCTCTTCATAAGGACCATAAGAATGGTATTATGAAAATATTGGATCACAAATAACTTGTATAATGATTTTTATAAGATTTTGTAACTATTTTTTTGGGTATAGGTTGCTGAATTTTATGTGAATAATAGAGGATATGTGTTTCCCTTTTTAGTGAAGGAATGGAAACACGTGAAATTATTTGAAAGATTTAAAATGAATAAATTAATTTTCATTTTAAAGTTTGTAAAAGGAAAAAATTTATTATATAATATAGTTAATATTTTAAATACCATAAACTAATAATATTTTGAGTTTTTTAGGTGTAATTTCAACCCAAATAAATTAGTAAAATAATTTCTTTTACCAATTTAAATAATAAATATAGTAATAACCTTTTCAATAATATGATTTTATAAATTTACATCAAAGGTAAAAAAATCACCCAAATGGTAAAGGTGTTTAGTTTTAGGTCATTCAAAATTCTCTTGTCCTCTTTTAATATTTTTAATATTTTTTAATCGTGTAATATAATATTATATAAAATAAATTATCATTAATGTCTTTTTGGGGAATATTAATTTGAATTGTTTTTAAAATTTTGGATGAATGAAATTTATTTCAAATATCAACCCAATAACCATAAATTATAAATTATAATTACAAAAAAATCACACAACAATTCTTCCAAAACATATTTATTTCAATTTTTAAAAAATTATCTATTGTTTTTTTAACTACCTACACATGCACTATGTCAACATTTCAGAAGCATTTAGGGCAATTATACCATCACTGAAAATTAAAAATAAATAAATATCATAAATATGATTTATTAATGTTAAAAATAGTCATTTATAACGGACCATAACCTCATTTTATACCCATGAAAAAAAATATTATATTTTTTTAAAAAAAAAGAGAGTGACATTTATTATTTTTCATTACATATAATAATATAGAAGTCATTATTAATAAAAAAATGGGTCAAATAACTATAAAAATGAAAAATGTATAAATATGGAATTAATAAAATTATCTAATATATTAAACTAAATTTTTATGGTTATTTTAAAGTTTTATCCCATATTTTTAACTCTATTTAACCCATTTTGCATTTATCATGGTGAAAATATTTTTACCTTAGTTATTATTTATAATGACCAAAATTAAAAGGGGATCATTAACCAAATATTAACATCATGATTCAAAATATGGAATCCATTTTTAATAATTTTTTTATAATTATAATTTATTAATTTTAATTGAAATTCTCAAAACATAATGATTTTTTTAGAAAAATGCATTTTTAAACATGAAAATTAACTTATATGAAAATAATAAAAAATACTGATTAAAAATTATTTAATTATAATATTATAAATAAATTTTTAATATTAATAATTTATAAAAAATCAAAATCATAAGGTAACTTTTCAATTACTGTATTTAATTAAAATAACTAACCGTTTTACAAAAAAAATCACTATTCAACGAAAAAATTAATATTGTTATAAAAACCCCAATAATTCACCAAATGATAATATTGAACTGAGAATTTAAAAATATATATTAATTTCCTCAAAAAATATTAAAATAAGAGAAATTAATAATAATTTCCACACACAAAATGTAATAATAATCATTTTTTATGAAAAAATATTTTTTTAAAGCAAAGAATGCATTTAATAAATGTTGAATATTTATTTATTATGAATTAATCAATAAATAATTGTTGTGATGAAAAATAATGTACTTATATATTTCATAATGTGGTTAATCCTTTTTCTATATGTAAATTTAATGGTAGGTTATAATATACCTCAGGTCATTTTTATATTTGTGATGTGTGTCAAAAAATCTACCAAACACTCACAATTTACATAACAAAAACATATATTCTAAGACATTTGGTGTTAAATTATACCAACCTTAATTAAATACCACTATTTAAATTTAAATTATCACTTACTATAATTGGTGTATCATGAAATAGTAATAAATTCTTATTTAGATTCTATCACGATAAGAAATTTCTATATCACTACTGGGAAACATAGTACTGTATAATAAATTATTTATAAATATAAGGATGTATCATTATAAGACCAAAGTGTTTCTAAAAACATATCTTGCTAGATAAGTGGCACATTCCACATAAGACTCAATGTATTTGTTTTCCAATTACTTTAGTTTAGAAAATCAGATAACATAAAGGTAGAGAATAAAAGATAACTTAAATACTAGATTTATTTTTATTTTATAATTACAATTTAATCCTTTGGTTTTCCTTTATCAATTATCACTTATATTTAATCGCTTACTCCATGAAATGAATATTCAAAATAAATTTATTTCTATTATTGATGTGATAAAATTAACATTTAATGGATCATTATATCTACTTAATAATGAATATGAATTCCACCCAAATATAGAAATTTACCAAAATGAAAATGGTTAGCACAGAGTATCTAATATGGTCACATATTCATGAACCAATATCCAAATCTCCATAATAACAGCCACAATTCAACTTAAATCATTCTATAAAAAAACTTAAAATTCTTTTAAATATGCCAGAACAAAGTTGAAAACAAAATATTAAGATTATTTGATCACATATTCTCCATGATTAACTTAACTATTATTTAAAAATAATATCAATCTGTTTTGAGGATATATTACAAAAATTTACATACCCTAATCATGTACTCTCCAAAATATTCTAATTGTTTATAAAAATACCCTATATTACCTTAAATCTATAATAAAATCATATATGTTTCTAAAATTAATTCAATATTAATTAATAAAATAATGTTAACCTTAATCATAAAATGATCCAAATATAGTTTATTTCATAAAAATTAACATTCATCACATATTCACCAAGTCACTTTTCCATACCATGTTTATATATACAACATAAATATCTTCCCAAAATATAATAACTCTTTTATCTCAATTAACCATAATTCCCTCAAAATCAAAGTTCATATTAACCGTAAAGCTTATTGATAACTTTAAAACTATTCCCATAAAATATAAAAGACTAATTCCTAAAATACCCAATTTAATAAAAGATATACTAACCATATAGTTATATTCCCAGTATTGTCTTAAAAAATTCTTTAATCTTCTTAAACTACCATCAAATAAAATCTCAAAAGGTGGATCTATATTTTAACCTTATTATTGACATTAGACTTATCAACCCCTAAAACTTTATGTTTATCCCATATAACTATGGAATATCATAGGCTTCCATATATATTATACTCTCATTATTCAAAATTTTTCATAATGAAAATTAAAAACAAACCAAGAATATCCAATATTAGTATTGTTCTTGGTGTTCAATATTAGACCTATTCATCATGAATTTGTGATCATTAAATTAATACTCAATACTCCCCTTTTATAGTTGTTACCCAATGTTAAATTTTATTCATATTTGTATCTACATTCTAGTATCCAGACAAGGATTTATTTTCTAAGAAAACCAAACTACATTTATTACCATAACATAGGAAACTCTTCAATACTTAGCTATTTCCTGGGGGTTCTCACTACTTTTTTTAATCCTAATCTCCAAAAATACCTATACACTTCTATAGACCCATCTATAATGACCTGAGTATATAAAAAATAATATTTCACCATTTTAGATGAATATTAAATACATTTCACTATAATACAAACTTGAGGATCATAAATTTTTATGGTAAATAGATAATAGATACATAATCATCTTATTTCATGAATGATCTTTAATAACCCCCATAATGTTAATCATGTTATTACCCTTCTAGATATATAAAACATAGAACCTTCTATCAAAACATGAGGAAGGAAAAAAAATAAGAAAGAGTGAGCTCAAATGATCAGTATGGATAAACATAAGAGATATGAATCAGTGATCATATGTGAGAATAATGGTATGGTAAAGTAATTATAATATAAGTAATTAATACCCAATAAATTTAATTTCATTATTCTTCTGTCATGGGACAAGTAGTTTTTATAACAAAAAATTAGACTCATAAGATTTTTGAATCATAAAAAATGAATCAACATGCAGGATAGAATATCATATACATTGGAATGTTACCACAACATAATCTTATAACATTGTGAATTTTATAAAGAGTAACATGTTTACTAGTTAAGTCAAGGGAATAAAACCATGTCCTTGTATAAACTATTGGACCTAAACCCAGGTCCGTGTATAAATCTATGGACATGAAACTAGGTCTACAAATAATTTTGTGAATATGAAATCATTTTCAAACACAACGTAGTTATCTCATGGCTAAAATGTTTTATCCTTTTTTATCAAATTCATTAGAGGAATATCATAGGCAATAACATCACGTAACTGAAAACTATAAATGTTCCATAAATTTATAAAAATTCATCATATCAACATATCCTAGATTTTGGAAGTAAAATTGGTTTTATAAACATTTAATTATTTCATTATAACATTTCCTTGGAAAATTAAATAGGTTTCTTAATTATTTCATCGTATCATAGTTAACCCATGGAAAAGAAATAGATTTCAAAGAATAATCCTAGAAAAATCACCATGATATGAAATTAATAAATAGAAATTGGATCGTATTATAATATTTCATCACCAGTGAATAATTAAAATCCTTAAAATATGATTTAATGTATGAAAAATACCTTTAAAATATCATTTTAAAATTTCTATAATAACATGATAAAAAATATAGTTTTCTTCTGCTAATATTTCAACTAAAAAGATATATCATATTTTGAAAAAAAATATATTTAAAAATAAAAATATAAAACATAAAATAAATCTTAAATTAAAAGAATGGTAATTGTAGAATAAAAATTTATTCATGTGTCTACATTAAATGAAAACATTCTTTTTACACCATTGTAAAAATCCAACAATGGATTCTAATTAAATCATTAAAAATTTTCATTTTTATACCTCTTTAACTAATTTCTAAGGTAGAAAAAATGGACTTTTTAAATACATTTCAATTATATATTATAAATTTCATAAAATAATTTTAAATATGATGGACATGGATGGAAAATTTCATCGACCAGAGATGAAATAAAGTTGGATTTTCATTAAAAACACTTTCTCAATCATAATAATTAACAAGTTCAGTAAAGTGTTAATAATACAACTATAATCAATAAATAACAATATTAAAATAAAACATATTTTTTTGGAAGATAATATTCATATAAATTCATATAATTTTTTTTTTCAAAGTCAATACCAAAAGAAAATGAGTTTGCAATAAAAATATCTTACCGCTTTGGTAATCTTAAAATCAAAAACTCATGAAAGAGAGAAACATAGATGGATTTTTTAAATACCCCTAATTTTAATGAGAATCATAATAATATAAATTAATATTAAATATATATATACCACATAATGGAAACTTATAGTTAACATGACATAATCCTAATATAAACAAAAGTAAAAAATCCCCCACCCCCTAATACAAACAAAAGTGGGGAGAGAAACCCATGCCTAAAGTATTATCATGCTTCTAATGCATTCATCAATCAAGTATAAAAAATATATATTTAATATAAATATATTAAATAACCTTATTGATACGTATTTTAAAATAAATTATTTATTTATAACATCTTATCATCAATCTTTAATAATTTTTTAATAAAATAACTGTTACGTTTGATAATTGTTTCAGTTTTCTTACTTTTTTCGATTTGAATGTTTTGATCCTTTAACATTGATAATGGTTAAAAATTTTGTTGAAATTTATTCATGTTATAATCATAATATTTATTCATTATATAAACATTCATAACTATTCATAGAAATTTGTGACGAGAAATAAATTACACCACTTAGTAGAGATGATGATCGACACAAACAAATAGGTGACATTTCTATTTTCCAATGGATGGAGTTAAATAAATTAAAATAATATTTAAATATAAAATAATCATTATTATATCATAAATATCATATATACTCACTAATATTCTCTTTATTACCATCCATTTAATGTATAAATGAAAAATGAATCCCATCACTTCATTAAGGTAGTAGTCCACACGTATGGACGAGTGACATTATCATTTTTCAATGAATTGAAAGTTATGTAGATAAATAATAAATTTTAATTATATAATAATAATTATTTCATAATTATTATATATATACACTATATAATTCATAATTACCATCCCTAAAATATGGATACATAAAGTAAATCAGTTCTCTATATATTGGCTATAGTTCACACGTTCACCTGAGAAATACTTTCATTTCCCATATCATTGAAATGATATAAATAAAGGTTATGAAATATTCATAATAACATCCTATTATTTTTTTATAAACAAATTTTATTATATTTTAATTGTTAGGATAGAGTTTATGGTGATAAAAGAAGTAAAATGTATGAAATTAGTTATGAATATTACATTCTCTTTGAGAAACATTGTTTGAATTACTTTTAAAGGACCCAGGGTATGGAATTTTGACGATAAGAGAACCTCAAGGAATTTTATAATGATTTTTAGAAAAAAATTAGACTTATTTTGATATATGTTGCTCATGGTGGTGTGAATAATAGAGGATATGTGGTGTCCTTTTATATTGAAGGAAACAACACACTTGAATTTCTAAAAAGATTTAAATATAATTTTTTTCCTTGTCCAAATTGCCCAAAAAGGATAAAATTTTAAATATGATAGATATTAATGTTCAAATACCATCACGAAATAATATTTGGATAGTTTTATGTATAATTTTAAAACCAAATATTTTGGTTTTTCTTCTTTATTGTCCAATTTGAACCTAAACTGTGGTAAAAACCTTTTTAATACTAAAGGGTAGTAAATTTACTTCTAAGATAAAAATTTGATTAAATGGTACATGGATTATATTTTAGGCCACATAAAATTTCACATTCTCTAATTATGTATTTTTATAATTTTTAAATCATTTAATTAAATATTATATAACATAAACTATCATTAAGGTCATCTAAGAAACTATTGATTTAATTTGTCTATAAATTTTGGAAGGCATCAATGTATTTATAATATAGAACCATTAGCCTTAAATTATAAATTATAATTTTCAATTAAATTATAAAAATACAACAATTCATTAAAAACATATTTATTTTCATCTTTTTAAAATATTTAATTATATTTTTCTACAACTCGCACAAGCACTATTTTATCATTGCATAAGCATTTAAGGTAATTATACCATCCCTAAAAATTAAAAACAAATTAATATCATAAAAATAATTTATTTATTTCCAAAATAAACATTTATAATGGACCATAACATATTTTTACCACCATGAAAAAATATTATGGGTTTTAAAAGAAAAGAGAGTGACATTTTGTATGTATCTTTAATTAAAATAATATATATGTCATTATCAAATAAAAATGACAAAAAATTTACATAACATCAAATCATGGATGATGATTGTCGAATAACACTCATAAAATAGTCTGATTTTAGTTTTTAGTGCTATTTTAAAGTATTCTCCCATAGTTTTAACCATATTTTACTTATTTTACCTTAACCACAGAGACATCATTTTTTGGACGGTTATTCATAATGAAAAAATATAAATGTTGAATAATTAAAAATTTTATTTCCACATGTGTCTTATATGGAATAATGTTTTTAGGATTTAATTTTTAGAAGTATCAAAAACCAGTTTTAATATAAATGCATAAAATGCAACAAAATACCATTTCTCGAAAAATGTGTTTTTATGGCTTAAAATTAACCTATATCAAAATAATGAATATTATTGGATAAAATGGAATTAATTAGATTTTTAAAAATAAAATATATTTTATTTCACATTAATACCAATTAAAAAATATAATCTAACTTTTAAATTACTTGATTTAATTTAAAAACAATATTTTTACAAAAAAATTGATTTTATTCATTATTTACTAGAAAATAAATATTTTTAGAAAAATACCATAAATTAATTAAAATATTATTTTAAAATTTTAATATCAAAAATTATATTCATTTTCATGTGTAAAATTTCTACAAATTGTATAAATTTATTATAGTTTTTCTGCACAAAGTAAAATAAAAAACTATTTTGAGGAAAACATATTTTTTGAAGCATAACATAAATTTACTAAATATCGAGTAAATATTTATTAGTAAATAATAAATTAATTTTATTAGATATTTATAAATATATATCATAACATGGCTAACCCTATTCATCTTTTAGTTTAACAGATAGGTTATTATATATCATGGTTCATTTTAAGATCGGTGTTTCCTCTCCAGAAATCTATCGAAAACATACAATTTACTTAGAGAGAAAATATTTTCTAAAATATTTGGGTTTTAAAACATCATACCAAAATGTATGTGTGGAAAATACTTTTGAAAATTCCATGTCAAATTTTATTAATAAATCATTTGCATACTTTTCTTTTGAAATAAATGTACAGTGTCACACCTGTTTTTATTTATTTACTTTATTTATTTTATTTATCATGGCGTCGGGTGTTTTTTTATGTGTGCGGGCGAGTCCCGGTCTAAAATTTTAATGTTTGGATGAGTTTATGGTTTGGAATAGTGCGCGAACACCATACGGTTGTGACGCGCATCCCGTTTGCAGTCCTCTTGGGCACCATGCAGTGCGCGCGTACCCCGCGGTCTTTTAGATTTAACATTATTAAATTCACTCGTTGAGTGGATTAATATATATATATATATACATATACATATATATATGATTATATATGTGTATGTATGTGGGTAAATATGTTTATACATTATTATTATTATTATTCTTATTATTATTATTATTTTTAACGTAATGTGCATATATGTATGTTTATATGTGTATATATGCACGTATGCTGATAAATATATATTTCTTAACATTATATGTTTATGCGTAAATATGTTTATACATATGAGTATATATATGCATATATGTTTATAATATGTATATATGTTTGTAATTATAATAATAATAATAATTTTTAATATTATTATTATCAATATATTTATGTATGTTTATATATGTATATTTATATGGGTTTATATATACGTTCACATGTTTTATATATGTTTAGATATATGTAAATATGTGTATGTATATTTATAATAACTATTGCCATTATAATTAATTAACAAATTTATTATTAGTATTATTATTAAGTTAAATTATTTTATTTTGTTTTAATTTTATTTTTCCTTTTCTTTTTTTCTCATTCTTTTTTTCTTTTTCTTTTTTTCTTTTTTTCTCCTCCTTTTCCTTCCTCTCTTTCTTTTCCTCTCCTCTAACCCTCCGCTCTCCCCCTCGTCGAGCGCAGGCCGCCCCTCCCCTTCCCTCGCTGTGCGCAACCCGGCCCCCTGCTCTCCCCGACGCCGGCCTGCCATCGCCCTCCTTTCCCAGTCGCCAGCCGCCACACCTCCTCCCTCTGCCGGCCTTCCCTCCGTCGGCCTCCTCCAACTCCAGCCTCCGACCTCCCTTCACCCCGCTCCTGCCACGCGCACCCCAGCCGAGCCATGCCTTCCCCCTCACTGGCGCCACTCTTTACCGGCGTCCTTCTTCTGATGAAACCCCCCCCTCCTCCCCAGAAGTCTTCCTCCTTTGGTAGGGTTCTGTTTTTCCCAAACCCTAGATAGGGATTATTTTTTTAGGTTTGATCTTAAAATTGATGGTCTGGTATGGTTGTTTTAGGTGCGATTTAATCTTCCTTGGGTGCGATTGAGGTGCAGATGGTGTTTTACACCAATTTCAATATTTTTATCGTCAATTGAGGTAGTAACCCTTGGCGTATATTCTTTAAATTTAGATTCCTTTGATTGCGTGTTGTTTTCACCTTTCTTGTTTGTTAATTAGACATTTGAAATCATTGGAATTAATTTTATCTTATGAAATGAGGTTTGTTTTGATAAAAATCAGTTATATACTGTTTAAAAAATTTATTAAATTGTGCAATTTGTGATTTTAATTGTGAAAATGGTGCCTGTTCTGCCTTGATACGTTGTGGGTGTCTGTTTGACTATAAAAGGGGTTTTTGAATGATTTTTGTGCGTGCAAAAGTGTGGGTTATTCCTTAAAATTGTTTTCTTTAATTTTAAATGGTTATATAGTGTTCATATAGGTTTGTAATAACTTTTATTGGAAAATGGGGGTAGTTTTGACATAGGTTTATCAGTGATGTGTTTCTCGTTTGTTTTGTAAAAAGGGGCTTTGGTGTGAAAAAAAATGGAAATGGATTTTATTATGAAAAATGATGATTTTCAGAACTTTTTTATAAATTATGGAACACGTTTATTAAATGGTGAAATTGGTGCAAAGTATGTTTTGAAAGTAGTTTTAAAGAAAGTGATATGTGAGTAATTTTTAGAGAGCACTTTTCACGAAATAAAATTATATCAATCTTGATACAATATCTTTTTGTGTTCGTTTGAAATGTTTTAATAAATAAAATTTGAAATAAAAATCTTGGTTTAAGTGTTTGGGTGTGCGTTTGGGATTTAATAGTGTTTTGGTGTGCGTTTGATTGTTGAAGTTGTCTCTGGGCGCGTTCTTGATACGAAAGTCTCCCCTTGTTACTTATAATTGTTTTATAAAATGTTTTAATGATTTGTTGACTTATAAATGAGGTACAGATTGTGTTTTGGGGGTACCTTGGTGTGCCAATTGTCTCAAAATGACGTGTGTGTGTGTGTGTGAAGAGTGGTTTTCTATATGTTATTCTTTGGAATTGTTTTGTAAACTTTGAGGCGGTTTAGTAAATAATGCAGATGCTGCAAATTATGTTTTGGAAACGCGTCGGGATGGTTTTTCATTGTTTATTCATTAGAGTTATTTTTATTCAGTGTTTATGTGTTTTTTTAATGTTTTACTTTTGTTGTAGCGCGCTGGCGAGGTAATCCCGTGATATCGGAATTGTCGACATGCGTTTCTTGTTCTCTAGTGTGGGGCGTGTCGCATCGTTGTGATTGGGTATCGATTTGAGGTAGGTTCCCACTGCACTTGCCTTTGAATTTAGAATCTACTTATTTCTTGTCATTTATTAAATTTTCATCAAATTGGAAGTTCTATTAAAATATTATTTTTAGGGTAGTTATATTGCTGGAATTGAAACTGCTTCTTTCTTTGCATTGTACCGAAAGCTTTTTCATGATTAGTTGTTGTACACTAGTGAAAATGCCCCTTTGGCCCTTATGTTTGCGCTTCAGAATTAAAATGGTGATTTGGTTTACCTAAATGAGATTTTAAATGTGTTTTCTGGTTTTAAATGTGACGACGTCTGATCTTTCTTTTGGAATTGATTTGGTATTGAATAAGTACATGAGGCCCGTTTGGTACTTTTAATGAAATTAATGTTTTGAAAAGACTCTTTGGAGTGATCTTTTGTGTTTGTTGATTATGTGAGCTGAGAATGTGATGATTGTGCATCATGACTAGTTTTACATTATGGATGCACTCCTCTTTTATTATATGTGTTGACATGGGAACCTGGAATATTGAGTGAATTTTCTGAGAACAATTGCTGCACTAGTTTAGATCACGCACTGGCTAGTGGCCCCATAGCAGGGGAATACTGAGTTATTGCTGCTATGGGGATTGAGCCCCTCGGTTAGGCCATGCAGGGCTATGCCGGGCTTTAGGGCATTATGACGTCATTGAGTTAGGGCATGCCTTCAGGATGAGTCAGATGTATAGTACGTTCTGGTTTGTTCACGATCTCCTAGGTTCGACCCATGTCTCTTTTAGTGTTTATTTGTATATGGCAGACGATTGAGAGGTCGAGTTTGGATGCCGACCCTTGTGTGCCACTTTTTACCATTGCCCTTAGTGTGTGTTGTGTGTGATTTTATTTTTGACTAACAACTAAAGTTTGGTTTTCTAATTGTTCGCAAAATGTTTTCAAATTCTATTCACCTGTTTCTTTCAAAATTAAACTTCTTCTAAATTAAAAAGGGCAATGGACTGTTACTTGTTTTCAAAATGGAAAGTGTGTGTGTATGAAAACCTATATTTTCTATAATGTAGTTCAAACTATAAGTTGGTAAATTCTTCTTTAATGGTAGTGCTTTGGGAATAGATTTATCAGGCTAGCCTACAGAGTTTTAATACTCACGCCTATAGTGCTTTCTTTTTTTTATTCTTTGTCGGAGGTTTGACTCGAGCTTGCTCACCGTGGACGGGAGTTGGTGGTTGCTTAACGATCGACTCTCGGGGTCGCGAGGAGTTGGGTTCGTGGTCAAGTTAGTTATGTTTTTGGCTGTTTTATTTTATTGTCGTTTGTTTATTTCTGCATCTTAGTGATTTTTTTATTGGGAGAAATCGTTCTCATGTGTACTCTGTGATTCCCTGGCGCTTGTCGCTAGCCTGGGAGGATCGGGAACGCCTCTCGGGCCATGCCGCGGACCGACTCGGGTGACCGGTTCGGGGTCGACCCGGGTTGGTTCGTGACAAAATGGTATCATAGGGGGTCAGCTCGTGAGTAGACCTTGTTTTTCAAAGAGTCCATTGCTATTTGGAGTTGTCATGGTAAAGGGAGTAAAGTTTCTCGGACTCGAGGCGGGGGAACGGGAAGGACGTCATGAACCCTTGCTCGTTCTAAACCTCAAGTTACCATGAGATGTCCGGGTTGTTAGAGTCTTTTGGGTCTTCTGGATTGTTTTATGTTGGGGAAATGAAAAGGGAGTTGGGGAAGTAGCTTTGTGAGCTGACAGGGCATGGCAAGCCTTGTGGAGCCGGAGACTTCACCCTACAATGCTCTCAGGGAAAATGGTATGACTGACGTATGACCGCCAACCATATGGTCGAGTCACCAACCATTACTAGTTTCCCCCTTTAGTGAATGGGGTTTTCCTTCATTTTGAAACTCATTGAGTAATGTTGAATTCCAAATGGTATTGGTTATCTTTTGATCAAGTTCCTCGTTTCTTTGTTCCATAGTGTTCACCCCCACGAAGGCTCGATGGATGCTCAATGTGGAGCTTCATGTGGTGCATCCTCAGTTAATCCTCTAGTTGGTCAGCCCATCGATTATGTTTTGGAGTTCCGGAAGTTGAACCCTCCTCTCTTTTATGGACAAGCGGGGCCTCTTGAGGCAGAGGAGTGGTTTCAGAAGATTGAGGGGATGTTCAGTTCCATTGGTCTACCTGAGTCATTAAAGGTGATGTTGGCTACCTTCATGCTTGAAGGTCCAACCTGGAAATGGTGGAAGTCCATGTCTCAGAACAAGCCTGGGGAAGATTTGACATGGGAGTTTTTCAATTCATCGTTCATCCAACAACACTTCTCTAAGATGACGAAGATGAGGAATAGGATGGAGTTGTGTTGTCTCCAGCAGGGTGTCAAATCAGTACTGGAGTTCTATCGACATTTTGTCGACCTAGTTCCGTATGATCAGTGGTTTGTTGCGAATGATCCCGGGAAGGCTCGACAATTTGAGTCTGGACTCTGACCTGAGCTGCGATCGAGAGTGGAAGAGCTCAACCTAACCACCTTCTCGGATGTTGTCGAGCAAGCCTTCCTGGCTGAAGCTGAGCTAGTAGGAGGACTTGAGGTGGAGAATCCTCCAGTTTTGGGAAGCATTTCATATGATGCTAGTAAGAAGAGTAAGAAGCGACCTGATGCTGGTGGTGTTGGTAGAGGAATCAAGAGGCCTTCAGACTTTCAGTCATCTTCTTCACAGCGCAATGTTGTGATCTGTCACCAGTGTGGTAGGTAGGGTCACAAAAGGCCGACATGTCCATGTGCTCCCAGACCCTGCCATACATGTGGACGTATAGGTCACTTGAAGTGTTTTTGCCGAGTTGTTTCTAAGAAGTGTGCTAAATCCATACCAAGATCGTCAAAGGTCACCTCAGCCCGTCAGCAGGAGTAGGGAGATGTCGGTGGATAAGCTTGATGTTTTCCTTTTGTGATGTCTCTTGGATGTGGTAGTCGTACCTGTACTGTTTTGTGGTGTTCTTTTCTTTCAGGTAAAAGAATGGTTGTGGCTGAACTTATTAAACCTTTGATCTTATAGATGTGGGATTGTTAAAATAATTCTGGTTCTTGTGTCATGCTTCTGGGGTTTCATAAACCTGACTACGAAGCCGGAAGATGCTTCATTCATCAGAGATCTAGCCACAGGCCTCGGAGTGAAGCTAGCGCGTAGTCGGGGGAACTCCAACGAAAGGTGAAGTCTTGTGATAGGGTGTTGTTCTCAGTAAGTGCGCGTAGTCAGAATCATTTTCCTCATTATGCCTAGTTTATGGGTAATAACTGCCTGGTCATGTTGTTGCTCTCATTTATTGAGAACTGCTCGCTTTATGCTTTCCAGGTGGGGGTGGTGTGTTGGACAGGCCCCCCCCTCCCACCCGTGGGCAGTGATGGCTGGTGATAATGTCGGGAGGTCCTCCTATTCTCCTATTCTCGAAATCTTTATGGTGGGGAGTCCATTCGACCTCCCCATGTTGAAAATTCTTGTGATCATGAATTTTGTCTCATGTGAAGGCGTTCTGGTCCTATTCTGGGAACTGACTTGACACTTGTGGTGGAAATAACCGTCACGGGTCACGCCAAATTCAATTTAGCTTGTTTCTTATGGTGGGGAGTCCGTTCAGACTTCCCGTGTCAATCTCCCAGTTTTGTTCTAGGTTTCGGTTAGGTTGTGGTTGGTCTTATATAGAACCACAAAACTCTTTTTTATTCTTCTTTTGCTAAGGAGTTGGGGCGTGGGAGTTCCAGTGTCATATTGGAGTAAGGTTTTAAGAGATACGCGTTGGATGTGGTTTTGACCTGTTTGTTGGTTTCAAAAGAGTCATCATTTTTTTGTTGGCGTTGTTCCGGATGTTGTGTTTTAAGGTTGAATTGATGATGGAGAATTGGTTGAGTTCTATTGAATGGTGTTAAGGTGGGTGTATGTTGGGCCTGGATCTACTATTGTTAAATTTCTTTGTCCTTTGAAGCGGTCAACTGGAGGTGGTCACACTTTTGGGGGCAGGTGACACTTAGCGGGTAATACGTTCATATTCTATGAGTTCTTTTGGTTTATCGTCCCCTTTTTTGGAGTGTTTCAGAATCTCTTTGTTGTTGTTCTTTAGATATTTCTTTAAATTGTAATGTAATGTCAGTTTTCATTTGGGGTTTTAAACTTGTTATGGCTTTCCGGGGGCGGAAAGCTTTATGGTGGGGAGAATTGTCACACATGTTTTTATTTATTTACTTTATTTATATTATTTATCATGGCGTCGGGTGTTTTTGCATGTGTGCGGGCGAGTCCCGGTCTAAAATTTTAATGTTTGGATGAGCATATGGTTTGGAATAGTGCGCGAACACCATACGGTTGTGACGCGCAGCCCGTTTGTTGTTCTCTTGGGTACCGTGCAGTGCGCGCGTACCCCGCGGTCTTTTAGTTTTAACGTTATTAAATTCACTCGTTGAGTGGATTAATATATATACACATATACAAATATATATGATTATATATGTGTATGTATATGGGTAAATATGTTTATACATTATTATTATTATTATTGTTTTTATTATTATTATTTTTAACGTAATGTGCATATATGTATGTTTATATGTGTATATATGCACGTATGCTGATAAATATATATTTCTTAACATTATATGTTTATGCGTAAATGTGTTTATGCATATGAGTATATATATGCATATATGTTTATAATATGTATATATGTTTGTAATTATAATAATAATAATTATTTTTAATATTATTATTATCAATATGTTTATGTATGTTTATATATATATATATTTAAATGGGTTTATATATACGTTCACATGTTTTATATATGTTTAGATATATGTAAATATGTGTATGTATATTTATAATAACTATTGCCATTATAATTAATTAACAAATTTATTATTAGTATTATTATTAAGTTAAATTATTTTATTTTATTTTGTTTTAATTTTATTTTTCCATTTCATTTATTCTCATTCTTTTTTTTCTTTTTTTTTCTTTTTTTTCTCCTCATTTTCCTTCCTCTCTTTCTTTTCCTCTCCTCTAACCCTCCGCTCTCCCCCTCGTCGCGCGCAGGCCACCCCTCCCCTTCCCTCGCTGTGCGCGACCCGGCCCCCTGCTCTCCCCGACGCCGGCCTGCCATCGCCCTCCTTTCCCAGTCGCTGGCCGCCGCACCTCCTCCCTCTGTCGGACTTCCCTCCGCCGGCCTCCTCCGACTCCAGCCGCATACCTCCCTTCGCCCCGCTCCTACCGCGCGCACCCCAGCCGAGCCACGCCTTCCCCCTCGCCAGCACCACTCTTTACCGGCGTCCTTCTTCCGACAACAACTCCCCTCCTCCCCGGAAGTCTTCCTCCTTTGGTAGGGTTCTATTTTACCCAAACCCTAGTTGGGGTTTATTTTATTTTTGGATTTGATCTTAAAATTGATGGTCCGGTATGGTTGTTTTAGGTGTGATTTAATCTTTCTTGGGTGCGATTGAGGTGCAAATGGTGTTTTACACCAATTTCCATAATTTTATCGTCAATTGAGGTAGTAACCCTTAGCGTATATACTTTAAATTTAGATTCCTTTGATTGCGTGTTGTTTTCACCTTTCTTTTTTGTTAGTTAGACATTTGATATCGTTGGAATGAATTTTATCTTATGAAATGAGGTCCGTTTTGATGGAAATCAGTTATATACTGTTTTACAATTTTATTAAATTGTGCAATTTGTGATTTTAATTGTGAAAATGGTGCGTGTTCTGCCTTGATACACTGTGGGTGTCCGTTTGACTATAAAATGGGTTTTTTGAAAGAGTTTTGTGCGTGCAAAAGTGTGGGTTATTCCTTAAAATTGTTTTCTTTAATTTTTAATGGTTATGTAGTGTGCATATAGGTTTGTAATAAGTTTTTTTGGAAACTGGGGGTAGTTTTGACATAGGTTTATCAGTGATGTGTTTTTCGTTTCTTTTGTAAAAAGGGGATTTGGTGTGAAAAAAAATGGAAATGGATTGTATTATGAAAAATGATGATTTTCGGAACAGTTTTATAAATTATGGAACACGTTTATTAAATGGTGAAAGTGGTGCAAAGAATGTTTTGAAAGTAGTTTTAAAGAAAGTGATATGTGAGTAATTTTTAGAGAGCACTTTGCACGAAATAAAATTATATCAATCTTGATACAATACCTTTTTGTGTTCATTTGAAATGTTTTAATAAATAAATTTTGAAATACAAATCTTGGTTTAAGAGTTTGGGTGTGCATTTGGGTTTAAATAGTGTTTTGGTGTGCATTTGATTGTTGAAGTTGTCTCTGGGCGTGTTCATGAAACGAAAGTCTCCCCTTGTTACTTATAATTGTTTTATAAAATGTTTTAATGATTTGTTGACTTATAAATGAGGTGAAGATTGTGTTTTGGGGGTACCTTGGTGTGAGAATTGTCTCAAAATGACGCGTGTGTGTGAAGAGTGGTTTTCTATATGTTATTCTTTCGAATTGTTTTGTAAACTTTGAGATGGTTTAGTAAATAATGCAGATGCTGCAAATTATGTTTTGGAAACACGTCGGGATGGTTTTTCATTGTTTATTCATTAGAGTTATTTTTATTCAGTGTTTATGTGTTTTTTTTAATGTTTTACTTTTGTTGTAGCGCGCTGGCGAGGTAATCCCGTGATATCGGAATTGTCGACATGCGTTTCTTGTTCGCTAGTGCGGGGTGTGTCGCGTTGTTGTGATTGGGTAGCGAGTTGAGGTAGGTTCCCACTGCACTTGCCTTTGAATATATAATTTACTTATTTCTTGTCATTTTTTAAATTTTCATCAAATTGGATGTAGTATTAAAATATTATTTTTAGGGTAGTTATATTGCTGGAATTGAAACTGCTTCTTTCATTGCATTGTACCGGAAGCTTTTTCATGATTAGTTGTTGAGCACTAGTGAAAATGCCCCTTTGGCCCTTATGTTTGCGCTTTAGAATTAAAATGGTGATTTGGTTTACCTAAATGAGATTTTAAATGTGTTTTCTGGTTTTAAATGTGACGACTTCTGATCCTTCTTTTGGAATTGATTTGGTATTGAATAAGTACCTGAGGCCCGTTTGGTACTTATAATGAAATTAATGTTTTGAAAAGTCTCTTTGGAGTGATCTTTTGTGTTTGTTGATTAGGTGAGCTGAGTATGTGATGCTTGTGCATCGTGACTAGTTTTACATTATGGATGCACTCCTCTTTTATTATATGTGTTAACATGGGAACCTGGCACATTGAGTGAATTTTTTGAGAACGATTATTGCACTAGTTTAGATCACGCACTGGCTAGTGGCCCCATAGCAGGGGAATACTGAGTTATTGCTACTATGGGGATTGAGCCCCTCGGTTAGGCCATGCAAGGCTATGCCGAGCATTAGTGCGTTATGACGTCATCGAGTTAGGGCATGCCTTCAGGTTGAGTTAGATGTATAGTACGTTCTGGTTTGTTCACGATCTCATAGGTTCGACTCATGTATCTTTTAGTGTTTATTTGTACATGGAAGATGATTGAGAGGTCTAGTTTGGATGCCGACCCTTGTGTTCCACTTTTTCCCATTTCCCATAGTGTGTGTTGTGTGTGATTTTATTTTTGACTAAAAACTAATGTTTGGTTTTCTAATTGTTCGTAAAATGTTTTGAAATTCTATTCACTTGTTCCTTTCAACATTAAACTTCTTCTAAATTAAAAAGGGCAATGGACTGTTACATGTTTTCAAAATGGAAAGTGTGTGTGTATGAAAACCTATATTTTCTATAATGTAGTTCAAACTAGAAGTTGGTAAATTCTTCTTTAATGGTATTGCTTTGGGAATAGATTTATCGGGCTAGCCTACTGAGTTTTAATACTCACGCTTATAGTGCTTTCTTGTTTTTAGTCTCTGTCGCAGGTTTGACTCGAGCTTTCTCACCGTGGACGAGATTTGGTGGTCGCTTGACGATCGACTCTCGGGGTCGTGAGGAGTTGGGTTCGTGGTCAGGTTAGTTATGTTTTTGGCTGTTTTATTTTATTGTCGTTTGTTTATTTCTGCTTCATAGTGATTTTTTTATTGGGCGAAATCGTTCCCATGTGTACTCTGTGATGCCCTGGCGCTTGTCGCCAGCCCGGGAGGATAGGGAACGCCTCTCGGGCGATGCCGCGGACCGACTCGGGTGACCGGTTCGGGGTCGACCCGGGTTGGTTCGTGACATACAGATTATAGTTTTCCTAATCTTTAGAATAATAAAGAAATTCATTTCCCCAATAATATACATCTAAAATAACATCTTCATCTATTCTAAGAACTCTCCAGACATAATATATTTATTACCTGTATGTATGGTGTCATCCTCATAAACTGCAATTATAAATTTTTTAGATACTTCTACTTTTACATAAATATTTTCTGACATCTTTTAATCTATAAAAATTTAATATTTTATGGAAATTTTCATGTTTTGAATTCTAGAATTGAAGAGACGACCAAAATCCATTCAAGGATTTTTTTCATCACAAAGAATCTTCTTTTGTTTTTTTCATATATAAATCTTTTAATATGATTACTATAAAATTATTCTCGACTACCTCATTTAATAATACTTACTTAACATCCATCTGATGGACTTTGTATACTTGATGAGTAACAATTAATGATAACATTGTAATAGTTTCAATTCTTACAACAAGAATGGGGTTTTATTTAATACCAATACTTTCATTAAATTTATAACATTTATAAATGAGTCTAGCTTTATTTCATGAAGCCTTTCCCTTTCCATTCAACTTATTTTAAAACACCCATTTTGTACCTGTGAAATTTTTATCTTCTAGTCTTTGAATATTTCTATAACTTTCATTTTTCTCAATCTATTATAACACATTATTCATAAGTTTCAAATCATTATTTATGTTCCACATCTTCTGATAGTGATTTTGGCACTATTTGATAAATTATTTTCTTTTTATCATTCACCCTTAGATTACGTCTTATTTGAACTATGGATTCACTTCTTCTAATGTTATAGGTTTGTTCAAGAAAATATATATATATCATTTGGATTTTGGATTTTTTGATTTCCCCAATTTCATCCTGATAACTAGAAACTTAAGAGCAAAATTTTTTAACACCTTTATACTTATTTTTTTCACATTAGTTCTTATTTAAGGTTGTGAGATTCCTTCCTTTAAAATTTAAATGAAACCATTTATTTTATTCATTTCATTGAACTTATTGTCAAAAACCTTAACATGAAATAATGTAACTATTTTGAGGGATAATTTACTATAGTAGTTGGAGATTCTTCTGTTGGTGGTATACCCTAATAAGATTCTTTTCCTACCCTTTAATAAATTTTCCCTAATTTTTTATTTTCAATTTTAATCAATAAGATACTCCCATCTATATCATCTTATTTAACAACATAATTTATTTACGTCATATAATAGGGAGTTTTTTCAATTTCTAGTGTAAGAAAACATCAAATTTGAACATGTAATACTGTAAAAACCACTTCCCCCTATAATTATTTTGAGAATTTATAATAATAAATCATAGCTCATCACATTTCAAATTGACTTTTGTTCTTCTATTTTGAAACTCCATTTTTTTCTAGAGTGTAAGGATCATTGTCTTGAATCTTAATCCCATGCCATGAAAAGTATGATTCAAAATAGTTGCATGTAAAATCCTTTAATTTTTATATTCTAAATTTTCAATTAATTAAACCTTTATTCCTTCTTGAAATCCTTCTAAAATATTTTGAACATCTCTACAGCCTCAAATTGTTGTTTCATAAAAATTACATGATTCAACCATGTAAAGTCATCAATGAAAATTTTGATGTTCAGAAAAGCTTTGGTGGATGGATCTCTAATTGGTCCACACTGATCAAAGTGAATAAGTTCAATATGTTGAGTGTATTTTGTACTTACTATCTGATAATTGTTTTGACAATTATTCTATTTTCACACTTTTTACAAATAATCATTATTTCTTTTTTATGTCTGGGAAGTTCTCTTACAACTTCATTCATGGATATTTTACTGACCATTATGGCCGAGTATCATATGAAAAAAGTTATTTTTTCCCTTATAAATCAAATAAAAATATTTAGTTGGATCACCAATTTGGATTAAATCAGAACTTTTTATGTCTCCTTCTGTAATAATCCCTCCATAATTTGTTTTTTATATTATTAAAGAATATATTTTAGAGATATATTAATTTCTATCATTATAATGTTTTCTAGAACATTGTAAATTATTTTTAGGTCCATAAACAAACCAAAAAAATTTGTACTTTAACTTTCCTAAATTATTTTTAGATGTTACAATTCCATTTATTTTGTGATAATAATCATTCCCAATTGTAACAACTCATCTATAATGTTCTTTAATGTTTTTAGGATTTTTTAATTTCATAGAATATGAGAACATCCCCATTATATTGAATATATGTATTCCCTATTTTTATAGCTTCAAGTGTAACCTAACATAATAATAACAATTCATCAATATTCCCTTTACCAAGTTTATTTTATTTTCGGATGAAAAAACATTTATAGATTGAAAATTTATACATTCTTTTAAATTATGAGCATATTGATCACAAGTTCTACAAACAACATAAATACATTAATATCTATTTTTTATTCAAACTGTTTAATTTCTGAAAATTCTTTCTTAAAGATATTTCTCAACTTATGGACTTTTTTATCACTATTATAAAAATATCTCATCCTTCTGTAATTACTCCCTCTTGACTCATTCTTCATCCAAGTAATCCATATGTTACCTATAGTTATATGTTTTACTCCCAAATACTCCTCACCAATAATATACCCATTGATTCTTTGGTCTTCCATATTGATATGAATGTTAATTGAAATGTAGTCATTGAGGATCAGGGGAATTTATTTCTTATGTATTTATTTATTATAGGATATTATTCTACTAATATAATCCAAATAATTTGGATTGATTTTGAATTGAATTATTATATTCACTACAAATTTTAATTAATTAATTTCATTCTTTTGCCATTGCACCTACATGATTAGTTAGAACAATCTTAGTATCTTTTTAATTTTCAAGTTGAGTTTGAAACTATTTTGTATAGCTATAATCATTAATAATTCTTGATGGTTATAGGTCTACTTAATTTTTCTTACAAAATTATTCCTTCATTTTATTAATGGGTTTTCATCTTCAATACATCTTTATTGAGTACTTCCAAATTATTATTTGTTTATAGAATGTTTTACACCATTTTCTTATAATATCTCTTATTTCTGTCTAACATTAACATTGGGATATTTATTTTCCTCAATATATCCTTATTCTATTTCATGTAAATATTCTTTTCTATGTTTCTCAATTAGTATCTTGGATTCCATATTTAGTTTCCTATTTTTTTTTAGAAAAGATTCAAGATCTGATCTCAAAACATATTTTATGTTTATTAATTTAACTTCTCCTTATACATAACCAGACATTTCTTCATGTTTCTCAACACAAGCCCAAAATGTTTTTATTCTTTCGGGAACATATTTATCTAATTAATTACTTTCAATTAAGTAATTTTTATCTTATTTTAAAATCATTCACATTCTTCTTCTTCTATAACATATAATTTTTTTATAGCAGATTATTTTAATTCATTAAAAAATTTACCTCACTTATTCTTTATAAGAATATTCATGAATTCAACTTCTTCGAACCCACTCCCTTTATCTCGTGGGAAGTCTAAGACAATGTGGCTGATTTCTCTACACTTAAAATAATTTTTAGGATGTTTTCATTTATAACTACCATTACCTTTAATGATTTATTTTAATATAAAATCCATCACTCATTAATATTTTTCTTTATCTATATATTAATACTCTCGTAAGATCTAGCAGTCTTCTTATTATAAAAACTTTAGTTTCATAATTTCTTCCAATTTAATTTAAACATTCGCCATTATCATAAAATCCAGAACTTTTCTTGTTTAATAGGTAATAAGAATGATATTATTCTCATCAACAGAAATAGTTTTTATATCCTCAATAACATAAATTTTGGCATTAAGTCCATCTGTAAAATTTCTCATAAATTTTTAACAATGGTTGAATCTCATAATGATTCTCCAAAACCAATGATTTTAATAATTATTTCATTTACCATTTGGAAATATTCATCAATGGACACTACCTTTTTTATTTTCATATCTTAAAATTTACTTCTCCATATTGGATGTTTTTCATCCTTAACTTTAACAATTCCATTAAAAATAATTTACAGTTTATCCCAAATCTACATAGTCTTTTAAAGACCCATCACCTTAGTGTATACATTTTCTAAAAGTGACAAAAGAATAGAATTTTAATCCTTACCATATTCATTAAGATTCATCTTATATGTAAAATTAATTGGTGAATTATTTTCTTTTGGTATAAATATAATTTTTTTGTATCTATCACATTTAGGAAAGTGAAATAAGATAGGGTATTTTCCATTTAATTAATCCATGGTAGAAATTATCTTCAAATGTAAGAAAAATTATACTATTAAATAAATTTAAATTTGTCTCACTTCATAAAATGGATCAATATTTGAATGATAGAATTAAAAAAATGAAGTGTCAAGGTACGTAGATGAAATCATCTATTTCACATGAACTCAATCTTTTGGAACTTTTTTTATGAAAATTGTTCTTTCATATCCTCATTCTTCCAGAACCCCCTTTCTAAAATTCCACCTTCATAATAGCTCTTAGTTCTCAATATTAACAAAGACCTTTAAAAAGAGTCCAATACCCGTTATATACTCAAACATCCTATATAAAATAATGAATAAGGAAAGACTCAAAATTTCCATTTCCTGTAAAAATAATTCTTCAATTGACTACCTTAATATCCTATAAGTAAACTATAGTTAAAATAACTATAATAACTTCCTCAAATCCTAGCTTCCTAAAATGTCAACTAGAATAAAAAACCCTCAATTATGAATGTCAAAAAATTAACAATTATTTTGGAATAATTATAATAAATGTTACTTCACCAAACTTATGAAATGTACTTCTAGAACCACCATTTATAATAGCTTCATAAACTCTTTATGAAACCTTGATTGTTAAAAACATCTTTTGCGATCCTTCTTAAATCAACTTTTAAAAATTATTTCAAAAACAAGTTTTCTAAAAATGTTTCTTATATGAGAAAATTCCATTATGTTAATTAAATTTATTTATTTCCATAGATTCTAACTTTAATCTATTCATATTTACATTTCATTTGATCTCATGAAAGAACATTTGGGTTTTTTCTCCTAGAAGATTATACTCATGTTTTTTCGTTTGGAAACATCTATAAAAAACATCATATTTTATTTCATCTGGAAAAAAATCCTTTCTATGGATTCTGAAATTTTCATATAATACATTCAAAATATTTTGTTTCCCATTATAAAACATCATAAATTCATAACTCCATGATTTCATAACTCAAACATTGTATAGATACAACTATATCTGTTGATGTTTGTATATTCTCCTTCTTGAAAATCAATCTAGTAGACTATGAAAGGAAGCCTAATTCTGATAACCTCATCCCAGAAACATCATTTTTATATTCATTAATTGTTTGAACAAACTCAAATTAACCCATCAATAATTTCTATAATCTTGATGACAGAAACATTAAGGATCAGTGAAGTATCATCTGAATTGGTATCAAGGGTTTATGGAAATTTACTTCTGAAAATTTATTTCTAAAAAAGTACAGAGTTATCCTTCCAATAAATTACTTTTGAAGATCATAAACTCAATACACTAAATACAATAAAATCTTAAAAACAACTTTTTATGTTGATAAAATACAACAACATCAATAAAACCATTGGTTCTTAAATCATAGTAGCTTCCAATACCTAATAAATTTTCCAAATAACCTATGTACTCTTATACACGAGGAAAGAAACCAAACACATGGTTACCTTTACACCTGGTAATTTACTAATTTTTCAATAGTTCAATGTACACTTATGTTTTACTGGGCTTTCAAAATTTCACCAATTTCATGAATGAGTTATATACCTTTACATATGAGGACCCCTACACACAATATTTCTACTTTTATGTGCGGGGAATATGAAATTTTTATAAATGAGATAAGTACCCTTATGAATTAATATCAACGAATCCTAAAAACAAGGAAGTTGATATTTTCCCCGATATATGAAACTTTTTGATTTATATCATGGCCAGCAATATTCACCTGTTGTACCCTTTGACTCAGGGACCTACAATTAAATAATTTCTCAATAATTCATCTCTAGTTTTCTTAAAACATTTGTAATTAATCTCAGCCACAAAAAATCATTTAAAAAAAATACTCAACCATAAAATACAATATAAATAAAAATCAATTAATCCATTAAATTCCTATATTTTCTATAATATGTATCAACTATTATTTAATAAATATATTCCACGCCACATCACCCATGGTTGTGATGAAACCTACCACCTATGGAAGAGTCACCCCAACCCCACTCTAACACTAACCCAAGTACCTGAAACACCACCATGGATTCTGATAACATCCAAAACACCTTCTATATATTTTCTAATGCACATTATTTTAATTTACAAACCAACTCTAAATACATACACTATTATTGGACCAATATTCAAATTCTACTTGGTTTTTACCAAATTATCCCACATAAGTAATCACACCACAGATTGAATATTCTTGACCACAATCATCAATAAGACCTACATGTGGGATATAACATTGGTCTGGTGGGGAATTTTTTGATAGGTAATTGTAGACATGTTAACAAATGGATAATATCCATGCCAACTGATTGTTTCTTCGTAGTGGGGAGATATAGAACTAAAAATTCTATATTTTTGGGATCGGGAAGATCTGCATGTTAGCAAAGTATTTTTTTTATTTGAAGGAACATCACGACAAGTATTGTGGCGAGTACTAATAAGAGTTTACTGGTGTGGTGGATGATGAAGTAAGAGATCCCCACGGATGATAACGTGCAAAGAAAAGGGGTCATTCTGACCTCCCGCTGCAGATGTTGGTCCTCCCCAAATCAAGAATCTGTTTGGCCTCTGTCCTTTCAAAGAGAATGGTCTTCTGGGATCTGGAACTCATTGGGGCAGGAGATGGGCCTCAATGGAGATGGCTACTCAATTCCACAATTTATGGCCAATTGGTTTCCAGGGGAGGCGAGCCTGGGATTGAAACCAAATCTAGAGCACTGATTGTTGTCAGGATCTATTGGGGACAGTGGGAGGCAAGGAATAGGGTTGTGGAAGGTAAAAAGTGCTCGGACCTTTTCCTCAAGGTGCGAGGGAAGTCCTGTGTGGTGGAGAAGGGGATCTCCAAATGGGAGGGGAATCATTATCACTTATCAGAAGATGTATTCCAAGATCACTTTCTAGAACATGGAGTAGATACAGGGGTAATCAAAGTAGATGGGTCAGATGGAATCCTGCTTAGAGGGGGTTAAAGTTGAATGATGTCGACTCCTACTTATTCAGGAACATGCAGGGAGGAAGTCTCGTGCAGGATGATCATAGTTCAGTCTAGGCAACTCCATGGGGGCAGAGGTGAGGGCCATGAGCAGAGGCCTCACACTCTTGAGGCTTTATAGAATTTTGCTGGAAGAGGTGGAATCTGATTCTAGTGTTCTAATTTAGATTATTCAAGAAACGGTTAGCTATCCTTGGGCCCTAAGGTATCTTGTAAGACAATGCATATTACTCATCTTGCCAGGCATCAATGTCAAATCACACATGGAATGAAGGGATTTTTTTTATAGTGGATGTCTTGGCTAGTAAAGGGAGTCCTTGTCAGTACATCATTTTTTATTCTAATTTAGATTCATTACCAGTTGATTGTGGTCCCGCTTTAAAGGGGGATTCACTTGGACTACATCATTTTCACCCGCCGTAATTCTAGGCTTCCTCTAGGATCCTTGGAAAATAAAAAACAAAAACATTTATAGATAAAGTGTACCTTTATGAGGGTTTTTACAAGCACTGAAATATGTTTCCCATATCAACACTTTTAAAAGCATTAAAAAATGAATCCATTATTAGTCATTATAAAATCACTAATAAATGAGGTCTTTATCATTTCATTTAAAAGAACTGATGAATAACTATATTGTAGTGTACTACAGCAACACACTACACCATCAGTGCAATATGCTGTAACAGCACACTGTAGCACTAGAAACACAGCAGATTTAAACAAAAACAAGTCCCAATACATAATATAAATGAAATGTAATTTACAACACAAATTCAAGAAAAAACCACTATATTACAGACATTTCCAACACTGTTTTATGCGACTACATAAATAGAAATTATTACATACATTCAAAAACATCAATGTTATTTTGCCTTTTAATCCTCACCCCAACTCATGCTATTTCCAAACAAACATCCCCTGCTCGAGAAAAAGAACACACATGTATATAAAAATAATTCTTATGTTCTTAATAATATAAACAAATAAATTAATATAAAGTGTTAATTTTACTAAAATTTATGTTAATTTTACTAAAATTGATATCAATTTTAATTAAAAATATGAACTTAGAGTCATTATGGAATACCGCCTTTTTATTACATAACTTTTCATTATATTTTACATACAGAGGATCTTTAAAGTCTAGTGTCTTGGAAATCAGGGACATAAAACATGAAAACAACATAAAACATTCTTCCAATCCACTTGTAAGGCTTCATCATATTTTCATTCTATGTACAATTACTGCATCTCATATCCTAGAGACATACATCAAGATAAAAGGGTGATTAGAAGACCCAATAAGGGTAAACAAGGGAATCAGTTTACTTGTATTAACAATAAGAACTTGAATAAAAACATAAAGATATGAGAAATGGGAGAATAGGAATACCATAATAAAAAGAACATGAAACATAATGTGAATATGTGGCTACAACATTTTATTTAGACATTCATTAACATATCACCAAGGTCCATCACCAAGGTGTCATAAAAATTACCGTGGTTATTTACCAAGGTATCGTGAAACTTGTCATCTCTAGAGATTAATTCTTTACCCAGTGCATTAGAGTGCTGTCAGGATGCACCCTTAATATGTATTTACATTAATGTGAGCCACATAGATCATAATCAATCATTTCATAAATAAATCAAACAGAATCAAAGATATGAGTTTCATGTCAAAATCTTGACATTTAAAAAGTACATAAAAACTTGATCGTTATGTCATTTATAACCCATGGAGGGAGAGTGAGGGTTATATGGTTGTCAATTCCAGAATCAAGTAGATAAATTATGTGTATTGATGGATACCCCTGTAAATGCAAATCTATTTGGGATTTATCATAAATAATACAAGAGAACTTCTTGAGAAAAAGAGAGAGATTTTGAGACAAAAATTCAGCAGCATATCGGCTATATTACATAGTTTTAGAAAATAATAAAAAGAGAGGGTACAAGGGTAACCCAATAATAAATAACTCATATTAAAATATAAATACATAATAACATGGAGATATAAACAGGGTATGGATATTTGAATTACATACCAAAAAAAAAGAAAACTTGAAAGGAAATGGAAGATGTGATTTCTTTTACAAGAAATTCGGTAGTCTAACGACGTCACAAAAAAATTCAGAAAATCAATTGATGAGAGAGGAAGGGGTCTCTCGTCATTTGGACATGAAATGGTAAGTAGTAGAGATATAGACGAACAATTCCCCACACAATAAAATGGAACTATAAGATATAACATAAAGGAAGTCATTACTTAAAGGAGAGGGGTGAAAGGATCCATTACCTTGAAGTGTAACTTCAAAAGCGTGAAGTTCGGGACCTTGGGAGGCTGGAGGGAACCTTGGGAGGACTCCTTGGGAGGTAAGAAGACTAGAAATTTGTTGAGGAGGATTTTTGTAACGACCCAAAATTTTGAATAAATCTTTTTTCCTAATTTTGTGTGTTATTTTATTTTTATACTCAACAAAAATGTTTCATTTGATAACATGAGTATAATTAAAATGAGACGGTTGGGTTTTGACTATTATATGACCATTGGTCAATATGACCGTTGGAAACTAAAAGTTTTGATTTTTGTCTCTAAATACAAGTAATCGTGGCTAATTATTATAGAAAGAAGATTCGATGGCCTCACCCAGTAGTCTTGGACTGAATGAAGCCCATCTAACAGAACTTGGGAAGGAGGTAGCACCACTGGGATTTGCTCTGGACCAAACCCAAGCCGAACTTCATCGTGTGAAGCTAGAATGGAATTGCCTTTGCGAGAAGTTCAAACTGATAGAAATTACTACTCGTACGACGTTGGCTGAGCCTCCCTCAGATTTTCTCACCTTACCACACCTTACACTTAGGTCCTATGCAGGTGTGATAATTGGTTATGTAAGGAGACCGTAACTGCCTTGTGTAATCCTTTATTTTAAATAAAAATTGGGATTTTTTCTTATGATGAAGTTTATGAATTTTAAAATGAACGGATAAATATAGTATGCATATTTTTGATGAATTTTAGAAAAAGAATATTTTAAAAAATGTTTATGTAAACCTTAAATAATTAAAAATGTGTAATGATTTTCAAAAAATAATCTTCTAAAATTATTTTCGGTATGAAATTTAGAGTCTAATAAGATAAACTAGATTTTTGATAAATAGTAAATTATGAATAGTGATTTTATGATTAGGATTAGTAATGTGTCCAAATGGATTAGTAATCTCACTTAAAGAAAGTATTAATATAATCTAGGCACCTTGATTAAGTAATGTGATTCAATAAAATAGTTAAATAACGGTTTCATAAATTATTATTCAAGTATTAGTTTTTTTAAGTGAATAGTGTTTTTTAATTAAAAATTAAATTAAAAATATTTAGAAAAATATTTTTATAAAATGGATTTCATTTTTGAACTCAGACACCGATATTATGTTATGGTAATTTTTGGGGTTTTTTTCTGAAAAAAAATGAATTTTCGGTGAATAGTGTATAAATTAAAAATTATTAGAAAATTAATTTTATAAAATGGAGTTCATTTTTGAAATCAGAGCATTGATATTTGGTAAAGGTAAAATTTTGGGATTTTTCTGAGAAAGTTGAATTTTCAGTGAATAGTAAAGATACAGTTTTAGGGTTTCGGTATGTTTAATGACATCATAACTGTGTCATGGTGATTTCATGAGATATTTTAAGGTATGGTCGAACAAAGGTGATGCATTATTGTATGGGGGCCCATGTGGCCTAACTTCATGGGAAATATCTTGGGAGAGCACATGGTTTTGAGAAACCCACTTGTGAGGTGTCCCTTGGCCATTAATGCCTTGTCCCCTCACTTTCCCAATAAATACCAAGACATTCTCCCATCCTTTGGACTCCAAAATCATTCTCAAAGAATTTCTGGTCTCCTTACCTCCCAATTAGTCTGCCCAATGTTCCCGCAATCCCTCAAGGTCCCAACCTTTGAGTTTTAAGAGTTACGTTTTAAGGTAAGGAATCCGACCTCTCTCTTTCCTTTCAAGTAATCTCTTTTATGTCATTTCATTTATGATCCATGTTATTATGTTGGAGGATGTTATTTTATATTCCTATTACTGACCTTTTCATGTTCATATTATGAGATTCCCCCTCTTTATCTCATCAATCCATTTTAAGAAAGTTTAAGGGACGCCGTTAGGCTGCCGAATTTTTAAGGGATTCTTTCACCCTCCTCGTTTTGAAGGTCTATTTTCATGTCAGGTATTTCATGTTTTTTTATTATGTTGGGGTATGATCTCTAAATATATCATACAGATATTTTATGTTCATATGATTAGAGACCCTATTTTATCTCGTCAATTCATTTTTTTTTGAAGTTTAAGTGACGCCGTTAGGCTGCCGAATTTTCATAAGAGAAATATTATTTTTTTGTCTTCCTTCCATGTTTTTCATTTCAAATGGTATTAACATAAAATTTCATTAACATGTTCATATACCCTTCATATTATATCCCTCTACTCTTTTATGGGTCATTTATGAATGTTTGACCCATGACCCCCTCTTTTCAATGTTTTCTAAAACCCCGAAACATAGCTGTTATGCTGCAGAATTTTCATCTCAAAATGCCTCTCTCTTTTCTCAAAATTATTTTATGTTATAAAGTTAATACTCAAAGATTCTATTTCTACAGGGGTATTCAGATATATACCAAAAGTTTCTGTTTTAAATTCTGGGATTTATATACATGAAACCCGCTCTCCTCTTCCGTGGGTTTAAAGTGACATAAAGATCATGTCTTTAAAGCAGTTTTTAAAACGTTATGATTATGAAATGAAACCCATTTCTTTATGCTATATGGGTTGTTTATGAAATTATTTATGATGATATATGTGGATCACATGATGATAAAGACAAATTTAAGGGTTCTCCCTGATAGCGCTCCAATGCATTGGGTAATGATGTAACCACTAGAGATTACAATTTTCACCATATCTTGGTGAATAACCTTGGAAATTTTCAAATAACACCTTGGGGATGGACCTTGGTGATATGTTCATGATTTTATATGTTAAATTATGTAGCCACATCTTCATGTTATGAAAAATGTTATTTTTATTATGATATATCTCATGATTTCTTTCTCATGCCATAAAGTTCTTTTCATGGCCTTATTGAAGTATCTCAAGTTCACATGTAAAATGTTTCTCTTGTTTCCCTTACTAGGCCTTCTGCTCACCCTTTCTTTTGATGTATGTCCCCAGGTTATGAGCTGCAATAATGAACCAAGGCTGAACTTAAGGAGAATCCTTTCAAGTGTTTAAGAAGAATGTTTTATGTTGTTTTCATGTATTATGTTCCTGGATTCCAAGACACTAAACCTTAAAGATCCTCAGTTTTGTGTAATTTAATGAAATTTTATGTTATAAGAAGGCAGGATGCTATCATTTTGGAATGAAATGGATGAGGGAATGGCTTTGTATTTATAGGGTAAGTGAGAGAACAAATCATTAATTGCCAAGGGACACCTCATCGGTGGTATTGGAAAAACCACGGGCTTTCCCCTGGTATTTTCCCATGGTATTGGTCACTTGGGACACCTCATAGCATATCTTACTATTCATAAGTCAAGAACAAATATTACACAATTATTATATCTTTAATGATGTCATTAAACACCCGAAACTCAAAACTATAATTTCACTATTCACTGAAAATTCAACTCTCAGAAAAATCCGAAAAATTCACCTTAACCAAATATCGATGCTCTGAATTCAAAAGTGGACTACATTTTATTAAAATAATTTTCTAAATATTTTTAATTTAATTTTTAAATAAAAAACACTTTTCACCTGAAAAAACTAACTTAACTAATAATTTATGAAATAGTTATTTACCTATTTTATTGAATCACATTACTTAATCAAGGTACCTAAATTATATTAATACTGTCTTAAATGAGGTTACTAATCCATTTGGTCACATTACTATTCATAAGCGTAAAACCACTATTCATAATTTACTATTCACCCAAAATTATGTTGATATTATTAAACTCTAAATTTATTACTGAACACCACTGTAGAAGCCAATTTTTTGAAAATCATTAAACATTATTAATTATTTAAGATTTACATAAATATTTTAAAATATCATTTTTTTTTGAATCATTAATAATATAGATCCTATATTTATTCGGACATTTGAAAATTTACAACATCACCATAAGAAGAAATCAAAATTTTTATTTATATCAAAAGATTACAAAAATCTATTAAGGTCTCGTTACATAGCCACTTATAACACTAGGATAGAAACTAAGTGTAAGGTGTTGTAAGGTGATGGAATCTTCTGGCGGCTCGACCGATATTGCCCGAGTGATAATTTCTATCAGCTTGAACTTCTCCCAAATGTGATTCCATTCCAGCTTCACACGATGATGTTGAGCTTGAGTTAGGTCCAGAGAAAAGCCCAGTGGTTCTACTTCCTTCCCAAGTTCCGTCAGATGGGTTTCGAACGGCCCGAGTCTACTAGAGGGGGCCTTCAAATCTTTTTTTTGTATTAATTAACCAAGATCACTTGTATTTATAAATAATAATTGTAATGTTAAGAGTTCAGTTTCTAGTGGTCATATTGACCAACAAACATATAACCGTCAAAACCCAGTAGATTCATTTAATTATACTCACTTCATTAATTAAAGAATATAGTTTTGTTGAGTATAAATTAAAATAACACACAAATTAGGAAACAATTTTTTATTAAAAATTCCGGGTCATTACATTCTTCCCCCCTTTAGAAATTTCATCCCCAAAATTTTAACTCATACCCTCAGAAAAGAAAAGGTGTGGGTACTTTTGCCTCGTAGACTCCTCTGGTTCTCACATGGCTTCTTCGCATTTGTAGTTTCTCCACAACACCTTAACAAGGTGGATTGTCTTGATACATAGAACCTTGTCTCTACGATCTATGATCTCCAACGGCTACTCCTCAGAAGAGAGGTCATGTTCCAGTTGTGCCACCTCTGGGATTAGTTCATGTAAAGGGTCATGTATGCACTTCCTCAAGAGGGATACGTGGAAGACATCATGAACTTGTGCTACATTTTGAGGAAGTGCAAGCCAATAGGCCACCGCTCCTACGCGATCAAGGATTTAATTGGGGCCAATGTACCATGGTTTGAGCTTCCCTTTCTTCCAAATCATCATGACTCTCTTCCAAGGTGATATTCTAAGAAATATCTTGACATCGACATCAAACTCCAATTCCCTTCGACGATTGTCTGCAAAGCTCTTTTGCCGACTCTGAGCAGTCTTAATGTATTGTTGGATGGCATGGACTCTTTCTGTCATCTCTTGCACAAGATCAGTCCCAAGAAGCATTCTCTCACCAGATTCATCCAAACAAGTAGGAGTTCTACATTTCTTCCCATAAAGACCTTCATAGGGTGCCATTTTAATGCTCGAGTGGAAACTGTTGTTGTAAGAGAACTCAGCTAAAGGGATATGTTGATCCCATCCACATTTAAATTCCATTAACCATGTTCTCAGCATGTCCTCGAGTGTTTAAAAAGTTCTTTCAGATTTCCCATCAGTTTGGGGGTGATAGGTTGCACTGAAATTCAATTCAGTGCCCAGATCATGTTGAAGAATTATCGAGAATTTTGATGTGAACCATGGATCACGATCAGATATGATAGAAAATGGAACTCCATGCAGAATTACCACTTCCTTCACATAAATCGTGGCAAGTTGATAAATAGAGAAATCTTCCTGAAGAGAGATAAAATGGGCAGTCTTGGTGACACGGTCCACAATAACCCATATCACATTGTTTCCTTTCGAAGTTCTTGGGAGACCAGTGATGAAGTCTATAGTGATATTATCCCACTTCCATGCTGGTATGGGTAGTAATTGCAATACCCCTTTAATAAGTTGTCATTCTGCCTTCACTTGTTGACATACCAGGCACCTTAAAGTTTAGTAAGCAATATCTCTTTTCATATTATCCCACCAAAAATGATCATGACGGTCCCTATACATTTTTGTGCTTCCAGGATGTATAGAGAAAGTAAAACTATGATCTTAATCCATCAACACCTTCTTTATTTCCGGAATAGATGGAACACATAGTCTTGTACGAAATTTCAGTACACCTTATTGATCAATATTGAACTTAGAAAACTTTCCATCCTTTATAGCGTCAAACATTGTTTGTAACAAAGGATATTCTTTCTGAGCTATCTTGATCATCTCTAGTAATCATGGTTGAGAAATCATTTGGATTAGGGTTGATGGTTTCCCTTACCTTATCATTCCCATGTCCAGCTTTACTAAGTCATTAATCAAGGAATCCCTTTGAATTATCATAATGGAAAGGACAATATGGTCTTTCCTAATTAAAACATCAGCAACATTGTTTGCTCTTACAGGATGATAATAAATTGAAATATCATGTTCTTTAAGATGTTCCAACCATCTCCTTTGTCTCATGTTCAATTCCTTTTGGGTGAAAATATACATCAAACTTTGATTTTCTATGTATATATCATATTTCATGCCATAAATATAGTGACTCCAAATCTTCAGAGCAAAAACGACCATAGCCAGCTCCAAATCATGCATAGGATAATTCTGCTCGTGAGTCTTGAACTGTCGAGATGCATAAGTAATGACCTTGTCATTTTTCATGAGGACGCACCCAAACCCTTTCAGAGATGCATCGCTAAAAATAAAAAATCCTTCTCCACTTGAGGGAAGAATTAACACAGCTGTAGTAATCAATATCTTCTTCAAATCTTGGAAACTTTCCTCACACTCCTTTTTCTAGATGAACTTGACCCCTTTTCGTGTTAACTTTGTTAATGGATTAAAAAGTCATGAAAATGTTTTCACAAACCTCCAATAATATCCTGCTAGTCCAAGAAAACTATGAATCCCCAATATTGGTTCCAAGGGGAGGCGAGCACGGGGTGGAAACCAAATCTCGAGTGCTGATTTTTGTTGGGATCTATTTGGTACAGTGGGAGGCAGGGAAAATGGTCGTGGAAGATAAAAATTGCTCGGACCTTTTCCTCACGGTGCGAGTGATGTCCTGTGTGGTGGAGAAGGGGTGTCTCCTCGTGGGCGGGGAATCATCATCAGTGATCAGAAGATGTATTCCAAGATCACTTTCTGGAACATGGAGTAGAGACAGGGGTAATCCAAGTAGATGGTTCAGATGGCATCCTGCTTAATGGGGGTTAAAGTTGAATGAGTACTCCTGCTTATTCGGAACCATGTGGGGTGGAGGTCTCGTGCAGGATGATCAAGGTTTGTTCTTTATGGATTATAGTACTTATTTCAATCTAGGAAACTCCATTAGGGCAGAGGTGAGAGCCATGAACAAAGGCCTCACACTCTTGAGGCTTTACAGAATATTGTTGGGCGAGGTGAAATCTGATTCTAGTGTTCTAATTGAGATTATTCAAGATAAGGTTAGTTATCCTTGGGTCCTGAGGTATCTGGTTAGACAATACAAATAACTCATCTATATAGGCATCAATTTCAATCACACATGGAATGAAGGGATTTTTTTGCAGTGGATGTCTTGGCTGGTAAAGGGAGTCCTAGTGAGTACATCATTGCGTATTGTAAAATAGATTCCTTACCAGATGATTGTGGTCTTGCTGTAAAGGGATATTCTCTTGGACTACATCATTTCCACCCACCATAACTCTAGGCTTCCTCTAGGATCCTTGGAAAATAATTAAAAATTAACATTGACAAGTAAAGTGTACCTTTATGAGGGCTTTTAAAAGTGCTGAAATATGTGTCCCATATCGACACTTTTAAAAGAATTAAAAAATTAATTCATTTTTAGTTATTTTAAAATAACTAATAAATGTGGCCTTTATCGTTGCTTTTAAAAGAAAGGATGAAGGGTCATACTGTCGTGTACTATACCAACACACTGCACCACCAGTGCAATGTGCTGTAACAACACACTATATCACTAGAAACACACCAGATTTCAACAAAAACGAGTCCCAAAATAGAATTTAAATGAAATGTAATTTACAACACAAATACAAGAAAAAAACTATTTTATAGAAATTTACAACACTTTTTTATGAGACTACATATATACAAATTATTACATACATTCAAAAACATCAATGTTACTTTGTCTTTTAATCCTGACCCCAACTCATGTTATTTCTGAACAAACATCCCCTATTTGAGAAAAAGAATGCACATGTTTATGAAAATAATTTTTATGTTATTAATAATTTAAACAATTAAATTAATATAAAGTGTTAAGTTTACTAAAATTGATGTTAAGTTTACTAAAATTGATGTCAATTTTAAATAAAAAGATGCACCTGGAGTCATACCGGTCACACTATGTGCCAGATTGAGGTGATGTTGAATCCAACACGTCGCAAATAACATGTGCATCACTTCCCTGATGTATAAAAATAATCTGAATGGTTTTTCTTAGTTATGATTATGTTAGGTTTGTTTTTCTAAAATGTCATTTTAAACTGGAAACACATATGTTTGACTCATTATGATCCCAACATGAATCAGTTTGACATGAAAACGATTCCTAAAAATCACAAACGACTTATGAATTATTTTAATAAATTATGAAAAAAATTCTAGCGTGTTTGACTAGTTTTAGGTGAGTGACACTTTTTTAACTAAAATTCCAATTTTAAATTGATAACTGGAACTTAATTTCATACCGGTCACATCGTGTATCAGATTGAGGCGAGGATGATTCTTACATGTCAAAAAATGTCTTATGGATCATTTTTGTAAAGTATCAAAAAAATCTGAATGTATTTTCTCAGTTTTGAGTAGATTAGTTTTCCATCGTACTAAAATTGATGTCAATTTTAGATGAAAATACACATAGTTAGAGTCATACCAATCACACCATGGGTCAGATTGAGTTTTCGATGATTCCAACACATCTCAAATGCCTTATGGTTCGATTTCGTAAAATATTAAAAAAATCCTAATTTTTTTGATAGGTTTTGAATACGTTAGTGGTATTTTTTACTAAAATGCCATTTTGAACTAGAAACACGATATTTTGACACATTTTGATTTCATCATGCATTGGTTTTATGTGAAACCAATTCCTACATATCACAAAAGACATATGGATCAATGTACTATATTATCAATAAAATCTGAGTGTGTTTGATTAGTTTTTTTTGTGATTAACACTACATGAACTAAAATTTTGATTTTAAACTCATAACGAGAAATTTAAGTCATAACGGGAGCATCATGTAATAGATTGATGTCAGGATGATTCCTACATTTCAAAAATGACATCTGAATCGTTTTTGTAAAGTATCAAAACAATATGAATGTGTTTTCTATGTTTTGAGTTGGTCAGTTGTCCATTTTTCTGAAATTGATGTCAATTTTAAATAAAAATACACACTTTGAGTCATAACAGTCACATCATGGGTCAAATTAAGGTTTGGTTAATTCCTACACATCCCAAATGACATGTGGATCATTTTCATAATGTATAAAAATAATCTGAATGTGTTTTCTTAGTTTTAGTATGTTGGTTTTCTTTTTTACTAAAATTTAATTTTAAACTAGAAATATGCAATTTTGACTCATTTCTATCACATTGTATATCAGTTTGATATAAAAATAATTCATGCTTGTCATAAATTACTTATGCATCACTTTCCTAAATTATCATTAAAATATGAGTGTGTTTGATCATGTTTTAGTGACTGAAACATTTTGAATTGAAATGTCGACATTAAGGTGATAACAAAGACATTATATCATAGCAAGAAAATATTGTATCATATTTAGGTATGTCTGATTCTTACATGTCAAAAATGGATTATGTATCATTTTCATAAAGTATAAAAACAATCTGAAAGTGTTTTCTCAGTTTTAAGCAGTACATTAGTCCATTGTACTAAAAATGATGTTAATTTTAAATAAAAATATGCACTTTGAGTAATACCAGCCTCATCATGGGCCGCATTAAGGTGTGGTTGATTCCTACACATCTCAAATTAGTTTTTTATCATTTTCATGAAGTATCTAAATAATCTGAATCTGTTTATTCAATTTTACGTACGTCAATTTTCTTTTTGATTAAAATGTCATTTTAAAATGGAAACACGAACTTTTGAATCATTATGATCACATCGTGTGTCCTTATGATGTGAAACAGATTCCTACATGTCATAGATGACATGTGAATAATTTTCCTAAATTATCAAGAAAATTCGAGTGTGTTTGATAAGTTTTTAGGGACTGAAAATTTTTGATCTAAAACACATTTTTAAACTGCTAAGAGACACATTGAATCATTTCGAGAACATCATGTATCAGATTGAGGTGTGTCTGATTCTTAGATATCACAATGGACTTATGGATCATTTTTTTAATGTATCAAAACAATCCGAATATTTTTTCTTAGTTTTGAGTATGTATGTTTTCTATTTTTAAAAAATTAATGTAAATTTTAAATTGAAATATTTCCTTTGAGTCATACCGGTCACATCATGTATCACATTAATGTGAGGCTGATTCCTACACATCCCAAATTAACAACAAAATCCAAAATATTTATATCCATTTAATTTCTTTATCAATCATTCAACATTGCATGATCATCTTCGAACAAACCACCCCTACTTGAAAAAGAGAAGTCACCTGTATAAGAAAACAATTATTATATGAGTAATACAAAAAAGAAATAAACTAAACATAATTATGAAATCAACATTGACTAATTTATTATTAAAATAAATTGTCATAATGGTCACCAACAATTAGGGTTCATGGGGTCCGGAAGCAGTGCTAAAGTAGGGCATCCCTTCGAATAAAATCTACCCCTTCAGGTTTCAAGGACATCACTTTTTGGAGGAAAAGGGGGTCAGTTCTAGAAACATCAAGAGAAGCAAGCTGATCTGAAACTTGGTTCCCATCTCACCACGAGTGTATCAATTTAATTTTTCTATTGAGTATGCTTCTCCAATTTCTGATGATGTATGAAACAGACCAGGTGGAGGGGATATGTCCAAGCATGGAATTATATAAGATCATGGAGTCTGTTTCTACCTTCAATAACTCGATATTCTTCTAGTGGCACAAACTCATACCCTAGAACAAAACCATGGCCTTCTATTGAAGGGAAGATCCATGACCATTGTAGGATGTGTATTCAATGATAACTGACCCTTTCTCATCACAGACCACTCCTCTATTGCGGAGGGCCCCCATGAAAAAGGATTTATCAGAGTTAAGTTTGAGACCTCTGGACGGGGGGGGGGGGTTCCATAAAACCCCATGACCATCGACAGAGATTGTACATGGCTAAGAATCATGGGATTTCTTTTGGAGAAAATGGAGGGATGTTGATTCCTTCTAGTTGTTGAATAGATGAGCCATATCCAAAACTAAATTTTTGATTACGATGATGATGGTGCTAACTGAGGAAGATGCCCCATTACGTCACACCTTGTTTTGTTCATGCCAGATTCTCCAATACCCAACATTTAAGATATTAGTATAGGCCTCTCTCTCTGGGAAACTATCTTCTGAGCCATGAAAACACCTCTCCATGAATGATACGACGACCATGATGGGTTCAGATAAGGTCATTAATTCACCAAGGCCGCTCCACACACCACTCACCCTGTCATCCTTGAAGAAAAAGGAGTTAAACAACCTCATCTATATTATTCCAATAACAAGGGAAATGATAAACTAATGGAACATCACAACATTTGATGTTATCATCCATATGAATTGCTATATTTTGGATTCTCCATGAAAGAAAGTTATATTTAGAGGGAAGGGACTTGGTCCCTAGAGCTTCATTCTAGGAGATCATGCTTTCTTGAGAGGTTAGTGTGCTATGGAAGTCCTGGGTGGAGAAGGACCCCAATGAGGATGGAGAAAAAATACAACGGTTTGGGTCTGGGGAGTGGTAAATGAGCTTAAATGTGCCGTTTTGATAATCATCCAACACTATGTTGGTAAAAGTTGGGTAGATTTTTTCTTTCCTAAAAGAGATATTGGGATCAGGTAATCTCAAGAACCCAATGATCTCCCCAGCACAGTTTTTGTGCAAGAAAATATCTCTTCCTTCCCCATGAGCCATCGGGTCTGCCATTGGATGCTAACATGGATGGGGAAAATGATAGACTAGAGTAGAGATCTTTGATTGAACTTCAATGTGGGGTTATGAAAATTAATGGAGTTCATGGTTTCCCCCCATCATTAGTTGTTCTAGTATTTCCCTGGAAATTTTTGGATGCATGTAGAGGATGGTGTCTTCGAGAGAGTAGATGTTCCTAACACCTTCCATGATCAGACGAGAAAGCTTCCTTAATGATGCCCTGGGGTGTATCCTTTCTTAAGCAGAGTCCTAGATGATGCCTGCCATGATCTTGTTGATGTATTGAAGCACCCCCTTCAAGACTTTGATAAATGAAATAACATGAATAGGGGTTGTAATAATCACACTATTAATGAGCGAAATAAGACCACCAAAAGAATGATACTTTTTCTTCCAATTAAATTGTGATCTTCTATCTTAAACAAAAAATATATATATCTTTGATGCAGATTCTACCTAGAGGCACAAGGTATCAAGGTTTCTCCATAGAGAAAGTTCCTCTGTTAATGTAAATGCCTTGTTAGATAGCTGAGGTCTGATTTGGAGTGCATTTTTTAGAAATATAGATGGTAATTTTGTATTTACTGATAAACTAGCCACTCTAATGGCTATAATATAACAATTTCGTGTGACCCTTGATAGATTTCATCTTTGCATTCAGGAAGATGAGTATATCGTTCTCGAGCATCAGGTGGGAAATGGGCTTGGATCTCATACTTATTTTCAAAGGAATCATCTCCCCATTTTTGATTTTTCTGTTGATGTGGTGACTGAGGATGTCCTGGGAGAGAACCAAGAGACTTAGATAAATCGGGTCTCCCTATATGAGCCTGTGAGTGGCTTTGAAGAACCTATATGACTTCCCCATGACTATAATCTCCAACCACGAGGAAATGAATCAATGGAAAAGGGGATTAATATTCCAGGAGTCTAGGCTCATACTTGCTCGAGTTTGGTTGATGAAGCTCCACTCCACCCAGTCATAAGATTTGTTCATGTCCATCTTGATGGACGCATTGGAGTCGCGAGTCTAGAGATTCATGTCTTTTATCATCTCTTGGGTGAGATCGCTGGTGACATGGATCGAGCATCCCTTCAAAAAAGAAGTCCTAGTGAGTACATCATTGTGTATTATAATTTATATTCATTACCAGATGATTGTGGTCCCACTGTAAAGGGGGATTCACATGGAATACATCTTTTTCACCCGTCGTAATTCTAGGATTCCTCTAGGATCCTTGGAAAATAAAAAACAAGAACATTGATAGATAAAGTGTACCTTTATGAGGGTTTTTAAAAGTGCTGAAATATGTTTCCCGTATCAACACTTTTAAAAACATTAGAAAATGAATCCATTATTAGTTATTTTAAAATAACTAATAAATGTGGTCTTTATCATTGCATTTAAAAGAACGGTTGAAGGGCCATACTATAGTTTACTACACCAACACACTGCACTACTAGTGCAATGTGCTATAACAACACATTGTAGCACTAGAAACACACAAGATTTCAACAAAAACAAGTCCTAATATAGTATTTAAATGAAATGTAATTTACAACACAAATTCAAGAAAAAAACACTATATTAGAGACATTTACAACACCGTTTTATGCAACTCTATAAATAAAAATTATTATATACATTCAAAAACATCAATGTTATTTTTTCTGTTAATCCACACCCCAACTCATGCTATTTCCAAACAAACATCCCCTGCTTGAGAAAAAGAACGCACATGTATATGAAAATAATTTTTATTTTCTTAATAATTTAAACAAATAAATTAATATGAAGTTTTAATTTTACTAAAATTTATGTTAATTTTACTAAAATTGATTTCATTTTTAAATAAAAAGATGAACATAGAGTCATTATGGCATCCCATGTTTTTATTACATAACTTTTCATTAAATTTTACATACAGAGGATCTTTAAAGTCTACTGTCTTGGAAATCAGGGACATAAAACATGAAAACAACATAAAACATTCTTCTAATACGCTTTTAAGGCTTCATCATATGTTCATTCTATGTACCATTACTACATCCCATTTCCTAGAGACATACATCAAGATAAAAGTGAGAGCAGAAGTCCCAGTAAGGGTAAACAAGGGAATCAATTTACTTGTATTAACTATAAGAACTTGAATAAAAACACAAAGAAATGAGAAATGGGAGAATAGGCATACCATAAAAAAAAGAACTTGAAACATAACTTGAATATGTGGCTTAAAAATTTCATTTAGACATTCATTAACATATCACCAAGGTCTATCCCCAAGGTGTCATAAAAATTACCATGGTTATTCACCAAGGTATCGTGAAACTTGTCATCTCTAGAGATTAATTCTTTACCCAGTTCATTAGAGTGATATCAGGGTGCACCCTTAATATGTATTTACTTTCATGTGAGCCAAATAGGTCATAATAAATCATTTCATAAATGAATCAAATAGAATCAAAGAAATGGGTTTCATGTCAAAATCATGATGTTTAAAAAGTACAAAAAAACTTGATCATTATGTCATTTATAACCCATGGAAAGAGAGTGAGGGTTATATGTATGTCTATTCCAGAATAAAATAGATAAAATATATGTATTGATAAATACCCCTAGAAATAAAAATATATTTGGGTATTCTCATAATTAATACAAGAGAAATTCTTGAGAAAAAGAGAGATATTTTGAGACGAAAATTCAGCACCATATCTGCTATATAACATAGTTTTAGAAAATAATAAAAATAGAGGGTACAAGGGTAACCCACTCATAAATAACTAATATTAAAATATAAATACAGAATAAAATTGTGATAAGAACATGGTAAGGATATTTTAAGGACATACCACAAAAAAAATAAAACTTGAAAGGAAATGGAATATGTGATTTCTTTTACAAGAAATTCGGCAGCCTAACGACGTCACATAAAAATTCAGAAAATCAATTGATGAGAGAGGAAAGGGTCTCTCGTCATTTGGACATGAAATGAACAGTAGTAAAGATATAGAAGAAGAATTCCACACATAATATAATAGAACTATAAGACATAACATAAAGGAAGTCATGACTTAAAGGAGAAGGGTGAAATGATCCCTTACCTTGAAGAGTAACTTCGAAAGTTTGATGGTTGGGACCTTGGGAGGCTTGAGGGCACCTTAGGAGGAATCCTTGGGAGGTAAGAAGACCAGAAATCTGTTGAGGAGGATTTTGGAATGAAATGGATTAGGGAATGGCTTGGTATTTATAGGGGAAGTGAGGGAACATATCATTAATTGCCAAGGGACACCTCATTGGGGGTATTGGAAAAACCATGGTCTTGCCCATGGTATTTTCCCATGGTATTGGCCACATGGGACACCTCATAGCATATCATACTATTTAGAAGTCAGGCAGAAATATTACAAAATTTCTAAATCCTTAATGATGTCATTAAACACCCGAAACTCAAAACTATAATTTCACTATTCACTGAAAATTCAACTTTCTCAGAAAAATCCCAAAAATTTTACTTTAACCTAATATTGATACTCTGAATTGAAAAGTGTACTTCATTTTATAAAAATAATTTTCTAAATATTTTTAATTTAATTTTTAAATAAAAAATAGGATTCACTTGAAAAAACAAACTTAAATAATAATTTCAGAAATAGTTGTTTTCCTATTTTATTGAATCACATTACTTAATCAAGGTGCCTAAATTATATTAATACTTTATTAAATGAGGTTACTAATCCATTTGGTCACATTACTATTCATAAGCGTAAAACCACTATTCATAATTTACTATTCACCCAAAATTATGTTGATCTTATTAGAATATAAATTTCTTACTGAACAAAACTATAGAAGACCATTTTTTGAAAATCATTAAACATTATTAATTATTTAAGGTTGTTTCGGTGCAGATGTGCGTCGGGTTTCTGTTCCGGCGCTGTTCCGCCAGGACGCGTTCGCGCGTGCACCCGTCGACCCGAGGGGATGGGCGCGCGCGGCTTGTGGTCCCGCAGTCCCGCTTTCCAAAGGCGGGCGGCATCCGTCCCTTGTTCAGGGGCGTCTGCTCCTTGATCGAAACCGGGATGATGGGAAGTCGGCTCCTCCTTCCGTGGACGTCTCCTCGGAACTCGTCGCCTAATCCGGGTCTCCCTCATAGATTTAAGAATGTTCGTGAATCTCGTTCCCGGTGCCATATCTTCATGGACACCGGTTAATTACGCTGCTTCCGCCCAGACGCTCCAAGGAGTCTGGTCGGGGCAGCAACCTGCGGTGAGGAGACCGGGTGGCTCTGGGTGCTGGGGGCGTGTCTTAACACTGCGACTCTGCATGTCTGCCTTCCATCCCTAATAGGGCTTCTCGAAGGCGTGATGGCCTGAGGCATCCCGCACTGGGTGCGGGGAAATGTGTTACCTGAGGTTTTCCTCAGCTTCCCATGTTTAACACGGGGTATGCCGCGAGTTTAACTTCCAGCGGGGACGGCATCGGACTGATCAACACGAGAAGTGGATCAGATGACAGAACCCCTTGCGGGGAACCTCCGACGCTGGGGCCAGCACATGGGAGGCTTCCCGAGTGGAGTGGAATGAAGTGGCATGACCCCACCGGGATGTGGCGGCCCGGGTAAGGATCAGGATGGATGATAGAGTGGAGAGCTTGGACCTCGTAGAGGCTTCCTACGTACCGCGCGTTAGCACGGATCAAAGTCAGCGTAGTTCGAGTATACAGTTTAACGTCATGCTGGACGTCGGCAAGCCGACTCACGAAGAGATCAAGGCCGCCGGGCGGAGGATTGAACCGAACCACCTCGCACAGAGGGGGATGAAACGACCGGGTGGATCACAGTTTCACGTCATGCTGGACGCTGAAAGGAGAAAAGGGAAGTGGGGAAGCACAATGGAGATACACACGTGCAGTCTCCCACAGGAGCGGATTCATAGGTGAATCGACGCGAGTGTGAACCCAGGAGGGGTCCACTGATGGACGAACCGACGTGAATACGACCGGGACGACCAGGTGGTGGGCTTGAACCTCGGAGAGGCTTCCTACGTACCCTGTTTAGAAGACAGGGATCAAAGTCCACGTAGTTCGTTCTGTCTGTAACACTCTACCCCCGTGGGCGAAGGCCACTCCAATCCCGACATCCCTGCAGAGACGCGCGGGTGGGGGCCACATCCAAACCGGGGGGATCCTGCGTGCGAGACACGGGATCAGGTGATGCGGACGGTTTAACGTCTTTCCGGACGAAGTACAGTTTAACGTCGTGTGTTGAGGACGAAGATGCTTGGCAGTTTAACGTCTTGTCGCGCGGACGATATGCTAGGCAGTTTAACGTCGTGCAGCTTGGACATGGTACAGTTTAACGTCATGTTGGACGAAACACTTGGCAGTTTAACGTCTTGCAGTGCGGACGAAGATGCTTGGCAGTTTAACGTCTTGTCGTGCGGACGAAGTACAGTTTAGCGTCCTGCAGGACGAATGCTGAACAGTTTAACGTCTTGTAGCTCGGACGAGGTACAGTTTAACGTCATGTTGGACGAAACACTTGGCAGTTTAACGTCTTGCAGTGCGGATGATATGCTGCCGCCGATGGGTCCGTGTCACTTCGCGCGAGCCTGGAGGGCCGCACGGGAAGACAACGCACGGTGCGGGCACCCAGGATGAAGATCATCGGGCGCCACGCAGGCGGGTACCCTCAGGGGGTCTAAGGGGGCGACCCTGGCGGTTTGCACGCAAAAAAGGAGCTTGGCGCGCAATACCGCGGGTCGGCGCACAAAAGGGGACGCTGGCGCGCAATTGGGCCATCGTTTTGCGCGCGGAAGATGGAGATTGCGCGCACCGGGCTTCGGGTAGCGCGCGGGGGCAACGAATCATTCTTTAACGAATGGCCTCTTAAAAAAGGGGGGGTGCGCGCAATCGGGCTGGATTGCGCGCACCCGGGGGCAATTGCGCGCAAGAGGCTTCTTTTGCGCGCGAAAGCCCTTGGGTGAAGAATTATTCAAAGGAAAGGAGCCAAGGGGATTGCGCGCGAAGGCGAACCCCGAGGCTTTATTGCACGAAAGAAAAGAGGTTACCTGAAGATCGGCATTGCGCGCGGAGGGGGTTGGATTGCGCGCACAAGAGACCTTTCGAATTCCGGCAACCTTCAAAACGTCGGGGGTCGCCTTATATTTATAGGCAACCCCGGGCGCGGAATCCGGATCGCGGGCGCAGAATTCTCTTCGCGGGCGCGGAATCGGGCCCGGGGCGCAAGGGAGTCGCGCGGGTCACGGGCGCGCAAAATTGCGCGCCGGCCCAGCGCATTGCGCGCATCCCAGGAGGTTTGCGCGCGGCTCGTCAACTTTGCGCGCGGGTCTCCAAAATTCCGCGCAAGGCTTCCGGGCCCTCCGAAACGGGCTTCCGACTCCAAATATTACCTCGCTTCCCGCATCTGGAGCTTCGTTTGGGAACAACGGTCTTTTCCGGCGTCTACAAAAGCCCCCCCTCAGAATCTGATCGGCGAGAGGTCGCAACGATCGGGTTCCGAGGGAGACGCCGGAATGCCGAAGTCCTGGGCGGCGCGGGACTGTGGCGCGCAAAAAGGGGCGTCGGGCGCGAAATTCGCTGTCTCGGTCGCGCAAAGCGCTTTCCACGCAGCGCGGACACCCGGCCTCACCTATAAATAGGGGCTCTGGGTCCCCCGCACCGTACACTGGCCTTCCGCGCGATAGGCATTCAAGCTCTCGCGCGCGAAATTGCCCTTTCCGGCACGGAATTCACCCGTTCGTCGCGCAAAACTTTCCGGATTTCGGCCTGTTTTTGCGCGAACACCCGGGGTTTTACGCGACTGACTTCCCGATTGCGCGCCGCCCACTTGGATTGCGCGCCAACTCTCAAACTCCTCTACCAGCCTCGTCCGATTCCACACGCTTCACCCCTTAACCCGCACGACTCCCGGAGCTTCTGAGATGGCCGTGAATCAAGGAAATGAAGGGGATGCCGCCACTCGCAGAGCTGAGATGGCGACGAACGAGGAGGTCTACGGAGCCAAGGAGATTGTTTCCAACAATAAATCCTTGTTCGACTTGCTGACGCCGGCCCAGAAGACATATCCGCTGTCGGACAACTTGCCGCTCTGGAGCTTTGGCATCCAAGATGAGGTTCCGGTGCCAGGGTTCGAGGTTGATGCGCCACGGACCTGGGTGACTCGGGAGGACGAGCTTCCCCGCTATAACATCACCAACAATGGGCATCCTTCCAGGGAAGGAGGCGAGGCGCCACCACACGGGGGAGAACGGAGGTGTGCCAAGCAGCGGAGCCGGTGCGGGCATGGACTTCGGCGGCGGGCACATCGCAAGCTGCCGCCACGACTTCAGCGCCCGGAGAGGGGGCACATGCGGCGGTCGGGGAGCGGCTCGGGAAGCAGGTAAGGCGTCTGCTCGAACCCTCCCACGATGCAGTCTTCCCGGCGATGTGGTCGGCCTGGATGACCCTGCGGCAGTCACTGAGGACCGAATCCATCTGGCGAAAGATACTCAGAGAAGGAATCCATCTTCCAGAGGTCGGGCGCCACCAGATCGCCGACAGGGTGAACTTCAACCGGCAGTATGCGTATCTGACGGCCATGGACGAGTACACGCGCCAACGTGGTCAGCGTGCGGAGCCATCCCTTCTGGTGAAGGTGATGCTCGGTCTAGAGCCTGCTCCAGAACAGATGCCGCCGGAGGAAGATGAGAGTAACGACGACTCCGAGGAAGAGGAGGAGACGGGGGAGGATGAAGGCTCCGAGGGAAGGTCCCATCAGGGGAGTCCACGAGAGAGCGGAGAGGTGGCCGGCTCTGGCAATATTGATATTACTGAGCTCCTCGAGGTCCGCTTCTATCCCTACTCGACCTGCTTCATCCATTCTCTTATGCAGCTTCTAACCCATTTCTCCACCTTTCTCAGGAGTGCACGGATGCTAGTCAGGCATCCTCGGCAGGAGTAGGAGAGGCGCCAGCAGGACAAGGCGGGGGCCAGACGCCCATCATTGAATTGACAAGCGCTGAGGGGTCCCCTCCTGCAATTGCTCCTGCGGCGGCCGGGACAGCGGAAGATGACGCCTTGGATTCCTGTAAGTCTCCTTACCTTACTGTCGGTGCTTGCCGTTGACGATCCGTGACTAACCACGGCATGCCCTGCGCAGTGATCTCAACACTGGAGGCTCGTCGGGCTGCCGAACCCGGGCCATCCACAAGTGGACCAGTGGCGGACCTGCCGCCTGCTCCGGAATAGACTTCCCAAACCGAGCTGGCCCCACCAACTGCTGATCAGGGGGCTGCGGACGCCGGCGGTGCTGACATCGGAGAGAGGTCGGGGGCTGACGAGGGTGTCGACGCCGCTGGGGCGAGAGAAGAAGGTCGCCCAGATGTTGGGGAACCTATCCCCCGTGAGGACATCCCAGGGGCGGACCCTGCATCAGACCTGCTGGCTGCCTTCCCTGCCTACCGGCCTGCCGACCCCGAGGAGATGGATGACTCGGACGCGGAGGCGGTCGAGGAGAGCCGGATAACGTGCCGCAGGGGGTGGAAGTGCATCCAGCGCTTCCTCAAGCGAGACCCATCGGAGTGGCTGGGGCGCATGGGATCACTCCAAACCTGGCTGCGCTTCCTGTGTGTCGGGGGAGCTGATGCTCAACGCCTCCATCTGACGGTCTGTGACTTCATGGCCGAAAAGATGTGCGAGAGTCGCCGGCGTGCCGACGTCGCACAATGTCGGGATGTGTCGGAGAACGCGCGGGCGCTCCTCGCGGCGGAGCAGGAAGTCCGGCGCCTCGATGGGCAGGCGGCAGAGAAGGAGGCCTTCGTCGCAGCGTGCACTGAGCTTGTGGAGCAACTAACGGCCCAGCTGATCGACGCCCAGGTACAGCTGACGGAGGCGGGCCAACAGATGGTCACACTTCAAGTCGAGCGGGAGCATGCACAGGCCAGAATCGACGAACTGCGTGCTGCGGCCGCCGACGAGGAGAGGGCACGCAGAGAGAGAGAAGCAGCTCTGGTGGCCGCCAGCCAAAGGGTAGCGGCGTTAGAAATACTTATTCAGCACGCTAATCCCTAGGGGATTTGTTTTTGCCACTCCCAGAACATTTGCTTCCGCTACTCAATATTTTGATCCATTTGTATGAACCAATATATTTATCTGCATCTTTTGGCTTAACATGCTCAACCACAATTCATTGTCTCGCGGGAGCGTTAACCAAGCTTCAGGCATCCGTAATTGGGCCTGGATTTCTAAAGAAAAGAGGGAGGTCATTCCTAGGAAAGGAGACCTCAGACCTAATCAATGTATCATCCCCCCAACTTGTTCCGACACACGAGCGGGACAATGCTAGGAGCGTTGAGATTTTATCCGAACATAGGGAAATGAGAAGGGGTGAATCGCGTGTCCCGAATTCAGAAATCCACAACGGTCGGCCTTCCAGGAAATGCCCAAGACGGCAAGCGGACAATGGATCAATCGACCATACTACTGCAATAGACGGACCAAAGGTCATCATTCATATTGCAGGAGGTGGATCACATGTCATCATCAATGCCGCTTTGGGGGTTCCTTCAGGCACAAGGGTGGAAATCCAGATCAACAGGGCATGCGAAGCGTGGGGCGAAGTGACGATTTGTTCGGACAGAATCCAACGCTCTCAAAATTGCGCCACCGTGGGGAAAGCGTGTCAGGAGGATGCACTAATCTGGCCGTGAATCACCCCAATTCTCAGACAGAACCTCTTTGACGAGGAAACTGTCGCTTCCCATCATTGCAATGGGGCATCCCGAGCTGGATCGGGGAGTATCACAACTGCACCACTCTACCAGAAGCCAGGTCAGACGGCCGGCGACGAGGAGGGGCGGGACTTAGCGATCCCTGAGGCTGGACCCGAGTCGAGATGCTCGGGCGTTTCTACGTACTCCATCAGGCTGGAGATCAAGCCACACGTAGTTCTGAAAGTGAAGTTTAACGTCATGCAGGACGTAGAACCCCGATTGGGGAGATCTTAGTTTAGGGTCATAGAGCTTGGACCATAGGAGCGGATCTTAGTTTAAGGTCTTAGAGCTCGGACCATAGGGGCAGATCTTAGTTTAAGGTCTTAGAGCTCGGACCATAGGGGCAGATCTTTGTTTAAGGTCTTAGAGCTCGGACCATAGGGAACCTCAAAGTACGCCACATCATGGTCCTATCCCCTGGATATGCGAAGATGAACTGAGGGATAGCGTCAAGAGTGTCGAGGTTTCGCCTGGTCAGAATGGGAGGTGGAAAATGTAATGTGAGTCATGCGGCCATTCACTCAAGGACTGGGGGCACCGGCGTGACGATATAAGAATACTGCCGACCGTGGCGGAAAAGCAGCATCAATATCGCACTGACCGCTGATGAAATGAGGCAGCAAACGAGCATCAACCGCTCAAGCGCAGGATTCATATCGATTTGCTGCCCGAGGCCCTTGGGGGCACCAGCCCGAGTCGGTGGGAGAGCACTGAGGCATTGTGTCCAAACCGCTCACGGGGGCTCCACCCAGGGCGTAGGCGATGGGTCCTAATGAAAGGGAGCATGAAGCCTGAAAAGTGGAAGGAACCTGACCAAGCTGAACCTGACCCTCCTGGCAATAAACTAGAGTACTCTTGACACCGGTGGACCACTGAAAGGGGTCAAGGGACACGCCTTTAGGGTGACCCGAAGGCGGCGGATTCCCCAGAGAAGGGGGAATCTCTAAGAGGTGGGGGGCTAGACCCGAAGTTTCAAACATCCGGGCGTTCCTACGTATCCCATAAGGATGGGAATCAAGCCACATGTAGTTCTTGAAGCACGGCGCAACACAATTGGGCACCAGCGCGGGGAGGGGTGCGGGTCTGACCCTCGCACACAGAAGAAGCGGTATTTGATATTTCTTGTTTGTCCTTAAAGGTGGATGGTTTTTCTTTGTGCAGCGACATGCCTGTGATTAAGAAATCCCTGGTGTCGCCACAATAATGAAGCCATAAAAGGCATTGACAAATGGCGTGGTTAGTAACCAGCACCAAACGTGAGTGTCCTCTAAGGAGAACATCACGATGCAGTGCCGTTTCTCATCGGGCGGCCAGGACGATCACAGTTTACGGTCGTGTGGTAGGACCGGACAACACAGTTTAAGGTCGTGTGGTTCAGACCATGGAGGAATCCGCTTATTGCGATATGGCGGACTCAGCGGAGGTGGGAACATACCCAGCCCTGCGGTCACGCACGATTCCAGGAGAAGGATCCTGGGATAGGAGCCGGCGTATGTCCGTCACCCGAGGGGCAGAGATGCTAGCCTCCAGTTATACTGGGCCCAGAACGCGATTGTTCGGGAGACTCCTTCCTCCTTATGGGGATGAGGGTCCAGCTACACATGGCCCTTAGGGAGGACATCAGCATATATCCTTGGTGCTCAGATCGTGGGAGCCTCGACAGACGCCATTACCCTGGTTGGCCTGCCTAACGTGTAAAGGTGTACTGAAGGTCAGTATGAAGAGAGTGTCGAGATTCCACTACAATGCACAAAGGCGGAGTGTGATGAGGACCGCGCAACCAATGTTTGGAGCCTGAAAGAGCCGACATGGCGATCAAGGATGTCGCTGACCATATTCACAACACAACATCTGATCGCGTCAGCCTAGGACGGGGCAAGAAAACGAGCATCAACCGCTCAAGCGCAGGATTCATATCGATTTGCGGCCCAGGACCCGCCGGTAAATCGACCCGGAGCGGTAGGAGAGCACTGAGGCATCATACCCAAACCGCTAACGAGGATCCCATTGAGTGAAGGCTCGAACAAGAGGAAGCGCGAGGCCCGACAAGCAACACAGGACTTGTCGGGATTGAATCCGACACTACAGGTCATAGAGCGAAGTACCCAAAACATGTTAACAGATCACCGGAAAGGGTCGGAGGACTCACCCTGAGAGCAACCAAAAGACGGCAGATCCCCGTGATCAACCAAGAGACGGGGCTGGACCTAAAACACAAGCGTCCAGGCGGTCCTACGTATCCCATAAGGATGGGAATCAAGCCGTACGTTGTTCTTGAGAGGCAGTTTAACGTCATGCAGGACGATGAGGGGTGTGAGGTAGTCCCACATACGGGGGAGGCGTGCGGCGCGGCCAGTAGACCAACGTGAACGAGGACATAATCCCCCGCTCGCGCCACACACCTCGCACAAAAAAGGAGGGGAACTTGGGCCAGAGGCCCAACGCGGGATAGAGATTCCCGGGAAATGGGTTTGGGCCCGAAACATGAATGTTCAGGCGGTCCTACGTATCCCATAAGGATGGGAATCAAGCCGCACGTAGTTCTTGAAGTGCAGTTTAACGTCATGCAGGATGAAAAGAGAAAGGGGGGAGCAGAAGGCATCCCCAAACGTGGGGGCGTACAGCGTGGCGAGCAAACCGACGTGAATGAGGGCATAGCCCCGCGTTCACACCATACGCCGCACACCCAGAGGCAACTGGGCCAAGGGCCCGAGATGGGATGGAAATTCCCGAAGGATGGGGCTGGGCCTGAAACATGAATGTTCAGGAAGTCCTACGTATCCCATAAGGATGGGAATCAAGCCGCACGTAGTTCTTGAGGGGTAGTTTAACGTCATGCAGGACGAAGACGCTTGGTAGTTTAACGTCTTGCAGCGCGGACGTGGTACAGTTTAACGTCATGTTGGACGAATGCTGAACAGTTTAACGTCTTGTAGCTTGGACGAGGTGCAGTTTAGCGTCATGCAGGACGAAACACTTGGCAGTTTAACGTCTTGCAGCGCGGACGTGGTACAGTTTAACGTCATGTTGGACAAAACACTGGGCAGTTTAACGTCTTGCAGCGCGGATGATATGCTAGGCAGTTTAACGTCGTGCAGCTTGGACGTGGTGCACTCCGGAAAAGTACTGCTTGAGGAACATAGCGTTGGTGGGAGGAGTGACACGCTCACCATCCATAGTCGCTAGGGATTACGCGCCATTGGGATAGACCTTTTGGACAATAAAGGGTCCCTCCCACTTGGGCTCCAACTTGGGTGGCTTCCTGCCGGGGATCATTGGCGCTCTTAGGGCCAGCACTAGGTCACCCTGCAGGAAGGACCGGAGGCGAACCTTCTTATTGAAAGCTCGAGCCATTCTTCTTTGATGCCTCTCCACGTTGTGCAAAGCGCGAAGTCTATTCTCATCCAGTGCTTCCAACTCGACTAGACGGGCTTCAGCAGCTCTGTCCGGTGCTTGCTGGTCGTAGACCGCAGTGCGCAAGGACGGTAACTGGATCTCGATGGGCAGGACGGCCTCAGCTCCATACACCAGGGAATAAGGGGTCATCTGGGTGGAATTGCGAGTCGTCGTCCGATAAGCCCAGAGGGCGTTGGGGAGCTTGTCCGGCCAACTCTTCTTGTTCTGACCAACCATCTTTTGAAGAATGTTGGAGAGGGTTTTGTTAAACGCCTCAATCTGTCCATTCGCCTGCGCATGATAGCGAGATGTATGGTTCGAGCGAATGTTGTACTTAGCGTACAACTTCTTCAACTCAGCTGCTCGGAAATTGGATCCGTTATCCGTGAGGATAGCGTGAGGCACTCCAAATCGATAAATGATGTTGGAAGTCACGAAGTCAGCGATCGAACAGGATTTGACCTCTCTGAGCGGAATCGCCTCTGCCTATTTGGAGAAGAAGTCCGTAGCGGTCAGAATGAACCGGCACTGGCGAGCCGTCGCCGGCGGGTAAGGTCCCACAACGTCCATCCCCCAGAATGCAAAGGTCCAAGAATACCTGGTGGTATGGAGAGGCTCCGGCGGCCGATGCACAAAGTTCACATGAACCCGGCACGCATGGCACCTCCTGGCATACTCGATGCAGTCATGGATCATGGAGGGCCAGAAGTATCCCAACCTCCGAATCTAGTGGGACAGCTTTGGCCCATTCTGATGGGCACCGCATGAACCAACATGAACCTCTTTCATGACTCGTCGGATCTCAACTCCATGAAGGCAACGGAGGAGAACACCATCAAATCCGTGTCTATAGAGGATCTGCTCTAGGCCGGGACTGCTCTGGAGGACAAACTGCGATGCGCGGCGTCAAACTCGCTCGCGCTCGGCCCGATCCGACAGGAGAATTCCATGTTGGAGGTACTCAACCAAAGGCGCCCTCCAATCAAGGGCTGGTTCGACTGCCATATCTGGGGTACTCGGGGCTCCGGGCACAGGGGCAACCGCGGTGAGATTACTGACCGACGGGTTATGATCTCCCTCCGGGGTAACGGGGGCGATGAGTCTGCGGTGCATCACGCGGACGATCAGGTTGTCCTGTTCAGGCTCTGCAAGTGACGCAGCAAGGCTGGCCAAAGCATCTGCTCGACCGTTCTGCGACCGGGGAACATGGAAAATTTCTGGCCGAGAAGGGAACTGGGCCATCAGAAGGAGGGTGCACTCCAGCAATGGCACAAGTTCCGGCTTCCTGACAACATAGTCGCCATTGATCTGCTTAACGACCAGCTCGGAGTCCCCTTTCACACACAGATGGGGCACATCGATCTCGAGAGCCAACTCGAGGCCGGTGATGAGGGCATGGTATTCCGCCTCATTGTTGGTACAGCCCTCTGACAACAGGAAAGAGTATGGTAGCACGGCTTGCTCCGGGGTAATGAAGACGATACCCAAACCCACTTTGTTGAGCTTAGGATTATCGAGTCTTCTACCGGTGGGGCTCCAGGAGGCACCGTCAAAGTGTATCTGCCAGCATGGGTCGGCATGATCGACCGAGAGAATGTCCTCATCAGGAAAGCCTAGATCCAGCGGCTGATTCGCGGAGGTCGGGTGAGCAGCCAGAAAGTCTGCCAATGCTTGCCCTTTGATGGCCTTCTGAGACACATACCTGATGTAGAACTGCTGGAGAATCACGGCCCACCGCGCTAGACGACCAGTCAACATAGGCCGGCTCAGGATATATTTCAACGGGTCTACCCGAGAAACCAACTGTACCTCATGGTGCTGCAAGTAGTGCCGTAATTTCTGTACGGCAAATACGAGCGCCAGGCAGCTCTTCTCAATGGGGGAATACCTGACTTCCGCATCGAGGAGCATGCGACTGAGGTAATAGAGGCTATTCTCTATTCCCTCGTTGTTCTTCTGGGCGAGAAGGGCACCCAGGGACCGTTCCAGGGCGGTCACATACAGGACCAGCGGCTTCCCGGATACAGGCGGCATCAGAACCGGAGGTTGAAGTAGGTACTGCATGATTTCCTCGAAAGCGGTCCGACACTCTTTATCCCATACATAGGTGGCACCTTTCTTCATGATCCGAGAAAAGGGCTTACACTTGCCGGCCAGATTCGCGATGAATCGGCGTATATAGGCTAAGTGGCCTTGGAACCCTTGCAGTTCCCGGATGTTACCTGGGGGAGGCATCTGGCTAATCGCCCTGATCTTCTCCGGGTCGATCTCAATACCCCGGTATCTTACCAAAAATCCAAGGAACTTTCCGGAGGTGACCCCGAAGGCACACTTCAACGGGTTCATCTTCAGGCAGCGAGACCGGAGGAAGCCGAACACTTTCTCAAGATCTTTGAGATGGTCCTGACGCTGGCGCGATTTGACCACCAAGTCGTCGACATAGCATTCCACCAGTGTGCCGAGGATTGGCTTCAATATGCGGTGCATCGCCCGTTGATAGGTGGCACCTGCATTCTTCAGGCCGAAGGGCATGACTTGGTAACAAAAGATACCTTGGGGGGCCCTGAAGGCAGTGAACTCCTCATCCTCAGGGGCCATCCGGATTTGGTTGTATCCGGAGTATCCATCCATGAAGGAGAGGGCCTGGAACCCTGCCGTGGCGTCAATCAACAGCTCTGTCACCGGAAGGGGAAAATCATCCTTCGGACAGTGGCGGTTGAGATCGCGGAAGTCGATGCAGACTCTGATCTGCCCGTTCTTCATCCTGACCGGCACAATGTTGGCCAGCCATTTGGGGTACTGAACTTCCCTCACGAAGTTGGCTTTGATAAGCTTGTCAACTTCAGCCTCAACCATGGCACCGTGGAATGGGTGCATCTTCCTGGGAGGCTTCTTGAACCCGCGATGGTTCGCCGGGAGACCAAGGCAGTGGACGGCTACCTGAGGATCTAGCCCCGGCATCTCATCATAGCCCCAAGAGAACACATCACGGTGCTGCCTGAGAAAGTCCACGTACTGCTGCCGCTCCTCAGAGGGCATGGCGGCACTGACCAATGTGGGTCTTGGATCTGCTTCGGTTCCAAGGTTCACCTGTACTAACTCATCGACCGTGGCGGAGACGCCCTCCTCAATGGTTGGGGGTGCATCTTCCACGTCCTCTCCACTCGGGGAGGGATCGTCCACGGGAGAGACTGCGTTGGAAACTGCATCGGGGCTACCAGATCCTACTGGGCCGCTGGTGCTGGCACGGGCGGTCGCAGTCATCTCATCAGGAGACTCACAGGCCGTCGAGACCACAGCTACGTCCAACCGTTGAATCGGGAGGACGTAAGCGTCATCCAAACTTGCCCAGGGATCACTTGCAACAGCGACAAGCTCAACCTCACCTGCCAGGATCTGCTTATCCTTGCTCTTGTAATAGTCCGCGTCCAGATAGCGGGCTTCACATGAGGCAAAAGGAGAGGCATCTCCCTGAAGCACGCCTACTCGACCGTTAAGGGAGTATTTAAGGCATTGGTGGTATGATGAGGGAACCGCCGCATGAAGGTGGAGCCATGGCCTACCCATAAATTCGTTATACGCAGTGTCTTGAGAGACTACCATGAATTCGGTGTTGGCAACCAAGTCACCGAACTGGGTCTTCAAGCGTATCTTGCCGACCGGGGTTTGCTCGGTGCGGTCGTACCCCTGGATCCTGAGGTCGGAGGGAATCAAGTCATCCTCAGACAACCCCAATCTCCGGAGCGTCCGAGTGGGAATCAAGTTAATCCCGGACCCCATGTCGACAAGACAGCACCGGACTTCAAGGCCATTGAACTGGCCAGTAACGTACAGCGGATGAATGTGCCCCTGTATAGGAGGGTCTTCATCCTAACCAGAGAACGAGATAACTGCCTGACATTCGGCGTCCTCAATCATTTCGGCGTGAAAGGCCTCTGCAGCCACAACCTCTGTCTCAAACTGGAGGGGGCTCTTCAGGGCTTCAGCGAGTGCCTCGCGCATCTCAGATGACATGCGCAGAGCCTCAAGGATGGAGAGCCTTGCTGGGATGTCGGCCAAGTGCTTCAGGACATCATACTTTTTGGCCAAGCGCGAGCCCCTGGTTGCAGGAGGTTGCTCTGCGGTTGGAGGCATGATGGGCCTTGCCGGTTGGGCCGGCGGCCGACTGGTGCTTGGCGCATCTCGCTGTTCATTGGTTGAAGTCCGGGAAGTGGTCACCGTACTGGGGTCAGGAGGCCAGGATGGACTCGTGGCAGGGCGGAGCTGATCGCGACGCGGCTGAGGCGGTTCTGCCTGGTCCCACACCACAAATAGTGGCGGAGGCGAATCCGTCATCCCCGGATGGGGGGGCTGCGCACGCTGAGCTCGGTTTTGAGCCTGCTGCCTAGTCTCAGTGGCGTGCACGGCCTGGCTGGAGGTACCAACTGCTGTGCCCCGGCGACTCCTGTTGTTGCGGTTCCTCCGACGGCGGCGAAGACCGGGGACACTAGGGAGGTCCACCTGGTGTTCTTCAAAGTCGGGAACTGAAAAGGGATTTACCATCTCGACGGTATTAACCGAAGCATACCCAACACCGTCATCGGACGAATCATCCATCGCCGGGCGGATCCGAGGAGGGATCCCCATCTCTGGGGGCATGAAATCGCCGAGAGTGCGGGATAGTGGCGGAACTGGCGGGGCGCGCTCTTCCTTCTTGCGCCGCCGCCGTTTGCTCTTCTCGGAAGAGGCAGGCTGGGATGATGATGCCGAAGCAACACCCGCAGATTCTGGGGGCTCAGGCTGATTCAAGCGCGCACAGATGATTCCATGGGCGCGAATGATCGTCTTGCGGGCCATCCAGTTTTTATACTTCTGGGATCCGCGGTCGGAGACCAGCTGCCATTCGTCCTCATTGCCGCTATCGTCATCCGATCCCACGAACACGCCCGCCACTTGTGCTGGAGCTGGGCCCAACCTGATTACATTGTTGTTAATCTGGTCTTGGAGCCAGTCCTTAAACACGTAGAACCGCCGGATGGTGTGCCCCAGGGCCCGATGGTAAGGGCAGTAGCGGGGGTTATCCGTGAGATGTGCCTCCTCTGGCCTCCAACACTCAGGCAGTCTCACAATCCTCTGCTCCAGGGCACTCCGGAAATAACCGGGGACCTGATCCTCGTGAAATGAGTAAGTCAGGTATCGTGGGCCCATGGGAGCGTGGTCTTGACGAGGAGCTGGAGGGGCCTGCCGAGGAGGTGGACCCTGATTATCTCGCCTGGTTTGTGGCGGTACATTACGCGGAGGAGCCGGCCGGTTCTGGGGCTGCCGCTGTTGGGCCGGGAACTGAGCCCGTGGAGGCGGATTCCTGTGAGGCTGTGGAGCTGGCCTCGCCGGCAGCAACTCCAACGGCCTGGGGGCCTCTATCTGGGCAACAGCAGCGGGCTCAGCCCTGCTGACTCTCCTTGCAGGAATCATAGGAGGCAGCGGGTGTGCCTGACTGGCCTGTTGCAGGGCTTCCTCAAGACGTTGAGCTTTGTCTGAGAACTCCCTGAACCCTCCGGGGTAATTCTGAGTGATCAAGGAAGGGACTAGCTCAGTCTTGATGTTCCCGACGCACATTGTCAGCAACTGCTTCTGAGTCAATGGCATGTCAAGGGAATACGTGAGACCCTTCCATCGGGCGACGAAGTCCGCGACTCGCTCATCAGGCCTCTGCATGCACTTGAAGAGGTCTGCGATACTCGTCTTCCGGGTCGTGGAACTGAACTGGTAGAGGAATTGTCTACGAAGGTCCTCCCAGCTAGTTATCGACCCGACAGGGAGATGGCTGTACCAGACGAATGCTGGCCCTTCCAGTGTCTGGACAAAGCAGCGAAGCTTAGCGGCCTCTTGCTGCGCCGGAGTCCCCAACATAGGCCCGCACCTCGAGTTGAAATGGGCCAAATGCTATGGCGGATCTCCAGTCCCATTTAAGGGGGCGAAAGTGGGATTCCCGAATCCCGGAGGCGTCGACATGTCATCCACCCACGCTGGGTATGGCTTGCCGTCCGGTGGGATCGCCACTTTCCGAGTCTCCAAGGCTTCCAAGCGGGCGATGAGTGCTGCCATCGGATCGTCCGGACATGGGTTCCAGTCCTGGCGAGGATCTCTAACCATGAGCGCATTGCATGGCCCTTCAATCGGGTCGTCGACCGGGTCGTCGAACTCGGCAGCTCGTGGGATGGCGGGCGGAGCGGCCCTTGGGGCAGCGGGAGGAATCCGAGCGGGGTCTCTCAGATAGTCACGCCGCTCGGGAGGGTGCGGTGAAACATACCGCGCCCTCTTGACATAGGCAATGGCCTCTCTCCTGTCGGCGAACACGGCATAATCACGGTTTCCCGGGAGAGCCTCATCGAGGGGTGGTTGTTCCTGTCCCTGCTGTCCTGGCCTAGGATCACCGTAGTCAGGCCTCCGTTCTACAGCGCTCTCGGCGAGGAGCTGGTCAACTAGATTCTTCTGCTCGGCGAGCTGTTGACGTAGCGTAGCCTTCTCGAGATCCTCGTCCGCCCTCTGCATGGAGGCAGATGGGTCGGCGGGCTTTATAGCCTCGCCGTGCTCTTTACCTTTGCTGACGTTTTGGCTCAACGTCAGTGCTTCAGTGGGTGCGGGGAGACCCAGGAGGTTCCTCTGGTGACGAGTAACCCGCACTGACAGATCCAACGATGGCTTGTCTTCTGGGGGAGAGCCCCCGCCGAGAAGTTCCAAGTCGTTCCCCTCTCCCGACAGGTCAGCCATATTGACCGTTTCCGTCCCTGGGGATATACCCTTAGGGCCACCCAGTGAATCGGGCTGTCGGCAAATCGCACTGAAGCGTAGGGCAGCGTACTGCCCCCATCCACGGATATACACGTGGGGAATGGCTCCCTCGATAACCTTGCGGAGTACTTGAAAACACTCGACGCATCGTTGTTGGAGGGCCTCGTGGTGCCCAAATGACCCGGGGTGCCGAACCGCGGGGAGCGTGGCCAGGTCAATTTGACGGCACTGCTCACCAATATCCTCCAGGTGCACTTGACTCCAGGGATATGGCATTTGTAGGCGGTGAAGACCGGAGTGAGTCTCCAGGAGAGTTCAGCGGAAGCATTCGAACTCATCCGGGGTGAGTGATTTGGGTGCATCAAAACCCGGTCCTGCGACTGGCCAAAACTTTCAGGGAAGTGGCCCTCTGCAAGGACGGTCCAGAAGCTCCACGACTCAAACTCGGGACCCAGGTCTCCTTGGTCCTCTTCAACGACTGGGAATGGACGGGGAACCGGCAGTGGTGCCGAGGCGGGCCGCTGGGCCGACGGGCTGGCCGGCGGTGAATACGGCGAGCAGGCCGATTGGCCTCCATATCTCGGGCCGCCCTCTGAGGGTGGCGGTGCCCCAGCTACCACATCACGATAGGACGGGCCGGCGAGCGAACATCCTGCCGTAGAATCGGTGCTCGCCGAGGGTGCACTGGATCGTGGTTCGACCGTCGGTCCCCAGAAAAAGTCTCCGGCTTCTCCGATCGAGGCAGAAGGCTCTTCTGGAGGGGCCGGTATCAACCGCAAGCTTGATCCTTGGGGGTCTACCAGGCCCTCGCTACTCCGGATATACCTTCGGAGAGAAGCGTGGATCATATCGATCTCTCTCTCGGGAAGTACGAGGCTGACGTGCCGCATTCCTACCTGTGCCCCTGACTGGCGGGATTGGGGGGAGGGCTCTGTTGCCGAATCATACTCTTCCTCTGTATCATAGAAACGAACCGGTCCGATCTCTGTCCGGAATTCCGTAACATTCTTCCATCGGCGTCGACGCCTCGCCTTCCTGCCCCTGGGTGGTTCTTCAGGGCATGGCTGATCTCTGTCCTGGCGTCCTCCGGCTGCACTGGTGCTGGGGCCAAGAGGACTGGAAACCAAGGTGCGAGGAGCACCGGGACAGATATCAAAGGGGACGCGGGGAGAGATGATTCCAGGCAGGCCTCCGGGCCGGAATCGGAAGGTTGGATGACCCATGCCTCTTGGATCGGCCACACGGAGTAGACCCTGCTGGTGAATAGCGTTGTCGTGAGGTTGTCCGCGGGGGTTATTGCTTGTACCAACAACCGGGAGAGTCAACCCAACCTGCCTTTGGGGCGGTCGGGGCCTCGATCCAGGTCGGGCAAAGAAGTGTCCCTGCTCAGGATGCGCAGGGGCCTGGTGGCTGAAGCCAGCAGTGGCTTGAGCCAACGCGGCCGCGGTTGCTAGGGCCCCGAGGTGGGCATCCTCTTCCGCTCATGCCCGACGTTGGCGTCGGGACAAACGAGTCGGGATGAGCGGCGCGGGCAGGTGGAGAGCCCGTCCTTCGACTTGAGAAGCCTGGGGGCGGTGTCGTCGTGGCCTGACAGGAGCCCTTATAGCGGATCCTTGGAGCGAATCTCGGATAGGGTGGTCCCTGACATCTTCCACCTCATCCGCATAGGGGAAGGAGTTGTCGGAGCACTCCGGGGATAAGCTCCCGAAGCGGTTGAACGTCGAGGTAGGCAGCGGTGCCTCCCTGCGCGGCCCTCGGGGGCGGCATTGGTGGCGAGGTGCAGCTTCCTCGAGGTCTAGGCGAGCCATGTCCCTGGTGGGGATGACTCCCTCTTCCTCATATCTCCGCACCAAGTTGTTGATCACCCTTCTCTGGATGACCTCCGAGGGGGAGAGAGGGCGTGGTTGCCCCGCAGCTGCTGCTGCTGGGACGACTGTGGAACGGGCGGGACCGCGCGGAGTAGCCGCGTCGGTGTTTCCCCTACCCCTACGCCAGTGGGCGGGCGGCGATCGGGCACTGGATTGGGCGACCTGATTCCTGAAAGCAGGGGAAAAACCCATTAACACTGACAGGAAAAGGAATCTACAACCAACCATTCGTGCCACGACGCCTTCTGTGGGGGGATCCCAGGCCATCGACGTCGTGAGACGGAGTGCCCGATTTCCCTTCCCCAGCCCCTGGCGGGTTCCGTGCCCCAGTGTTGAATGCTCGGTCTAGCAGCATGCTGGTCTTCCAACACCTCTGAAAGCCATCGGTATTCGTATTGAGGAGAAGAGATTCACGTCGGGTTCACCATTTTTCTGTTTCGGTGCGGATGTGCGTCGGGTTTCTGTTCCGACGCTGTTCCGCCATGACGCGTTCGCGCGTGCACCCGTCGACCTGAGGGGATGGGCGCGCGCGGCTTGTGGTCCCGCAGTCCCGCTTTCCAAAGGCGGGCGGCATCCGTCCCTTGTTCAGGGGCGTCTGCTCCTTGATCGAAACCGGGATGATGGGACGTTGGCTCCTCCTTCCGTGGACGTCTCCTCGGAACTCGTCGCCTAATCCGGGTCTCCCTCATAGATTTAAGAATATTCGTGAATCTCGTTCCCGGTGCCATATCTTCATGGACACCGGTTAATTATGCTGCTTCCGCCCAGACGCTCCAAGGAGTCTGGTCGGGGCAGCAACCTGCGGTGAGGAGACCGGGTGGCTCTGGGTGCTGGGGGCGTGTCTTAACACTGCGACTCTGCATGTCTGCCTTCCGTCCCTAATAGGGCTTCTCGAAGGAGTGATGGCCTGAGGCATCCCGCGATGGGTGCGGGGAACTGTGTTACCTGAGGTTTTCCTCAGCTTCCCATGTTTAACACGGGGTATGCCGCGAGTTTAACGTCCAGCGGGGACGGCATCGGACTGATCAACACGAGAAGTGGATCAGATGACAGAACCCCTTGCGGGGAACCTCCGACACTGGGGCCAGCACATGGGCGGCTTCCCGAGTGGAGTGGAATGAAGTGGCATGACCCCACCGGGATGTGGTGGCCCGGGTAAGGATCAGGATGGATGATGGAGTGAAGAGCTTGGACCTCGTAGAGGCTTCCTACGTACCGCGCGTTAGCACGGATCAAAGTCAGCGTAGTTCGAGTATACAGTTTAACGTCATGCTGGACGTCGGCAAGCCGACTCACGAAGAGATCAAGGCCGCTGGGCGGAGGATTGAACCGAACCACCTTGCACAGAGGGGGATGGAACAGCCGGGTGGATCATAGTTTCATGTCATGCTGGACGCTGAAAGGAGAAAAGGGAAGTGGGGAAGCACAATGGAGATACACATGTGCAGTCTCCCACAGGAGCGGATTCATAGGTGAATCGACGCGAGTGTGAACCCAAGAGGGGTCCACTGATGGACGAACCGACGTGAATACGACCGGGACGACCACGTGGTGGGCTTGAACCTCGGAGAGGCTTCCTACGTACCCTGTTTAGAAGACAGGGATCAAAGTCCACGTAGTTCGTTCTGTCTGTAACACTCTACCCCCGTGGGGGAAGGCCACTCCAATCCCGACATCCCTGCAGAGACGCGCGGGTGGGGGCCACATCAAAACCGGGGGGATCCTGCGTGCGAGACACGGGATCGGGTGATGCGGATGGTTTAACGTCTTGCCGGACGAAGTACAGTTTAACGTCGTGTGTTGAGGACGAAGATGCTTGGCAGTTTAACGTCTTGTCGTGCGGACATTATGCTAGGCAGTTTAACGTCGTGCAGCTTGGACGTGGTACAGTTTAACGTCATGTTGGACGAAACACTTGGCAGTTTAACGTCTTGCAGTGCGAATGAAGATGCTTGGCAGTTTAACGTCTTGTCGCGCGGACGAAGTACAGTTTAGCGTCCTGCAGGACGAATGCTGAACAGTTTAACGTCTTGTAGCTCGGACGAGGTACAGTTTAATGTCATGTTGGACGAAACACTTGGCAGTTTAACGTCTTGCAGTGCGGACGATATGCTGCCGCCGATGGGTCTGTGTCACTTCGCGCGATCCTGGAGGGCCGCACGGGAAGACAACGCACGGTGCGGGCACCCAGGATGAAGATCATCGGGCGCCACGCAGGTGGGTACCCTCAGGGCGTCTAAGGGAGCGACCCTGGCAGTTTGCGCGCAAAAAAGGAGTTTGGCGCGCAATACCGCGGGTCGGCGCGCAAAAGGGGACGCTGGCGCGCAATTGGGCCAACGTTTTGCACACGGAAGATGGAGAATGCGCGCACCGGGCTTCGGGTAGCGCGCGGGGGCAACGACTCATTCTTTAACGAATGACCTCTTAAAAAAGGGGGGGTGCGCGCAATCGGGCTGGATTGCGCGCACCCGGGGGAAATTGCGTGCAAGAGGCTTCTTTTGCGCGCGAAAGCCCTTGGGTGAAGAATTATTCAAAGGAAAAGAGCCAAGGGGATTGCGCGCGAAGGCGAACCCCGAGGCTTTATTGCGCGAAAGAAAAGAGGTTACCTGAAGATCGGCATTGCGCGCGGAGGGGGTTGGATTGCGCGCACGAGAGACCTTTCGAATTCCGCCAACCTTCAAAACGTCGGGGGTCGCCTTATATTTATAGGCAACCCCGGGCGCAGAATCCGGATCGCGGGCGCGAAATTCTCTTCGCGGGCGCGGAATCGGGCCCGGCGCGCAAGGGAGTCGCGCGGGTCACGGGTGCGCAAAATTGCGCGCCGGCCCAGTGCATTGCGCGCATCCCGGGAGGTTTGCGCGTGGCTCGTCAACTTTGTGCGCGGGTCTCCAAAATTCCGCGCAAGGCTTCCGGGCCCTCCGAAACGGGCTTCCGACTCCAAATATGACCTCGCTTCCCGCATCCGGAGCTTCGTTTGGGAACAACGGACTTTTCCGGCGTCTACAAAGGTTTACATAAATATTTTAAAATATCATTTTTTCCAAAATCATTAATAATATACATCCAATATTTATCTGGACATTTGAAAATTCACAACATCACCATAAGAAGAAATCACAATTTTTATTTATATCAAAAGATTACATAATGCTGTTAAGGTATCATTACATATCCCCTTATAACACCAGCATAGGACCTATGTGTATGGTGTGCTAAGGTGATAGAATCTTCGAGCGGCTTGACCGACATTTCCCGAGTGGTAATTTCTATTAGCTTGAACTTCTACCAAAGGCGATTCCATTCTAGCTTCACACGATGAATTTCATATTTAGTTTGGTCCAGAGAAAATCCTAGTGGTGCTACTTCCTTCCCAAGTTCCACTAGATGGGATTCGAATGACCCGAGTCTACTAGAGGAGGAATTCAAATCTTTTTTCTATATTAATTAACCAAGATCACTTGTATTTATAAACAATAATTGTAATGTTAAGAGTTTAGTTTCCAATGGTCATATTGACCAATAATCATATAACCGTCGAAACCTAATAGTCTCATTTAATTATACTCACTTAATTAATTAAAGAATATAGTTTTTTGAGTATAAATTAAAATAACACACAAAATTAGGAAAATATTTTTTAAAAAATTTTGGGTCGTTACATTCTTCCCCCCTTAAGAAATTTTGTCCCCAAAATTTTTACTTGTACCCTCAGAAAAGAAAAGGTGTGGGTACTTTTGTCTCGTTGAATCCTCTGGTTCCCACATGACTTCTTCACATTTGTGGTTTCTCCACAAAACCTTAACAACGTGGATATTCTTGTTACGTAGAACCTTGTCTCTACGATCTAAGATCTCCAACGGCTGCTCCTCGTAAGAGAGGTCATGTTCCATTTGTACCACCACTGGGTATAGTACATGTAAAGGGTTGGGTATGGACTTCCTCAAGAGGGATATGTAAAAGACATCATGAACTTGTGCTAGATTTTGAGGAAGTGCAAGCTGATAGGCCACCGATACTACGCGATCACGGATTTCATTGGGGCCAATGTACCAAGGGTAGAGCTTCCCTTTCTTCCCAATCCTCATGACTCTCTTCCAAGGTGATATTCGAAGAAATACCTTATCACCGACATCAAACTCCAAGTCCCTTCAATGGTTGTCGGCAAAGCTCTTTTGTTGACTCTGAGCAGTCATAATGTGTTGTTGGATGGTATGGACTCTTTCTGTCATCTCTTGCACAAGATCAGGCCCAAGAAGAATTTTCTCACCAGCTTCATCCCAACAAGTAGGAGTTTTAAATCGCTTCCCATAAAGAGCTTCATAGTGTGCTATTTGAATGCTCTAGTGGAAGTTATTGTTGTAAGATAACTCAAAAAAAGGAAGATGTTGATCCCATCCACCTTTAAATTCCATTAAACATGTTCTCAGCATGTCCTCGAGTGTTTGAATAGTCCTTTCAGATTGGCCATTAGTTTGGGGGTGAAAGGTTGCACTGAAATTCAATTCAGTGCTCAGAGCATGTTGAAGACTTATCCAGAATTTTGATGTGAACCATGGATCATGATCAGATACGATATAAAGTGGAACTCCATGCAGACTTAGCACTTCCATCATGTAAAGCGTGGCGTGTTGATCAAGAGATAAATCTTCCTGGAGAGAGATAAAATGGGCAGTCTTGGTGAGATGGTCCACAATAACCCATATCACATTGTTTCCTTTAGATGTTCTTGGGAGACCGGCGATGAAGTCCATAGTGATATTATCCCACTTCCATGCTTGTATGGGTAGTGGTTACAATACCCCTTTAAGAAGTTGTCATTCTGCCTTCACTTGTTGACATACCAGGCACCTTGAAGTGTAGTAATCAATCTTTCTTTTCATATTAACCCACCAAAAATGATCATGAAGGTCCCTATACATTTTTGTGCTTCCAGTATGTATAGAGAATGTAGAGCTGTGAGCTTCATCCATCAGCACCTTCTTTATTTCCGAAATAGATGGAACACATAGTCTTGTATGAAATTTCAGTACACCTTCTTGACCAATATTGAAATTAGGAAACTTCCCATACTTTATAGCCTCAAACTTCTTCTGTAACAAAGGATATTTTTTCTGAGCTATCTTGATCATCTCTAGTAATCATGGTTGAGAAATCATTTGGGTTAGGGTTGATGATTTCCCTTCCCTTATAATTCCCATGTTCATATTTACTAGGTCATTACTCAAATAATACCATTGAATTCTCATCACGGAAAGGACAATAAGGTATTTCCTTCTTAATGCATATGCAACATTGTTTTCTCTTCCAGGATGATAATGAATTGAACAATCATGGTCTTTAAGAAGTTCCAACCATCTTCTTTGTCTCATGTTCAATTCCTTTTGTGTGAAAATATACTTCAAACATTGATGTTCTATGTATATATCATATTTCTCTCCATAAATATACTAAATCTATACCTTCAGAGAAAAACTGACCACAACTAGCTCCAGATCATGCGTAGGATAATTCTACTCATGAGTCTTGAACTGTCGAGATGCATAAGAAATGGCCTATTCATTTTGCATGAAGATGCACCCAAACCCTTTCAGAGATGCATCTCTAAAAAGAACTAATCCTTCTCCAATTGATGGAAGATTTACCACAGCTACTGTAACCAATCTCTTCTTCATCTCTTGGAAACATTCTTCACACCCCTTTTTCTAGATGAACTTGACCCCTTTTGGAGTTAACTTGGTTAATGGATTAGAAAGTTGTGAAAAGTTTTTCACAAACCTCCTATAATATCCTACTAGTCCTAGAGAACTATGAATCTTCGTTATTGTTGTAGTTCGAGGCCACTCCTCTACAACTTTTGTCTTTGTAGGGTCAACTGTGATTCCTTCATTGGATACAATGTGCCACAAGAAAGTAATTTTTTGTAACCAAAATTCACATTTACTGAACTTTCCAAAAAGCGTCTCTTTCCATAGAGTTTTCAAAATAACCGTTAGATGATTTTCATGCTCCTCACGAATTTTGGAATATATAAAAATATCCTCAATAAAAACTACCACAAAGTTATCAAATTAGTCCTTAAAGACTCTATTCATCAAATCCATAAAATTAGCTGGTGCATTATTCAGCCTGAAGGTCATAAAAACAAACTCCTAATGCCCATGTATTGATCAGAAGGAATTTTTTGGAATATATTCTTTATTCACCCACAATTGATGATAATGAGAACGAAGATCAATCTTATAGAATAATTGAGCCCCAAAAAGTAGGTCCAATAATTCATCAATTCTTGGAAGTGGGTATTTGTTTTTCACTGTGATCCCATTTAGTTCTCTATAATAAATACATAGCTGCATCGATCCATCTTTCTTCTTCACAAATAGAACTGGTGCTCCCCAAGGAGACACATTTGGTTGGATAAACCCCCTCTCCAACCGATATTGGAGTTGTTTCGTTAATTCCTATAGCTCCACATTTTCCATCCCAAAGGGGGTCTTTGATATTGGGTGAGATCCAGGTACGAGTTCAATAGATAACTCTACCTCTCTTTCTTGGGGAGGTCCAGGCAACTCTTCAAGAAATACATCAATATATTCCTAGATAATGGGGACAAATTATATCCTTAAACTCTCATATACTTCTTCTTATTCACTGATCAACTACATAAATAAGGATATAGGGGGTTCTTTTAGACAAGGATCAGGTTCAAATACCCCTCCTTGGAAGATTACTGTAGGTTTTCCATTCAAGACTAGTGATATTTACTTGCTTATTAATTTGATCTTAGTATTATACTTTGAGAGCCAATCAATCCATAGTACAACGTCAAATTCCATAATGGGAATGACATCTAGAATTGTGATAATATTGTTCTCACCAAAGTAAATACTGGAGTTTCTAAACACTGATGATGCTTGGATAATCCCACCATGAGTCTTGACTGATAACTCTACTTTTAAAAAAACGGCGGTTGATTCTAAATTCTTTGAAAACATGGAGGAAATAAAGGAATGTGTAGATCTAGAATCAAATAAAGTACTTTCTAGCTTAGAGAGAACAACAAGAGTACCTTCCACCATATCATTTGGCACTTCAACTTCAACTGTCGTGATAGAAAAAGCATGACCTTGATCCCTTGGCCTTTGCTGAGGCTGATTGTGGTTCTCCTCCACTGCCCTCAGATTTGGACAGGGATTGGAAAATTTCCCATGTTGTCCACAACTAATGAACTTGACATTAGGTTGGGCCTGCACCGTCTTCCCCATGTCGTTTGTGTTTGGAAGTTGAGGTTTCACATCACTATGATAATTCCTCACAATATGGTCATCTCTTCCACACTAGTTGCATTTCCCACTCCCGATCAGGCAGTTCCCCGAATGCTTCTTTGCAAATTTATTACACGTGGGAAGTTTCACTTGCTTTCCTCCTCTTCCCATATAAAAAGTCCTTCCTAAGATGGGCTCCATAGATCTCTTCTTTTCAATGGATTTATGAGACCACTGCTTCTCACCAAACTCTAGCTCTACATTCATCGAACTCCGCATGATCTGCTCATAGCTATCATAGTCTCGGTTGGCTAGATTCTTCCACATATGAGGTCTCAGCCCATCAAATAATCTATCAAGCTTACAATTTTTATCCATGACAAAGCTAGATGTAAATTGTGAAAGTCGGGTGAAGTTCATCTCATAGCTTCCGACCGATTCGTTCTCCTTCTGCTTCAGCTCGAGAAACTCCTACTTCATTTTTGTTCTCATGGAATGAGGGAAATATTTACTAAAAAAGCCATTATAAACTCTTCCCAATCCATAGCTTTAACTTCCACTTGTGTACTTGTGTTTTAAATCAGTTCCAACCACTGACCAGATTCTCCTACTAAGTGATAGATAGCTAGGGTGACATTCTCTTGCTCTGAACAGTGGAGCATAGAAAATATCTCTTCAATGGAGATGATCCATTGCTCAGTAATCAATGGGTCAGTCTATCCACTGAAGGTTGGTGGTATTTGATGCATAAAAGACTCAACATAATGTTGTTCCATTCGTTTTGAGATCAGTCCCTCAACTTGATTCAAGTTATTTCACATAATGTGAGTCATTTGGTTCATCATTTGCATGAATGTTTCCATTCTGGCTTCCATCAGAGGGTCGTCAGTGCATGGTCCATTGTGGTCACCATTTGTATAGTTCCTCCTATTACCCACCATTTTCTAAAAGAATAAAACCTTTTTGAGAAACTTATTTGATTTAAGAATCTTTTAACTGTAGAGGATTTTATGTCTTAAAACTTCACGGTTTAAACAATTATATTTCTCTATAAATATTTTATAATGATTCATAAAAAGTTTATGATTAACCAAACATATCCCCATGAGTGTCGTAACCAAGAGTGCCACAAGGCCCATTGTCATGCACCAGTTCCCATTCGAGTCTAGATCAAAGCGGTGTTTTAGGGTTTTTCCTCTATGTACATCTGTTCCAGAGCCGCCTCTACCTGCTCACATCTAGATAAGGATTTATTTGTTTGATAAACAACTTACTCAAAACTCACTAAAATACCAGGATGTTTTCCTATATTTAAACGTTTCTATAGGATTCTTCCTAAATTTTTCATATCCTAATTTCCATAAATACCTAAAATTTCTTTTCATACCAACTATGGCATCCCGTCTTTTTATCACATAACTTTTCATTACATTTTACATATAGAGGATATTTAAAGTCTAGTGTCTTGGTAATCAGGAACAAAAAACATGAAAACAACATAAAAAATTCTTCTAATCCACTTGTAATGCTTTATCATATTTTTATCCTATGTCCAATTATATCATCTCTTATCATGGAGACATACATCAAGGTAAAAGGGTGAGCAGAAGGCCCAATAAGGGTAAACAAGGGAATTAGTTTACTTGTGTTAACAATAAGAAATTGAATAAAAACATAAAGACATGAGAAATAGGATAATATCAATACCATGATAAAAATAACATGAAACATAACTTGAATATGTGGATTAAACATTTCATTTATACATTCAGGAACATATCACCAAGGTCCATCCCCAAGGTGTCAACATAATTACCAATGTTATTCACCAAGGTATCGTGAAACTTGTCATCTCTGGAGATTAATTCTTTACCCAATTCATTGAAGAGATATCAGGGCACACCCTTAATATGTCTTTACTTTCATGTGATCCACATATATCATAATCAATCATTTCATAAATAAACCAAAAATAATAAAAGAAGTGGGTTTCATGTCAAAATCGTGACGTTTAAAAAGTACTGAAAAACTTGATCGTTATGTCATATATAACCCATGGAAAGGGAGTGAGGGTTATATGTATGTAAATTCTAGAATCAAATAGATAAATTATATATATTGATGAATACCCTTAGATATGAAAATATATTTTGGTATTCTCATAAATAATACGAGAGAACTTTTTGAGAAAAAGAGAAAGATTTTGAGACGGAATTTCAGCTGCATAACGACTATATAACATAGTTTTAGAAAATAATAAAAGGAGAGGGTACAAGGGTAACCCAATCATTAATAACTCATATGGAAATATAAATATATAATAACATGGAGATATTAACATGGTATGGATATTTTTATGACATACCACAAAAAGGAAACTTGAAAGGAAAGGGAAGATGCGATTTCTTTTACACGAAATTCAGCAGCCTAACAACATCACTAAAAAAATTAGAAAATCAATTGATGAGAGAGTAAAGGGTCCATAATCATTTTGAAATTAAATGGAAAATATTAAAGATATAAAAGAACAATACCCCACATAATAAAATGGAACTATAAGACATAACATAAAGGAATTCATGACATAAAGGAGGAGGGTAAAATGATCCCTTACCTTGAAGAGTAACCTGGAATGATTGAAGGTCGAGTCCTTGGGAGGCTAGAGGGAACCTTGGTAGGACTCCTTGAGAGGTAAAAAGACCAGAACCTCGTTGAAGAGTATTTTAGAATGGAATGGATGAGGGAATGGCTTGGTATTTATAGGGGAAGTGAGAGAACAAATCATTAATTGTCAAGGGACACCTCATCGGTGGTATTGGAAAAACCATGGACCTGCCCATGGTATCTGCCCATGTTATTGGCCACTTGGGACACCTCATAGAATATCTTACTATGAATAAGTCTACCAAAAATATTACACAATTATAATATCCTTAATGATGTTATTAAACACCCGAAACTCAAAACTATTATTTCACTATGCACCAAAAATTCAACTTTCTCAGAAAAATACCAAAAATTCACTTTCACCTAATATCAATGCTCTGAATTCAAAAGTAAACTCCATTTTCTAAAAATAATTTTTTAAATAAAAAACACTATTCGCCTGAAAAAACTAATATTTAACTAATAATTTTTGAAACAGTTGTTTACCTATTTTATTGAATCACATTACTTAATCAGGGTGCCTAAATTATATTAATACTTTAGTAAGTGAGGTTACTAATCCTTTTGGTCACATTAGTATTCATAAGGGTAAAATCACTATTCATAATTTACTATTCACCTAAAATTATGTTGATCTTATTAGAATTTAGATATCTTAATGAACACAACTATAGAAGACCATTTATTGAAAATCATTAAACATTATTAATTATTTAAGGTTTACATAAATATTTTAAAAAATCCTTTTTTTCAAAAATCGTTAATACTATACATCGTATACTTATCTGGACATTTGAAAATTCACAACTTCGCCATAAGAAGAAATAACAATTTTTATTTATATCAAAGGATTACATAAAGCTGCTAAGGTCTCATTACATAGCCCCTTATAACACCAGCATAGGACCTAAGTGTACGGTGTGCTAAGGTGATAGAATCTTGGTGCGGCTCGACCAACATTGCCCTAGTGGTAATTTCTATCAGCTTGAACTTCTCCCGAAGGTGATTACGTTCCAGCTTCACATGATGAAGTTCAGCTAGGTTTTGGTCTAGAGCAAAGCCCAGTGGTGCCACCTCTTTCCCAAGTTCCGTCAGATGGGCTTCGAACGACCCGAATCTACTAGAGGAGGCCATCAAATATTCTTTTCGTATTAATTAACCAAGATCACTTGTATTTATAAACAATAATTGTAATGTTAAGAGTTTAGTTTCCAACGATCATATTGACCAACAGTCATATAACAGTCAAAACCCAATAGTCTCATTTAATTATACTCACTTAGTTAATTAAAGAATATAGTTTTTTTGAGTACAAATTAAAATAACACACAAAATTAGGAAACCAAAATTATTCAAACTTTCGGGTCGTTATAGTCATACCGGTCACACTCTGTGCCAGATTGAGGTGAGTCTGAATCAAACATGTCTCAAATAACTTGTGGATCATTTCACTATGTATCAAAATAATCAGAATGATTTTTCTTAGTTATGAGTACGTTAGTTGTTTTTTAGTAAAATTTCATTTTAAACTAGAAACACATATGTTTGACTCATTCTGATCACATCATAAATTAGTTTGATGTGAAACAGATTCATAAAAATAACAAAGGACTTATGAATTATTTTCCTAAATTATAAAAAAAATTGAGCATGTTTGACTAGTTTTTAGTGAGTATCACTTTTTGAACTAAAATGTCAACTTTAAATTGATAACTGACACTTAATATAATACCGAGCACATCATGTATCAAATGCAGGTGAATATGATTCCTACATGTCTCAAATGAATTATGGATCATTGTTGTAAAGTATCAAAAAAATACGAATGAATTTTCTCAGTTTTGAGTAGATTAGTTTTCCATATTACTAAAATAGATGTCAATTTTAGATGAAAATACACACAGTTAGAGTCATACTGGTCACACCATGGGTTATATTAATTTTTGGATGATTCCAACACATCTCAACATTTTTATGGTTCAATTTCCTATATTATTAAACAATCCAAATCTGTTTGATATGTTTCGAATACATTAGTGGTATTTTTTTACGAAAATTTTATTTTGAACTAGTAACACAATCTTTTGACTTATTTATATTGCATCATGTATTGGTTTGATGTGAAACAAATTCCTACATATCAAAAATGACATATGGATCACTGTACTTAATTATCAAGAAAATATGAGTGTGTTAGATTAGTTTTTTTTGTAATTGACACTACATGAACTTACATTTTGATTTTAAACTAATAACGAGAAATTTAAGTCATACTGAGAACATCGTGTATTAGATTGATATAATCATGATTCCTACATTTCAAAAATTACATATAAATCTTTTTTGTAAAGTATAAAAACAATACGTATGTGTTTTCTATGTTTTGAGTTGACCAGTTGTCCATTTTTCTAATATTGATGTCAATTTTAAATAAAAATACCCACTTTGAGTCATAACGGTAACATCATGGGTCAGATTAAGGTTCTGTTAATTTCTACACATCCCAAATGGAATGTGGATCATTTTCATTATGTATAAAAACAATTTGAATTTGTTTTCATATGTTTTAGTAATTCAGTTTTATTTTTTACTAAAATGTAATTTTAAATTAGAAATATTCACTTTTGAATCATTTTGATCACATTGTGTATCAGTTTGATGTAAAAATGAATCATACATGTCATAAATTTTTTATGCATCATTTTCCTAAATTATCATTAAAATATGAGTGTGTTTGATCAAGTTTTAGTGACTGAATCTTTTTTGAACTGAAATGTCGATTTTAAGCTGATAACATAGACTTTATGTCATACCAAGAAAATATTGTATCATATTTAGGCATGGGGGTTTCCTACAAGTCAAAAATAGATTATGTATCATTTTCATAATGTATCAAAACAATATGAATGTGTTTTCTCGGTTTTGAGTAGTACAGTAGTCCATTTTAGTAAAAATGATGTCAATTTTAAATAAAAATACACACTTTGAGTTATACCAGCCTCATCATGGGTCGCATTAAGGTGCGGTTTATTCTCACATATCTCAAATCTGTTTTTTATCATTTTCTTAATGTATCAAAATAATATGAATGTGTTTTTTCAATTATAAGTACGTCAATTTTCTTTTTTAATAAAATGTCATTTTAAACTATAAACACGAACTTTGTAATCATTGCGATCATATCGTGTATCCTTTTGATGTGAAACAAATTCATACATTTCATAGATGAAATATGAATAATTGTTCTAAATTATCAAGAAAATTTGATTGTGTTTGATAAGTTTTTAGGGACTGACAATTTTTATCTAAAACACAATTTTTAACTACTAAGAGACATATTTAATTCTACCGAGAACATCATGTATCAGATTGAGGCGTGGAGGATTCTTACACGTCACAAAAGACTCATGGATCATTGTTTTAATGTATCAAAACAATCTGAATATTTTTTATTCTTTTGGAGTATGTATGATTTCTATTTTACAAAAATTAATGTCAATTTCAAATAGAAAGAAGTACTTGGAGTCATACCGGTCACATCATATATCATGTTAATGGGAGGCTGATTCCTACACATCCCAAATTATCAAAAAAAAAATCCTAACTAATAATGTTATAATTATATCAATTTACTTTATTTATCAAACATTCAACATTGCATGATCATCTTCAAACAAACCACACCTACTCAGAAAAGTGAAGTCACCTGTATAAGAAAACAAGTATTCTATGAGTAATACTAAAAAGAAATAAATTAAACATAATTATGAAATCATAATTGATTAAATTTTTATTAAAATAAATAGACATAATGGTCACAAACAATTAGGGTTCATGGGGGCCAGAAGTAGTGCCGAAAGAGGGAATCCCCTCGAATAAAATTAACCCCTTCAGGATTCAACGACATCACATTGTGGAGGAAAAGGGGGTCGGGGATAGAAACATCAAGGGAAGAAAGGTGATCCACACTTTGTTTCCCTTCTCGCCATGAGTGCATCACTTTATTGTTTCTATTGAGTATGCATCTCCAATTTCTGATGATATATGAAATAGACCAGAGGGAGGGGATATGTCCAAGCATGGAATTATATATGATCATGGAGTCTGTTTCTACATTCGATAACTCGATATTCGCATGGTGGCACAAACTAATACCCTGGAACAAAACCTTGGCCTCTTCTCTAAAGGAAGAGCCAGGACCAAGGCAGGATGAGTATTCAAGGATAACTGACCCTTTTTCATCATGAACCACTCCTCTACTACGGAGGAACCCCATGAAAAAGGATCCGTCAGAATTATGTTTGAGACCTCTAGAGGGGGGGGGGGGTCCATCGAACCCCATGAAAATCGATAGAGTTTGTACATGGCTAGGATTCATGGGAGTTGTTTTGGAGAAAATGGAGGGATGGTGATTCCAGTCAGTTTTTGAATAGATGATCCAGATCCATAAGAAATTTTTTGGTTCTGATGATGATAGCGCTACCTGAGGAAGAGACCCCATCATGTCTCACCTTGTTTTGTTCATGCCAGATTCTTCAAAACCCAACATGTAAGATATTGGTATCGGCCTCCCTCTTTGGGACCCTGCCTCCCAATCCATGAAAACACCTCTCCATGAACGATACGTCGACCATGATGGGTTCCGAGAAGGTCATGAATTCTCCAAGGCCTCTCCATACACCACTCGCTCTGTCAACCTTGAAGAAAAGGGTGTTAAAAAGCCTCTTCCTTGCTATTCCTATAACACATGCAACAAGAAACCAATGGAACACCACAAAATTTGATGTTATCATCCATAGTAATAGCTCAATTTCTGATTCTCCGTGAAAGGAAGTTATATTTTTAGGTAAGGGACTCAGTCCAGAGGGATTCATTCTAGGAGATCGTGCTTTCCTGAGAGGGTAGTTTGCTATAGAAGTCCTAGGAAGAGAAGGACCCTAAGGAGGAAAAAGCAAAAATACAACAGTCTGGCTCTAGGGAGTGGTCAATGAGCTTGAATGTGTCCTTTTGATCGTCATCCAACATTATGTTGGTGAAATTTGGGTAGAAGTTTACTTCCCTAAAGGAGATATGGGATCCAGGAATCTGAAGAACCCAATGATCTCCCCAGCACAATTGTTTTTCTAGAAAGATATATCTTCTTTCCCCACGATCCATTGGGTGTGCCATTGGATGCTAACATGGAGGGGGGAAATGACAGACTAGAGTAGAGATCCTTGATGGACCACCGATGTGGGGTTATGAAATTGAAAGGAGTGCATGGTTTCTCACACATCATTAGTTGTTCTAGTATTTCCCCAGTGATTTTTGGATGCATGCAGAGGATGGTGTGTTCGAGAGAGTGGACGTTCATGACACCTTCCCAGATAAGACGAGAAACCTTCTTCAAGGATACCTAGTGGCGCTTCCTTTCTAAATCAGGGTCCTAGATGACGCCTTCCATGATCATGTTGATGTTTTGAAGCACCCCCTTAGAGACTTTAATATATTAAAGAACATTAATAGGGGTTGTAATAAGCACACTATTAGTGAGATAAATATGACCTCCAAAGGAATGATACTTCATCTTCCAGTTAAGAATGTGATCTGTGATCTTACATGAATGAAAATATAAATCTTTGATGCGATGTCTACCTAGATGCATAAGGGATCTGAGGTAATCTCTGGATAAAGTTCCTCTATAAACGTCAAGGGATTGCTGGATAGCTGAGGTCTGATTTGGAGTGCAGTTGTTAGAAATATAGAAGGTGGTTTTTTTCTTTATTGATAAAATAGCCACGCCAATGGGTATACTCCTTTAACAATTTCGTGTGTCCCTTGATAGAGTTCATCCTTGCATTCAGGAATATGAGGATATCGTTCCCGAGAATCAGGTGAGAAATGGGCTTGGATCTCATTCTTATTTTCAAAGGAATCATCTCCCCATTGTAGATGTGGCGACTGAGAATTTCCTCAGAAAGAACAAAGAGACTTAGGGGAATTCGGTCTCCCTGTATGAGCCCGTGAGTGGGTTTGAAGAACATGTATGACTTCCCAATGATAGTAACTGCCAACCATGAGGAACTGAAACAATGGAGAAGAGATCAGTATTCCAGGAGTCGAGGCCCATACTTGCTCAAGTTTTGTTGATGAAGCTTTACTCCACCTGGTCATAAGATTTGTTCATGTCTATCTTGATGGAAGAATTGGAGCCATGAGTCTTGAGATTCATGTCTTTGATCATCTCTTGGGTGAGATCTATGGTGACTTGTATTGAGTATCCCTTCACAAAATTGTGTTGCTCTATTGAGATCCACTGAGGGAGATTCATGGACAAATAGGAGTTGACCACACTTGCCAAAATTTTATATGGGAATATGCACAGGCTCACCAGACGGTAGTGCAAAATAGAGGTTGGGTTTCTTATTATTTGAATAAGAACAAGACAGGGGGCATAAGAAAACCTTGTTAAGATACCCCTTTTAAATAAATCATGAATGTATGAGTTGATTTCCTCCTACACAACGTCCCATGATGCCCTATAAAAGAATCCTAGGAATCCATTGGTTCATGGGGCACTGTCTAGTTTCAGGCTCAGCATGGCATCATGAATTTATTTTTCCTCATGAATCACACTGTGACCTGTGTTATCTTGGGAAAATAAGAATGTGGGAATCACTTTCAAGAATCTAGCATCATCGCCTGGATAGCCATTGGGCATTAGAGGATTTAGACATGCGATAATCTCTTAAAAGAAGGATTGAGCATTGGCTCTCAAAACATCCATGCCGTCAGAGTAAGAGAATTATTCTAAAAGTAAATTGGGGTTTATTGGATGCTTCTTCTCTTTGATTAATGCATGAAAAAACATAGTGTTTTTCTCCCTCTTTGATCCACATGATGGGAAAATTTTCCCATGCATTTCTTTCCTTTCTCAGAAGCATTTCTGCCAATATCTCTTTCTTATTTGAGATTACCTAGAACAATTGATCATCCCATGCTTCCTCAAGATTTTCCTGAAGCCTTTCAACTTCCATCATGGTGAGATCCTCCTCACTGTCACAGAGGTGGAGGTCCTTACCCCACCCCTGAAGAGACGACTTTAACCAACTGATCTTGTTTTGAATGGCAACCCACAAGTGCCCCTAATAAGGTTCTTTCTATACATCATTAACCTGAGAATGATATCCAGTAGAAGTGGACCACTATTTCAAAAACCGTATTCGATCAATGCAGTCATAATTAGAAAATAGGTAGACCAGAAGAGGGGAATGATCCGAGAGGATACGAACTAGAAGAGTCACATTTTCATTAGAGAACATGGTAGTGTCTTCTAGGTTGGAAAGAAACATGTCCAAGCAGCTCCACGAGTGATGGGTACCCCTTGGGTTGTTGAACCAGGTGTAGAGATCACCAAATAATTGAAGGTCAATAAGCCCATTCCCATCCTAGAAATGGGAAAACTCTATACTAGCTTTCCTATGGAAGGGTCCCCTTCCCTTCCTTCCATATAGGTTGGCAATGATATTGTGGTCACCCCCCCCAATGATCCATGTGATATTGGAATGATCAGAATCACTAACCTCCCTCTAGAGATCCATTATTTTGTGTTTATCATAGCTCCCTTACACAAATGAAATGAAGAAGATGGCGTCCTCCTTGGTCACGTTGGTAGTGAATAACTGGTCCCCATCCTACACCAGGTCAATGAAAAGGATTTTATGACAATAGATTTCAATGTGGCGGTTAGAGGGGTCGTCGTGCATAGACCCTTACATTATGATTTTCCACGAATATTCAATGATGTTTGAGATTCTATGTTAATGATCGAGATTAAAAATGATGTCAAACTTCTGTTTGTAAACTTATGTGGTGAGGGATCCACCTTGGCCCACACCCCAAGTCCACGGGAATTCTATATGAAGAATGAAATCATTGAAGGTGTAGTGTTTTAGAACTGGATCTAGAATGAAAGGCCTTCTTGAAGTGAGAGAGAGCGCTCTCCTTGAGGCTCCTAGATTTTGAAAGGGTGGACACTCCCTCTATATTGGGAGATATATTGGGAGGGGGAGAAGCAGGAATAGAGTGAGAACCAGACTGCATTCATTCCTCTCCAGATGGAACCTAGAAAAGATTGGGATTATTGAGGTTAGGGGACATTGAAGATTACAGATGGGGAAGACAGAGATCAATGATCTAAAGTAGAGTGGGGCATCCACTAGGAGTGACCCTTTATAGGGGTAGAGGCTCATCTTGAAGAAGGTTCTAAATCTTTAAGGGAGATAAAGGGTAAGAAATATGGAGGAGGGGGTTAGGCCAGAATACCTAAAGAGATGGGCTGTTAAAAGTGTACCTTCTCCTATGGGTTAAAAACCTGAAGAATCATGGAGTCGAGAAGGGGGGAGGAGCTATACCCCAATAGAGGTAAGAAAAAATCGTAGGGAGGGGGAAGAACGAATTCCTATGGGTAGCCAAGGTGAATTTGAACTGAAGAGGGAAGTCCAAATAGAAACATGATCTAGGGAGGCCAGATGATCCACCGCTAAGGCATTTGATGTCTCAGAGGCTGGAATAGAAGAAAAAACTAGAGAGGGACCCAAGTAGACTCTAGTACCCAGTTTCTCAGGGCAGCGATAGACTCCCGAATGGCACCCTCTACACACCTTAATGGAGTGGACCTGTAACAGGAAGTGGGAGCAGAATTTGGGGAAGATAGGATATGAAATATCATGGATCCATATGAAATATTCTTTCACCCTAAGATCAATCTTCTCTTGTAAAGGGAGTGAGCGATCAAGATCCACACAAATTCAATCCACTGACGTATCCGCACAACTTCAGGTCTGAGCATCTGAGTAGAGAAAGCCTCCAATGGAATCAACGATAGCCTTTAGTAAGCCACTGTTATAAAAATGGAGAGGAATACTGGGATGTCGATCCACACTATAACCATATGGATCTTCCTTCCCCTGTGTGTTTCCATTAACCCTCATGAGAGGTTCAATATCCATTGGATGAAAGAGTGGGGGGGGGGGGGATACACCATGAATTGATAAAATACTCTTATAAGGCTAGGATGAGGGAAAAGGAGTTCCGATGCATCACTGATATTTACATGGGATATCAAAGTCCCTAGGAGAGAACAAAACTCTGGAAGACCTTGATGGGTGTTTTTGTATCACTGAATAGATCCACCAATGTGTACTCAAGGCATGACTCCACCACTACAAAGGCTGACTCAGGGAATTCCATGTAGATACAAGAATCATCCCGCGATACCTACAGAGGTGGAACATAAACATCAGGAAAACTGGAATGAGGGTAAACAAGACATTGAATACAAAGGGTTTCTTTGAAGGCACTGGGCCAAGAAGACATGGACATAAAGCATGAAGTAATAGGAGGGAATGTAAGGAAATCCTATAGGGTCCAACTGATAGGAAGACTGGGGAGAGGGAACAACAAAATCAAAGAAGTTGGGGGGACCTGAGGATTCGAGGTGCAAACAGTGTCAAAGGGAGTGCCGGAAAGAACAACCGATGATCTAGGGATTGAGAAAAAAATGGTAACATAGTTTGAAATCACCGGCAGCACGTGGGGCGCATTCTCAAGAGATATCATTCTTTTCTTGATTAAAAAGACATAAATATTAAATAATACATCAAATATATAGACAATGATTTAATAGTGGAAGCATAAATATTACCTCTCTATGATTTACCAGTGGAGGAAACATGAAGGAATGTGATAAATGTACACATTGCAGGGAGGAAAGGTTTTGAGGGAGAAGATGTTTGTGGATTTTTTGGAGCACAAAGGCATGAAAGATGGAAACATCACCCAAAATAAAACAAAAGAATACACATATATAATAAAATAATAATTATGTGGATAATTATAAAAATAAATGAATTAAACATAAATATGACATAATACATTATTTCTATGGACAATGATATTTCTGTGAAAACATGAATATTAACTCTATGATTTACTAGAGGCAGCATTGTTTCTATTCTAGTAAAGGTAGTGAATACAACTTAAAGAAAATTGATAAATGAAACACTACAGGGGTGAAAAGTTTTTGAGGGAGAATAATTCTATTGAATTTTTGGTGCATAAATGAATGAAATATGGAAAAACAAACGCAAATCAAACAAAATAATCCATTGGTATAATAAAATAATTATAATGTGAGTATTACTAAAAAGAAATAAATTAAACATAAATATGAAATGATACATTAATTATATGGACAATGATTCTATTATAAAAACATCAAGATTACCTCTATGATTGAGAAGAGACAGTGTCATTGATATTATTTCAAATGCAGTGTAGGTAACTTGAATGAAAGTGATAAATGAAACACTGTAGGGGTGAAATGGTTTTGAGGGAGAAGAATTTTTAAAAAAAAAATTATGTAGAAAAGCATGTAAGATGGATAGGTAACCCCAATTCAAACAAAATAATCCCCCTGTATAAGAAAAAAAATATTATATGAGAAATACAAAAAAGAAATAAATTATTCATAAGTAAAAAATAATACATTAATTCTATGGGAATTGATTTAACTATGAAATAACCAAGATTCACTCTATGAGTGAGCAGATACATCATCATTTCTCTTCCTAAAAAGGCATGATAGATACATAGGAATATTCCAAAATAATTGAACACTACATGGAATAATGAAAATTATATCGTAGTTCCATTATATAATTTTTTATTAAAATAGAGAAAGTACAACGTAACATTACTTTTACATCTTTCCAAAGGGTTTTCATTATTATTTTTTATTTTTATGAGGAATTGGTAACATTATCTGGTGTCGAAGACATTATATACATGATTAGTAAAAAATTTAATTTATATTAAGCTAATATAGTAGAAAACATGTAATATTATGGGAGAAAACAGAGTATATTAAAAAATAATTTTACCTTCTCATTTAACTCTCTTTCTTTTTCATAAAATTTTTCTCGATTTTTTTAATTTTAATTTGTTTAATTATAATTTTTCATACCTATATATTTAATACATAATATTTATTATTTTTATTAATTTACATATACTATAACAAAGTTATTCATTTTTATCAATAATTAATTAAATAAAAAATTGATTTTTTTTTATAAACTCATTTTTATTTTTTATCTTGTTTAATTACTTAATTTTATTTATTCCTACATTTATCAGTGCTAAAAAAGCACAGATAAATAATTCCTTTATGAGTGCTAAAAATATAGTGATGATAAATGGTACTCTGTATCAATCCTAAAAATGAACCGATAATGGGTTCCCATTATCAGTGCTAAAAAAAGAACTAATAAAGGTAACCCTTTATCAGTGAATAAAATAATTTTTTCATAAGGGAGCCCTTTAACCATTTTAAAAATTGACAATAAATGGTTAAATATGTTAGATATTTCTCTAGGACTAATAAAGAATCAATTTATCAGTTCTTTTTTCAAGCACAGATAATTACCCACACTGTTAAACTCTAGTTTTGGAGCAGCGGGACCTCAATGGCTACTAAAATGAACTTCACCATTGGATAGACCATGATTACTGATCTTCAAGTTATTGTGGAGAGAACCTATAATTTTATTACACAAGGGAGGACCTCTAGATCTTCCAATTAGTGGTTTACCATGTGTTGACCTTTGTGGTTTCTTTGTTCATAGTGATTACGAATGGATGATCTAGGTGGTTGATAAATATATTTCCATGGGAGGTCATATATAATAGTTTCTCAGGAGAAGACCAATAAAGTTTATTCACATGATTTTTCATAGAAAACTTCAGTAGTTATGATTATATGTTTTTAGTGAGGGATTGGTTGATGAAACCATTTAAATTCTCCTTGAAATGATTGAGGCTCCCCTACAATGGTGACTGAAAATTTCCTTCATGCCACTGTAAGAAACTAATAGTATGTGACAAGGATATCTACATTGTTATGAATTTAAGCACACTCTTAAATCACAATAGTATATTTCCCTCAATAGGGTAATTATCTAGTTGACCTTGTATGAATGAGTAAGGTTGGTATTACTTCCTCATTAGTATCCTGAGGGGTTGGTGTTGGGAGTAAATTAAGAAAACCATGTTTGATATGATCCCTACAAAATAAATAAATCTTAGTTATTTGAATATTAGAATCTTCACCTTCCTCTTCCTCTAAACTAGTATGATGGGAAATTTATATATCTATGGTCAGACTCTTGAAGTTGTTTGATGTCATGAATAAGGCCCCTTTCTATTTGTTTTCATATTTAAGAGATGACTATCTACATGATTTTGATTTATCCATATTGGTTTGGTCTATGCATCATGTTTGAATTATCCAATTATGAAGGTATACTCACTTTTTTCCATCACCATTTGATGATGTATATATTGAGAATGTGATTTAATCTGTTAGTTACTTTTAGTTTATATAAGGACCGAACCTTAAAACATTACATAATCATGAATTAAATGAGTAATTCACATTAAGGATCTTTTCAGGTTTATATTTTTAGAGGATCAGTCCATAACTACTACATCTGAAAAGATTACATAGTAGACACTTCTACTCAGTTTCCATTTTTTTCATAAAATAAAATCTCTTTAAAAAAAGATTCATGTGTAGTTCCATGTTTAAGACATCATGACTTTTCCTTGATCCCATCCTTGACCCTATTCCACATTATGTCCGATGAAAAACATTTCAAAATCTTGGGATGAGCATAAAAAGCTCAATAAGGGATACAAAAAGAAGGAAACACTTTTAGTTTTTCAAAACAACAAGGAAACCATCAATACTTTAACATAAGTAATACTTTTCACATTTATGAAGTAGTAAATACTCTTCACTAAATAAAAAATCACTACATACCCTTTTGTAACCAAGAGATTACCATAAAACCCATATAAAGAACACATAACATATAAAGGTAACATGGGACATAAACATACTTGAATGGAATAATAATACGGTCGACTTCTACACATATCACTTAATGGAATAACCATATGGCTGACTTTCATACCCAATGCATTAGTGGTTACAATGTAACCACCCATCCTAGTTTATCATGGCACCACCTGTCATTTGGTTTATCACGTAACCACCCGTCAAATGTCCAAGTACCATTATAAAATCATAACATATAAAATATTCCAAGTATAAACATTTAACTAATAACATTTAATTTTCAATCACAAGAAATAATTTAAATATAATGAAATAATCAATCCATTTCAAAAACCATTTTCAATTCCAAAACACCCAAACAGAGAATAAGGGATTTCCTTTTCATTTTAGAAAACATTAAGGCTTATAGAGGAAGCCAAATAACGATTACGACAGTGGAGATGTCATTGTCGCCACAAAAAAAACATTCCATTTGTCGTTTAGTAAAACAATTCATAGATAAAGAATAACTTTTAATGAAAGTAAAATTCAAAGGGTTTTACTATACATCATGTAAAAGAAGAAGGTATATATTATCGAAATATGCCACAATGAAAGGAGATTGAGACGAAGACCCTTACCTCGTGTCCGACTTGACCCATTGGTTCTTTAATCTCCTAAATAATAAAATAATGTTAATTTCTACTTTATTAAGAACTTTTTTCAAGTTTATTATTCATTTTATATAACTTATTACCAATTTATAAACATTAGGTAATCATTCAAGTTAATAATGTTCGTTTTGTTGTTATTTGGTACTTGAGTCACAAATGAACACCATATAGTTACAAGTTGATCACAAGGTAAAACGTTCATTATATCTAGAATGATATTAATGATTTGGATATCACATATATCATATATATCCAGTATATACATGTATTTATAATAGTACATAACATTTGGAGGTAAGAAATCAAATGCACTGTTCATGGAGACGGTAAGTCGTACGTACGCATAACGCTACCTCCATTTCTATTTTTATTTTAATGGAATTAAAACATAATGATAAATAGGTATATTATAATTCCAGTATAATATCATATAATATAATTAACTCCATCATTTATATTCGCCACATATATAATTATCGAGTCATATCACTTTGAGGGGGTGGTAGTCTGCACTTCCTCAAATGAAATTATCTCAGTTACCCATAATGGAAACCATAAAGTTAGGATATAAATGTAAAATACAGAAGCAAAAAAAACATAAACATAATATATATCATATATAAATACAGTTCCATCTTAATGGAAACCATGAGAGGCGGTAGGAGATAATCAAACAATCATCGTTTCATGAGGTGTTAGTTTTCCATCCACAGAAACAGTATGTTCTTCACCCATTAGATGGAGGTGTGTGTAAGTATAGTTAAAATCCTTACCATAACAACATACTAGTATATTGAGGATACTAGATTTGTTATAAAATAAAGTAATAAAAAGAGTTTAGGGGCTGGATAAGTAAAATAAAAGAAAATAAGTTAAGAGGAATCATTACCTTTAATTTGGGTAACCTTTTTTTGGTTTGAACCCAAAGTACTTCTTAAAGTTCCTTTTTCCCAATTTAAGGCTTCTAGGAGGAGGAGAGAGATGTAGGGAGATTAATTGGGTATATTTTGGATGATCCAAAATTCTTGAGAGGTGTGAATAATTGGTTAGAAGTGGTGTCCTTTTATAAGGGGGAAGAGGGGCTCTTTAAGAATGTTTGCAAATATTATTTTAAAATATAATAATATTCGGTTTCTAAAGGTCCAAAAATCATTAGCGTCAAATATATAATGACTCATGGTAGAAATAAAATCATCAAATAATAATTGGACAGGTTTTGGATGTTATTTTAATATTTATAATCATATTTATTTAAATGATTTATTAATGAGGTAAACACTGCATCATTATTATGTCATAAGTAATTTAATTTATTTGATGTCTAAAAATAACAAAAAAATAACATGATGTAGGAAATAATTTGATATTTCCAAATAATATTTATATTTTAAATGATAACTTATATAACACCATATAAAAATTAATTTACTAAAAGATTTTCGTTTATTTCATTTTTGCCTTTACTTCAAATTAATTAATCTAAAGTTTCATTATCATTCATAAGCGGCTCCATGGGGTCCCAAAATCGACCCAAGGATTTCAATTGTCAGCTATTATTCATAAAATACTGTTAGGAAAATTGTTAAGGTAATTTTGAATTATTATAATATTCTTTTTTACTTTGAATTACCCTATTTACCTTTAACCGCGTTAAATAAAAGTCAAAAGTTACTATTCACCAAAAATTATTTTCATCTTATTGAACCACATTTTACATACTAATAAAAACCATGTATGCCAGATTTTATAAATTCAAATAACAGAAGTTTTAATATTTCATTTTAATGAAAAAGTTAGTTTTTTTAACTACTACGAAGTGGTTTCACTATTCATCAAAAATTGAACTTTTTCAGAAAATATCAAAAAATCAGCCTAAGCTATATCTGATATTCCGAAATAAAAAATAATGTATATTTTACCATAATATAAACATATATGTTTCATTAATTAATTTAAAATTAATTCCCATTATCAAAAAAATTGCGCGTTTTTAAGAAACAATAACTATCAAAAGATTGATACTTGTTTATGTCTAATTTCAAAGTAAATTTAATTCAAATTAACAGAATTGGATTAAATGGTAAAAATATATTCTAGTTAGACTTTAAAAACAATTAAAAAGATAATCTATCAATATACAAAATTATATTAAAACTAACTTTTGAATTAAAATACAATATTTTTCACTATTCATTAAAAAATGAACATTATCATAAAAATACCAAAAAATTACCCAATGTAAAATTTCATGTCCCCATTCTAAAGAAGGATTTTATTTGGTAAAATAGAATTTATTAAAATGACCAAAACTAGATTTAAATTGGGTTCACTATTAAAAGGTGGTAAATCAACCTTTTAATGTAAATTATGGTTAAAATTAGATTCATTCACATTTTAAGCCTCTAAATTTTATTGGATAAAATAAATACATTTAACAAACATGTGTAATCATAATATTTTAGTTTTTTTATTCCCGCCAATACAATGGCTAGGAGTTAACTACCATTTAAAATAATAATATTATATTATTAGTGTGCAATGTAATATTTCAAATAATCATGTTTTTGCGTATTGGGTATGCTATCGAACATAGAAACCCTTTTAAAGTAAAATTACTATATAATTCACAAATATTAATAAGCATGAAAATATCTTATTGTTCATTTAAATGGGATGTTACATCATTCCCCCCTTTTGAAAATTCATCCTCACAATTTTTATTCACATATCAAAATAAGTGGGGGTATTTATCCCTCATAGCATTGTCATATTCCCACGTTGCCACATAAACCATATGGGTTTTCCACTAAAAAGTTACATGGTGAATTACCTTATTCCGCAACACGTGCTCTCTTCGTCCAAGAATATGGACTAGTTGTTCCTCATAAGAGATATCATCTTCCAACTGAACTACCACTGGGTTCAAAACATGATATGGATCTGGTATATACTTTCTCGACATCAAAACTTGAATGAAATTGTGTACCTAGGATAAACATGGAGGTAAAGCCACTCTGTACGCAACTGGTCCAATTTTCTCCAGGATTTCATAAGGTCCAATGAACCTCGGACTCAACTTTCCATTATTACTAAAACACATCACACTTTTCCATGGAGAAACTTTGAGAAAGACATGATCACCTACCTCAAAAGAAATATCTTTCCTACAGTTATCCGTATAACTTTTCTGTCTGGTCTGAGTTGTTCTCATGTTCTTCTGAATCAACTAAACTTTATCTGCCATCTCTTCTTCCAATTCTGGTCCCATCATCTTCCTTTCACCTACTTCATCCCAAAAATCTAGAGTTCAACAATTATTTCTATAAAATGACTTAGGTGGAGCCATCTATATACTGGAATGAAAACTATTATTATAAGAAAATTCAACCAATGAAATATGTTGGTCTCAACTTCCCTGGTAATCTAGTGAACAAGCACGTAGCATATCCTCTATGGTCTGAATTGTTCATTCTATCTACCCATCTGATTGAGGATGAAAATCTATACTAAAATTTAATTCAATGACCAACGAATTCTAAAATCCTTTACAAATGTTTCAAGTAAACTTGGGATGATGATCAGATACAATGGAGTGAGGAACTCCATGAAACCTCACTATATCTTTAACATACAACTGAGAAAATTGATCAAGAGAAAAAGTGTCTCAAATAGGAAGGAAATGAGAAGATTTAGTCAACCGATCAACAATAACCCAGATTTCATTATATCCTTTAGATGTATTTAGTAATCCCACAATAAAGTCCATGGATATATTTTGCCAGTTCAACTCTAGAACTGGTAAAGGATGAAGAATCTCTTTTAGTAACTGTTGTTCTGCTTTAACCTGCTGACAAGTCAAACACTTCATAGTAAAATCAACAATATCTCTTTTCATTCAATCCCACCAATAATACTCCCAATGAACTTTGTACATCTTAGTACTACCAGGATGAACTGAAAACGGAGAACTATGAGCTTCACGTAACAACTCATTCTTCAACTGTGAATCATAAGGCACACATAATCTCTTCCCAAACCTCAAAACACAATCATTATTAATGTTAAAATATGGAAACTTACCCTTTTGAACAAACTATACCTTTTTCTGCAACTCACTGTCTTGTTTCTGCGCATGCTTTATTCTGCCTGATAGAGATGATTTCACTGACACCTAAAACAAAACAGAAGAATTTCCTGCACCAATAACTTCTATGCCAATGTTCATCAAATAAAAATACAAAGGATCTCTTTCCAAATGTAGCATGGTTAATGAGACCTTATTTTTTCTACTCAAAGCATCAACCACTTTATTTGCTTTTCTAGTATGGTAATGAATCGGGCAATCATAATCCTCGATTAATTCCAGCAATCTCCTCTGTCTCATGTTCAATTATTTCTGAGTGAATATATAATTTAAACATTTTTGGTCAATATATATTTCCAATTTTACTCTATACAAATGATGCATCCATATTTTTAAAGCAAAAACAACTGCGGCTAATTCCAAATCATGTGTAGGGTAATTTAACTCATGAGGTTTCAACTGACGCAAAGCATAATCAATTACCTGATCATTCTTCATAAGGACACATCCAAGTCTTTTCAATGAAGAATCAATGTAAATAACAAACTCACCATTTCTATAAGATAGTTCCAAAATTGGAGCATTCACCAATCATCTTTTCAATTCCTGAAAAAATCATCACATTTTTTAGTCCAAATGAACTTAACACATTTTCGAGTTAACTTAGTCATTGGACTAGATAACCATGAAAACTTCTCAACAATCCTTCGGTAATAACCTGCCAAACCAATAAAACTACGAATCATAGTTATATTTGTGGGTCTTGGCCATTATTCAAAAACGTTTTTTAGCAGGATTAACAGTTATGCCATTTTTTGAAACAATGTGACCATGGAAATAAATTGGTTGTAACCAAAACTCACACTTACTGAATTTCCAATAAAGTTTATTTTCTTTTAAGGTTTCTAAGATGACCCCTAAATGACTTTCATACTTCTCTTTTGTTTTTGAATAAACAAAAATATCATCAATGAACACAACCACAAACTTATCCAAGATTTCATAGAAAATTCTATTCATAAGATCCATGAATACAGAAGGTGCATTGGTTTAACCAAAATGCATAACTACAAATTCATAATGGCCATATCTAGTATGAAATGCAGTCTTCGGAATGTCAACTTCCGTTACTTTCAACTGATGGTACCTTGATCTCAAGTCAATCTTCGAAAAATACTGCGCTCCCTGGAGCGGATCAAACAAATCATCGATATGAGGAAAAGGATACTTGTTCATAACAGTGATGTTATTAAATGCACTATAATCAATGCAAAGTCTCATTGAACCATATTTCTTTTTAACAAACAAGATAGAAGAACCCTATGGCGATGTTCTAGGTTGAATAAATCCTTTATCTAATAACTCTTTCAACTACTTCTTTAACTCTAAAAGTTCAATTTGATCTATTTGATAAGGGGGTTTTGAAATTGGATTAGCATCAGGAACTAAGTCAACAATAAATTCAACATCCCGATCAGGTATAATACTAGGAAACTCATTAGAAAAAAACATCTAGATACTCATTTACAACTGGAACATCATTAATCTGAACAGTTCCTTTATTTTCAACAATATGTGAAAAGTTACATTCCTTTCCATCTTTTAATAGTTTCTCAACTTCCTAGTATGTTATCAAAAGAAAGGGATCATTCTTGTACACAAACTATAAATTCTTCTGAAATGAAACATCTTTATCTTTGTAGTGTATCTTATCATGATAAATAGACAACCATTCAATGCCCAAAATAACATCAAACCATACTAGAGGAAAAACAATATGGTTTTCAGGTAGATTCTTCCCGCACACAAGGACAGAAAGGTTCTTATGTGTTATTTTTGTCTCAACATTTCCTCCAAGTGTTTTTACCATTAGTTCTATATTCATATCTTGAGATGGAATTCCCAATTTGTTAGAAAAATTCTCAGAAATAAAAGAGTGTGTAGACCCTGAATCAAAAAACTCATTGGCATAATATCAACAAACAAACAGTGTACCTGATACTACTTCGTTTGATGGCCCAAAATCTGCTAAAGTAGTTGCGAAAGATTTCACCACACCTTTTTGCATTAAGTATGGCTTCTTTCCCTAAGTTGAGTTCTTAGCTGCACACTCATTTTCATAATGACCCATTTAATTACACTTAAAACATCTTACCGATGTATTTTCATTGCCTTCTTGAACATCTTCCATACATTTAGGAGAAATATGACCAGACATACCACACCAGAAGCACTTTCCATACTTTGATAAACATTCTCCAGAATTATTTTTACAACACTTCTCACAAGTTGGATATTTAATTTTCTTACCTCCAAGATTATTTGATGGATTCTTTCACTTTTCCTACCAAATGGATCTCTTATTCTGTTATTTTTCAACAGACACCTGATTATCGGCAAACTCCATTTCGACCTTCTCCGTACATCGAACACTTTTTTCGTAACTTTTGAAATCACAAGAGGATAATGATCTTTGATATCGTGGCTTCAGTCTTGAGTAAAATTTATTTATCTTGCTGTCAAGATCTTGGATGAAATTTGGAGAAAACCTTTCCACTCGAGTGAATTTTTCTTCATAAGTAGCCATCGAGTTATCCTCTTACCTTAATTCTAGTAATTGTTTTTCCATATTAAGAAGAACAGCCTTAGGAAAATATTTCTCAAGAAACATACCATTGAATTCATCCCAATCAAGAGCATCAATCTCTTCACTATCCCTGATATTTTTCACCATCAACTACCACTAATCATATTCACCTTCAAAATAGTAAACAGCGAGACTAACCTTTCGATGTTCTGAACACCCCATGACATCAAAAAAATTATCCAGTGCTTTAATCCACCCTTCATTTAGCACAGGGTCAGATGATCCTCTGAATGATGGGGGGTGTTGCCTCAAGAAATACTCAACTACTTACATGTTCCTCTACGGTTGATCTGGAAGATCTCATGCATGGATACCATCACCATTTATAGCCTGAGTATACTGTTCCATTACTTCAACAAACTATTCAGTTCCAATTCTGACCATCTCAAGTTGCTGATTTGGAATGTTGTCTTCTTCCTGATGTCATCCCAACATATCTGCACTATTTTCTCTGCAGAAAACCATTCTGAACACAGAAATATCTTAGGCGAAGAAACATGGTAATCTATAAATGCTATACAAATTCAATATTATAATAAATTAATTTATGGACATTTATTTAATAATACCCTAAACTCTAAATTTGACTAAACCGATCTATGATACCAACTATAAGCACCCGACCTTAAACCATTAAATAATCATGAATTAAAAAATAATTTACAATAAGACTATTTTCAGGTTTAGAGTTTTAGAGAATTTGGCCATAATTATTACATCTCAAAATATTACATAGTAGACACTTCTACTCAGTTTCCATTTTTTTCATAAAATAAAAACTCTTGAAAAAATAGTCATGTCTAGTTCCATGTTTAAGTCAACTTGAATTTTCCTTGATACCATCCGTGACCCTATTTAACATTATTTCCTATGAAAGACATTTCAAAAATTTGGGATGAGCATAAAAATCTATTTATGGGATACACAAAGAAGGAAAAACATTCAGTTTTTCAAAACAAAAAATAAACCATTAATACTTTAACATAAGTAATACTTTTCACCTTTATTAAGTAGTAAATGCTCTTCAATAAATAATAGATCACTACATACCGTTTTTTAACCAATAGATTACCATAAAACCCATATAAAGAACACATAATATATAAAGATAACTAGGGACATAAACAAACTTAAATGGAATAACCATACAGTTGACTTCCACACATATCCCTAAATGGAATAGCATAATGGCCGACTTCCATACCCAATGCATTGAAGGTTATAACGTAACCACCCATCCTGGTTTATGACGACACCACCCGTCATTTGGTTTATCACATAACCACCCGTAAAATGTCCAATTACCATTATATAATCATAACACATAAAATATTTCAAGTATAAAAATTTCACTAATAACATTTAATTTTCAATCACAAGAAATAATTTCAAGATATTTGAATAATCAATCCATTTCAAAAATCATTTTCAATACCAAAACACCCAAAAATATAGTAAGGTATTTCCTTTTCATTTTATAAAACATTAAGGCTTATAGAGGAGGCAAAATAATGATTATGACGGCGGAGAGGTCATTGTCGCCGCAAAAAAAACATTCAGTTTGTCATTTAGTAAAATGATTAGTAGAAAAATATTCCCTTTGAATGAAAGTCAAAGTCAAAGGGTTTTACTATACACCGTGTTAAAGAAGAAGGTATATATTATTTAAATATGCCTCAATGAAAGAAGATTGAGATGAAGGCCCTTACCTCCTGTCCATGTTGACTTGTTGGTTCTTTAATCTCCTGAATAATAAACTAAAGTTAATTTCAACTTTCTTAAAAACCATTTTAAAGTTTATTATTCCTTTTATATCAATTATTGCCATGTTATAAACATTATATAATCAATCAAGTTAATAATGTTCGTTTTTTCGATATTTGGTACTTGAGTCACAAATGAACACCATATAGTAACAAGCTGTTCACACGGTCAAAACTTCATTATATACAGAATGATATTCATGATTTAGATATCATATATATCCTATATATCTGGTATATACATGTATTTATAATAGTACATAACATTTGGAGGTAAGAAATGAAATTCACTGTTTATGGACATGGTAAGTTGTACGTACGCATTAACGCTACTTCCATTTATATTTCTTATTTTAATGGAATTAAAACATAATTATACATAGGTATATTATAATTCCAGTATAATATTATATAATATAATTTACTCTATCCTTTATATGTCCCACATATGGCATTAACGAGTCATATCACATTGAAGGGGAAGCAGTCCGCACTTCCTCAAATGAAATTATCATGTTTACCAATAATGGAAACCATAAATGTAGAATATAAATGTAAAATATAGAATAATAAAGAAAACATAAACATAATATACATCATATACAAATATAGTTCCATATTAATGCCCACCATGAGAGGTTGTAGAAGATAATCAAGCAATCATCGTTTCGTGAGGCGTTAGTTTTCCATCCATAGAAACAGTATGTTCTTCACCCATTAGATGGAGGTGTGTGTAAGTGTAGTTAAAATCAATCTCATAAAAACATCCTAGTATATTGAGGATACTATTGTTGTTATAAAATAAATGAATAAAAAGATCTTAGGGGTTGGAAAAGTAAAATAAAAGAAATAAAGTTAAGAGGAATCTTTACCTTTAATTTGGGTAACTTCCTTTGGTTTGAACCAAAAGGACTTCTTGAAGTGCCTTATTCCTAAGGTAAGGCTTCTAGGAGGAGGATAAGGATATAGGGAGATTAATTGGGAAAAGTTTGGATGAGAAAAAAAGGCTTGAGAGGTTCGAGGAATTGGTTAGAAGTGGTGTCCTTTTATAAGGGGGGGGAGGGGCTCTTTAGGAATGTTTTCAAATATTATTTTATTATATAATGATATTCAGTTTATGAAGGTCCAAAAATTATTAGAGTCAAAGATACGATGAATCATGGTCGAAATAAAATCATCCATTAAGAATTGAACATGTTTGGATGTTATTTTAATATTTATAATCTTATTTATTTAAATGATTTATTAACGAGGTAAACACTGCATCATTATTATTTCATAAATAATATAATTTATTCGTTGTATAAAAATTATAAAACAAGTACCATGATATATAAAATCTTTTTATCTTTCCAAAAAATATTTATAGTCTAAAATATAACTTATATAACACCATAAAAATTTTAATTTACTAAAAGATTTTTGCTTATGTAATTTTTGCCTTTACATAAAATTATTTAATCAAACGTGTCATTATCATTCATAAGTGGCTCCATGGGGTCCCAAAATAGACTCAATAATTTTCATGGTCGGACATTAATCATCCAATAAGTTTTGGACAAGTTTTAAAGTAATTTTGAATTAATATAATATATTTTTTACCTTGAGTTACCCAATTTACCTTTAACCGTTGTAAATAAAAGTCAAAAGTTACTATTCACCAATAATTATTTTCAACTTATTGAATAAAATTTTACTTACTAATAAAAACCATGTATATTTTATTTTTGAAATTAAATTCACAGAAGTGGTAAAAATTTATTTAAATGAAAACGTCAGTTTTTTTAACCACTACTAAGTGGTTTCACAATTCATCAAAAATTGAAGTTTTCCAGAAAAATATCATACATTCAGCCGAAGATATATTTTATATTCTGAATTCAAAAATGATGCCTATTTTACTGTATTATAAAAAGAGTAATTTTCATTAATTAATTTAAAATTAATTTCCATTATAAAAACAAATAGCGTGTTTTTATGAAACAATAACTATTAAAAGATTGATACTTATTTATGTCCAATTACAAAGTGAAATTAATTCCAATAAACAAAATTGGATTAAATGGTAAAAATATATTCTAATTAAACTATAAAAAAACTAAAAATATAATATAATCATACAAATATATTATATTAAAAGTCACTTTCGAATTAAAATACATTATTTTTCACTATTCATTAAAAAATGAACTTTATCATAAAAATATCAAAAAATTACCCAAATTAAATTTTAATTTCCCCATTCTAAAGAAGGATTTTATTTGGTCAAATAGAATTTATTAATGTGTCCAAAACTAGATTTATTGGGGGTTCTCCATTAAAAGGTAGTAAATCGGCCTTTTAATGTAAATTATCCTTAAAATTAGATTCATTTACATTTTAAGCCTCTAAATTTTATTGGATAAAAGAAAATAAATTTAACAAAAATGTATATAATATTGTAGTGAGTTTTGTTCATTCCCTCCAATAAAATGGCTAGGAGTTAACATCCATTTAAAAGAACAATATTATATTGTTACTGTGCAACATAAGATTTCAAAGAAACCTATTGTTGCGTATCAGGTACGCTATCAAACATAGCAACCCTTTTAAAGTAAAATTAATATTTAATTCAAAAATATTAATAAGTTTGAAAATGTTTCATTCTTTATTTACATGGGATGTTATAGTTTACGTAGTCATAGTAGGAGTATCATAAGTGTAGGGTTCATGAAATTTGTTAGCTTATCACAACCCTAGTCACTATTTGATTTCCTCTTGTTAATTTTGAAGCATGATCCCTCATAATGTGTTCACTATGGATTTCATATTTATTTTTTAATAAAAAAACATTTTAGTGAATTATCACAAGTGAGTACACATGGTGGATCAATCCACTTCACATGTAATGGATTTCACATCAAGTTCACTATTTATACGATCTATCTTTTCATATTTACTATAAACTATTAGTTAATTTCTTTTAGAAATGTATGAATCAATTAAAAGGATGGTATGTCAAATCATCCCAATTAGTTATTTTTTTAATTTTGGGCCTCTCTAAAAGATTTAATAATATTCATTAAATTCTTTTTAATGACAATACTAGTTACCATTTAGTGAATATTATTTATCAATGAAATTATATTATAGAAAACACACTATAAGGAATTATATTTTACAAAATTTGATTGAAAATTTATTTACATTATTGTTTAAATCCAAATAGAAGGTAAATTTGTAATTTATCACCTTTTAGTGTAATGGCCCAACATAAATCACTAGGTTTTGGTGGGAGTTTCACATGGCTTCATGCATGCCTCCTCCTATGAAAGAGGTTACCGACTATCAGTGAGAGTCTAAATTACACCATTGAGGAGACTATATAATTAATATCATCAATGATAATTATAAATAATTACATAGTTCAATAAATTAATTCCACTATAATGAATCTCATTAAATGTATCTCAATCCATATGCAATAATAAACCAAGGATCCTCAAAGTGAGAGGTCAAAAAAGAGTGTGATCAAGTTTGGAAAACAAATAAATAAATTTGAAATCACACCATAGTCAATCCTAATAAAACCTCTGAATACCATGGTCTATATCTAAGCTCCATATAATTGGGGTCATTACCTTACATATATCCCTGATCATGATGTTTAGACACACATCAAGATACCAATGCAGGGTGTGAGTATAAAACCAGTACGACACTAACAATATATTTGTAACATGATTTCCCATTCACAACAGTGTATATCATGATAATAAATAAGTGTATAGATAATAAATTATATTCATGTTTCAAGTGTTTTTTCTCTAAAAAATCTTCCACATACCCATGACCATCCCCACATTATCTCCATGCCAGAAACATAGTCGTAACAAAGTTGTGAAATCAAGTTGATCATAAGGAAACCACCATAATCTATTGTCTCCATCATGGGTCAGACCACGAGTCTATTTCATTATTAAACTACCTTGGGATAGGACACAATGTTATTGTATCCCAACATTGTGTCTCAGGTCATATAAATAAATCCCTTAATTCCCCACTCTCACGTACCAAATCAAATCAAATAAGACCATCATACCCCTAGGCCAAGCCACACAAGGTTGTCATTCCCCATCATCAATATCTTTCTTTTTATTAAGTTGTGTATAGTTTATAAAAACACTATCCCTCTAGTTTTTTAAATCCATGATTAATCTACTTGTCCCTTGGTACCATGTATATAACCAAAACACATCATATACCAAATAAATCACATGGATATAGGGAATAAAAAAAATGAACAAAAATAAATATCTGGAATCAGAAATTGTATCCAACACATACACATGCAATCAAACTCAACCATGGGTCTCACAGGTTATGCATGAACACACATGTGATCAAGAATCAAACATGGTCTCATGGGGTACAAACATATGAAATAAAACTAATGAATTGTATAAATAATATAAGAACACAACTTCATATCATGATAACAATCATATACACAACCTATAAATTGTAAGAAATTCATACATCAAGCTTAATGATGTCAACATAATGATTCATATAATGTGTCATCACCCAAACCACATTCATACACCAAATAGAACAATTTTATACACTAGTTATCCAAGAATTGGTTCCAAAAAATAATCACAACAGTTCGTGGATGAGGATCAGGGAAGAATCAAGACGAAGGGTAGAACAATCACATACCCATCATTAATAACTAGCAATGGAAGTTGTCAAGTCTAGTTATAGAGGGGGGGAATTTTCACATATATTGTATAATGTAATGTTAAGAGAGTTGAGTCTCTTAAGAGTATAAATAAATAATATAATGCACTATCATCTAAGCCTTGATTATCCAACAAGTTTGATCAAAGAGAATCATGGAGAAATAATCATCAAATTCGACAACATTAGAAATATATTTATTCCATTCAATTATCTTTAAATTCTTAATTGTTTTAATGAATTAATCTTAATTGAAGAAACCACCAAGGCAAGAAGAGTTTGTTGATTAATAGTGGTAAAAATAATATTAAAACCACATTAAATACCCCCATTCATTGTGAATGTGTTTTTCCTATGAAATGGATGAAATATGAGAAGATAGATGATGATTATTTCCAATTCAAATATTGACACCAAATATTTCATTTATTGTCAATGATTCAATATGTGTTTTTGAATAAAGACGAATTGATGGTGATTTTATTCATAAAAGAAGTAATTGAATTCCCGGATTTATAATACATGCATGTAAGTTCACATGCTAGGTTAGCTATAACCAAGGTAGATGATAATATAACATTGTGAGTTTGGAACATAAAAGTATAAAGATAAGGTAAAGTAAATATAATGTACATTGGTGTGATACCTATAGGTAATACCATTGAGATGCTACTTCCAATAATTCTACCACCAGGCATGATACTGCTAAGTGCTACCATTTGGTGTTCTACCACCAAGCATGCTACCACCGGGTGCTACCTTTAGGTGTTATACCACAAGGTGATTACATTGAGACACTACCACCAGGTGTTACCATTAGGTGAGCTACTTTCAAATACAACCGTTGAGTTAATACTACCAGGTTCTATGGTTGGGTATGCTACCACCAAGTGATACCATTTTAATTCTATAGTTTATGTGCTACCATGTGATTATAACATTGTGATGTTACTATAGGGGTTCTATCATGATATGTGATTCACTAAAAGCTAGAGAATCTAAGTTTCTATGTTCTTGGAGTGGATGAGGAGACATGTCACATCGAGGATACAGTTTCACTTATATTACTATAAGATACGTGAAATATGAAATAAAATATTTAATGTATAATACCATGATAAAGGTTCAAGATTCATTCATACAATAATGAGCCATGTAATTTCACTAATTTTAATTCCATGTGGAAATAATTACTTGAGTTTATGGGGTATTTAAATGAGGTGTTGAGGATATTAGAGTGATGATTCACTTAAGTTGTCATTTAATTGAATAATGATAAGATAAAAGAATCATGATTCATGATGCATTCATTATGAATAAATAGTGGATATTAGTTAGAAAAAAATAATAGGAATATAGGAGGATATTCTGCGGTCACATTGAGATGAATTAACATAGAAATAACTTCCTATAGTTATATAATGTCAGGGGAAATGATAATGTAAGTCTCTAGGAAATCCTAGAAGGCCATAGTTATGATCATGAAATCAAGGGAGTTTCGATTCGATTATTAACCAATTTAATATAATATTTAACAACGTTTTATTATCATATTTCAAAGATGTGAGTATTTATATATACGTGTGTGTGAGATATATATTCCTATAGGTTTAAAAGAAGTTAAATGTTTGATACCTGAGAATATTCTATGTATTATAAGTGTTTGATAATTTCCATTATTGAAGGAGGAAGGGGATATGAATCCAAGGGTTCCTAAAGGTGATAGACATGGGAATTTTAGGAACCTATGGATAATCCAAATGACACCAGATCTAGATGGATTTTGTGGAAGAGCCAAGCATCAATATTTTGTTGAAGATCTTGATTATGTACATTTTTAGACGTTAATATACATCTTATTATAGAGTAATTTTATATTCTTATGTATTCAAAAATAAAAAAATGATGGAAGAAGATATTTTTATACTGAATACACATTGAATAATAGAATTTGTAAAATCTTGTTGGTTCTAGAAGTAAATGAATATTATGAGAATATTTGTTTATCAGAGAAGGATTGTATGTGGTTGTAACCAATATTTTAATAGTGAATAATATATGTTTGTTTTCAGGGGGGGATGGTCTATAAAATAAAGTAAGTAGTAGGATTTTATGTTAAAACATGTAAATATACATGATACTATGTCATCATTATTTAAGTGTATTAATTTGAGGCTATGGAAAACGTTTAGTGTATCGTGAACATTAATAGGTTCAAGAGGTTGAATTTAAAATAAAGTGAATTCATAAAAAAGCCACCAATTCAACCTACCCCTATATCAATGGCCCATCTGGATTGGGACTCATCAAGTGGTATCAAAGGTATTTTACCTCTAGAAATCCTAGATTAAAATTAAGAAATGAAAAATCAGAAATAAATTAATATATGTCGTGTTCTCACATATTATGGTATGAGGAATAAAATATTATGTTATAACTGATCTCTTGGTCAAGAAGTGGTAGATATTGTAATAGAAGTGTTTACATTTAATTTTATAGGGAATACTATGATACACGGTGATAAGATAAATATAAAGATACATAGAAAGGCTCAAAAGATCATATTTATTTCTCTATCTAAGAATCTCAATATAAAGTTAATGGATCACCAACAAATCAATGAAATATATGAAAATTTTTCGATGTAGCATTGAAGTTAATATTAAAATAAAGGAAGAGAACCATCAAGATTGGAGGAATAAGTTTGAAGATATTGAAATTGCATATGATGAGATTATTAAATAATAATTTACCAAGGTAAATTTTATTTTATGAAATATTCAAGGATTTGGGGAAAATATAGAGGATTCGATTATTATAAAAAATGATGATGAACTTTCTAGCTCAATTTGATTCAAAAGTATCATCAGTAGATGAAATTGAAAACATTTTAATTAATGAGATATTACACATACCCATAACATATGATATGAGAAATGCATTTTATCAAATAGAATACAATAAATTAAATGGATTTTGAATTTATGAGAAAAGAAAAAAATATAGACAAGAATAAGATGAATATTTGGAGACTATGATGATGAGAATGATAAATATTTAATTTAATTGTTTATCATTTATCAAAAAAATTAAAAAGGGGGAGGTGGAATTGAAAGAGTAAGAAACCCCTAAAATGTTTCATTTGTGGTGAATCAAATCAATTTTCCAAAAATTATCCGTTAAAGGAGTTTCATAAATTAGAATCAGAATCAGAATATGAATTGGATGATGAGAGACATCATAAACAAAAATGTGGTAAGAAGATGAAGAAACACTTCAATATAAAGAAGAGAGAATCAATGAATAATAATATACATGGTTAGTCATCAATTTTTTATTCAAATAATTATGTTTTTATGTTTACTCATATAATGTTTGGATTTTATTTATCAAGAAGTAGCGATGATGAAGAATAAAAGAAAGAGATTGGGTCATAGCTGAAAGGAAAATTAGAATTCTTCATGGGTCAAATACAATATCTCAAAAAATAAAATAATAATATTGATAAATAAAAAAAAATTCATGAGAAGGAATAAGTGAGAAAGAATAAAGAATCCTATATTGATGAGATCATGTAGTAGATGTTAATGTCTAATGATATTGAAAATATGGTGATTGATCATGAATAAAAGATAGATGAAAAGGATGAAGATTTATTTAAATCATGGTCTATATGTATCATATTTCAACATGAGTTGAACAAACCAAATAAAACTTCACTATGATTTTCTAGGAAAATAGATAATCTTCATAGGGTGATGATAGGAGAAGACAATATGAATAAGGAAAATATTGATTTTTTGAGTTTAAAAATATTCCTGTTTTATTTAACATTGAAAATGTGAAAAAAAAAATATTATAATATATATATCAAGAAAAATGAGATGCAATATCCCACATCAAATTAAGGTACGAATATAATAAGAAGGAAATTTCTATAAAATTAAAGTAAGGTTATATTGAAAATAGGGGAGAAGAAACAAAAATCTAGATATCTTTATAAGAATAATGTTTTAGGGTTTTTGTTATAATTGTGGTAACGATGAACATAAAATCTATTCATGTTGGTTCAATATGTATTAACCAAGAACAATGTATGAACTAAGGGGGAGTTTCAATGAGTGTATGGGGAAATCATCTCAAAGGAAACTACTTATGGAAGGATATGAACCAAATCTATCTATACAAAACAAATTTTAGATTATATAAAAATAATATGGAAGATGAAGTTTAGAAGTTGACAAGGATGAGTTATGTATGAAAATTTTGGAAGCATTGGTTCCCTATTCTATGAATTAGAAGATGTTTCAGAAAAATAATAGTGGTATGTCATGTGATTATTTAGAGAAGAATGTGAATTTCCAGAATGAGTTCCATGTTTTGTGACCATATCAATTAGCCAACAAATACTTTAGGTTTATTAAGGTAAATAAGGTAGGGGATCCTACAAAATTAAAATTAAGGGGGTATGAAGTAATGTAACCCAAGAGCATCAAACCGAATAATGTTTGTACCCTCATTTGGAAAATATCCATGACTTGAAAGGATATGTAATGGATCTTGATGAGATTACATTGAAGAAAGAATATTTGACACTACATTACCCTCAAAACAAGTTTGGATAATGGTTATGTGATTATTCATGAGGTACTTTCATATTCTGATGGAATACTCAATGAACCAAGGAATCATACAGTTACCTAATATTTCATTGTAGATGATCAGAGAAACAATATCAATATTCTAGATAGAAATGTTCCTCTTCCTACTAATATATAACTTGGAAAGCATGGTATGGGATTCCACTTGAAGGAAGTCACCACTGCAAAAGGAAGAAGAGAAGGAAACACTAATTTTCCCCTTTGAATCTCTGACAACTCCTCCACTATACATAAACCCCATGTAGCAAGATCCATCTTTGTTTAATCTATTCCCCGAGGATGGAGGCTTTCACAAAATCCATTTACCCTGATCTATAGTGATGCTATTGGGGGAGAGTTCTGGGTTAGGAGACGTAGGAGGGAAGGGGAATTCACCACATCTTTACACAACTTATAAATGTCTAGAATTGTGTTTTTTGTTTTGATAAGAATACATATGCTGAAGACCAAAATAGACTAATGTTTTTATTATTATTTTTATATAATTATAAAATACAATAGACCAAATTGAAAATTAAGGTCCTGGCCCTTCTCTCAATGTTGGGTCAATGAACACCATGTGACTATTGATGTAAGAACTTCATAACTAAAGAAGACTGATGACACTAGCTGGTGAATTGACCAATGAAATCTATGTGGACCTTTCCCAATTACTGTAGAATAATAAATAGTTTGAGGATTCTGAGCATGACACCCTATATCACTAACTCCTCAAAGATAAAATAATCCCTCTCTATTGAATATTCCACTCAGAAGGTAGAGAATTATGTTGAGGATTCCAAACTAGGAACATAAATATTTAGGGTATATCCTTAGACAACAAGACTTCACCCCATTCATCCATGAAATAGTTTGAATCTTTAAAAAATCATAATCAGAGAAGGAACCATCTACTGAACCTTTGAAAACACACTTATCTAGATCATTGGACATCTCAATGTTATGAAAGTGTCTTCTCTGGTAATCATCCAAAGTGGCATAAATAAAAGTAGTATTCTCACTATCCTCCCTGAAACTGATATAGGGAGTAGAATAGATTGGGAAACCAATAATTGTCCTTGACCAGTTGTGAATCCAAAAGATGATTTCTCCCTTGTGAATTATCAACCGAGATTTCAGTTAGAGAATGTGAATGTGTGGCTAAATAATTTTATAAATTTTATAGACATTAAATTTGGATGATCTTCCATTTAAACCATAAGTACCTTTCATGTGTTTACCCCACAAATCCCCCCTAAATAAGATCCCAAGAATGTTTTACATGGGGACTATGCATGGAACCATATATACTTCTTAAATTGACACCCTTTATTAACGGGATTAGTTATCCCACTCCAGGAAGTCCAGTGAGATTTTCCTTACAAGAGACCGTCCCATAAAAAATAAATCAATGTGTGTTCAATGTTGGAGATAACCTCCTTTGGAACCTTTAACATGGAAAAGATATTCATGGAGATGGAGTATAGGATAGAGCAGATCAAAGTAATTCTCCAACCAAAGGATAAGAATATATTTTTCCAAAGGATAATCACTACTAAAAAATGGGCTTTATCAGCACTCAAAATGGGCTTTAACTGCGCTAAAATAGAACTGAAAATATCAGTGCTGATATAGGGGATCCATTTTATTAGTGCTCTGAAAAGCGTTGATAAAGGCCCCTTTTATCTGTGCTAAAATAAATCGCTGATAAAATTCCCCTTTATCAGCGCTTTTTTTAGCGCTGATAAAAGGGACCATTATCAGCGCTTTTAAAAAGAGCTCATAAAGGTCAAAAAAAATTATATAATGCGGGGAGAGATTTTAACAACGCTTGAACCCCACTTTATCAGCGCTCTCTACCCTTCCCGTGAATCCTCACGTGTGCGCACCCCTTTGCTTCCACCCGAACATGAACCTACGACCTCCCCCCATTCGCGGCTGCACCTTTACAACTATGCCATTTCATTTTTTCCCTATTTAATGATATATATTATATATATATATATATATAGTTTTAATTATTCGTATATTGATATAGATTCATATTAATATAAATATATTCATTGATATATTATTATATATATATTCATTCATATATTAATATATATATATAGTTATAATTTTTTATCCATATATTTCTTTGTATATTAATATATACTTATAAGATTATTTTTAAATACATTTATGAAATATGTTATTTATGTGTGTTTATTTATAAATAAATGAATACATACATACATATATACAACACACACACACATAGACACACACACACACAAACACATATATATTTACGAATAAATACATATATGTGTGTATTTAAAAAGCCATAAAATGTTAAAATGACCATAACTTATAATTAATAAGCCTGTTTCAACTCCTCAACTAGTCAAATCGAATAAAATAAAACAATATTCAATATGATATGTGGTACAAGCCTAACGGACATTTGGATCAGAAGTTATACTTGTTTGAATGTTAACAAATCCGGGTATCCCGACTAAAAACTCGGTTTTAGAGGAATTATGGGCCTTTTTGCCTCAAACAATTGAGACATAAGCTTATCTTAGTTCTTTAACACGTAGAGTTCATCATAGGCTTCAATTTTATATGTTGTAGAGCTCAAACGGACACTCGGATCAAAAGTTATGGCTTTTTAAAGTTTGAGTCAAAATTTTAACTTATTTTAGATCTTTTATTAATTGTTTTTATTTTTTGTGTCTTCAAATTTTTATTAAATGATTTTTAATCAATAATAATTAGCAAATTATAAATTAATAACTTTTTTAAAAAATATTTTAAAGCCATTTTCATTAAATTTCTTATATATTAAATGTAATAGTCTATTTATACTTATCAAAAAAAATATTTAAAAAATATATATTATATTTATATCAATATAAATAAACTTATATAACAATATTTTACTTTTCATTATTTTTTTCAAACATAAAATTTATCAGCGGTAGGAAAAAGCACTGATAAATCACCCCTTTATCAGCGCTCCTAAAATAAGTGCTGATAACGGGGGCCTTTATTAGTGCTAAAAAATGTGCTGATAAAGGGGGGCCTTTAACAACACTTTTTTTTGCACTGTTAAAGGCCCCCTTTATCAGCACTTTTTTAGCGCTATTAAAGTCCCCCTTTATCAGTGCTTTTTTTAGCACTAATAAAAGGGAAATGCTTCCCTTTCCCATTTTTGTAGTAGTGAATGAGAACTGTGTTTTTATCAAAAAATGTGTCAAAGTTATTGATAAATAGGGTGATAGGAGACACAGGGGTACCTATGTAATTCATAAGAAATGACCATTATAGAATTCCAAGACTTGTTTCCAAAGACCTGATCCTCCTTTTTGAGCATCTTTTAGGTTCAATAAAATTGATTTTCTCATGGTTAACCACTTTCCCACTCCAATAGAAATAAATATCTAATGCTTCATTAACACCCAAATGGATCTTTTTATACCATTAAAAAATGAATAATATCATCAAAAAACATAATATGAGATATTCTTCTAGTCAAATGTTTAATTTCATATAGATAGATCTTACCTGTAGCTATGAATTGGTTAATATAATAGCTGAGAACATCATGAGCAATAATAAAGAGGAAGGGGAACAGAGGATCACACTATCTAAATCCTCTAACTTCTTTGACAAAACCAAAATGATTACCCTTAAAAGTAGTGTACATCCATGGGGAACTAAAACAATGAATAATAAGTTCAATGGTCCACTCATAGAATCCCATACTTTCAAGGGCCCTAATAATGAAACTCCACTCAACTCGGTCATAATCTATTCCCATATTTAATTTGATAGACACATTGCTCTCAAAGGTCTTTAAGTTATTGTCATTGATAACTATGTGAGGAATGCAATATCCCCTTGATTTGATCTACCTTTCATAAATCCATGTTTCTCTAGAAGGTGATGTATGAATAGAAATGATTTTATCTACATCTCAATACTTAAATATTCAGAAGATGAAAGTACAAGAAGATATTTCACATAAAGAAGAATCCCATGTGAATAAATACTCATTAGTTCCTTCAAATTATTAATAATATATGCTAATATATTTGAATTACCCATTGCATTTGATTATCAATAAATGTGAGAAAGAGGGAATCCATTCTATGTAACATATTAATATTGAGGAATCTTATTAATAACAAACTCAAAGGGAGAGATTGTTAATGCCTAGTTTTTCATTTATTGTTAATGATTCAATATGTGTGAGGGGAGTAAATATGGAGTGATAATGCATGGATTCATAGAAGAATTAAATGGTTATCTTGTTTTTTAATATATCCATGTATGTCCACATATTGGGTGAGTTACAACCATGGTAGAGGGAAATGGAACTATATGATGGTATAACATAACGAACTCATGATATGGAAAGGTAAATCTAATGTACACTATATCCAAGTCCTACAATTAAGATACTACTTCCAAACATGGCATCGGCATGCATGGTACAACCTATTGTGTATATTGAGATTCTATCACTACATGTTATCATTAAGTGTGCTACCACCAGTGGCTACAATTGAGATGCTACCACTAGGTGCTAATAGCATATGTGCTACCACAAGATGCTACCATTGGTGTGCTACTATTTACAAGATACCCATAGATTCTACCCTTAGGTTGATACTTAAGGGGTTTTATTATTTTATGCGATGCACTGAAAAATATAGCATCTTTGTTTTTTGTGTTTTTCATGATTTAGATGAGGAAACATATAATGTATAGGATGTAATTTCAATTTCATTATTATATGATTATTGATATAAAAATAAATATTTCAATAAATAATATCATAATTTAGGATCATCGTTCATATATATAATTAGGTGTTGTATTTTATTAATGATTATTCTATGTGAAAATAAATACCTTATTCTAGGGGGGTTTTTAAAATATATTTGATGATTCAAGTGTGATTATGCAATTAAGATGTTCTTTAATTGAATAATTTCATGATAAATGATTCTTGATCTCTTCTAAATTCATGAGGAATAATTATAAGATATAAATTACCAAATCATGGGAGTCTTGTTTTGAATATTATATGGATTAATGAAATATTTTAAAACTATTTTATTATAGTTTTCAAAGAGGAGATTATTTATATATACTAGGGATATATGTAATCCTATAGATTTAAAAGAAGCTAGAAGTTCAAGACATGAGAATATATTGTGTACTATAAGTGTTTGACAATTGCAATTTTCAAAGAAAGAAAGAGAGAAAATTCTAGGAGTCCATAAAGGTCATAGAATTAATAATATTTTAAAGGTGATGATATTCTAGATATCACCAAATCTAGAAGGATTTTTGAGATATACATAGTTGTATGCTGCTGCTGAAGATCATGAAGTGGTACACATGTATACCTACTAATCTATCTACTCATAGAATAATATTGAATTCCCAAGTAGTGCATAATAATCCAATGAGTGAATAAGATATTTTTGTAATGAATCGTCATAAAATTAGTAAAGTTGTATCTTCCTACTGATGTAAGATGTAGGGGATCTCATTGGGACTTAGTGTTGACCAAACTAAGATTCTCTGTGGTTTTAATTAATTATTTGATAGTGAAGAATCTTTTTTGGGGGGGTCTAACCAACACAATAAGTCATATTATTTTATACCGAACCCTAATTTTTTACCTTATTTATCTTATTTATTTCATCCCATAATGGATAGACTATGGTAAATCATTGAGAAGATCATGGACTTTAACTGGTTAAATAGGTTGAACTAAAAATAACGATAATTCATAAAAGAACACTAATTCACCCCCTCCATCGTTTCCCATCTTGCATGGGAATTAGTATAAAACAATCATAACATCACTACACCCTCTACCATGACCCACTCCATGACATGGTGTCCTCAACCACTCAATCCTAACATGTCCAACACCTATAGCTTTTTATTTGGGTCCTACCCATTTTCCATCACTATCTCATAGGCATGGAGGGGTCACCCAAGTCATGGACCACAAGATCCACCATTGAGAACCCTACCAAGGTCGTTCCTAGGCCTCTTTTCCCATTTTACATTGATTCAAATATGGACCACCATAACGATGGTGATTTCATGTTTGGGACAAAAAAAAATCAAAACCCATTTTTGATCCTTTAAAAGATACACAAATTCCACCAAGATTTTTTCAAAAATAGATCAAACTAGATACTTATATTGATAGTGTAGATACACTTATTTTATATGAATGAATCATAAATCTGTGTATTTATAATATGCCCCTATAAGTACTTATCATCCTTGAGAAGTATCTATAATAGTTCTTCTTTGACAACTCTAGCCACTGAACTCAAACCTTAGACTTCCTACTCCTACCCATACTCTTAGATCATTCCATGATTTTTTACAATATGGATATGTTTTTCCATATTCCCCTAAAATAACTTCATTCCCATATCTATGATCCTCTTGAGGTAATCCACAAATGATGCATATTATTCAAACTTTGTTTCCTTGTAGTTTATCTCATTCATAGAATATAATATGTACCTCCTTAAAAGAGGAATTTGGAACACATAATGAATATTTTGGAAATGTAGAGGATTTTACAGTCAAGAATCCTCAACTCTGATATGTTTAGTGTTATCAAATATTCCCAAAAACAATGGATCTAGATTCCATTTATTTCATAAGAGATGATGGACCAACCAAGGTGACACTTGCACAAACACTTGAAATCAAAAAAATATACAAAGTTTATCTCCTCCAGTCATCATATGGTGACTACCAATTCTAAGTATTAATGAACCACTTAATGATCTACTACACTATCTTTGAGGTATCCCTCACCATTCTCAACCCAACAAATGTTGTCTCACCTGACTCAAGCCAAAACTATGGTGAGTGGAATGATCATCCATAGATCACCTCAAATGGTTCCATATGAATTAAAACCCAGAAAATAATCTTTTACGTGAAGCATAAAATAACTAAGTGCTCATTATATACTCCCCATAATTCCAAGGCACAGTCCTGAAGCACATACTAAATGATTTCAATAATCATTTATGACTATCCATCAGTGTTTAGATATTAAGTTGTACTCTGATTAAATTGAATCACTATAGATTTATATATGTATTTCTAAAACTATGTTTTAAAACATGAATCCTTATATGATACTATACTATAAAGAACCCCATGATGTTATAAAATCTCTTTGACATAGAATAGTCTTAACATGTCTACAAAGTGAGTCTCTCATATTGGTAAAAAGCATGATACTTCTATTTACCGATACAATTTAACAAAAAACCATAAAAATACTTCTAGTTACTAGTTATACAATTAATAACTCCATCACAATGTCATCCCACATCTATAAATGCATCAAAATTTGATGGATTAAACCACCAGGTTGTTGATGCTCAACCTTAGACCTATGGAAGGTAAGTATCCAGAGATACAACTGGTCATGTATCTCTTCATTCCTAAACACAAAAACTATCATCATATTTCATGATATATCTTCATAAACCTTACATTCACTTCCCATATCAAATAATAAGAGTCACTCATGAGATCCTCCCTCAAATAATGTATAACTACTAATATCTAATGAATATAGATCACACCATCATCATTTATGGAAAACACTAGAATAGAATCATCATCCACCAATCATTCGTACTTTACTACACTCTCATAATATTATTATTTCCTCTCTCTTACATGGTCCACTAAATATGATTTTATCACTAAAGGTGAACATGTCATTTCCCAATGATCCTCAGATGAATCTTGCAGCACCCCATGATTTTAAAATATGAACATCGTATTCAATTGTGTATGTTACACTCAACACTAAGCATATAAAAGAATATAAAATCTGAAGAATTTATGATATATTTATTATTTTAAATAAATTAAATATATTCTATATCTTCTAAATCATGCAATATCAATATATATTTTAGTATATGCAATAATGACATTATTTAATGGTTTGTTTTACACACAAGACCTAGTTTTAATGAATACTATTAATATTATAATATAAAATGATATTTATCTCCTTGAAATTACATTAGTATTTATAAATATGATTAACTAACTTATGAAAATATATGGTTGAATTTATTGGTTACTAATTAATTAGAAAATAATATAAAAACCAATTGAATATAAAGAGAGTATTTTTATATAAAAAATATTTTTATGCACTAAAGTAGTTTTATGTTAATAAATTAAATTAATTATCATTAATGGATAATAAAAATTAAATTTATATATTTTATATTATATTATTTTTATTAAATTCATATTATATATTTTATATGAATAAGATAATAATAAATCTAACTTTATACATAAAAATCTTTATATTTTTAACGACAGTTTTACAGCCTAAAAAATAAAACAATCATTTTAAAACAAAAATTTGGCACTTTTATAAAATTTATTTGAAAAATAATCTAAAATTTTTATTTATAATTTCATAATTATCTTATGATAAATTTTTGGTATCATTCTGAGAAGTTTCATTTTTTGATGAATTGTAAAGAATTCCAAATTTTAATTAAAAACTACATTTTCGATTAAATAATTTATAATGATAAATTATATTTTGAATAAATATTAATGTCATAGATGTTAAATTATAAAAATATAAACACAATTTATTTAAATTTCATCATTTTAATGTTTTATTTTTATATAAAAACATTGTAAACTTTTTAACATTTTTACTTTAAAATAGGACTTTCTCATCCCTTCTTTAGAAATAATTTTAAATTAACATTTTTTTTTGATTTTTCAGTATGAATTTGGAAATATGGATTTCGTATTTGGATTCATAATAAAATATAATTTCTAATAAGGTTCACATAATTTTTTAGAAAAATGTTTAGTGAAGTCATTTAAAACTAATTATTGCAATTAAGAGAAAAATATGTTTACCAACGAACTGAACATTAATGTAAAGGGAAAAAATGACCCAGAAAAATTTTCATAATCCAATTTATAAACATATTTATAAATTATACACTCTATTATATATATCATTCAATTAATGTATCATATTTACATGTTGAAAATGTGGGTGGAATTCTCCCTTTTCCAAAATTATGTTAGTGCCACTCACCCCACTTTTAAAAGGCCATCCCCTACCATCCTATACTCACACAATAAAACTAATTTTGATAAGATAATACCTAAAAAAATAACTCCAAATATTCCCTAAACTAATTCTAAAAGCCTTATCTTATAGATAATTCCAACATAAAAAATTCTTAAGTGAAAACTAAAGGAAGATACTTGAGGAAGAGAAAATGTTATTCAAAAAAGAGTTTTTATTTTATTTCCTTCTCCACCTACATAAATTTTTATTATACATTGATTATATAATAACCTTAATATTTGATACATATTAGGAGTTTTTAATGTTATGGGTATGACCTTCATCTTCATGAACATATATCAAATGGTTTATGAAATCATTTTTCACGTGTACGGCGGACTACCTCCTTATGAACTAATGTCATTAATTTTTTCTTTACTCCCTTTGAATGTTAAAAAGGGCGATGGATTTATTGTTTATATAAGATTTTAATGATTTTTTTATTCTTATTTAATTATTATATAGAAAATTCCTTCAAACTTTCTATTTTTTGGGAATATTTTAATGTCCCTCATGTGTACAACATACTACAGCCTCGCTATGTGATGTGATGCATTTTAAATTTACATGGAATGTATTATGGATGGGTTTAATAAATATATTTTATATAAATGAAATAATAATAATAAAATAATGGTAATGTATATATAATTTAATTTTCATAAATATTATAAGAAAAAAAAACAACGTTCATTCATATGTATGACCTACCGTCTCTATGAACCATATATCTCATTTCATATCAATAAATATTATGGATAAATATAAATACATATATATTGTAACAATCTAAAAAAATTACATGGAAACTAACTTATAATAATTATTCCATATAGTATAAATCACATATAATCACATAGAGAACATAATAACTATTTAAAAAAATGATGAATTAATGAAATAAGATGTTTTTCTTGTAGTTAAGTAACCTATACCGATGAAATAGTAACTTGAAATTTATAATTACAATGTGAACATTAAGAATAGTAATTCAACCAATATAATACTGAACTAAACTATGAATATATAAAAAAAATTAAGTATATTATGAATAAAAATATGATGTATTTATTTCACGACAAATATAATTAAATTTTTTAAAAATGAAAAATAAGTGTTTGTATTTTTTGTAACTCATAAATATTTAGTTAGAAATTTATGATTAATGTAAAATTTTAAAAAAAATGTAATTTAAAAAATTTAATCATAAATTATTATTATCTTCTTATTATTATAATATAATTAAATGAAAAAATTAATTAATATTTCAATGTGACATAAAATAAGTTATAATTTTAAAATTGGTATTTTTTGAATAATTGATGTTATTAATTTAAAATTAAAATTATCATATTTATAACATATTTTCATAATATTTAGTTCACTTTTGATTTATACATGTTGAAAAATGGTTACGGTGAATTGTTTCAATTTTTTCTATAATAGTTTAATTTTTAGTTAATAGATAATTTACGGTATAAGGTAAATAAGTACATTTTTGAGTCAAGCCTAAGATAAAAATGATTTAGGTGTAATTTATACATAAATATAATGAATTATTTAATGTATTTAGTCATAGTAATACACACTATTCATAGTATTGAGTCAAAATAATAAACTAATGAATAAAATAATGCGAAAAACCCCTCTCCCTTATAAATACCACCCCACACCACCCCTTCTCCGCACAACTTTCAATCTTTGAGCCTGGTTCAAATTCTAAAAAATCCACTTCCCAATTACCTCGCCCATTTTCATTACCCTTTGGTCTTAATAAAAGACCACAATCAATTTCCTCAAGGTGGTTCTCAAGGAGGATAATTCAAGAGGTAAAAACCTATTTCCTTTTCTTTACATTTCTTCTCAATTTATTTTATTTTCTTATTATATCTTCACCTAAACATATCCAAGTGACATTAAAACTCCATTATCTTATATATATTTTAGTTTTATCATTTTAATGCATTAATTCATCACCAAACCTCTTCTCGTCCCCTTTTTTTAAAAAAAATTGAAAACATCATCCGTGATTTGTTTATTTATCACATTCAAGGGCAATGAATTTTTAAATTCCTTTACCGCCTTCATGGGAAAAAATTTTTATTGTTAAAAAGATTATCATATATTTATTACATCCTATTTAATGTTTTTAAACTATTATATATATATATTAATTATTAAAAAAACATATTTTGTAATGATTGAAAAACCACCAAAATAATCTAAATGAACTTCATTTACATTTTATCTAATGATTTATCCTCATAAAATATAAAAAAAGATATATAAGTAAAAAATATTCTTTAGGTTCGTTAATAACATATAATTTAAATTCTATACAACTATTCTCATTCTACACTATCTTTCATGTACCTATACATATAAACCAATCATGAAAATCAAGGAAACGAACACTCCCTAGTGATGTAATTGTATCTTATAACACAGAAAAAGTCCACATATGAACATAATAAAAGAATAATAAATCACATACATGTATAAAAGTTTATGAATTAATTAATTAATGGATTTATTTTTATTATATAGTATATTAAGTTCATGTTCCGAACACTTTCAGACATTAGGTATGGGATTCCACTAGAACCTCCACTTTTCCTTTGTGTTACTCCTTCCCTCTATTTACCCCAATATAATGCTTATTTATTTTTGTTAACTTATTATAAATTCTATTTATATATTATAAAATTATTTATCTAGATATGATAATTATTATTTTATGGTGGAATACATATTTTAAAAAGGTTCCCTTCTCAATTCTTCCCTATAAGCAAGCCCGATTAAAGGGAGCTCCCCGATTTCTCACACATTTTAAAGTGGCCTCCATAATCTATTCTAATACAAAATATTAAAAAAAACTCTTTTCATAATGGAAAACTATATTGGTTCAAATATCATTTTAAGGAAACATATACTCTTTTTTATCTTTTAACGTTCTTCAGCATTATCCTTAAATCATACTACAATGTTTCATTTCTAATAGTTCTTAAATAGTCTTTTTACAGGTTTACACATAATTTTAACATCACTTATCATAATATATGACTATTTTACCTTATTAATTTAAATTTATGATATAAATCCATTATTTTAGGGAGACCATTAGGATATTCCATTTTATACACTTCAAGACATGATTATGATACCAAATTCTTTTCTTGGGTGACCATTATGCTTGATTCTTTATATGGAATACATATGAAGTGAAAATTTATGATGATTAATCCTATATATTTTTTCAATTCATTTAGTAATGTGTAGTCTCATGATAAATCTTTTTGAGACATGGAGTGAACTTGATTCCTTTATTGGACATTTCCCTCCAGGTGAAATGGTCTCTGTGGTTAGCCTTGACTCATGATTATGTCATGTTGTGTTTTGTTGAAACATTCCTATGATTCAATGATAATATGTCCCCCTTCTCTATATGATTTTATTTATTATTTTTATTCATCTTCTATTCCTATTTTTTCATCATGTATGCCTTCTAACCCATGTGTTTTTTATTCTTATGTTTATTCCCTTACTAAGTTTTCAGCTCATCCCTTTTGTTCATGTAATCCCCAGGTTATCCTATAAAGATGTATGAGGTCAATGGAAGATAAGATCTATTTATATATGATTAAAATAAAGTTTTTTTTATTTCTGTATTTTTAGTTTTATATTCCTAATCAACCAATGATTCTAGACTTTACGATCCTTTGCCTGTAATTTGATGGTTAATTATTCCTCAAACCATGTATCAATATGTGTAAAAGGATAGGGTATCTATATATAATATTTATATATGATATTTAAATCAGTTTTTACATTTGGGATATTATTAAATCATGATATATGTAAGAATAAAAAAATAACATGTCGAAACATAGTCGAAAAACAAAGTAGTCATTACCTGAAATAATGAAAATAATGAAAGATTGTTAATAAATAGTTGACATGATGTTAGAAAAGGGTCATATATGATATAAAAAATATTAATATATTTTTTAAATAGGTTATTATCATATTTAAAACCAATATAAATTAGGTTAAAAAATGATAAACTACAAGGATGGGTAATGTAAGGGATTTCATAACTCAATTTCCACTCATTGGGTAAAACTTCTACTTCATTAATTATGTAACACTATGATTATTTATGTCATTACTTTTGATTATATAATATTTCACAATTTTTATGTTTATTTATATTTTATACACACAATTGATTCATTTATTAATTAACACTACATCATTATTGTCATATTAAGAGTTTATTTCACAATCTCATTCTAATTGAAATTATTTATTTTTGAATATACATTAAATGAAATTAAATTAACATTTCTTAATAAAAACATAAATATTACTCTCATATAGTTATTAATGAACAAATTTATTTATTATTACCATTTTTCCAATTTTTGGTACTTAATTTTATTTAGAAAATTATTTTCGGTAAATCTTACTTAATTTCCATCTTTGGTCAGAAATAAGTATTTTTTACCAAAACATGTTCTCAAAAAATGTTGTCAAAATTGATATTAAACATTTAAAAAGGTTTATTAAATCATTTTTCACTCATTTTTAAAATATTATAAAAAATTAATGGGATTGTATATTGTTTAAAAAATGAATGTTTTTCTTTTAGAAAAAAAGTGAAATAAAACATTGTTTTAACATGTAGGACATGAATGAAATTTCAAGGTACCATGGCCTCTAAAATGTAATCAACATTATTTTCATGTTCCAATGGTTATTTTAAAAGATAATTAATTTCAAATTGTTTATGGAAATTCTTGTTTTAAAAGGTGTTTTTAAAGAAAAGGATTTTAAAAATGTTTTTCAAAATGATTTTTTTTTCATCAATAATGGTTTTAAGTATATATTATGGTATTTATATACATAAATTATAGAAAAAATTTATTCGTACCCCAATGGGTATATATTTAATGGATACTGTAACCAATATTCTTCTAGATGGTTTATGCTCACTTTGATAAAGGAATAAATTTAAATTCACTTCCTTTGTTCATTTTTGTTGTCATTAACATTGAATAGAAGTATTAAATTTCATGTGGAAATTTAATTTCACATAAATATAAATTTACTTTATCATAGATACATTTATTAAATGAACCATATACCACTTTAATTTATGGTATTTAGTTTGATTATTATTTAATAATGAAGGAAATATTGATAAATCTGTATCCTTTACTCTATACAGATATATGATAATGCACATTATTTAGGATTTATATCAATTATTAGATATATTAGGAATTTCTTAGACTACTATGACATGGTTTCTAGACCGTTTAGAGTAATCCATTCAATGCATTGGTTGTCTCAATGGATGAAATCAGTTGGAAACAAACCCTTAATGTTTGAAACCATGCATATTCTAAACTTTCATATGAAAGGTCATAGATGTAGAATGATTTAAACCATATTTTAATAGTCTATAATGGTAAGGTTTAATGATCCTTAGAAAAATGATGTCCAATAATTAATCATTTATAGATTTAAGAATTTAGATATGATTATCCATTATATGTTCACTGTGAAAAAATCTATATATGAATTTCATTCTCAATTATTGATTAAATGGAATGTTTCTTATATTATTTACATAGACATATCGATTATTCCTTATATTTAAATGAAAATAACGTTATTTAAATTTAATATTTCTTATTTTATTTACCTTTATATACTGATTATGATTATTTATTCATGATTACTTAACTTATAGTTAACCCTTACTGGCCATTTGAGATCAAAATTATTTTGTTTCCTTTACCCAGGTTTCCATGAAGAGTACTATGTTTGATATGAAAGGATATCCTAGACTTAATTATGCAATTTTCAGAATAAATTTATGTTGTTTTTTTTGTTCAAAAGTAATTAAATACATCAAGTATGTATCTAGATTATAATGACTAATAAACTATTCGATCATATGTGATGTAATTCCTTGTATCTTATTCCAATTAAGTTATAGTATGCACCAGATCCTGGATACTAGGGCCAAGGTTTCTAAAGTTGGTATCAATGTAGTTTTATCAGAAATATTGAGAACTATATTTAAGAAAACATAATTTTGCGTACATAACCCCATAATAGAAATTGAGGACAAATAAAGAATAACATTGTAATGTTTTGTGATTATACATAATGTTTCAAAATTATATGATCTAATCTAGTGTATGACCATATCTAGAAATGAATCCTAAAAGAATTAAAGGGAGTAGAATCAATTCATGTAATCCAAATGGTAAGAATGATCATTTCATTCATGGTTTTAAACCAATATTTTGATGCGAAGTAGTCACCCATGTATTCTCATCATATGGGGACATATTATCATGCTACAACAAGATAGATTAATAATTATTCATGTCTTATGCATTCATAGGGATGAAATATAATAAGAGGATGGTAGAATGAAATAAGGAAAAATGGAAAAAGATAAATTAATGATTTTTTCGGAACAGATAATTTTGGAAGTGAACACCATTGTATATGCTAAAAAAGAAAAAGTGTTTTCTTCATGTTTGGAGAAGAATGTCACTATGATTACAATTTAAGGGGAAAAGTATTTTCCACTGATCAATGCTTTAACAGTAAGGATATGGGAACTAGGAAAATAGATTCCCATGTTTTGAAAGGAAGAAACCTCAAAATAAAATAAAGATCATGGAAAATATTATTTCATTATTATAGAGGGGGAGGAATGATTGATTTTCCTATGTTTGGATTCATGAATTATGTTATTTGTGTATTTTATCAAAGATGTCTTGGTCATATGAATTAAGAAATATATAATAATTATACATTAGTACACTTTAGTAAATAATTTGAATGTGTGTATTGAATGGTACTAAGAAAAATATTTCATTGAATAGTTTAAATTGAAGGAAAACACAGGATTGAGGAAAAGAAAACCAGTAATATGTTTTTGATTTTTTGATGATTTTTTGGAATAATTTGATGATTGATATGGATAATTTAATTTTGGAAATATTTTCTACTTGTTAAATGACTATTTATTTTTGTAAAAAGTGGGTTATAATCTCATTTATAGAGTTTACATCATTTTTTGTTTAATGAATATATCTAATAAACCATGTTTTACCCAAGGCATAAGAAATAAAGTATGATTTATATATGTTTTTATGGTAATTCATGTTATTACAATGTTTCAAAAGAATACATGATAATGTATTCTAATGTTTTTTTTGTGATGATTAATATCTACATTATTTTGTTTTGGGGATTAATTCTTAGTTCATTTTGCAAATCTGGTGTCTTTATTTCTAAAATTTTGATCTTGATCTTTTGGAAGGGTTATATGGTTATGAAATTAAAAAAAATTAAGTGGAATGTTGGATGAGGTTTTAGAGACTCATTTATTACTTCACTCTTTGAAGATTTATTCATATTGGTTAACTTGTGATAACCGTATTGGTTTTGGAAAATAATTAAATATAGGATTAATATATTTTTTCTCTTTTATTGATCATATGATCCATTAAAGGGTAAATTTATTACTTCAAGAATAAATATTAATTTTTTTATATTTATTTCTTGGTGTAAGAGTCTAATTGGAAGTTGATCGAAGCATTAAAAAAATGAAATTATGTTCCAAAAATATAAACATATCAAGTAAGTGCATTTTTTATATTCTTAGTGTTAAACAATTCATCAACTATAGGAAAAATGATCTTGAAACAAAAATGTTATCCTAATTCCAAATTTTTTTTGATCTAATGGAATTTTAAATCATCAAATATTTATGGTTTTTATACCCTCATCATTCCATTTATCACTCAATTTTTTGTGATCAATGACCTCAATAACATTATAAATATTTATGCTTTTCCTCCATGTTTATATCACAACTTTCCAACAATGTTCTCCTACTTGAAAACCTAGATATGTGTTATTCCAAATTAATTTAGTACATTATTTTCTATATTTTTAATAGGATTTTTTATTAACTCCATTATAATGTGGGGTTTTCAACAATTTTATATTTTTATAATATTAAACCCATGAAAACCAAGATCATGTTTAAATTTTTATTATGTAATTTATTTAAGGTTGGAAAAATGAAACACCATGAAATTTTAAAATATAAAAATAATATTCTAATGAGTATGAAACACCCAAAAACGTGTGCATGAGGGAATATATAATCCATATATTTATTATTTTAAATAAAATCAATCTATTATATAGCTCTTAAATACATGCAATACTAAGTTAGATTTCATTGTAGACGATAATGACTTTTATTGAGGGCTTGTAATACAAGAAAGACTGAATTTTATCAAATACTATTAATATTTTTATTTAAAATGGAGATTATCTCCTATAAATTAAATTTGTATCTATAAATTGTATTGAAACTCAAATTATAATATGTATTTTAATTCACTTATTACCAAATAATTAGAAATAAATATAATAATCAACTGAATATAAAGTGAATGCTTTTATAAAAACCCTTTTTATGCACCAATGGTGTTATATCTTCATAAATTAAATTAATTAATATTAATTGATCATATTAATTAAATATATATTTAATATATTAAATAAAATAATTTACATTCTTCCAAAATATTTGAAAAACATTCGATAATAAAAAATCCAATTTTATGCATAAAAAGATGTAATTTTCTAAAGGTAGTTTCAACCTTTTAACGGTGTATTTGTTTTGAAACTAGATTTTGATTCATTTATAAATTTTATTTGAAAAAATAAACTTCATTTATTAATTATTTATTTTAAAATTATCATTGGCTAAATGTTTTGTGTTTTTCTAAGAAGATATATTTTTTAATTAATAATGAAAAATAATAAATTTTAATTGAAAACATTATTTTTGTTTATATAATTTATAGTGATAAATTATATTTTATATAAGTATTATTGTAAAAACATCAATTAAATATTTATTAATCCAATTTATGTAATTTTAGTCATTTTCATATTGAATTTTTATTTAAAAACATTGTAAAATTTTAAATATTCTCAATTTAGAACAAGCTTTCTATTCCCATCAATACGATTAATTTCAAAATAAAATTTTCCACTAATGTGGTTTGAATTTTTACGAAATGGTTAAATATTTTTAATCAAAAAAATTTATAATTTATTATTAGTTAAACTTAAATTTTTATCAAAACTATTAGTGAATTCATTTAAAATTAATTACAAAGATTAAGTTAAAAATAAGTTTACTAAGGGACTAAAATTTAAACATAAAAAAAATTACCTATTAAATTTTCACAAAAAAGCATGAAAATATTGAGACCTTATCCATTATATTGTACATATTGGTCCAATATTAGTTTCATTTTATATGTAAAAAAGTGGGTGGAATTCCCCCTTCTCAAAAATTATAAGAGAAACACCCACGAGACTTATAAAAGGCCACCCCGTATCCTCCTCTATTTATAGATTCAAACCACATTGGTTTAGACAATATCTTTTCAAGTCACTACCCAACATACCTCCGATAATCATAGAATCCTTATATTTGGCATAAATATAACTTAGTAATTCTTTAGGGAAAACCAAAGGAAGATACCAGAAGAAGATGTCAAGTTCTTGTAAAAGCGTGTTTATTTTATTTCCCTGACCAACTCCTTAAATCTCTATTATAGCAAAACTATATAATAAAAAAGTTGTATCAAATATAAATTGACATTATTATATTAGTTTTATGACCTAAATCTTCATAAAATTCCATCATATGGGTTACGAAATCCGCATTCATGTCTATGGTGAACTACAACCTCACGAACTGATGTCTTTCATTTTTCCATTACCACCTTTAAGGATTGGAATAGAGACAGATTTATAATTTATATTATATATATATATATGATATTTATGGTGTTTTTACACTTCTTGAATTATTATATTACACATATATTCTTTCTTCCCATTTTTTTGGGAATACGATAACGTCGCTCGTGTGTATAGTGGACTACTTCCTCATGAAGTGATGTGACACATTCACACATTAAATAGAATGTATTAAATATGGGTTAAATAAAAAAATGTGATATATATAACAAAAAAATTATATTATAATTAATATATATATATATATATTGTTGACACTCTTTTCCATCATAGATTCCAACTAATGGAAAAGGGGAATACCTTAAGCACAAAGAGGGTCACCCTTTGAAGAACATCAAAACACAATTGACGAAGGCATGGACTAGAAGACCGTTTAGAGTGAGGAATGAAACTTACCTGCACGCCACACAAGTCACTTGCGTGACACCTATGGGTGCGCAGCTCACTTTCGCGCCACCTATGGGTCGCGCAGCTCACTTGCGCGCCCTTTTTAATTTTTCTCCCAAGGTGGGAGGTGGCCTATAAATAGCCCCTGTGGGCCCCCATTTTAAGGACATATTTTTTCAAAAGTCAAATTCAATCTTTGGTCACCCATGTCTTCAACTCAACTCCTCTGAAAGTATATAAGGTAACTTTTTAACTAGAATGGAATACTTGAAGGTGTATAATAAGGCCTAAGTGTTTAGAATTCATCAACACTTGCTCGACTAAGTGTCCAAACCTTCTTAAAAATGGAAACACTTGCGTCCCGCCCTTCCCTTTTGATGAAACTTGTGCCTCACCCTTTTGGAAACATATTAGGATAATATTGAAGGCTTGAGTTAAGTCTTTACCAAGTATTACCCTATAGATTCTTTGTCGCCTAGGTGAACCCATGTCGTACACGTACACATGTATGGCCAAGACTTGCGTGCCAACTTCATTTGTGTTCCTCTCTCCCGTTCACCTCTCCTCTTCAAGATATTATCCCTTAAACCCCTTTTCAAATCCATTTATGGCATGGTTCCTTTATTGGATTCCTTATCTGAAAGGAACTATGTGAGAGACTCTCCCAAAACCTTGTGACTTACAAGCTTTATGTCACTACGGTTAGAGGTTTCCCCCATATAAGCTCATCCTTTATGATGAGAATATCTTTTAATCTGGCCATCCTCATCAAGAGTATGTCCCAAGTTCCCTTAGTCTGGGCATCCTCCTCAAGAGTAAGTCCCATGTTCCCTTAGTTCGGTCCTCCTTCTCAGGAATAATCCCCATGTCCCCTTAACCTGGGCCTCCTTCTTAAGAGTAATCCCCAGTCATAATTTATTTTGATTTAGGCCTCCTTCTCAAGAATAATCCCCAATCATAAGTCACTTTTAATTTGGGCCTCCTTATCAAAAGTAAGCCCCAAGTTATAATCCCCCTTTAATTTGGAAATCCTCTTTAGGATTAAGTCTCGGGTTAAAACACCAAATCTTCATAAAGAAAAAATACTTTTATGGACCCTGCTCCTGGGCTTATTTACTGAAGTAAGTCTTGGTCTTCATCTACTTGGGCAGTCATACATACATAATCCCCACATCATTTCTTATGACTGCATCTTTTGTGGAAAAATCATCAGGTTTTCTGATCGCTCTTGTTTCTCACACCGAGCATGACTCACATGATCTTAGAGTGTAAAAGTAATCACGACATCTCTTTTTGGGCCGTTAACCATACATAAGCACTATATTTCTTCACCCGAACTATGTGGACTTTGATCTCTTCCTTAAAAGTAGAGTACGTAGGAATCATTTCTATGGTTCAAGACCATCATTCATTAATTATTTTCCATCCCATATTACATTAAACTATATCCTTCTTATTGAACTATGTGGGTTCTAATATCTTTTTTAACAAGGATATGTAGGTAGCCCATCTGCGGGTACGATCCCAACTCTGAAATAATACCTGTCTTTCTGAATGACAATAAACTTCAAGTGCCCCACTGAGTGGATTTAAAACCAGTACAGTCATAATAATTACCAAGATATTTCTATATAATGTATTAAGGTATACCATTGAATGAGAATCTCTAATACATACAGATGATTCTACATCGATGTAGAACCTCAAATACATATAAAAGATTCTCTAAATCTCATACATATCAATCATCGATTTCCAAATGTAAAGGAAAACTCATTTCCATGCTTGGTGAATTAATAAGGATTCATGAACATAACTTAAATCTATAAGAGAGTCCCATAGTAGGAAATAATTCCCTCCAAAATGGTGTGATGAGCCGAACCTACCATCCTATCGACCAATGAAAATTTTTAAGCCTCATCGGTCCACAACTAATGAGAACCTACCTTTGGAAATTAGGTCCAAATGGATATAGAATCATTGGGTGTTTCCAGTTCTACAAATAAACCTGTTAGAAACCGATTGGAATGTTTGAACCTTAAACAAAAAAGGTCATCCCCATTTTGCAGAAGAAAAAAAAAAATGGTGAACCCAACATGAATCCTTAACCAAGTCAAATGTTGTTTTACTTATTTGTTTGGCCCCTAATAAACTCAATATGCGGGCCAAAAAATAAATCAATAACATATGTGCTCATCAAAAAGATGTAGTCTGGCCAGAATTATCTTGATTATGTCTTCTAAATCAAACATGCACTATTTTACAAGATCTCTCTATAACATAAAATGGCTTCTTTAAGGTTGACACCTATGAATGCCTCAGCCGCTACTTCTGTTGGATACTCATCTGCTCTGAGGAATAAATCACCTACTTAGTGTCTTCAATGTTGGTTCTCAAATGTATTGGTGAGGGAATACTGTCAACACGGTACCATACTGACTCTAGAGGCCGTTCGACAAGCCCTCCAAGTTAACAACTCACCCTGGTTGTCCGGACAGCGATGACTACTGGTCAAAAAGCAGGTGGTGGCAACCACCGTCTCCAACCATTTCGGGTCTTTATCCTTGGAACACAACAACTAGTCCCTACCATATTATAGGGTGGTGAATCAAGAGGTCACTCAAGGCCTTAGTTCAAGAAGACAGGAGTCATTCCTTATGACTCTCACCAACAATCGCAGCCAGACTCGTGCAGTAGTGCACCCTCAACATGATGGGGGTATCACCTCTAGTCATTCAGCTCAGGTTCCTCAGAACCGAGCACACAAGGCGGACAGTCAGAGGAGAAATTCAGCCAATAGGGATCAGGTTATTACCTCTACCCCTTCGGAGAATCCCATAAACCTAACTTAATAGAAAACAATGAGCGAGCATATACACCCGTCCGTCCTAATTTCACTGCCCAACAGACTCGTCTGGAAGTAACACACCAATCCTGCCTGGAAATTCTAGTAGAGTACTATAGGTAGGCACATACACCTATTTATAAATCATCAGCCAGTCATCATGCTCGTCTGACTTCATCCAAAAAATCCCACAAACCAAATGTGGTGACCACCTGTAAACATGCACATACACCTGCTTATTCTTATCAATTCTTCCAGTAGTATCATCTGCCAGTATTGAAGTAAGTTAGTCAATCACATTTGGTGGAGAACAATCTTTATGCACATACACCTGTAATTTTTCAATCTAACCAACAATATCGTTTGGTAGCACCCGAAGATGTCAATTGGAAAGCTCTAATGAAAAACAAGAGGAAGACACACCTTTCTGCCCCCACACACGAGTACAGTCAGAATTCACTAACAGGAATAGGAGGAAAAGAGAAGGAACACAAACCTACTCAAACACAGAATGCATGTATATTCTCGTTCCGGCAGCTGATGTCCCAAATCACATTCTGAAAATGGTGAAAGAGAAGAAGAAAATCTCTGCCCATATTCTGGATACTAGTCACAATATTACAACAAATTCAATGACATCACAGGGAAGGAAACATAAATCTATCTCTATTAGTGTAGTGACTCATCAATATGTCACACTAAAGAAGATACACACCTTTTTCCTAGTCCAGGAGGGTCATGGTGCATACACCCCCATGTCATACGGAAAATCAAGTCAGGTACATACACCTGATTTAAATTGAGATAGTCTGTCTAACCTGACCATTTCTCCTGAGCAGGCACATACACCTACCCATAATAACCACTTTCATCAACAAGTGGTTTCCAAATTGAGTAAGAAGGCATCCAAGAAAAAGACTCATCCAGCACAGTTAAAAAATCAAGAGCCAATCTGCAATAAGACCTTGCTCAATGCTGATGTTCCTGAAGCCCTCAGACAATTATCTATTGCAACTCAAGATTCTACTTTCTCATTTCCAAATTCTAGAAATAACAAAAATAATTCTGAAGTTCTTCATTAGACACTTCCTCATGAAGGCTTGCTTTATGACAATTCAGTCAATCTCGAAGCATCATCTTCAGATGAGAGCCACGATAACCCTCTGTGTTGCCAGAAGACCGAGGAGTGAAAGGATTCATATTTTTATATCACCCACCATGGCGTTCCTCCCCATGATGATGAATTTAGCAATAAAAGTTCTATATGCAGTAGTAATTATCATTGCATGGAAATCTCTTCAAGGGACAATGCAGTAATGAGAAAGCCCTCTTATCTTGAGGCACTTTCAAATGAGAAGCCAGTCATGTCTAATGCCTTACCACTAGTAGGTGAAATACTTTCTCAATCAGAAGATATCCCGGGTTGTAAGTCATTCTCTAAACCACCCCTGGGTCATTCATCTTCTAATTTGAGAAATAAATTCTCAACCAATCTTTTTGAATCTGAGGAAACAATGAAGAAACATCATCTTTAGTCCAATTAGGTATAATAATATTCATCAAATGACAAAGAGGAAGTGATGAATATGAGAAAACAATTGTTGAATGGTGAAATACCTGTCATGTTTTGGCCTTTGACTGACTCTCAGTATGATATTCTAGAAACCTTTATAGAAGATTGTATTCACTATATTCGTCTCAACATATGGAAATCTCTTTGTAACTTAAAATAGAAAATATTACCTTATGATGAATATCAAAAACATGTTATGGTAATGTAAGGGTTGCAGTGGAAAATTGACTCGGCGTCTCTCTCAGTTTCCCGACATCCAAAGGTTGAAAAGTAGCAGAGAGCCCTTTAGTGTACATGCCTTGGCGCATTAAAAAGGTTGCGTCAGTTAATTACCAATGCCCTGTCTATTATTCATAACAGGGGATGGGGTGTTCATGGAGAATTGCATTTCACTATTCTCTCCAGTAAAAAAATCCCTCAAAAAGTGGTATAATGCAAGGTTATTTCCCATGGCTGGCCACATCAAACTGGTTTTGTGTGTAATCAAAGGTTTGCTCAAGAACATGCCTCAACTAGTTCTTCCCAAAGTTAGGCATATAAAGAAAAAGTTGTCGAATTACTCTTGAATCAATCAAATAATAATGTAGAAAAGGATTCTCGTTTAGAGCATGCACATCATCAGGTGACAGAGGTGTTAAAAATAATCCAACGGTTATCTGAGCCAGGTGATTTGAGTGGATGTTGAATGATTCATCTGACCAATTTCCGGACTAAAATCCGCAAAATCAGGAGAACATTTAATAATGTTTCAGATGTAGCATCTCATGTGTCACCTTAGCTTTCCAGGTTGGGGACTCTTTTAATCCAAACCTTGGGATCATCAAACAGGATTCGAGGAGTTGAGTAGGAAAAATAGGAATAGCACCAGTCCACCGGACTGAGGACTTTTTCAAATTCTCAATATCTTCCTCAGTGAATGGTAGTCTTCTCTCAATTAGGGAAGAATCCAAAAGTGGAATACATAGCCGAATTATCTAGAAATTACTTCCAAATTACTGTTCATCAAGAAGTTCCTAAGGGATCAACCAAACAAAAGTCAATGTTTCATAATGGACATGGAAGAAGACAATATCGCAGAAACACTGACAGAAGGGCTATAATGTGTTATGCATCGATAAATGTTATCAATGCCATTGTCACTGATCCCCCATAACATGAGGCTCACTCATAGGAATTAGATGAAGAAGTTCATGTTCAAGAGGTTGTATACACAGAAACAAATGAAGAAGGTGTGCATACCCGAAAACAAAGGCTTACCCAAAATCTAGGTATTACATCAAATAACCAAATCCCCCCTCTCCGAAAAGTATCCAACAAGAGGAAAGGAATAAAGTAAGGTTATATTCCACCCTACCTTTAGGTAAGTCCAATCACTCTCATTAGAGGAAAGGTTCACACAACAAGAATAATAAATGAAGGAGAAAAGGAGGTTAAATGTAGAACTACTTCAAGGTAGTCTTCCTCCTAAGCATGATATAGTTAATCAATCCAGGGAATTTGTTGCAGATATTGGGATGGATCAAGAATATCCTCCTTTACAAGTACACCCTCATAGGTCCAATCCTATGGGACATACACGACAACAACCAGCAATACTGCCATCAGTGGCAGTACTGGTCGCCACAATCTTCCAAACTCTAGTTATTTCATTTGCTCAGGTTCAAGCTCAACCAGATGTTTCTCACACATTAATGACTACCATATATTCATTAACATCTCGGTTTGAAGCTACGGAAGGATGACGTGCATCAGTTCAACTAGAAAAGAGATCTTACCCATAATTGGTGGATGCAATTCCCCCCTATTAAATTTTGCGAATACCCCATTCATGATTTTAATGGTTCGGGAGATCTAGAACAACACTTAACACATTTTGTTCCTCGTTGTGATCCTATGATAGGAACTCATCAACAAGAAGAAGTATTTAAGATCAGGTGGTTTGTGCAGTTAGTATAAGGACTTTCTTTTGTCTAGTATACAAGTTTTCAATCTCAGTTAATTAATAGGTGGGAAGATATCCATAAAAGATTCCTTCATCAATTTAGCTCAACGTTACCAAAGATGAAATTTTTTGATCATAATAATTTTAAACAAAGGGAAAATGAAATATTTTCGGATTTCATTTCTCGCTGGAAGGGATTAATATATCCCTTAAGTTTAGCACTCCCTCAAGAAGAGTTGTTGCCAAACTGTGTGGAAAATATACGTGATGAATTACGCACACCATTATTCCCCATGAAATACATAGGAGGGTTTCAAGACCTTACTTCAATTGCTCAGTAGATAGAATACTCTCTTATATAGAATATGGATAAAAATCATGTAATTTCATTAGTTCTCGGAAGGATAATAGGAAAAGCAGAAGCTGCTATAGTTACACTTAAACAAGCACCTATACCTGCTTCTATATCAATACCTTCATCATATCGAAGGGCTCCACCTCCTGAGCGTCAAAATAAATGGACACCTCAACAAGATGATCAAATAGACCAAAGATGGAAATATTTTGAGGATTTAAAGAACAAGGTTTATTGTTTCCGGAATGAACAAGTTCCTGGTTACTTCATCTCGACTCTAGAAAACAATCAGGTTCAGTTGCGAAGGCCCTAAAGGCTGAACAAGGAAGGAGATGAAGACCACCCCATCTATTTCCCATTTCATCAGATGGTGGGGCATCCCATTCAGAAGTGTCTTGCCTTCAAAGACCTCTTTCGAAAGATGGTGGACTCCGGACAAGTAAAACTGAAAGGTTCTTCCGCCCAGGTAGTATGTCTTACTGCTACTGATCCAGAGGAAGAAGGCAAGTGGCACAAAGTTAAAAGTAAAAATGCACTGCAATATGATGATTTTATGTTAAAGAAAATGATCAATTGAACTCATGAAATTTTATTAACACAATTGAATAAACCAATTGTGTATTATTCTATGTCTGCCACAACAAAACCCCCTTTATTAGAAGGAAAATCCTCAAAGAAGCAGCGTAATTTGAAGAAAGCAGAGCGGTCAGAAGAAGACAAGGTCATGTCAAAGCCTACATTGTATTTTACTCTGGAAGATTTTATGCCATCTACTTCAAAATCATGGGCAGTACCCCACAATATGACACAGCCTAAACTGGTTCATCAGATAGAAGCTTCGTCAGATGAAGAATTGATCATTGGTTCTGTTAACAAGATTCATTTAATAGATCCCTATTCTAATGAAATTTTCGATCATGATTAGCCTAAGTTCCTTGTATCTAATAGACGAATTAGAGGACGGGACCGAGGTCTAGGATACATGGGAAGACATAGATATTACAGAAGAATATATTTCAATCCTTCCCCTGCTAGAACAGTATATGCGGCTGAAACTTGTGGAAAAGCCCTTCAGTGGGCTAAAAAAGAATAAGAAAGTTCTTCCACACATGGTAGATTCAGTCCTGACATGTTTATTTTGGAGGACCGGTTAGAGATTACACCTTTTTCCTCTCAACAAATAGATAGACCTAATCAAGTCTAATCCACCGAATCTAAGAGTGTTTCCAATTCCTTCCCTGATACGGGAGGCATCTACTGCCAAAGCATCAACTTCCAAGGCACCTGCAAAACCATGTTTTCAGGCTAGGAAATGAAGACCTTTGGACCAAAAATGTGATGTTTTGAAACATTTGTCCCATGTACCGTCCAAGTTATCATTCTGGATGCCTTGAATTTATCAAAAGATCTTCGAGAGGTGCTTGTTGAGGCTTTGTCAATTACTCACGAATTCAAAACTGAAATTTTTGCGGATGAGGTCTTCCTTATAGAGAATGATCCAACTGAATGCCATGTAGGGATATCTTTTACAGATGAAGATAAATATGATGTTGTACATGGACATATCAGACCTTTGTATCTATCTAGAATAGTCAATGACATAGACATCCGATGATCTTTCGTTGATAACAATTCATGAGTCAACCTCATTCATGTTCGTACACTTCATCGATTGGGCCTCGCCAAATCTGATTTATATCCTTCTACCTTGATTTTTCAAGGATATGATAAGAATGAAAAAGATCATTTGGGCGAGATAACACTCAAAATTCTGTTTTGAGACCTTGTGTGTAATTCCGATTTCATGGTTGTTCGTCAGGACATCGCATTCAACATTTTTCTTGGATGACCTTGGTTACATCAACATGTGGTTGTACCTTCGTCATACCATCAATGTCTCAAATATTGTTTCAATGGTAAAATTGGGACATTGTATGGTGATAAGGCTCCATTCAAAATGTGTGAATCTCAATACATTGAGGTAGAATTTTATCACATGGAGGGAAAAGAAAAATACACGGTAAAGGAGGTCACCAAAATTAATGCTCCAAATGGTATGGAAAAGATTCTAGTGCAACCATTCATACATGTGAGTACAGATTATGTGTTACCTATTAGTCAAATTGACAGGATAGACCTAAATCCAAACACTCTTATAGAAAATTCCATAATGTCAATTATAGAAATCAATCAAGACAATATGGGAGAGATTGTTGATCCCCCAAACAGTAATGAAAGCTTAAATGGAGATGTCTTCATTTTATCCACTAAAATCCAGCAATTCTATACTTCGTCAACCAGGCCAGAAGATGTTATAACAATACTAGAAGAAAAAAATGATGTCAATTCTCAATCCCTCATCTCATCTCTATCACCCCATGAAGACCCTTCATCATCAATAGGGTAAGAAATGGCAACCTCTTCTTCAAGATGTTCAAATTTTAAATTCAACCATGACCATAGAAATTATACTTCGTCATCTACTATGCATGTAGAAATAGAATAAGTAACACATATTGAAGAAGAAAAGGAAGATCTCAGGGATGCTCCTCTAGCATTTGAAGAGGGTATCTCTACCACTGGGGATGAGCTCAGAAAAATAAATCTGGGTACAAAATAAGATCCACGACCCACTTTAATTAGTGCATCCGTGATTCTTGAAGAGAAAGAAATGTATAATTAATTTCTAAAGAAAAATCAAGATGTATTTTCTTGGAATTATATAGAAATGACGGGTCTTAATCCCAATGTTTCCACTCATCATTTGGGTTTTCCAGAATAACATTGAGGATTCAAGAAAGCAGCAAGAAGAACACACCCAACTTATGCCTCCAAAATTGAAGCTGATGTTGATAAGTTTTTCAAGGATAACTTAATCAAAGAAGTTAAATATACCAAATGGATGGCTAATATTATCCCTGTGAAAATGAATAATGGACAAATTAGAGTTTACATTGACTTTAGAGATCTTAATCAGCATTACCCCAATGATGATTTTCCAGTCCCGATCACATAACTCTTAATTGATGCAATAGCTAGCTATGAAGCTATTTCCTTCATGGATGGTTACTCTGGGTACAATCAAACACGAATGGAAAAAGAAGAAGAAGAGTCTATAGCCTTCAGAGCTCCTTAAGGAGTGTTTATGTATCAGGTAATGCCATTTGGCCTGAAGAATGCAGGTGCAACGTATCAATGTGTCATGAACCATATATTCAAACCCTTTTTAGGGAAATTTGTTGAATGTTATGTTGATGATTTGGTGGTTAAATCCAGACAATTTTCTGATCACTTGGATGATTTGGAAATCATATTCAACAAACTTCGAAAACACAAATTGAAGATGAACCCCTTGAAATGTGATTTCAGGGTAAAATTAGGAAAATCTCTTGGCTTTTTTGTATGCCATCCTAGTATCAAAGTTGATACTAAGAAGACAATATCAATCCTTGACATGTAACCTTCTATAATTTTAAATGAATTAAGAGGACTTCAAGGACATTTGGCCTATTTCTGGCGTTTCATTACTAATTTGGCAGGAAAGTGTTTACCCTTCACTAAATTAATGAAGAAGGGAGTCACCTACCAGTGGACTGAAGAATTTCAAAAGCATTCGATATCATCAAGAAATATCTCTTGAGTCCACCAGTATTAATGCTACCTATTAGAGGAAGACCACTTATTCTCTATGTGACAACTTTAGAGTGATATTTGGGTGCCTTCCTTTCCCAAAAGAATGATGTTTGGGAATGAAAATAGCCTTTACTATCTTAGTTGGGCTATGATTGAGGAAGAAACTCGATATTCAAGTATTAAAAAGTGCTTCCTATCATTAATATTTTCAGTTTATAATTTGAGACACTACCTGCAACATCATGAGGTCCAATTGGTATCTCACAATAACCCGCTCAAATTTATCCTTAGTCGTCCAATGCTTACAGGACGTCTGGCATGGTGGGATGTTATTTTTCAGCAGTTTGATATCCAGTATGTGTCTCAAAAGGAAATAAAGTGCCAATCTCTGGCCGATTTCCTTGTTGAACACCCATCTATAGAAGATATAACTTTAAATATTAAACTTCATGATGAGGAAGTCTTCTCTGTTCAAGATAACCCTTAAACATGGGAAATGTACTTTGATGGTGCATCTAGAGGTCCAACAGGGAAGAAAATGGAAGATCCTAAATTCAACAAATTTGGGTTGGGAATCATGCTTATTTCCCCAGAAAAGGCAGTGCTACACTATTCCTTTTTATTGATGGAAGGTGGTACGAATAATGAAAAAGAATATCAAGCTATCATCGCTAGCTTAGAATTGGGGCTTTAGGCACAAGTGAACCACTTGAAGGTAAAAAGTGATTCATATTTGGTAATCAAACAAATCAATGGGGATTATGCCATCAAAAAAGAATATTTAATCCCTTTGTGTGATTATGTTAGAGATTTAATATTGGAATTTCCCTCGGAACGGACATTTTCTTATGTCCCATGATCACAAAATGCCCAAGCTGATGCACTAGCTAATGTAGCCACAGCCCGGGCAGATCCAAATCGGGATGAAACAATCATCAGTATTGCCCACCGTCGTATAGTTTCACCTTTTGTTCAATTCAGAATAGAGGAAATCAATGAAATCAGTCCCATTTTTGAACTATATGGTCATACTATAGGATGGATGACACCTATCAGGGTATATATTCAAAATGGAACACTCCCATTTGATAGAGCCAGGAAAGAAATGTCTAGCGACGTGTGGTCAATTTTACTATTTATGATAGCCAAAAATCACCAAAAAATTCTCTACAAGTGAGGTTTTGATGGAATTCTCTTCATATGTCACTATCACAAAAACAGTTTTTCGCAGTGCCCCCCTTTATCAGCGCTTTTGTTAGCGTTGATAAAGGGCCCCCCTTTATCAGCGCTTGCTTAGTAGTGCTGATAAAGGGGGGCCTTTATCAGCGCTTTTTCAGCGCTGATAAAGGGTCGACTTCAAAAAAATTACAAATATATTAATATATAAATATAGTTATATTGTTATATAAATATAATATATAATTTTTAAATATATTTTAGATATGTATAAATGTACATTTACACTTATTATACTTAATATTTAAGATATTTAGTGAAAATGACTTCTTAAAAAATTAAAAAAATATTTTTAATTAATATTTTGATAATAATTATGGAGTAATAGTCATTTAATAACAATTTGAGGACTAAAAAACTAAAAAATTTTAAAAAAGATCCAAAATATGTTGAAAACGCAACTCAAACTTCAAACGGCCATAACTTTTGATCCGGGTGTCCGTTTGAGCTCTACCACATATCAAATCGAAGCCTGCGACGAACTCTACGTCGCTATGACTCAGGAAACCCCAGTCAAGCGTTTTTCGAGGCCAAAAGAGGCCCAGAAGGCCTCCAAAACTGGGTTTTTTGTCGGGGTACCCAGATTGTTTAACATTTTGTGGATTTTCAAACTCGTTTAAGGGGGTATTGTTGGCTTTTCTTGGTGGGGACTCAATTTATTCCAAGGTATTACATTCATATTGATATTATGTCTTTGAAATTTCATCCCTTTTTATAATGAACTGCTATTTATAATCAAATATATAACTATATGTACATATTTTTTATATATTCGCACCTAAAAATTAAATTTTTTAAATAAATAATTAAACATATTTACATATAAAATATATTAACTTTATCTAAATAATAAGTAATATCCATTTTATTTAAAATGCCAATATATGAATATTTATATACCTATATATTAATCTAACTATATATATATATATTAATCTAACTATATATATATTAATCTAATAACTATATATATATTAATATAACTACATATATATATATTAGTATTACTATAAATATATATATTAATATCACCATAAATATATATATTAATATCACTATATATATATATTAATATAACTATATAAATATATATTCATATAACTATATATATGTTAATATAACTATATATATGTTAATATAACTATATATATGTTAATATAACTATACATTAATATAAATATATATTACTATACGAATAAATATAACTATATATATATATAGATATAGATATATATTAATACCACTATATATATATATATATTAATATTACTATATATATTATAATATAACTATATATATATATTAATATAAATATATATTACTATACGAATAAATATAACTAAATATATATATATATATATAGAGATATCATGAATTGGAAAGCAAATCAAAATAGAGTAGTGGTAAGGGCTTAGGCGCGCAGGGGGGAGGTCTCGAGTTCAAATCCTGGTGGAGGCAGGGTGCGCGCGCATGGGGAATATTGGAGCAAGCACTGTTAAAGGGTGGATGGGGGTGCGTGTTGTGCGTGGGGTGTTGTATAAGGGCCGAAAAGCGCTGTAAAGGGGGGGGGGGTTCAAGCTCTATAAAAGCCCCCCCGATTGGCATTATTTTTTAAATTTTTTAAAAAATTTTAAAATTTTTAAATTTTTTTTTAACTTTTATCAGCGCTAAAACGAGAGCGCTGATAAAGGAAGCGCTGATATAGGACCCATTTATCAGCGATAAAAAAAGCGCTGATAAAGGGGTACTTTTATCAGCGCTTTTAGGAGCGCTGATAAAGGGGACCCCCCCCTTTATCTACGCTGGCTTTATCAGTGCTTTTCTAGCGCTGATAAAGGCCGTGTTTGTAGTAGTGTGTATTGATGGTGAAGAGAAAATGGTTGTCAGGAATGAAGTGCATGCAGGAGTTTGGGGTGCCCACTAGTATGGACATAGACTTTCTGGTCAAATTCGAAGGCTTGGATACTTCTAGGCATCAATGATACAAGATTGTGTTGATTTCACTAAGAAGTTTCATTCTTTCCAAGTATGTTCCAACTTCATTCATCAACCCCCAGAGTTGCTTCATACGGCTAAATACTCTTAGCTGTTTTCTACATGGAGAATGGATGTAGGAGGACCTTGTCCTCTAGCTACAACTAAGCATCTTAAGTTTATTCTTACTACTACTGACTTCTTTTCTAAATGGGCAGAGGCGTTACCTCTCAAAGAAGACAGTGCTAAAATAATTTTTAGCTTTGTCAAGTCCAACATAATTACCAGATTTGGTGTTCCTCATATCATATTAATAGATAATGGCCCCAACTTTTGGTCATCCGAGGTAAGAGAATTGTATCAAGAATACAATATCAGATCCAACCATTCATCTCAGTATCATGTAGTGGCCAATGGACAAGTAGAGGCTTTCAATAAGACTCTTTCAAACATACTTCAAAATATAGTTGATAAAGATAATAAGTCATGGCTTGATAAACCTTTTCATTCTCTATGGGTTTATCGGACTACCACCTGCACTGCTACACGATCAACTCCATATTCATTGACATATAGAACGGAAGCAGTCTTGCCTATTTATGTTTAATTTCCTTCACTTAGAGTCACCATTTGTGATCAGTTATCTACATATGAACAATCTCAAATGCAATTGGATGAACTAGAACGACTAGATGAAAAAATGTTGTGCAGACTGCACCATTTAGAAGTCTATTAGAATCGAATAACACTATCTTTCAATAAAAAATATCATCTTCATTTATTATTCAAGGAGAATTGGTATTGGTCTTTAGAACCCCAATGATACCGGGAAGGAAGCCGCCAAAGCTTGACCCAAAGTGGGAAGGACCTTACTCAATACATAGGGCCTACTCTAATGGAGATTATTCGTTAATATCAATGGATGGAAAACTCATTAAAACTCCAACCAATGCAAGATTCTTGAAGAAGTATTTTGTGTAACACAAATACACCCATTTTCCTTGCTGTAGGAAAATAAAATGCATAGACCCATCTATCGTCCAACATGATGTTAAAATATGTCCCCCAATCATCCAACATGACATTAAACTATGCATCATTCGAGCTGAAAGATGTTAAATTTTGAAGCATCCCATGTCTATGACACATGACATTAAACTATGATCACTGCATGCACAATTGTCTTTTAAAATCTGTTGCCATGTGCGCCCTGGTCAGCTAACCATGCATAAGCCCCACACCATCCTTCGTGGTCGCATCTTTCACGACACGATCGTCAGGTCTGTTGCTAGATATTGTTTCTCACACCGAGCATGACTCATGTGATCTTAGAGTAAGCTTTGACCATTACATCTTCTTTGGGCTGCTAACCATGCTTATGTCCCAAAATCATCTTCGGGTCATTGTCCTTAAGTACACCCCGATCTTTGAATCCCTCTCAATTGAACTATGTAGACTTTGATCCTTGCCTCCTATGTCGGGTACGTTGGCAACCTCTTGAGGTTCAAGCCCGAAACCAATTTCTTTACATCGATTCACTTCCATCCTATACGATGTTGATCCGTGAAGCCCCCGTCAACCATCTTATTCATATCAGTTCACTTTTTTCCTACATGATGTTAAACTATGTACATCACATCATCCTAGCTACATGAAGTTAAACTATGCAGTCCCCCATTGTCCTTGCTACAAGACATTAAACTGCATAGCACTGGTCCATGCATATGACCTTAAACTATTTTCACTTGTGTCTTGTATGAAAAATAAAGCACAACAATCCCTGATAACCTCACTCAAGAGAAATCATCATTGACATGGTCTCCAACCATATCATAGTTCAAGAACTACATATGGATTTATTGTCATCCTTATATGATATATAGTGACACCTAAGTCTTTAATCTTGGGTTCATCCATAATTGCAATAAAGTCCTCTTTACCCCTCATATGTACGAGCCAAATCTGTACAAAGGGAATTTCAAGAACTACGTACAGCTTGATTCCCATACTCATGGGATACATAGGAATGCTCGAGCTTTCCTCGAGTCCAGCCTCGAGCCTTTGGGCCTAACCCCAAACTCCACTTTCAGTCCCTTGGCTGAAAATTCCCCCTATGAGCACATGGTGTGATATGGAACACCCTGGTCTTTATTCACATCAGGTTTATAACAAATGCACAATGTGTCTCCCTCACTATGGTCCGAGATCGACAACCCTAAACTAAGATCTTACATGCTCTCATCCTACATGATGTTAAACTATATTTCAATAACTACGTGTGGCTTGATTCTCATCCTAATGAGAAACATAGTGACATCTAGAATCTCAATTCAGGACCTTTTCGAATAATTATAAAAATAATATTCATGGTCTCCATAACCCTTTTCTTGATTTCTGGTCACAAAAAGTCTGATACCTAAGATTTCTTTTTCCTGACTATGAGACATGTGCCCCTAGGTGGCCTTGCATAAGTTGTCTACATAACGGACCTGTCAGCCAAAAGATGCTACTATTTGAAAATGCAAATTATGCCCCAATTGGACCTGCATAATTCAACCTCCATAATGGGTTTGTCAAGTAATGGTAACTTCATTCTTAATAGAAGCCTCTTTTTTCCCTATTGGTCTTAACTGCGATATACCGGGATCTGCAAAAAAAACTGCCTTCTTTAACATATTTTTTACTCTTTTTCATGATCTGAAACTATTCATGTATATGGTTTTTATTTTCCTCCTTCTCCATATATTCAGATAAATATGAAATAACCTTGGACCACTTGACCATGTGTCATATAATGTTTCTATCTCCGGTTTTATTCATATGATTTAAAACCACATATACCATTTTTCCTACGTTTGTGTCAGACCTTCATAGAAGTCACATTCCTCCAATTATTTGAAAAATTTGTTTTGAAATATCCTCTCCATATTCGAGTACATTTATCTATAAATAAGACTCTATGGTTATGAAAATTTGAATCTCCATAAAACTTTTTTCGGCTTTTAGTAATAGAATGTCAAATTTCTGAGAGTTCTTTTGTCTGACTATGAAGCACATGCCCTTAGGTGGACTTGCATATGTTCTTTATATAATTGACCTGTTAGCCAAAAGATACTACTATTTGAAAATGTAGCATATTCCCTAGTTGGCCCGGAATAATTCCTCCCCCATAACAGGTTTGTCAAGTAGTGGTAACTTCATTCTTAGAAAATACTTCCTATAATGCATTTTAGCTCTTTTCCCATGTGATTCCTCAGATTCAAAATTTCTCAAGTTACACTTTACAATTTTCCCCCTCCATACTTGAATATAGTAATATGTTTCCGAAACAATTATCAAGAATTTATTCAATATCATCCATTCGGTCAAAGATATTTGACCTTAAATATTAGTCTTTTTATAGTACAACATGCATGACTTTAAACCACCAATAACAAAAGACATGGTACTCATTAAATTGGGAACCTATAAAGGGTACTCTAAACAAAAGTCAAGTCCCAACTCTCTAAAAAAACATTTTGTATGATTTAGACAATATTGACCAATGAAAATATGCAAAGTTTGATGGGTTGTTTATATAACCCCAGTAAAAATCAATCTATGTTTACTAGGCCCTTTGTCTAGGTAAAAAATAGAGAAATTATCAACAAAATGAAGGTACATATGATTTAAGATGAACTATTCTTCATTGATGAACAAGATTAGAAGAACATCCACAGACTGTAGTCTCTTCTCTTTTTTCAGAAATTACAGAAGACTTTCAACATGATTTCTCATCTGTTTCAAAGCATCTCGAGCTTCATCAAGAGCCGCTTGAAGTTCATTTACTCGACAAACTTCACACTCTTCATCTCGACGAAGTGCTTCTTTGGCATCTTTGATGGATTTTATACCATCCTCTTGGAATTATTCCAATTAATTATGAAGCTGGTCAAGCTCCCTAGTAACAACATCTAGCTCTTGCTGAAGCTGCAACTGCTAGACAATCTTCTCCTTGATCTTTTGATTCCGCTCCTTCAGCTTTGCAGCATGATAAGCCTTAGCTTGGGACATAGCAGCCTGAAATTCACTGATATTGGATAGAAATCTATCTCTGATCGGGTCTTGACGACACCTTTTATTATTCTCTCTCATTTGAATGACTTGTTTCACTACAACATGGATTTATTGATATCCAAAATAGTTAAGTCCCAACATGATGGACAGGGGTGAAAGTCTTGGATTTTTTTAAGGTAGATCTTCAAGAGGCACCTCAGATATTATTTTCCATATATATTTTCATGCCTTGCGACGTGAGAATTGGAGAGCCTTTTGCACCTCTGGGTCTGATTTAGCATTACTATCACATGGAGGAACATAGTCTAGGATTAATGCACTTAAAGAAGTGCCATGTTCTGCTCCTTCCCTAACCCTGGTTGCTTCACTTTCTGCTACTGTTTGGGCTGAGGCTGAGGCTTCACCTCTAGATCTAGCTATTGAAGTTGAAATCCCTGTTTGTTCAATTGAAAGTAGGGTTAGTTTCAAAGGAAAGTAAAATTTGATTGATTTTCTTGCAGGTTAAGTTAGCCAAAAATATCATCATCTTTTACCTAACAGTAGATCATCAACTTGTGCAGACTACTCCCTATCTCCCCTAGCTTCAAAAAGATTTTCAGGATTGGTTTTAGGAGGATCGTCGATGCTAAGTTCCACCTGAGCTAGTGTTTCTGCAATAACAGGGTTGACATGAATGTCTACGCTCCATTAATGCATTTTCGTTTTAGCAGTTTCTTTAGATGGAACTGTACAATTTTTTAACCAAACATGGTAAGAAGTGTAATCATGAGAAGATTAATAGGAAAAATGATGAAACTCACGCTCAATTGATTCTATAACTAGATCTCCAAAATCTCTTAAATCACATGGTAATTTAACATGTTCTAAAATATCTTCAAAGGACATGCCAAGATTCATCATTTTATCTAATGATGTCCCAGATACCAGGTTAGTCTCATTAGTGGGAGCACTCAACATATCTTCTTCGTGACTTTCATCTAGCAATCTCTGACCCCAGATAACTTCTTCAAAGACATTTGTGGGGTTACCTTTGGATGTTTCCAAATGTTATAGTGTATGTATTGAAACTCAAGCATCATAGAATGGAAGTCAGTTGTTGTCTCATTTGAGGTTCTATGAATTATTTTTAATTTACCCAAAGTCTTTTCTCTCATTGAATATGAAACAGGAGAGGTGTTGGGAACAAACACTGACTCATCTGCTCTCAGTATTCCTTCAGTAACAGTTGTTTTTAGCATGAACTTTCAGCCATTCTATAGCACCCTCTTTTATACTGTGGTGATGGTCAGTCCTTTCCCTTAAAGGGAAAACTGAAGAATCCCCTGAAATCCCGAGAATTTTGAGCACTTTTTTATAAGTTTAGATTCATGACTACTAGAAATAATTAAAACTACTGATAAAGCATTTTACTGTGGTCTTCTTTCTTCATTTCCTTTGCTTCTTGGCCTTTTGGGTGGATTAGTGTCCTCATCTCTAAAAACAGGTATCAGAGACAATAATTCCCTTTCTAACTCCTCATCCATGACTTACTGGCCTGAAGATACTTCACTCGACTCTTGAGGAGATTCAGTGGATCCAAGTGTGGTTCCACCAGGGCTATATCATGGCGATGGGATATTAGTGGTTCTTTCCTTTACAAGCTGCAGGATGATGAAGATTTTTTCCTTGAATAAAAAATCTTTGACTAAATTCAAATTGTAATGAAAATCTAAATATGAGAAAAAGGAAACATAAATCTTCAGAAACAACATAATCACGCCACTCTTCATCTAATGAAAGACCAATCGCCTTAGTGGTACCACGATCCATCATTTCCTCCACCTGCTTGGTGAGAGGAAATGACTCATCATTGGCATATATGATCATTTCCAGCCCTTTTATGTAAGCTCTCACTTCATTGGGGTTATTATCAAAATGAATATCAGAGGAAGCCCAATATTCCCCAATATAGAGATATGCAGCCCTTCACATAAGTCCATCTAGGTGGTTTCAGTATCACAATATAAACTCTGCCAGGTCTGGACAACCTCTAGTTGTAAATATTCAGAATGTGAACCATAAGGCCACGAGGAGGGTCCTGCAATCTGGGACATCAACTTCTTCCCAGCTCCTGCAATCACAGATAATGGATAAGAAAATGAACCTTTTTTCTCTTTAAAATAATGGAAACTAAATTTCCTCAATTATGTAACTCACTAAGAGTCGATGAAGTATGTCTCTTGACTCTGGCAAGCAGATTATATCTGGCATGAGGCTTCCTTGACGTATTTTGAGCCTCATCATCCCCATCCTGGAAATCCTGTGAATCAGCTTTGGGTGAGGAATACAGTGAATCAAATCCAGGTGAGTAAGAGTCACCTTCTAAATGAAAAGCTTCTTTCTTAAGGGTTCTCTTCTTTATCCCCACCCAACGGACCAGCTGATTCAGTACCCCTTCAGGGTATGATGCTACCTAGATCTCAACATACAATATAGTCAATCAACTTGCCGCTTCAATAGCTGGTAGATCAAATACCTCCCTAGTCTTCTCCTTAAATGTCAGCAGCCATAGTTGACGAGAAACCATTGGAAGATTCTCTAACCAGACATGCACTAGTGGGGATACGGTAATTTGTTGCAGACATTTTAATTGACATGAAAATTCTTATGGAGAATAAGCCTCACATATAATCTCTCTGCCAATCCTCATGGATAGTGTACCATCTTTACATGCCAGCATATATGCCCTTAACTTCAGGTTGGCTATTCCATCATCAAAAAATAGCCCTGTTGGGAGATTTCCATAAGGAAAGAAGTGGAACTCCTTGAACATTCTCAGCCTTATTTTGATATCATAATCGTTGAGGGATAAGGGAGAAATTCCAAAAAAGGCCTGAATAGATGATCGGAAAGAACTTCCAGGAACCTGTACCCCACTTTGTACAGCATATATACTGAAGTGGGTGGAGATCCATCCCCATAACACTTTTAATGGTCCCACTATTCTTAGAAGAGACTTACCCATATAAACATGAAGTAAGCTCCTATGAATATTTTCCAAAACTAGGGTGGTCAACCAAACCATCTTCATTTCAGCGAGCTTGGCTGCAACGACAAAGGTCCCCAGCCTCACACCTCCTTTCGAATCCCAAACTAGTAAAAGGTAAACATTGATCCACAAGGCCAAAAATCCTACCAGATGGGTCTTTGCTATAATTTTCTCGTTCACATCATACCCCCACCTATCAAACTCTCCTGCTTCCAGACCTGGACAAAATGTGCCCAGAGCACCCCTCTTTGCTTCTCTAGGGAAACTGGTAGAACTAGGGCAGCAAGGTCCCTCCTCTCTCTTCTTAATCAGAAACATGTCCATCCACTCCTCTGGATGAATATTTTTTCTAGAGTGGGTTTTCGCGGTGGTGGTATTCTTAAGCTAGTAGAAAAGTTTCATTAACTCTCGAGCCAAAGCTAGATTCTTCTTTGAATCATTCCAGGATACCTTGTGTGGGATGAATTCATCATACATATCTCCCAAAATTGGAGCCCCTAAAATCTTGTAGATGTCCCAAAAATTGTTGCCTACTTATCCATGAGTCAGATGGAATGAATTCGTTTCCGAGCTCTAATGACTGATTAACTTCGGCATGAAATTGTCATTCCTGTACACCTATGTCTGCCCAGCTCAGAAAACTTCATATCTTGCAGCTCCTTTCAGATCCTCAGCAAACTTTGCATAGGTTTGTTGCACCCAATATGCCCACATCCATGTCGGCTCCACACCACCTCCTGGACGGAAATCCCAACACTTCTTTCATCCCTTAGATTGGTCCATCTGAGAAATTTGGAAAATAGAGGGATAGCAAAGAGGCTGCAGCTCAGGTGTGTGAGGCTTCAGATTTGGAGCACATGGGATATGATGCATTATGTATTCCTTCTCCACTATCCCAACATTGAAAAATGATCTTTAAATAGAGACATTTGTCGAAGAGAAGTTGGTGTATTTATGAAACCAGGAATGAGGGATATAATTCTTTACCTCTGAAATGTTGACTCCTTGCATAAGGCCATGGCCATACAAAGGCAAGTATATTCTCTGTAGGAAATTGGCATGATATTTCCTCATGTACGTAGAAAAATTCGGGAGAGTTCTCTCGCAAAATAACATAATAGTAATGGCTGACGACGTTCATCATGTCATCTATTCTTTTGCAGGAAAACTCATCAACTGATCCAATTCTTCTGGGAGCCATTGAATCTACACAAAGATCAAACAATCAACTTTTAAGAAAGTTTCTTTTGTGACATTTTGATAAAGGAAATAAAAAAAATGGAAAAGTCATTAAGGCACGCAATTCCCAACTTTGCGCGCAAGTCAAACTGGTCATGCAATTTTTTCCATCCTAGTCATGGCGGGAAAATCAAATACCTTCTACTAAAGCGCGAAAAAATCCAAAAGGGCGATTCTCCAAATACAGAAGCACCTTGCACGATGAGAGATCAGGTTTCTGAAATCCAAGTGAGTTTATGCGGGAGTGAGCCTATATATATAGGTGATCTAGACCACCTGCGCACCATACTTGTGCACCCCAGCATCTGCAAGCCGAACTTGCGCACAACATACCCTTTATTTCTCTAGATTTACCTCAGAGCCAGATCCACTTTCCTTTTAGGATCCAACTCTGAGGGGGGGGGATTTATTTGAGGCTCCTTTCCATCACAGAGTCCAGTGAATGGAATAGAGGAATACCTTAAGCACAAAGAGGGTCACCCTTTGAATAAAATCAAAAACAATTGTTGAAGGCATGGACTAGGAGCCCATTTGGAGTGAGGCGCCGAAGTTACTTGTGCGCCACGCAAGTCACTTGCATGCCCCTATGGGTCGCACATCTCACTTGCGCGCCAAATTTAAATTTTCTCCCAAGGTTCAAGGTGGCCTATAAATATCCCCTATGGGCCCCCATTTAAAGGATGGATTTTTCCAAAAGTCAAATTCACCATCTGGTCACCCAAGTCTTCAAATCATCTCTTCCTAAAGCTTCTAAGGTAAATTTTTACCTAGAATGGAAGACTTGAAGGAGCAGAATAAGGACGAAGTGTTTAGAATTCATTAACACTTGTGAACCTATGTGACCAGACCTCCTTAACAATGGAAAGACTTGTGTTCCACCCTACCCTTTCAATGAAACTTGTGCGCCGCCCTATTTTAAACATCTTAGTATAATACTAAAGGCTTGAGTTAAGTATTGCCCAATTATTACCCTACATATTTTTCATCACCCAGGTGAACCCATGCTACCCAAGTACACTTTCATGACGAAGACTTGCGCGCCAACTTCATTTATGTGCCTCTCTCTCGTTCACGTCTCCTTTTCATGATATTAGCCCTTGAACCTCTTTTGAAATCTATTTATGGAATGGTTCTTTTGTTGGATTATTTATCTGAAAAGAATTCTGTAATAACCTCTCCCAAAACCTCGTGACATACAAGCTTTATGTCACTATGGTTAGAGGTTTCATCCATATAACCTCATCCTTTAAGATGAGAAGATCTTTTAATCTTGGCATTGTCCACAAGAGTAAGTCCCAAGTTCCCTTAGTCTGGTAATCCTCCTCAAGAGTAAGTCCCACGTTCCCTTAGATCAAGACTCCTTCTCATGAATAAGCCCCATGTCCCCATAACTTGGGCCTCTTTCTTAGGAGTAAGACCCAGTCCTAATTTCCTTTTGATATGGTCCTCCTTCTTAGGAATAAGCCTGAATCATAAGTCCCTTTTAATTTGGGACTCTATTTCAATAGTAAGCCCCTTGTTATAAGCCCCCTTTAATTTGGCCATCCTCTTTAAGAGTAAACCCTAGGTTAAAACTCCAAATATCCATAAAGTACAAATACCATTATGGACCCTACTCCAGGGCTTCTTTACTAATGTAAGTCTTTGTATTCATCTACTCGGGTAGTCATACATACGTAAGCCCCACATCATTTCTTGGGATCGCATCTTTCATGGCACAATCGCCAGGTTTACTGATACCTCTTATTTCTCACACCGAGCATGAATCACGTGAGCTTAGAGTGTAAAATTAATCATGACATCTCTTTTTGGGTCGTTAACCATGCATAAGCCCCATATTTCTTCACCCGAACTATGTGGACTTTGATCTTTGCCTTTAATGTAGAGTACATAGGAATCCTTTCTAAGGTTCAATCCCATCATTCATTAATTATTTTCCATCCCATATGATGTTATACTATATCCTTATTATCGAACTATGTGGGTTCTGATTCCTTTTTTAACGAGGATACGTAGGTAGCCCATCTGTGGGTACAATCCCAACTCTGAAATAATCCCTATCTTTCTGAATAACAATAAACATCAAGTGCCCCACTAAGTGGCTTTAAAAAAATTATGGTCATCATAATGTTCAAGAGATTTCTATATAATGTATTAAAGGATACCATTGACTAAGAATCTATAATACATATGGATGCTTCTCCATTAATGAAGAAACTAAAATACAAATAAAATATTCTCTAAATCCCATACATATCAATCAAAGATTGCTAAATCTAAAGGAAAACTAATTTTCATGCTTGGTGAATTAATAAGGATTCGTGAACATAACTTAAATCTATAAGAGAGTCCGGGAGTAGGAAATAATTCCCCACAAAAGGTGTGATGAGCCTGACCTCCCATCCTCTTGACCAATGCAAATTCTTAAGCCCCATCGGTCCACAACTAATGAGCACCTACCATTGAAAGGTAGGTCCAAATGGATATAAAATCATTGAGTGTTCCCGGTTCTATGAATAAACCCGTTAGAAACTGATTGGAATGTTTGATCCTTAAACAAACACGGTCATCCCCATTTTCTATAAGAAACATATATACATATATATACATATATATATATATATATATCATTTAATTTTCCTCAATGAGACACAAAAATGAAAATAGCATTCTTGCATACGTTTGACATGCCATCTCCATGAATGTTGTACTTCATTTCCTAACAATAAATATTATTGATGAATCTAAAAACATATATAATTTTTATATATGATATTTAAATCTCGTTTTACATTCTGTATATTTTTAAATCATGATCCAAGAAGGATGACCAAAAAAATAACCTATCAAAAAATACATGAAAAAGCAGCTACTACCCGAAATAATGTAAATAACAAATGATTTTAAGGAAAAGTCAATAAGATGTTATAAAAGGATAATATATGATATCATAAATATTATTATGGATCATAAATAATTTTTTAAAATGTTTAAACCCACTATGCAGGAGTCTAATAATTATTAACTAAAAGGAATATTATGTTAAGGGGTTTCATAACTCAATTTCTACTCATTGGGTTAAACATATCCTTCGTTGATTATTTCATGCTAAAATTTTTTTCATAACTAATTTTTATTATATTATTTTGTTTTTCATCTTTTGTATTTTTGTTTAATGTGTAAAAATATATTCTATTTACTTATTAATTATAACATTAACATCATGGTAATTATATGGTTTTCTTTTAGAGTCTCATTCTAATCGAGATTGTTAATTCTTGAATATCAATTGAAGTAAATATCATGGAAATTTACAAATAAACACCTTTTCTTTATTATAATATGTTTATTAATGAAATATCTCATGTATTAGTTCTATTATTTCACTCTTTGGGACTTAATATATTTAAAAAATTATTTATTTAAAATCTGTCCTCATCTCATTCTTCGGTCGGAAATATGCTTTATCCCAAAAACCATGTTTTTTAAAAATGTTTTCAAAAATGTTTTAAACTCTTTAATAATGAATTATTAAAGTATTTTTCAAAAAACATACTATGTACAAACCATTATTAATGAAATATTATGCCTTATTCACAATAATTTTTAATGGGTTTTTACTGAAAAGGTAAAATGGAAAACATGTTTTAAGATGTACGATATGAATGAAATATTCAGCCACAATAACCACCCTTATTTTTAAAATATTATTTTATAAGATTCCAAAGTCATTTTTAATGAAATTTATTTTCCAATGTTTTTTATGAAATTATTTTTTCTATTGGAATTTTCAAATAAAAATATTTTCAAAATGTTTTTCAAAATGAAAATGATATTTTCCTCAATACGTCTAAAAATATGTTATAGAATTTAAAATCATCAATAACTGAAACCCTTTATTTTTTCCCCAATAGAAAGATATTGTATATATATTATCCCTAATATTACTTTGGATGGTTTATGATAAATTTGAAAATGAAATGTATTGATATTCACTTTCTTGATTCAGTTTGTTTTTCATTTAAATTAATTTGAATTATTCACATTCATGGGGAGATTAATTTTACCCAAAATGTAAATATTAATTATCTTATATAAAATTATATCCTGAATTATATAGCACTTTTACATACAATTTTTACTTTAATAGATATTGATTAAATATGTAAATATTGATAAATCTATATCCTTTACTCAATACAGACATATAATATAATACAATTTTTATGATTTATATTGAATATTTTGACAAATGAGAAATGATTTTTACTAGTATAAATTGCATTGGGGACCATTTAAGGTACGACCATCAATGCATCATCAGTTTCATGAGATGAAATCAGTTGGTAGAGAACTCTTTTCATTTGTAACCAGGAATGTTCTAAACTATATTGTGAAGGGTCTTAACATGAGTATGTTTTAAACCATCTTTTTCAATGTATTGAATGAAAAGATTTCAGGTATATGAGAAATAATTATGTTCAATAATTAATCATTTCCTACATATGAAATTCATTTATTATTATCCAAGATATTTTCACAATGAGAAAATTTTATTGATTCATCTCATTTTCAGTTATTGATAAATGGAATGTTTTCTTAGTTATTTAGCTTGACAAATTGATTCTTTCTTATCTTACAATGATAGCAGTGTTATTTTAATGGAATTTTTGTTCAAATTTTTTTTATATACTGATTATGCATATATATTCAAGATTAATTTCTTTATACTTACCCCCTATTGAGAGTTTGAGCTCACATTTATTTGATTCCATTCCCCAAGATTCTACGAAGATTAATATGATTTACATGAAAGTATATGACAGACATAATAATGTTATTATTGAAAAAAAAATTATGTTTTAATTTGTGTATTGAAATTTAATTTAAGACATTATGTATGTATCTTGTTTACCATGGATAGTAAAATATTGGATCCTTAGGGATGAAATTCCTTGTATCTTACACAAATTTAATGGTAGTAGGCACCAGATATGGACTAATGGGGTTGGGGTCACTAAAAATAAATAAGCCTCATTTCTATCAAACTCATCAGATTCCAATCCTCTTGATAAGGCCACAAAGCATCTCCTACATCTTAGGCATCTTCCTACTATGAAGATCCATGATTAAATTGAACATACCAAGAGAACATGACAAATAAAATTTAAAATTATATAGACACTCCACCCAACACCTCTGCCTCATGTTTAGATCATTTTGATAGAATACATAATGAAGTATATTAATTTCTACATAAATAATAAACCACTAACTAAAGAGATAATGTTTCCATCACATCAGAGTGTAAACCATAACTACAAAATCTATGTTATGACCCAGTTTGTTATACTAATTAGGTTTTTTCTAATGGTAACCATACACTACTACCTGATCCCTCAAATTCTTCAAAATTACTAACCTAATAATTAAGGCATCATAGTAAACTACATAACAAATCACATGGTCTATAAATGCTAGTTTTTGGGCTGTTTTTAAACTTCTATTCATCTTTAAGATGTCCTAGTAATAAATATCTATCAACTTTAACTTCAATAAATTATATATATATCGATTTGAACTTGATTCCAAACAGAAGAATTATTATATGAACTATTTATAGTAACTATATAGACTAAGGATGCTTTGTATCTTAAATAAATTTCATAGACATACCCAATATATTACCACTAAAAACTCATTTAGGTATAGAGAAATTCTCACCTCACAGATCACATGCCCAAGGAACCACACTTCCAGGATCCAAAATCAAAACATTGAGAACTTGTTATAAATTCATTGTTATTGAATTGTAATCAATATAATATCATGGTTACTTTAATCTATGTTTTAATCCTATGAGTATATGAGGATACCATCAAAAAACACCATAATGAAGTGTTAAAGATACAAATGGAATATCCTATTCATGAGATCCATGAACTCTAGTGGAACATTTTTCAACCTAAAGGGAGTGACAAGTAACTCGGACAATCTATATCCACCCAAGAACAATATATTAAGAATAACCCCCTATATGAAGCAAAGATGTTTGTATCCTAAAAACAAGTAAATCTTCTAGAACCACCTTGCTCCCTCCAAATGGTCAAATAATTCATTGATCCTCTACAAGATGCAAGGATTTTTAAAATTCACAATGTTAAACTTCTTCTAGTCAACACACAACAAAATAAAATATTCCACCATTGTTGCAAACAACACCACAACACCCCTGGGATATATTCTTGGATTTATTAGACATTTTCCCTAAAGATCCATTGGAAATAAATTGTGTTCATTAAACTTATTTGACACCATATGATTTTGGGGAATTAAAATAGATTTCACTCCAAGAATGAGTTTAATATCAAATTCATTTCCCCTATTATGAGGGACACCAAAAACAGTTTTATGGAAATAAATCATGATATAATTACACCAATATAAAAAACAAGAGGCTATCACTGTCTTGTGAAATAAAATTTCCAACCATCAATACTATAATTGCTCCAAACAATGATAGGTCAGGTGGACCCGAGGAGTAGTGGAGGCTATCTATACCCATCCTTCAGGTGGGACTTCCAGAGGACAGCTCGACGCTGCGGATTTTCCTTTCAGTTGCTGTTTTTCCCTTTCAGTTGTACTTTACAGTTGGCCTTGTATTTCCGGCCCCTTTTACTTTCAGAAAATCTTGTTACAGTTTTTACTTAGTGTTTACTTTTCCTCTTGCATACTATGTGGTTCTTGTTTACTTTTCAAAGGCAATGCCTTCCCTTTTTCCGGGATTTAAGCCTTGGTGCTAGTCGCCTGCCCCTGGCCTATGGAAGGCGGGCTTGGGGTAGTCACGGCATGGGCCCCGAGGAAGGGTCGTGACACACATGGTTTGGTAAATTCAGTATCCTATATATACTATAATTTTATGATACTAATGGGATAATATATCATCCAACCCACTTCTCCTATTATTTTCTATTTAAGAAAGGAACACATTGTTCGTAAGGTGTTAATTTATCACCTTCAAGAACAACATGTTTTCATTTTCCTTTACTACCTTTAGATATGATCATGAAACCATTTTTATGGTTGAAATAGATTATGTTATATGTGATATATACTATTTAATGATCTGGAACTATCTTATGTACATATTAATAAATAATTAAACAAAACAAGTTCGCTGGGGTCGAAAAACCGCCCGAATTAACCCATATGATCTTCATTAAATTATTATATAATGATTCATTATAATGGTATACAAAAAAAATATTTATAAGATAATTTCATTTTCTTTAACATCATCAATAACATATTATTAAAATTCGTGATGTTTACCACCTTTTAAATGAACTTCCATTCATTAATACAAGTAAACCCCAGAGAAAACCTCTCATATGAGACTAAGTACAAATATGTACAGAAGAATCTTCTTTAATCATCAGGATCCCACAAGATATATTTTAGTGTAAATTTCACAATTAGATAAGTTATTTATTCATGAATTATTGAATTATGTTTTTTTCTAAACATTTTTATTTTTGAAATGGTGGGAACCAGGAGAAACCAATCTAACAGCCCATGCGAGGGATAATACAACGATTGAAAAAATGACATTCACAATGTTTTGGGAGGTGGAGTTAAAAACATCATGGTGATGCTTACCCAACTATCTCAGGTTATGAAAAATAACCATAATAATGGGGAACTTCCTCCTTCACATAATAGCAAAAAACTGGTTGTTGCATGTTTTATACAGCAACAACCACTGACATTTAGTTGGCCTTTTGATCCAGTAGTTACATAACAGTGGGTAAAATCAATGGAGACTAACTTTTCTATGCTTCACTGTTATGAGATGGGGAAGTAGAATCTGGTTGTTTATCATCTAGATTGATATTCTGACCAATGATGTGTTTTGGTTAAGAAAACCGAGCCTAAATACAAAACTAAATAGATGTTATGGGAAGAATTTAAGATTATGTATATTAACAAGTATTTACCAAGAAATCTTCATACAAATATGGAGAGGGAATTCATATATCTCAAGAAAAGGAAGAAAAATATGTCACAACCTATGAAGTGAGATTCAAAAGGTTTTCAAGGTACGCTTTGGGTTTTGTTATTAATAGTGATAGAAAAATTGATACATTTTTTAGTGGATTAAAACCACACCTTTGAAAGGCTCTCGAAATTGGGAAATTTGGGAGTTATGAAGAAGATCTTAAATGTGCTTTTAAATTTGAGATAGATTTTGGAGAGGGGTCCCATGGATATTGTGATAAGAAACGAATGATGGAGTTTAATGTTAGGGGATCTAATGATAAATGTGGAAAGAAAACTCAACCACCCACGTGCAAAAAATGTGTGAAAATGCATCATGGGAACTACCTCAAAGGAAAGAAGAAATTATTCACCTATTGGAAAGAAAGATACCAAGGTCAAGAATTTTTAGAAGTCGTGAGAAGGTAGAAGAATGTGGTGGAGGAAAGGATAACACCACCCATGGTCCAATGCTAAAACTATAGTGGGAAAGGGTACTATGAAATCTAGTGTACTAAAACTCATGTACTTGAGGGTTATCGAAATCATCAGCCCCAAAATATAAAGAATAAAGGGAATTATTATTCCATCACAACTGCATAAGTGAAGAAAGAAAATGATGTCATAAAAGGTACTATTACTATTCACTCAGGAATGGAAGAAGTCTTATTTTATTATAGTTTTGCACATTCCTTTATTTCTTGTATGTTTTATAGAACATTACAATTAATGCCCCAAAAACTTGTAGTAGAGATATCTATAAAAACACCAAGTGGTGAAATCATTGAAACCAAAGTGTTTGAATCTTCTCTTGTTAGAGTATGTGGAAAGATTCTTCCTCCAAATTTTGGAATACTTCTCTTGGTGGAATTTAGTGCTATAATGGGAATAGATTTTTTCTCATTATATATATCACATATCAACCATTGGGAAATGGAAATATCTTTTCATATCCTGAATCATCCCATGCTACTCTACAAATTCAATGAAGACTGTTAATCTCTTTTGGAAAATTCTTCCTTAGTTTCGGTGCTGATTCCATGTGAGGAGGCATACCTCACTCAAGTGACTGAGTCAAAGAAAAGTTCCATCCTAGTAAAAATTACCATCTTGAGGGAATATGGTGATGTATTTCTTAATGAGTTACCCAAACATCCCCCATATCTTGAGTTAGAGTTCTTCAGTTAACTCATACCCAGATCTACTCCTATGTCAAAGTGTCCCTATAGTATGGCTCTTATTGAACTGGAGGAGTTAAAAAATCAGCATCAAGAGAATTTGGACAAAGGGTTCATATGCCCAAGTGCATCACCTTAGCGTCCAACAGTTCTATTTTTGATGAAGAATGATAGATTAATATAGATGTGTATCAATTATCAAGAACAGAACATGATTAACAAAAATAAAAAGTATACACTTCCAAGGATTCATGAATTGTTCAATCAGTTAAGAGGTGATCAATACTTGTAAAAGGAGGATCCTAATTTTGGATATCATCAACTAACGGTGAATAAGGAAGATATTACAAAGGATGCAGTATGTAATAGTTTTGGGATCTATGATTTTCTAGTGATTCCCATCAGACTTACTAATTACCCTGCAATATTCATGGATTTGATGAATAGAGTTTTTAGACATTACCTCAAAAAAATTATGGTGGTGTTTATCAATGATATTCTCATATACTCCAAGAGCACAATAGAACATAACGAATATATAAGGCTTGTATTGGAAATATTAAGGAAGGATAAGTTGTATTCCAAGTTTAGGATGTGTGAATTCTAGATGTAGTAGGCTGCATCATTGGGGCACATGATCATAAGAGAGGTAATTTATTTGGACCCTTCAAAGACAAAAAAAATTGGGCAATGGACTAGACCCTCAGGTGTCATAATAATCCATAGTTTTGATGTTTTAAAAGGGTACTACCAATGTTTTTTGAGTAATTTATCACAATTTTCTAGTATTCTAACTATGTTAACAAGGAAAGGGGAAAAGTATGTCTAGATGGATGAATGTGAGGAATGTTTCATTGAGTTAATGAGAAGGTTGATTACTACACCTGTATTCACATTACAAAAAAGAAAAGAAAGTTTAGTGATATACATTGATACTTCAAAGAAAGGATTGGGTTTTTTACACAATAAAAATTATAATTTGATAGCCTATTCCACATAGTAGTTGATGATCCATGAGCATAACTACCTGACACGAGATCTAGAGCTAGCGGCCGTGATTTAGGCATTGAAAATCTGGTGGCACTACCTTTATGGTGAGAAGTGTGACTTATACACTGAGAAGAAGAGCCTAAAGTATATATTCACAGAAAATGAGCTTAACATGTGTCAAAGGATATGATTAGAGCTAATAAAGGACTATTATTTCTCTATTCATTATCATACTAGCAAGAAAAAAAAGTTGTTGATGCTCATAGAAGAAAAGAACCTGTGACTCTATCCATGTTGTAGATTGAGAATGATCCTAACTTCATAGATATGGAAGTAATGGATTTTGAAATCATATGAGTAGGGGATACATACTACCTTTCCCAAATTATTGTTAAACCATCCGTCAAATAAAATATTAATGATGCACAAAGGGATGATCAAGAGTTACAAAAGAAGGTGAATGCCCAATATGAAGGGAAGCTCCAAGAGTCCCATATAAACGATGATGGCATGATTTATTAGGGAATGAGGATTTGTGTTTCTTAATCACATGTGATAAAGAAGGATCTATTGGATAATTTACATATCACAATAGTCTCTATCCACCATGGGAGTACAAATATGTATTGTGATCTTTGAGAACACTTTTGGTGGGAAAACGTGAAGATAAAGATTGTAGAGTACATCTAAAGGTGCTTAACATGTTATCAGGATACAATAGAGCAACAAAAATCCAAGGTATGATGCACCTATTTCCTATACCCATGGGGAAATGGGATAATGTCCCTATGGACATTGTCACAGGTCTCCCAAAGACATCCAAGGGAAATAATATGATAACGGTTGTGGTTGATCGAATCACCAAGACTGCCAACTTTATAACTATTAGAGAAGATATCTCTTATGAACAACATGAAAAGATATGTGTAAAGTAATTGGAGAGATTGAATGGGGTTCTACTCTTGGTTGTATCTGATCATGATCCAAGGTTCACACATAAATTCTATAGGATTCATCAATTTTCTTTGAGTGGTGAATTAAATTTTAGCAAGAACTATCGCCCCCAAACCGATGGCCAATCTGAAAGAACTATTGACATGATTAATGATATTATAGAAGACTCCTCTCTATAATTAAAAGTTGTATGTGATATGTATCTCCCATTTGTTGAGTTCTCATATAATAATAGATTCCACTCGAGTATTTAGATGGGTCCATATGAATATCGGTATTGAAATTAATATAAAACTCCAACCTATTGGGATGATGTTGGAGAAAGAAATATACATGGATATGATTTTGTGAAAGAGATAGAAGATATGGATAAATTCATATAGAAACATATGAAAGCTACTAAGAGAAGAAAAAAGTTCTATGCTAACAACCATCGAAGGGACTTGGAGTTACATGTTGGAGATAAAGTATTCCTTTGAAAACCACAATGGAAGAGAGTCATGCAGTTTAGAATGAAAGGGAAGCTAATCTTAAGGTACATTGGCCACATTGAGATCCACGAACGAATGTGATACATGGGATATCATCTTTTAATTCCACTGAATATGGCTCAAGTTCATTATTTGGTTCACATATCAGTCCTGAGGAATTACATACCATATCCCTCACATGTACTGAACTCAGAGGTTGTACAACTAGGAGATGGTCTCTCATATGAGGAGAAGTTAGTAATGATTTTGTATGGGAGATATAAGTTTCCACTCAACAAGAAAACCTACATAGTCAAATATTTTTGGTGGAACCATACGTTTGAATAAGCATCTTGGGAACCAGAGGAGGCGATGAAGGATAAGTGATCTCACCTACTTGAGTAAAATGAAATTTCAAGGGTGAAGTTTCATAATGGGGGAATAACATAATGACCCTCTGTTTTGTGAATGGAAATTAATTCATATAATCATTCCATAAATTATAATCACAGTAGGAAACATAATGAAATATAATGATACTAAATACTATGTGACCTTTAAACATAAATTTACCACTTCTATGTTTTGAATATCGAAAATCTGACATACAGAGTTTCTTCTAGGATGATTTTTGGGGTCTAATGGAACAAACATATTTTTTGGTGAATAGTAACCTCCCCTTATGAATATTAACCTAACATATGATAGTATATATATGATTTAAGTGTATGTATGATATAACCATATCTTGGAGTATGTAAATAAGTTTTTTTAAATTGGTATTTTTTGAATAGACTATTATTTTATTTAAAATATTAGTTTAACATATTTAGAAAATGATTTTATAAAAATGGAGTCTATTTTTGGATTTTAAACATCTAAAAATAGATGGGGTAAATTTTTGGTATTTTTATGAAATACATGATTTTTTAGTGAATAGAAAAATACATTAATTTACCGTATAAATACATTATAATTTAAATCCAGTATTCATGAAATCATTAGTGATGTAAGCACACAAATCATGAACTCAAATGCACTAATTAATAATCTTTTTCAAGGAATCATCACTATTTCTTATCTTTTGGGGAAATAATAAATTAATGAATATAATATTGAGAAATCCCCTCTCCCCTTCACTATAAATACCACCCTTCACACCATCATTTCCCCACACCTCTCAAGATTCGAACCTTGTCTAAACTCTTCCAAAAAATATTCCCTAGGAATTCCACCACATCCATGAGATTATGGTCAAAAAAATAACAATCCATGGTTCTTTAAGGATGATTTAAGAGGTAATTCCCCCCTCTCTTTACCTTTAATTTTCGTTAAATTTCAAGATCTTTTCTTAATCTCTCCCCACCTACCCTCATCTGCTAGGTATAATAACTCCATTATCCTACATAAACTATAATATTATGATATTAATTGGATAATATATCATCCAACCACCTTCTTGTCTTCTTTTTTATTTTAGAAAGGAAAACATTGTTGGTAAGGTGTTAATTTATCACCTTCAAGAACAACATGTTTTCATTTTCCATTACCGCATACAAATCTGGTCATGAAACTATTTTTATGGTTGATCCAATTTTTGTTATATGTATTATATCCGATTTAATTTTCATAAAATATCTTATGTACATATTAATGAATTATTTAAAAAAACAAGTTCGTTGCGGTCGAGAAACCGCCCAAATTAACCCAAACAATCATCATTAAATTCTAATATAATGATTCATTCTCATGATATATAAAAAAATTATTTATAAGATCATTTCAAATTAGGTAAAATCGTTAATAAAATATATTGACAATTTTGGATGTTTACCCACGTTTTAATTGAACTTCCATTCATGAATACAAGTTAAATGTTCTTGAAAAGTATTAAAAATGAATGTTCTCGAACAATGAATTTAAACTCTATAACTCATGAAAAAGATGATACATGAACTTAATAACACCATAATAAATCTTATTAATGTATAATTATTTTTGGAATTGGTAATTAATGAATCTAATGTGGTTATAAAGGACATTAATGTGAATAAAACGTTCAGATATAAGGTAAGGAAAAATTTTCGAACCCAACTCTCGTACATTGTGTTTTCGATATGACAAACCATTTTCAGTATGGATATGCCTTAAGAATCATTTCTTATTCATCAATATTCCTATACTAGTATATGCATATTTTCAAATTGAATTTATAAAAAAATGAATGTTCTTCCAAAAAAACTCTTCTTACAAATAAACACCCTATTTTTATTCCATAATGATTATTTCTACTTCACTCATCATTGATTGTTCTATGTCAAGAATGTCATCCCATATTTATTTTGGAAGCCAAATTTTTATGAAAACATTCTTTATGATTTTATACCCATGAATTTACATGGGTTATTTATGTTCATTATTGACATATTTTCTATGTGTCATGCATGATACTGAACATGTTATGATGTGATAGGTGCACCCATAATTATATAGAAAAATATGAATGTTTAAATGTGAAGTAAACACATAGAATTATAGTGTTTTCCAATGAGTTTGGTTAAGTTATTAATCTAATTAGTTAAAGTGAAATGGATTGTGAACATGATTCTAGCTTTGTTCACAACTATTTGTGGTAGTTAACCACTAAGACGAGATGTTTCGTTTTTTATGAATTTCCACATTACAAGTATTCTCTTAATATTTCTACTAATGATTATGGTCATATGACTATGTAATTATGATAATGATTATTCCCATCAAATGTTATGTTGTTTCATGTTCTTATTTATCCACTTACTGGGCTTTTTACTCACCCCTTTTTGATGTATATCCTTATGTGATTATGTGTACTAAAGAGTTTTCAAGGGACAATAAGAAGCTGGAGAATAATGGATTAAATAAATGTTTACATTTTATGTGGTAAATGACATGTATGGTCTCTGTTTTCCCAATACATTAAACCTTTGGGTCCTCATGGTTTAATAATATAATGTTTTTTATATTATAAATGATGTAGTAGTATGGTAAGAAAAGGTTGGGTCACTATAATCAAAATCATATCATAAATATCCCATGGAATTAAAATGGGTTTCTTATCACATTAAAATGGAATCATATAAAGCAAACATTTATAATTTCATCAATTCACATTATCAAATGATTAAATATAAATAGGTATATAATGAAACTAACTAACCTTGTTATTTGATATCATTTAATAATGTATATGGTATTTATATAATATAGATAAAGGGTACATAGTTTTGAAAACAATTTCCCCAACTAATCAATAAAGGGAATCTAGTTGGACACTCTTCAATAAAAGAATATGAATACATTGTATTCATAATGGAAATTAATTGAACACACTGTTATTTATATACAAAGTGTGTGGTTATGAAAGAATAATTAAGTAATGGATCATTCATCTAATTAAAAATTACATTGCCTATGTTATATAGAGATAACAACATGGATGGAAAATTTTGAGGAACATCCTTGATCTAGTATTATATATGTAAAAATATATTGATTTCAGTGAAAAATACATTTTAGGTTAATTATAAAAATAACTTTAGAAATAAGTAATATACCTGAATTTTAAAATAAAATTTTCAAATATATACATTTCCTAAGACATATAAGATTATAATTTGTTTTAGAAACAATGAATGTATAGGGAGGATGTTTCATAGAAAAAGAAAAAATGAAATAAAGATGTGTTCTAATGGAAAATGTTAAAAATTACATGATTTGTTTCATGAATGTAAAAGTAATAGAAAATGAACTTGATAAATTATTGATTCATATATAAGGATATTCCAAAATGAATCTAATGGGTATAGTTATGTAAAAATGAGGATATCAGATGAAAAGAATATATAGTGCCAGTTTTACATATAGGAAGCACATAAGTAAAAAATTTGATTTAAGGGGAAAGGTGATTTTTTGGGTTCTTGAAAAATATCTTGAATTAAAAAAAATAAAAAGGTGAGTGATATTATAAGTATTTTTTTCTATATTTATTATCTTTTAAAAACAATATAGTTTCAAATATAATATTAGGATTGAATCATTTATGATTTGAGTGACATTTTTATGGAAACCCCATTAATGATAGATACTAAAATTCAAATTAAAGGTACATGATTAAAATTTAACTCAAAATTAATAATCTAAAAATGGTCAGTATATACACCATATAAAAAACATGGTGAAAAAAATAAAACATTTATCAGGGATTTGAAAATGATATAAAAGGCCATTACTTTAATTATTGATTTCCACTAAAGCATATGAATTACCTATATAACAAAAATAACTATCTCAATTAACCATTCCATAACCATATTCAAATATATCAATATAAATACTTTTATAAAAATAATTTCTAAATATTTTATAAATTTATACTAGTTAGTTATAAAAAAATTTCTATATCGGGTGTGAGTAATCTTTCTCATTTTGAACTAGTTTCATAATAATGGTGTTGTTATCTTTTATTTACAAAAATTTCAACATTAATATTCTATAAAAGTTAGTATTATTGATTATTTATAATGTTATAATACCATTCAATGAGATTTTTTGGTTTTGTTACTTAAATATGAAATCAACGATGAGCTTGTTTAAGATATTTTTAACAAATAGAAATTAGTAACTTATTTAAACATTTTATGATTAATGTCATATTAGAAATCCAAAATCAAATAATTATTAATTACTTATGTTATATATTATCATTAAGTATGTTTTCATACATATCTGTAATATTATTTTATATCATTATTCAAGTAAGTGGTTAGACCAACACTGACATGAACAAACCATAATTAATAGTTTATTATGAAGTGTTTTACCAGTAACAAAATTATTTCAACAGAAAAATGATATTTTCATTAGGTTTTACTAAAGTGATAAATATAAATTTTATATATATGGAAAAGAGGTAATGGATAAAAAACTATTACATAGTATGAATAATGTTTCCCTCTTTATACAATCATTTTAGACAATTTAATTTACAATTATCATTTGTTTCCCATATTATGAATTTTTTATACAATTTATTATAATAGAATCATAATAATTTCCCAATAATTATATTAATCCATTAAACCCATTCTCATGAATTTTCACAAAATGTGGTGATGAAAAACCGAATCTGTTATTCAATGGAGGCTATAGTCTGCAAGTATGCATGGATCACAAATTAATTTTCTATAGAATGAGAGAAATGTAAAATATGATTTATTATTAAAGAACGAAAATCAGGCTATTAATATCATATTATTTGTTAAATTTTTCATTGTTACTATCCATTTATGTTTTTAAAGGAAAATAAAACATGATGTTTTGTGGAAACAGTTGTACGCACATAATCACAAATATTATTTTTGTTTCATTAAGGGAAAGGGCGAATGGTGTTTAATGGTTATTCCTAAAATATAATAATATTAATTTTACTATAGATTCTAAATTAATCATATAATATTTTGAAAAAAATTGAAATAGAGAAATATAAATGAAACTATGTGAGGAAATGTTACTTACATTGATGACAATTAGATCCCCTTAAAGGATTCCATGGTATCAGAGCTATTAAGAAAAAATCCGATGTTCTAATGCTTGAAGAAGAAAAATATAATTATACTTGAACGAATTAGTTAGAGTTTCATGAGGGAACCAATATTCTGGAGTCTTCATTAATGGATGGTTAAATGACACATTTATAAATGAGGAGAAATGAATTTTATAAATTCATTCGTCTTCATATAATGAGAGCACATTTTGTAATTTTTTGAAAGACTCAAAAAATTATAATAATGGAGTTGAGATATTTTTTTGATCATAACCTCAAATACTCAATTAGAAACATGTTATACCTTTTACACCTTCGGTTAACCCATATTACCATTTTGGATTATAATGCAGTAATTAGTTTTTAACTAGTTATTTTATTTCTTATAGAAAAAATAAAATTTCCCTCATTACATAATATGAAACATAAAACTCAAAATTCAAAATCCACTTTATTAAATTTAATTTCATAAATTATTTATAAATAATTTAAAAATAATAAATTTATAATGCCTTGAAAGCTGTTTTTGAGAATTCTGTTACTTAATTTCTAAAATATCATAAATAGGTTTTTAAATGAAAATAATTTTTTTAAAATTTAAAATTTCTCTTCTAAAATATATATTTTTTCTATAAAATATTTCTATATATTTTAAAGTCATTATTTCACACCAATAATGTCATAAATATCATGGTATTTATAAAAACATTATTTTTCACTATAAACTTTAATATAATTTTTTTTAAAAAAATTAATAGAAATTTATCCTAAGATAATATTTTTTCTATATATAAAAAATATGTCAATTTGGTATAATTGAAATTAAAAAATTTAATAATTTAAATTTTATATAGAAATATGACAGAATCTATTATCATACGAAAATAACATTTTAAAATAATAGTGGTTCTTATTATAAATTTCTATAAAGTACTAATAAATATATAAATAATCAAATAATGTTATATTTTATCAATATCAAAATTTATCTGTAATATATTATTTTTCTTTAAATTTTTTTACAATTTATAAAAATAAATAATTTAGTAAAATATAATTTTAAGAATGAAATAAAATAAGTACATTTGTAAAAAATGACCAATATATTTAGATCATAATTCAATTCCTCCTATTAATACATCCTTATTAAATGGAAATTATTTAATTTTAATATTTGTATTAAAATAAAATATATATTTTTTTCCTTTTAGTTTGGTGTTGTGTATAGAATAATCTTTTAAAATTATATTTATTTAAGAAAAATACATAGTGAAAATTATGATCGTTACATTTAAGGAATCCCCTAATTAAATAAATTTTATCATTATGATTTGAATTATTTACAACTAAAAAAATATTTAAAACCATTATATTTTATACATATATTATTTATATTGTAAAAATTCTCTATAATTTTTTTTACCTTAGATACAATATTTTTTTCCTTATATTAACCTATAAATACCCCTCTCATCAAGTATAAATAACCCCTCTCCCATACCTTGTAAAAAAAACTCATACCACCCATGACAAAGCCCAATTTCATTTCAAAAAATACCTTTCTTGCCTCTTATAATACTTTGTGACATTTTTGACAAATAGAACTCCATTCACCAAAGAGTTACAATTTCTTACACGAGAAGCTACATGAATGAATGATTTAGTCTCTATTAACACTTATCCCTTTTCTTCATTTCATTCATCTATTTTAAAATTACATTACAAACAACATAATATAATATTTATTATTTGGAAATTTGAAATAATATTTATTATTTTAACATAATATATTTATAATATTTTTGACAAATATAAATGGCATACATCCTTTTCCCGCTCTTTCGACAAGGTCCGGTTAAAGGTCGGTTAACCTCCTATGGAGATATTTCCATGTCAACACATATAAATATAATCATTTATGGATATTATAAACTATATATAATATATAAAAAATTTAATTTTATGTATTATATTCATATATATTGTTTTATAATAATGTAAAATTTACACTGAATGATAATAATGCAATCAAAACAAAATGAGAATTTTTTAAGAAAAACATGATATTGAAACTCTTAAAAATCAAAAAAATGAAATTGAGAAATATAATAAAATGATTATAATTTATAAATAGTTTTATAAATGAATATAATTCAATGTTATATCAATTTTTTAATAAATACAATTGTATTATCCAGGAGTCACAGAAGCGAAAAAATAATGCGATAATTATGGTAAGGGGATTCTAAAACACAATTTCTTTTATTTGGGTTATCCATATATCACTACATGACTGGTTTGGATAATCATATATTTTTTCATAAAAATAAATTCATTATTCTTCAATTTTGTTCTTTTTAGGGATATAGATGTTTCTTACATGAATTTGTGATAAAAATGATTTTCCTAAGGAACAATTCATTCCAAATACATATTTGACTTTTCTTGAGTTGTTTCTTCTTCACTCATGATTGATGATTCTTATAACAAATAATTTTTTTTCCATTTTTCATTTGGGAACCCAAAGATTATTAATGGAATCATGATTAATGAAATTATTATGAAACCCATTCATTTCAATGGGTTAATTCATGACCATGATTGTAATACGTTCTATGTGTCATGCATGATTATATAAATATATATGATGTGATGGGTGGGTCCAAAAATATATCGCCTTCCAATACATTGGGTAATCTGATGTATCCCATGAGATTACGTGTATTATGTATGGACATGATTCCATATTTTTTCACAATGAAAATGTTATTATTATGCACATATGTTTTGTGTGAACATGATTCTATATTTTCTCACAACTATATGTGGTATTTGACCACTATGACATAATGTTTTATTTTTATTAATTTTCATATTCCATGACTTCTTCACATGTTTCCGTCAATATGTTTATGGTCATTATATTATTATGATATGATGATGATGAATATTCTCACTAATGTCATATTGATTCATTCCCATTATTTATTTTCTTACTCAGATTTTATCACACCCATTTATTAGATGTATATCATCAGGTGACTATATATACTAAGGATTACATGAGATTTAGAAGGATAAAGAAGATGTTTTTAAATAAATTTTTATTTTTTATTTTTTAAAAGTGATTTACATCAAAATTTTCCAAATATATAAAACCATTGGATCATAGATTGTAACACTATTATGCTCTTTATATTTTAAATGATATAATAGTCATTTATGAAAATTAGGAGCACTATATGGTTGGATTGGGTTGAGAAGTAAGTCCCCTCTTTAGCTGCAAATATTATAGAGGCCAACAATATTTATTCAAAAACCAAGAGTAGATGGTTCTAGTATATGGTAGCCTTATGATGCTCCTCATTCATTGGAACACATGGAAGAGTGTGTCCCTGGTTTTCTTCACTTGCCAAATAAAAGTTGGATATAGGAAGGTGAATTCTATAGAAGTACCATCATAAAATGGACCTAAGATTATTTAATGTACGATCAATTTATCATCAACCTTTGTATGTAATTTATTTGATATGGGATAATTACCCTCATTTTTTTATTAGATCTGGTCAACATAATAACAATGAAAGTGGAGTGGCTTACAGTTCCCCAGTTTTTATTTATACTAGTTTGAGGTTAGGATTTCATGTTTGGTGTGTGTTGAGGATATAGGTATAATATAGGTAAATATAGACTAATGGGGATTTGCTCTATCCCCATGGATCTATTCCCACAGTTTAGAGAATCCATGGTTATATAAATTCCTCTAAATCTAAGACACATAGTTTCGAAAAACCATTTTTATAGGTTGATCTATACAAATTGTTTTTTAAAAGATGTGGGTATAGCCACTTATGTAGCCATCCTCACATAGGCTCTTCATCCCCTCCTCATATGAATCTATAGTTCTATCCTCTCCCACAAAACTTATGATACATTAGAACCCCCCTCCTCAGGAAACATTGGCATTCTCCATACCTTCCTCTCGTGATACTGAACCAATCTATATGTTGTACTTCCACCAATTTTGTTAATTATTTTGTTGCGATCTTTGAGAGGAATGACATATTTCCCTCCTATTTTTTCTGCTCTTATTTTCTCCAATGTTCAAGTGTTCTTTGACTCATAATTCCATAATTAAGGTTGTAGAGTGTTATTATTATTACATTTTAGAAAACGTTGATTCGTTTGTGTAAAAAATTGTTTCTATGTGATAAATGTTTTTATCTTATGTGATGCATTAGTATTTGTTTGTGAAATGAAATATGTTATTAATACTATTTGAAATTATATTGGAATATAAATTATACATTATGAAATGTTATTTCAATGCTTGTTATTTTTAACACTTGTAGTGTAGTAGGTGTTTTTGTATAAAACTATTTGAAAACATTATGAAATAGAAAGAGATTATTATAAGATATTTTTTAATTCTAATTAGATTCAAAATTATGATACAAATGTTTTAAAAAAAACATATTTAGTCATTAATCATTATAAAAATGGGTGATTTCCCAAATTATATTTTTTTGTCAAGATGTGGATTTATCCCATTAGAGGGTGGTATTTAATTGTTTCAAAATGTGTATGTTTTTAAATTAAACAAGGTGGTTATTTTTTGGACTGTTTTCAATGGTGTTTCCTCTTTGGTGGTTTAATTCTTAGTATTTATATTTTTTCGGAAGTCATTTAATAAGGGGGTATATAGTTTTAAAAGGATTTTTTTTATATCACATTGATTATTTTGGAGAGTAGATTGATTTAGGGAAATGACCGAGCATGGTGAATTTATCTTGTTGATTAAACACATGAATCCTCTAATCGTCTACTATGAAGATGAAGTACCTATCTTTGGAGGTTATTTCACCTTCTAGTTTTAATACTTCCCTAGATCTGTATATAGATCCATGTGTTATCATCACTTTTTTATAGTATCATGGAAATTTCAATAGTGGTGATATCTAGTGAGAATTTATATAGACTATATGGTTGAGGTGGTTTAAACTGCCATCATAGTCCTTATAGTTGGATGAGTGAGGGACAGTTTTCAAAAAACAATTGTGTGCTAGAGTTTTAGCATCACATTTATGAGTACCCCTTGGTTTTGGATTATGATATGCCTTATTATTTGTTGGGAAAGATTGTAAATTATTCTAAAATGGTCTCTTACATCATGAATTGTATTCAATTTATTTTCCTATTAGTTTAAATTAATTTCCTCTAAAATATTCTATTAATTTGTATTTGAATTTGGATATAATTGTTATTATGCTTTACATTGCTTATTGGAATATAATTTTATTTCTTTTAATTGAATGGATTAATGATATATGAATCCTAATAATCAGATTTCAACTGTGTTTCAAGATAATTATAAAACCTTTTTAAATTTTTCATTTAATAATGCTACATATGGAGGTCTTATACAATGCCCACATTATAACTATGTTGTAAGACCATGGTTTTGCTAGTAAAAAGTTAGATACCATATAATAAAGGGTGTATTTAAAAAAAACTATTATGTTTGGTATCCTAATGGAGAGATGAGACAATCTTTTAATATTTATGAACACAAATAACAAAGTATAATTGAGAATTTGATATATGATCGGTTTCTATTTGTGAATTATCATGATAGAGATATTATGACATTGTAATAAGGCAATGATATCACTAAAAATGAGTAAAATACTTAATATGATGATACCGAGAGAGTGGAAAATTTAAAAGATGGTGCTTGAACTCATGTGTATCCTGAATGTACTAAAATGAAAAAGATGAAATTTTAATGCAATTATATCATTAAAAAACAATGTATAGAATTTTTAATACTATAATTAATTATATTCCTACATTTTAACGGTATTTTTTTTCCTGATGGTGCTGATATTACCTCAAATAAATATAATGTTTTGAACTTAATTATGAAGCTCATATTTCATACTAATAAAATTAATGATTTTCTGAAATATTCTTGTTTATTTTTTTGAGGAAACAACTGATATTAATGTCTATAAAGAATGTGGCACATGTATATGGAAGAAAATACTGATGGAAAACCATCTTGTGTTCCATGGAATGTCATGTGGAACTTTCTATTTATTTATAAGCTTCAAAATAAATTTATGATTGCTAAAATCTCTCCAACATATCATGGCATTATGTAGGGAATATTAAAGGAAATGAAGTGATCGTTTATCCAGTTGATGGATTAGCATGGTGAAACTTTGTTTTGAAACATCATCATTGTTTAGATAATTTTAAAAATATTAGGTTGGGTCCATCCTGTAATGGTTTTAATGAGTTTTTTCATATGGTTACTTCTCACAACATATTGGTGGTTTTTGTTCATGTTTGTAATCATCCTATGTGGATGTGTTTGAAAAAGCCTTTCACTTTCTTGAGTACACTAATAACTGGGCCTTTTGATCCTAACAATGATATATACATATACTTTAATCCTTTATAATTAGAGTTGAATAATATTTGGGATATGGGTGTGCACACATTTGATACTTCATCAACAAAAATATTTCAGATGCAAGATACTCTTCTACGTAATGATTTGTGGTTGTAGAATTAATGGAAAACTATCATGTCTAATTTATATAAGGAATACATGATTTATAAGCATAAAAATCATCATTTTTTTAGTTTCATGGGTATTGATGACTGTTTCCCATTGATAATCAATATAAGAAGAGTCTCCATAGGTTTGATAATGCTATTGACACTGAAAAACCACATCAACATATGTTAGGAATTTATGTTCTTACTAAATTGAAAATTGAAAATTATTAATTAGGGAATGTTGAGATGAAATCTAAAAAATTAGAGAAATATTTACACATAATCCAAATACAGTTGGAAAGAGAGAAGTATCATTTTTGAGTTTCCATATTGGTCTACCAATTTGATATTAAAATTTTTAGACGTAATGTAGATTGTGAAACATATAATTGAAATATTGATTTCAATTATTCTAAATATCACGGGGAATACCAAATATGACTTCCATTATCAATGGGACAAGTTTTATTGAGGGTATTTGACCATAAATACATCCTGTTTATATCAGTAAAAACAAATGGAAACATCCTTTTTCTTCTTATGTTATGATACTTTTAGAAAAAAATCAATGTCTGGAAGAGTTGGAGAATATCAAGGTTCCTAATGGTTTTTAGAAAAACATATCTAAATGATTCAATATAAGTTATTTTTAACTAATCCTTAAAAAATATCAAAATTATCATATCATTTTTCAAGAATTAATACCAATACTAATCCCGAATTCTCTATCCTATAATGTGAGGGTGATAGTGATATTCTTATTTCATTTTTTGGATACCTATGTGCTAAAAGGTTATCTTGTTATCCCATGATAAGAAACTATCAAAAGGGGTCCATTAATTTTTTGTGAGTTGGAAAACATTTTTCTACTATCATTTTCAACTACACGATGCATTTAAAATTTCATCACCCAACTAAAATTTTTTTTGGTGACCCGTTTCTTATTTTTGGATGTATCATACTGAAATAAATAGATGAAAAATGAAATAGTAATTTCAAAATACGAGTATCTTTAAGGATCCATTGTGATAGGTTATCCAACTCAATAATTTAAAAAAAAAATTTAATATATTTTACTGAATTGGGAACAGGACATAACTAGATAATAAGAAATAAAGATGAGTAGTGTGGGTAAATTGAACTCTAATTTCCATCACTTTACTAAATAGAAGGAATTCCTAGGTCATATACATTGGCTACATTGAGCCTTGAAGAGAGTGATAAATAACATTACACAATCTTGTTTAATTGTGGTCTGTTAGATGACCCTATCACATAATAAATTTGAATATTTAAATGTTATATCATGATATGTCATTTCAAATAAACCTTAAACTACTGTTATCATTTTATATGTGGAACATAAAAAAATTATAAGTAGAATTCAATAACCTTTTCCTTTGACAAAGAGAGAGGTTTTGTATAGAAAATAGTTTGTAGTCTGGTTGAAATGAAAAACATGACCATTATATTAATTAAATTAAAATATAGATATATATTTAATTGTATTATTCATATATGTTTAAGGTATTGAGTTTACATGTTGTGTATATTTCTCAAATATTAATGTGTTTGTTTTCGTCCAAATTTCTTAGTTCATGAATGAAAGTCATTAATAATCAAAGCGTTTAAAATTGTTACAACTGATCAAGTGGTGGAAATGAGAACACAATATGATGGAATTGTGTTAACTACTATAACAGACTATTATCCTAGTCCATTAGAGAGTCAGTCCCGATATGAAAATGTGCTTTGTTATGGACTTATTTAGAAAATATTGATACCAGATTACTACTATCAAGGTTGATCCACTATAATGAAATGTAAATTTTTTGATTCAATGAAATGAAATTGTAAATTATATTGATTATTTGGGATTTAGATTTATTGACATGAGTCCACTCATATCTATTTATGGACTAAAAATTTTATAGTTAAAAAAACAAGTGTCTAATATGAAAAATCAACTGAGGCCTATGTATGATGTCATTAATGATGTAATCCCAAGAAATAATTTTCATTTTGTTGAGGAAAAAATTAGAACAATTGATTGCCCCAATAGTATTGACCAAAATAATGATTTTATGACTCAAATAGTCCCATTGTGAGTGTTCATGTTGAATATGAAGTAATAATGTGTCATTTAAAGAAGTGAACATGTATGTTTAAATTTTATTTAGTTTAACTTCACATGGTTTTCTCAAGTTAGTATTATTTATTTACTTTAATTTAGTTTCATCTTGGAAAGATATGTTTGTTATTACTGTTTGTTTTTATTTAATTTAATTTTTTTTATTTTAATTCCGAAAACTGGGTTGAAATTAGGTTTTCAAAAAATGCATTACATGTTTTAAAATTATTGTTACTAAGACATATTAAATCATTTTTATGAATTATTTGACTTTTATGTTGTATATATGAATTTTTTTAAAAAAAATATAAAATGTAAATTTCATTGTTATGAAGATTACAAAAATTGTGTAGAGGATAGGAAGAATATATTATTTTATGTTGATCGATTGATGCACAACCATGTGTTTCCACCTCTACATCCCTTAGTGAGTAAAGCAATGGTAATATTTTTTATTATATATTACATATAATTCTATGTTCATATTATTTATCAAATATTTTTAGGAGAATTTAGTTTCACCATATTGGACTCCTCCTCATCCTATTAGCATGGATTCGAGAGGGGGTGCACCTAGACAAAGATGGAACATCTGTCACACACATTCCCACACTGACCCACTAGAAGACACCCCATCGACCACACTTTTTATCCACCACTTAATCCTTCAATGATTCTCCCACACATACCTACATCATCATATCATTTTCCTCTTTTCCCATACCATGTCTACATCACCACTAGAGATATTTCCACATTAACTATATCCATATCCTTTGATGTATACCGAACCATAATACCCTTATCCTATCATGTCTAGACTGCCTACATTTTCTAATATCCATCATAGTTTTGTTGATTATGTTCCTTCAAATTCCAGTCCAGTGCAAGAAGATCACCTAGAGCATTCCTTTGGAAAGATGTATCCTTTGGAGGCTACTGATCCAGAACATCCCATGGCTCAAAAAAACTATTGATTAGCATACATAATGTTTTTTTATTATAAGTGTTTCAATTATATAAAACAAAAAATTTCCTATTGTAAGGTGACTTAATTCTTATTCTTCTCCATTTTATATTATTTGATGGGATTTCTAGTAGGAGATATAAGGCCCCAGCCTTAAACATTACTTAATCTCGAGTTACTTCAAGAATATACATTGAGGATCTTTTCAGGTTTAGAGTGTTATAGAATTATATCATAAAACATGCATTACATTCCACATTTAAACAAATTGGTTACATAAAATATGGTACTCATTTTTTCCGATCAATGGAAACATATTTAAAATAAAACACGGATTCTTTCTTGACACTTCCTTGACACTATCATCACATCATGTACCTTTCCCTTGACCTGTGAAAAACATTTCAAAAACATGGGATGAGCATAAAAATCTCAGTAAGGGATATAAATGTACGAAATGAAAACATTAGTCCATGTATGAAATCATACTTTACTCATAAAACATAATCAATTTAACATACCTCACCAAATCATGAATAAATCATAGAAATCATAAGACATAAATGTAACTTGATGAATTAATAACATTCTTACGTAGGTAGTAACCCTCATGGTTACATTTGGAATACCCATCATAGTATATTCCTTAAATATCTTCGGAGAAACTTAACGTTTAACTCTTTCGCATTACCCAATGCATTGGAGAGCTATATCGGGCTCACCCGCCCTTAGATTATCACGGAACCAACCGTCTTCATAACAATTCCCAAGAACCATAACATAATCGTATCACATAAAACATGCATAATGGAAACATTACATTTCTAGTTTTCAATGACAAGATATCAATACAACACATTGATATAAAAACATTATGAAAACCATTTTCAATACCAAAATAAAAGAAAAGTAAAACATGGTATTTATTTTTCATTTCTTTAAACACGATATGGCTTGTAGAGGAAGCCGAAGCTCGAAGAATGGTCACGGCGGTAGAGAAGTTGTTGTCGTCGTATACGTATGACAAAAAAAACAATCACATTTGTTGTTTAGTAAACACTTGGTATAAACAATATTCCTTTTGAGAAAATGTAAATGTCAAAGGGGATTATACATTGTATAAAATAAAGTTATGTATGAAACATAATATGCCTCAATGAAAGTAGATTGAGACGAAGTCCCATACCTCGGGTCTGACATGACTCGATCGTTCTTTAACATCCTGAATAATAAACTTGAGTTAATTTATACTTGCTTAAGAACCTTTTTCAAGTTCATTATTCATTTTATATCACTTATTACCATGTTATGAACACTATGTAACTATTTATGTTAATAATGGTCTTTTGTCGATCATTTGTACATGGATCAAAAATAAACTCTTTATAATTACAAGTTGTTCATGTGGTAAAATATCCATTATATCCAGAATTATATTAATGATTTAGATATCATATATATCATATATATCCAGTACATACATACATTTATAATATTACATAACATTTAGAGGTACGAAATGAAATGCACCATTCATGGAGACGGTAAGCCGTATGTACGCATGAACGCTACTTTCATTTCTATTTCCTATTTAATGGAATTACTCATAATTATATAAAAGTTTATTAGAATTCCATTATAATATCATATATAATATCATTAACTCCATCCTTTATATGTATTTCATATGGAATTAACGAATCAAATCACTTTGAGGGGGCGGTAGTCCGCACTTCTAAAATGAAGATATCGCGTTTACCTATAATGGAAGCCATAAAGGTATTCCATAAATGAAAAATACATATTCTTAAGGAAAACATAAACATATTATATTTCATATATAAATATAGTTACATCATAATGGCCAACATTTAAGGTGTTATAAGAATATTGAACAATCATCGTTTCCTGAGGCAGAAATTCGCCATCCATGGAAACAGTATGTTCATTAACCATTAGATGTAGGTGTGTGTAAGTGTTGCTCAAATAATCCTTATAACAACATCCTAGTATATTTAAAATACTGGTGTTGTTACAAAATAAATGAATAAAAAGAGTTTAGTTGGTTGGAGAAGCAAAATAAAACAAAAGAACATTAGAGAAGACTTTACCTTTAAATCGGGTAACTCCTCTTGGTTTGTACCAAAAAGGTTTCTTGAAATATTTCTGCCTATGGTAAGGCTTATAAGATGAATAGAGGGATGTGGAGAGATAAAATGAGCAGAGCTTGGCTGAACTAATGTCTTGAGAAGGGTGGGTAAAAAGGTAGAGGTGGGGGCCTTTTATAAGAGGAGAGGAGGGGCACTCTTGGAATGTTATAAAATGTAACTTTATATTGAAATGTGTTTCAGATTTAAATAGGCCCAAATTGATATATTCCTAGGATAAGGTGATAAGGGTTCAAAATATACTCATCCAATAGGTCTTTGACAAGTTTAACTGTTAGATTCTACATTATATTTTCATTTTATTTAAATCATTCATTAATGAGGTAATCGCTGCATCATCATGATGTCCTAAATAATTTAATTTATTTAATGTCAAAAAGTTATAAAAAATACTATGATTTAAGAAATATTTTTATATTTCCATTGACTATTTATAGTCCAATAGATAATTTATGTAGACAAAATTAAAAATGTTTTACTCAGGTGATACATTCTTTGTTATATTTAACTTTCTTTAAAAAATAAAAAGATAAAAAGTCATTATCACAAAGAAGGGATTCCATGGGGTCCCCAAGTTTGGAAAAAGGCATCCCATGGTCGGAAATGACACAACCAGTATCATTAGGACATAGGTTGGGGTCATTTTTTATTATTACGATATTATTTTATTATCCTTAACTACCCGATTACTAATTAATCAAGATAATTACCATTGTTACTATTCATAATGTCCAAAAACAAAAGACTCATGATTACATAATTTGTAACTTCTGATTCCAAATATTTAATCCATTTTACCAAATTACAAACACAGAAATTTCAGTAATTAATTTAAAAATAATTCCCGTTGTCAAAACAAATAGCGGGTTTTTTAGAAATAGTATCTATGAAAAGTTTTGCACTTGTTTATGCCCAATTCCAAAGTGAAATTAATCCCAATGACCACCATTGGATTAAATGGTAAAAATATATTCTATTTAAACTTTAAAACCAATTAAAAAGATAATCTAACCATATAATTAAATTAGATAAAAATGAAGTTTTGATGTAAAATGAAGTATTTTTCACTATTCATAAAAAATGAACATTGTCAGAAAAATAACAAAATTTTATCCAAAGTAAATTTCAATCTACCATTCATAAAGAATAAGTTTATTTTGTCAAATAGAGATTATAATATTTTCAAATGTTTGAATTAAAAATGGTTTTCCATAAAAAGGAATTAAAACTATCTTTTAAAAATATTAGTGTATTCCATGCATAAGATTGGATTTATTCTCATTTTAAGCCTCTAAAACACTATCTAAATAATAAATAAAAATAGATAAAAATATATATTATTAATTACTTACTTGGGATGTTACATCCTTCCCCCCTTTATAAAATTGTGTCCCCACAATTTATTTACATATCGAATAAGTGGGGGTATTTATCTCTCATTGTATTTTCAGATTCCCATGTTGCCTCTTCAATCATGTGGTTTTACCACAAAACCTCTACTTGATGAATCACCTTATTCCGCAACACTTTCTCCATGTGGAAAATAATCTAGACCGGTTGTTCCTCATATGATAGATTCTCTTCCAGCTGAACTGCCTCTGGACTCAAAACATGATTTGGATCTGACATGTACTTCCATAACATTGAAACATGAAAAACATTATGTACCTGAGATAAACTCCGAGGTAAAGCCACTCAGTATGCAACTGATCCAACTCTCTCTATAATTTCATATGGTCCAATGAACCTTGGACTCAGCTCCCTTTCTTACCAAATCACTTCACACTTTTCCATGGTGATACTTTGAGAAAAACATGATCACCTACCTCAAAAGAGAGATCCTTCCTTCTATTGTCTGCATAACTCTTCTGCCTGCTCTGAGCTGTTCTCATGTGTTTCTATATCAGCTAAACTTTTTTGGCCAACTATTCTACTAATTTTGGTCCCATCAACTTCCTTTCATCCACATCATCCTAGAAATCTGGAGTTTGACACGGCTTCCCATATAATGCCTCAAATGGGGCCATCTATATACTGGAATGAAAACTGTTATTATAAGAAAACTCAACCAAAGAAAGATGTTGGTCAAAACTTCCCTGATAATAAATTGAACAAGAACATAGCCTATCCTCCAAAGTCTGAATCGTTCGTTCTGACTGCCCATCTGATTGAGGATGAAAAGCTGTACTAAAATTTAATTCAGTACCCAATGACTTCTGAAGGCCCTTCCAAAAGTTAGAAGTGAACCTGGGATCACGGTCACATACAATGGAGAGAGGAACTCCATGTAACCTGACTATCTCCATAAGATACAAATGGTAAAGTTGATCAAGGGAAAAAGTATCTCATATATCAAGGAAATGAGCAGATTTAGTCAAGCGATCAACTATAACCCAGATTGCATTATTACCTCGAGGTGTCTTTTGCAATCCCAGAACAAAGTCCATGGATATATTATCCCATTTCCACTCTGGTACTGGTAAAGGTTGATGTATCCCTTTTGGTAACTACTACTCATCTTTTATCTGTTGACAAGTAAATCACTTCACAGTAAAATTAGCAATATCTCTTTTCATTTCGTCCCTCTAGTAATACTCCCGAAGATCTCTATACATATTAGTACTACCTGGATGAACTGAAAATGAAGAACTATCAGCTCCACATAACAACTCCCTCTTCAACTGTGTATCACAAGGAACACACAATCTCTTCCCAAATCTCAAATGACAGTCATTATCAATGTTGAATTCAGGCAACTTACCCTTCTAAACCAGCTCTACCTTATTCTGCAACTCGTTGTGTTGCTTCTGTGCTTGTTTAATTTTGTCTCATAGAGATGATTTCACTGATACCTAAAACAAAACAGAAGGAAATCCTGCACCAAAAACTTCTATGCCAAATTTCATCAAATCCTTAACCAAATGATCATGTTCCAAACACAACATTGTTAATAAAGCATTACTTTTTCGACTCAAGGCATCAACCACTTTATTTTCTTTTCCCGGATGGTAATGAATTGTACGATCATAATCCTTGATTAATTCTAGCCATAATCTCTGTCTCATGTTCAATTTCTTCTGAGTGAATATATAATTTAAACTTTTTTGATTGGTGTACATTTTCCACTTTACTCCATACAGATGATACCTCCAAATTTTTTAAGTGAAAACAACAACAGCTAATTCCAAATCATGTGTAGGGTAATTAACCCAATGAGTTTTCAAATGTCGTGAAGCATAAGCAATTACTTGATCATTCTTCATTAGGACGCAACCAAGTCCATTCAATGAAGCATCCCTGTAGATAACAAAGTCACCATTCCTGGAAGGTAGTGCCAAAAATAGATCATTCACCAATCTTCTTTTCAGTTCCTGAAAACAATCATCACATTATTTTGTCCAACTAAACTTAACACCCTTCCGAGTTAGCTTGGTCATTGGACTAGATAACCGTGAAAAATTTCTAACAAAAATTCAGTAATATCCTTCCAAACCAAGGAAGCTACAAATCTCAGTTACATTTTTGGGTCTTGGCCATTCTTCAACAACCTTCATTTTTGCAGGATCAACAGTTATCCCATCCTTAGAAACAATGTGACCAAGGAAAGAATTTTTTTGCAACCAAAACACACACCTTTTTAATTTCACATACAATTTCTTTTCTTTTATGGTTTGAAAAATAACTCTTAAATTTCTTTCATGCTCCTCTTTACTTTTAGAAAACACCAAAATATCATCAATGAAAACAACCAAAAATGTATCCAAGAACTCATGGAAAATTCTATTCATAAGGTCCATGAATACAGCAAGTGCATTGGTTATCTCAAAAGGCATAACTACAAATTCATAATGGCCATATCTTGTACGAAACATGGTCTTCAGAATATCTGCTTCCTTTACCTTCAACTGATGGTACCCCAATCTCAGGTCCATATTTGAAAAAAACTGAGCTCCCTGGAGCTGATCAAACAAATCATCAATATGAGGCAAAGGATATTTGTTCTTAACAGTGATGTTATTAAAGGCTCTATAATCAATGAAAAGTCTCATTGAACCATCTTTATTTTTAACAAATAAAACAAGAGCACCTCATGGTGATGTTCTAGGTCGAATGAAACCTTTCTCTAATAAATATTACAATTGCTCCTTCCACTCTAAAAGTTCAATTTGATCCATTCGATAAATGGGTTTTTGAAATTGGCTTAGCATCATGAACTAAGTCAATGGTAAATTCAACTTTTTGATCTGGTATTATTCTAGGAAACTCATCAGAAAAAACATTAGGATACTCATTTACCACTGGCACATATTTAATCTGAACAGTTCCCTTTTTTTCAATGATATGTTCAAGGTAACATTCATTTCCATCTTTTACATGCTTCTCGGCCTCTTGATATGTTTTCAACAGTAAGGGTTCATTCTTGTACGAAAACTGAAATTATTTCTGAAAAGAAACTTCTTTAGCTCTACAGTCAATCTTAGCATGGTAAATAGAGAGCCAATCCATACCCAGGATAACATCAAACTCTACTAAAGGTAAAACAATAAGGTTTTCAAGTTGGTTCTTTCCACAGATAAGGATAGGAATATTCTTATAAATTATTTTTGCCTCAACATTTCACCCAGGTTTTTTTTACCACAAGTTCAAGAGTCATTTCTTGATATGGTATTCCCATTTTACTAGAAAAGTTTTCAGAGATGAAAAAATGTGTAGACCCAAAATCAAACAACACACTGGCATAATCTGAAAAAACAAAAAAAGTACATGATACCACTTCATTTGATGGCCCGACATCTGCTGAAGTAGTTGCAAAGGATTTCACCACCCCTTTCTGCTTGTAGTCTAATTGCTTCACATCACTCGACCTCTTTGTCGGACACTCGTTTGCATAGTGAACCATCTCATTACACTTAAAACATATCACTAACTATAAATCAAATTTGGTCTACCATCACACAGATCATTTTCAGTGCAATCAAGAGCCTTATGTCCCATCTTACCACATCAGTAGCACTTTCCAGAATTCAGAAGACATTCCCCAGCATGACTTTTACCACATTTATCACAAACTGGAAACTTAGTTTTCTTACCGTCAGACCTTTTTGAAGAATTATTTCCTTTCTCCTGCCACCTCAGTCTCTTCTTCTAATGGTTTTTATAGAACACTAGATCATCTACAAACTCCATTTCCACCATCTCAGCACATCGAAAAATCTTTTCATAACTTTTAAACTCACGAGAATCCAATGCCCTTTGATATTTTGGCTTTAATCCTGAGTAAAAACAATTGTTTTTACTATCAACGTCTCGTATAAAATTTGGATCATACCTTGCCAATCGAGTGAACATCTCTTCATAAGCAACCACTGAGTCATCCTCTTGCCTCAATTCCTAGAATTTGTTTTCCATCCTAAGTCGAACAGCCTTAGGAAAATACTTCTCAAGAAACATACCTTTAAATTCATCCTAGTTGAGAGCATCAATCTCATCAGTGTTCCTGATATTTTTAACCATTGACCACCACTGATCTGCTTCACCCTCCAAATGGTAAATTGCAAGACTAACCTTTTGATGTCCTGAACACCCCATGACATCGAAAATATTCTCCAGTGCTTTAATCCAACCTTCATCTAGAACAGGGTTAGACGATCCTCTGAATGATAGGGGATGTTGCCTCATTAAATGTTCCACCACTGACATGTTCATCTACAGTTGATCTGGCTGATCTCGTGCATGGATACTGCCACCATTTATCGCTTGAGTCAACTGCTCCATTACTACAACAAACTATTCAGTTCCAATTCTGACCATCTCAGGATGCTGATTCGGAAGGTTATTTCCTTCAGTATGCCTTCCAAGCACTTCTTCCATGTATCCTCTGCGAAAAACCATTCTGAACAAACTTGTCTTAGATGAAGCTACATGGTAATCTTCAAATGATATATCATTTCAATTTGACCTTAAAAAAATATTTTTGGATAATCATTTAATAAAATTCTATCTTCTAAAGTTATCTAAACCGACCTCTATTACCAACTATAAGGCCCGAGCCTTAAACATTACTTAATCTTGAGTTACTTCAAGAATACACGTTGAGGATCTTTTCAGGTTTAGAGTTTTAGAGAATTAGATCATAAAACATGCATTACATTCCACATTTAAACAAAGTGGTTAAATAAAAGATAGTACTCATTTTTCACATCAACGGAAACATATTTAAAATAAAACATGGATTATTTCTTGACAGATCCTTTACACTATCATCACATCATGTACCTTTCCCTTGACCTGTGAAAAACATTTCAAAAAACTCATGATGATCATAAAAAGCTTAGTAAGGGATATAAAAGTACGAATGAAAACATTAGTCCACGTATGAAATCATACTTTACTCATAAAACATAATCACTTTAACAAAACTCATCAAATCATGAATAAATCATTGAAATCATAATACATAAAGGTAACATGAGGCATTCATAACATTCATACATAGGGAGTAACCCTCATTGTACGTTTGGAATACCCATCACAATATATTCCCTAAATCTCATCGGAGAAACCTTAACGTTTAACTCCTTCGTGTTACCCAATGCATTGGAGAGCGATATCGGGCTCACCCACCCTTAGTTTATCACGGAACCACCCGTCTTCATAATAATTCCCAAGAACCATAACATAATCGTATCACATAAAACATGCATAAAGGAAACATTACATTTCCACTTTTCAATCACAAGATATCAATACAACTCATTGATATAAAAACATTATGAATACCATTCTCAATACCAAAATAAAATAAAAGTAAAACATGGTAATTATTTTTCATTTTTTAATAAAAGTTATGGCTTGTATATGAAGACAATGCTCAAATAATGGTCACGGAGGCAGAGAAGTCTTTGTCGCCGCATACGTACGACAAAAAAAACATTCCATTTTGTTGTTTAGTAAACGCTTTGTATAAAACATATTCCTTTTGAGTAAACATAAAATTCCAAGGGGTTTATACACCATATAAAATAAAGTTGTGTATAAAACAAAATATGCCTCAATGAAAGGAGATTGAAACGAAGTCCCATACCTCGGGTCCGAATGACTCGATCGTTATTTAACATCATGAATAATAAAATTGAGTTAATTTCTACTTGCATAAGAACCTTTTCCAAGTTCATTATTAATTTTATATCACTTAGTACCATGTTATTAACACTATGTAATTATTTAAGTTAATAATGGTCATTTTATCGATCATTGGTACTTGAGTAAAAAATAAACTCTTTATAATTACAAGTTGTCCATGTGGTAAAATATCCATTATATCAAGAATTATATTCATGATGTAGATATCATATATCTCATATATATCCAGTATATACATGCATTTATAATATTACATAACATTTAGAGGTAAAAAATGAAATGCACCGTTCATGGAGACGGTAAGCCGTACGTACACATGAACACTACTTTCATTTCTATTTCCTATTTAATGGAATTGAATCATAATGATATAAAGGTATATTATAATTACAGTATAATATCAAATATTATATCATTAACTCCATCCTTTATTTGTCGCACATATGGCATTAACAAATCAAATATCTTTGAGGGGGCGGTAGTCCACACTTCCTAAAATGAAGATATCGCGTCTACCCATATTGGAAGCCATAATGGTATGCCATAAATGAAAAATACAGAAGATTAAGGAAAAGATAAACATATTATATATCATATATAAATATAGTTACATCTTAATGGCCACCTTTGAAGGTGTTATAATAATATTGAACAATCATCGTTTCGTGAGGTAGAAATTCTCCATCCACGGAAACAGTATGTTCTTTAACCATTAGATGTAGGTGTGTGTAAGTGTAGCTCGAATAATTCTTATAAAAACATCCTAGAATATTTAAAATACTTCATGTTGTTACAAAATAAATGAATAAAAAGAGTTTAGGGGGTCATAGAAGCAAAATAAAACAAAAGAACATTAGAGAAGACTTTACTTTTAAATCGGGTAACTTCTCCTGGTTTGTACCAAAAGGGTTTCTTGAAGATATTTATGCCTAAGGTAATATTCTAAGATGAAGAGAGGGATGTGGAGAGATAAAATGATCAGATATTGGCCGATCCAATGGCTTGAGAAGTGTGGGTAAGGAGGTAGTGGTTGGGGCCTTTTATAAGAGGAGATGAGGGGCACTCTTGGAATGTTATAAAATGTTACTTCATATTGAAATGTGTTTCGGATTTAAAAGGTCCCACATTGATATATTTAGAGGATAAGGTGATAAGGGTTCGAAATATAATCATCTAATAGGTCTTTTATAAGTGTAAGTCTTAGATTTTCCATTATATTTTCATTTTATTTAAATCATTCATTAATGAGGTAATCGCTGCATCATCATGATGCAATAAATAATTTAATTTATTTAATGTCTAAAAATTATAAAAAAAAAATATGATGTAGGAAATATTGTTATATTTCCAATGACTATTTATATTCCAATAGATCATTTATGTGGACAAAATTAAATTTTTTTTACTTAGGTGATACATTCTTTGTTATATTTAACTTTCTTTAAAAAATAAAAAGATAAAAAGTCATTATCACACAAAGGTGATTCCATGGGGTCCTCATGTTTCGCATAAGGCATCCCATGGCCGGCCATGAGACAACCAGTATCATTAGGACACATGTTGGGGTCATTTGTAATTATTATGATATTATTTTATTATCCTTAACTACCTGATTACTAATTAATCAAGATAATTAAAGATAATTATCGTTGTTACTATTCATAATGCCCAAAAACAAAAGAGTCTTGATTAAATAATTTGGAAATTATGATTCCAAATATGTAATCTATTTTACCAAATTCCAAACAAATACATTGCAATAATTAATTTAAAAATAATTCTCGTTATCAAAACAAATAGCGGGTTTTTTAGAAACAATATCTATGAAATGTTTTCCACTTGTTTATGCCCAATTGAAAACTGAAATTAATCCCAATGACCACCATTGGATTACAAGGTTAAAATATATTCTATTTACACTTTAAAACCAATTAAAAATATAATCTAACCATATAATAAAATTATATAAAAATGCATTTTTGATGTAAAATGTAGTATTTTTCACTATTCATAAAAAATGAACATTATCATAAAAATAACAAAAAATTATCCAAAGTAAATTTAAATGTCCCAATCATAAAGAATAAGTTTATTTTGACAAATAGATCTTATGAAATTGTCAAAAGTTTGATTTAAATATGGTTTTCCATCAAAAGGCAGTAAAACAATCATTTAAAAATATTAGTGTATTCCATGCTTAAGATTGGATTTATTCTCATTTAAGACTCTAAAAAACAATCTAATTCATAAATAGACATAGATAAAAATATCTATTATTCATTACATACATGGGATGTTACAGGAGACATAGGCGTAACCCTATGCAGGATGCCTGGAATCTCCGAACAAAAATGATGGTTGATTAATATGAATAAAATAAGATGATAGGTAAAAATGATAGAAAATGTATATGTTTCATGTCATATTTATCCAGGTACCGTGATAACATTCCATTGTAACTAGTCTCATGGAGATATATCAATAATAGAATCATGGAGAATGTTTGGGTAGATATATGTGTATGAAAATATGTTAAATTTATACCTATTTTTTTAATTATACGAAATAGCATTTTTGTTGCATCATCGATTTAACTTTAGCGACGATGAAGCTGCTATGATTTTAAGTTTAAAGATATTATGGAGTTCTGGAAATCATATTGGCATGAGTAATATGTTATTTGGAGTAGTAGAGCTAGTTCTGATTTAGTGGGTGTACGCATATTCCCTAAATTTCCAAAAAACATATAAATATCTAAAAAAAATCACAAAATGGAACAATGATGATGTATAAGGTATTCCCAAAATTTAGTCGTTTTCAAATAAATTTATTTATTATTTATTTTATTCACTTTTTTTGTTATGATACATCGAGAAATTACAAAAGTAACAAAGATTCAATGACATATCTACAGTGTAAGAACCCGTGTTTTCCAGATGGTCGTTTTGAGCAGAAATTTGAATTTTTGCTGTTAGATGCCTATGAGGCATAAAACGGTCATTTTACCCTACTATATGATCTCGGATAATTTTTTTGATAGCTCCATTGGCCCTGGAATAGGGAGTTTACCCTAGGACAGGAGTTTGGAGGAAATCTGAGCTGTTCAAATTTTGGCGGAATATTTAATACTAAATATTATTAAATTAAATATTAAATTATTCGTGTTGGTTCGTTTGGAAATAACTTTTAAACAGAGCATCGGATTGATATTCTGTCTGCGTTTTTGAGTCCGGAATGGGGTGTTTAGCCTAGGGAAGGCATAAAGTCATGTCGGGCACCGGGGCCGGCCCGAGCCCCCTTTTCTTCATTTTCTTTTCTTCTTTCCTCTTATTCTCTTCTCTCCACTTTCCTCCTCATCCTTGCACACATCCCCTACACTTCCCCCTTTGGCCATGACCTATGGGAGAATTTTGAGATCTAGAAAATAGGAGAGAAGGAAGGAGAGAGTGGTACTGATTCAAAGCCCTCGATGCGCTGAGTCGGCGTGCGGCATCCGAGAGCCGCGAAATCAACAGAAGCTTCGACGGTTTCTTCCCAAAGGTAGCGCCATTTATGTTTTCTCCATAGATCCCCATTAAAAATGTTTTCTTGGGTCTTTAAAGCCTTATATTTCTTTCTTGTTCCCTCTTACGGCTATATCTTATGTTTCGGGGGTGAAAACGGGTGTTTCGGGTGTTTTCAGGGTTTTCTCGTCGGAAAACCCAGAATACACAGCGTGTATTCCAGGGGTACACGCCGTGTGTTCTTCCCGTTCGGGGAAGACAAATTTTTCTTAAGTACACACCATGTAGTGGGTGGCTGTGTGGCTGGCCGTGTGGAGTAGAACACAGAAATAGTGGTTTTTAAGGACTACACGCCGTGTACTTTAAGTACACGCCGTGTAGTGTTACATGGACACGTGTTTGAGTGAAAAAGGACACGACATAAATTTTTGTGAACAGTACATGCTGTGTATAGTAATGTACACACCGTGTACTATTATACAGGTAGGCCTTGTGCTCTGGCCATGTACTCTGGCCATCTACTGCTTCAGTTTAGTAATTTTGAGATATCATTGGATCTGGAAGTCAGAATTGGGCGTGTGAGAAGTCAATTCTGAGAGTTTTTTCGCATATATCGTAATGGTGTAATACTTGTGACTTTTAAAGGTCATATAAAGGATGTTTTGGGGTTTCTATCTAAATAGAGGGGTTCCTCCTCCACTTATCGAGTTCAGTTGTCACCTGAGAGTGAGACATGGTGTGGATGATAGGTTGGGTGTTCAGACCAACTATGTTGAGACCTTTAATAGGAGATGAGCTATGATCTATCTTTCGTAACCCATGGATTATTGGATGTTTCCCTTGTGATACATTCCCTTCTCGCCTATGAGGCTTTGAGACCAGGTACTTCTATGAATCCCTTAAGGGATGCCTTTGCTTGTGTGCTGACCTAGGGAGTTCCTTGTAGGATCTCTCTCTCGTTCTTCCTTTGATAGGAACCATGTTACGGGATGCCTATGTTGTCCTTACTTTTAGGATCCCATGTCGGATTACTCCCTTACACTTTTCTACGGATCCCGCATAGGATGCCTTCACTCATGTTTACCTGGAGGATCCTGAGTATGATGCCTCCTCTGTGATTGATCGGAGGGACCCAGTGGGTGCCCGTTGTTTGACCGAACCTGAGTTGTTATGTCGGGTTTGGGTAGAGATGGTGATCGGGTGTCACCTAGAACCCGTACCAAACTAGTAATCCCTTTGCGATTTGGATGTATTGTTGGGTTGGGCGTTCGGGCCACCCGCACAGTCTGTTTATATCTGACTTGGTTGCTGATGTTGTAGTGTTTACCAGAGGTGATTCCTAGTTGGTGGCTGCTGAGCCTGACGCGATGAATCTTTCTTGTTTGTTTGGATGCCTAATTTTCCTTGTGTTCCTAAGTTGGTGGTTTGTTTACTTCAATTGAATGTCTTTGAGTTTTTGTGCAGAAGTGTCAGATACCCACGCATCGGGTATCTTGGGTTAGGGTTTTGATCTTGCTTTATTATCTGCTTTGAACTGATTGTATTCTTGTGGCTGTTTGATGAATAATGATTGCTTGTTAGCATGTTTGAGGATCACCCCATGAGTGTTTTCCTTGTTTTGGCTATTTATCATCATTTGGCTTAGGTTGCCTCTGAGGCAGACCTTGTTGCATTGCTTGCTTGCCTTGATATAGTTGATTGCATGTATTGCCTACTTTTTATATGATTTTGATGCTTTGTAGCTATTAGACAAGTAGTTTGTCTAACTTACTTAGGGATCTTGACAATCAATTATGCACGAATGGACTGCTCAAGGCTGTGTGAACCTGGTGCAGTAGACTAAAGAGGGAATTGACGATTAAGGGCTTCCCTAGAGAGTCTGTTATGAATTAGTTCATACGCAGGACCAACAGGAATTCGACTTTGTGCTTACCAAGAGTGTCCTTAGTTTACGTACATATCGAGACCACATGAAGAATTAGACGTAAGTGCTTCCTCATAGAGTCTGTAGCTATTGTTGCAAGACCACATAGGAATTGACGGTGAGAGCTTCCCAGAGAGTCTGTTCCTTTGTATGTTTACTTGACTATAGGGGTATGCTAGTTCGAGCCACCCAGAGAGTCAATGCTTTAGCTAAACCAGAGGGGTGACACTGTTTGTGCTACCCAGAGGGTTTCTTGTGTTGCTATGGAGGACCAGATGGGATAGTCTGTGAGTACTTCCCAGAGGGTTACCTATTGTGTTAGTTGCCTGCTTGTGTCAGTTTGGTTGAACTAGAGGGGATAGGCTATGAGTACTTCCCAGAGGGTTACTTATTTGTGTTTATCTTGTTCAGAGACTTATTTCTGGCGTTGGCCGAAGCAGGTACATGTCGATGGGATTATGAACCTAGAGATTGACTTAATGATACATGGCTTGAGTGGCATGATGTACAGCTCAATTCCCTTACACAAGATGTCTGGAGATCAGGCTTATGGTCCCAAGGATCAGATGATGATGATGTTTCATGTCACATGAATCACTTCATCATGAATATTCATATTTATGTATATGTGTATAGGTATGGGACTATACATGTGTATGTATGTAGATATGGACATCCGTGGTGGCAGTTTCCTAGTTGACAGGGATTACACACCCTGAGTTCAACTGTGGTTGCACATTGGGTTTACTTCCTTTTTATTGTGTTCCAGCTAGGTTGAGCACATTGTTGTTTCATACACTTTTAGCAGCACAGTTATGGGTTGTTTTTCAGTGTTCCCTATTGAGATTATTTCTCACCCCTGCACATGCACCTCGGTGTACATGTATACCTTATGTCTGCTTTTCAGGTTGAGCACGAGTTGCATGGTGGATAGGGATGGGGCCTAGTGTTTCATGATCGAGTGGAGCTGCTCGAGTGGTTCTACTGATCGGGCTACTGCAGTTCTATTTGTCTGGTGATCGGGTATGTGGATCAGCTCAGAGTTAGTAGCAGAGCCATGTACTTTTACTTTCAGTTTCACTGTACTTGTATCTGTATGGTTGGACCAGTGGGTGACTAGCGTTGAATTGTATTGCATAGCTATTTGGGCTTTTACAGCATTTTACTATTAAACCCTGTTCTATTTTAGTTGTATACTACTTCCTCACTCTGTTTACTTTCCATTGTGTATGATACTTAGTTATTTCCGCTGTTTTCTTACTCTGGTATGAGGGAATAATCTCCCCACTATCACACCCTCGGCCCTCGCTGCTAGTCGGCAGCCTCTGGCATACGAGGAGGTGCGTTGAGGCCTTGTGGCGAACCGGATCAGAGCACTGGTTTAGAGGCTTCCGGGTCAGGATGATACAAAGTGGTATCAGAGGAGTTTTCCTTCTTGGTCTTTACTATTTGAGATATGGTATAAAGTAGTTTTAGGAATGTTTCGGAACCTGTGATGGATATCTGTCTGGTGCGTTGCAAACACTTATTCCGGTAAAAAGTCCAGGTTTCTAGGGTTTGGGATTGTTGTTCTGATTTTGCGATGTTATGGTTGTATATGATTTTCTCCTTGAGCGACTCACATGTTGTGTGGTGTTTTGATTTACTATGGATCTCTGGCTCTTGGCCATTGGTAAGATACCAGGGATAGATTTTGACTCTTGGATGGAAAAGGCAAGAGTCGTCTCATGCATCATACTAGGCACGTAGGATTCACAACATATAGGCCTGCTAGTGTGTGTTTTTACTAATGACTGAGACCCTTGGGTCTGCTTAAACATACTTTTTTTTACTTTTATGGCAGGTTACGTGGATCTATGTTAAGGCATTTCGATGGGGCTGATGACTCTGTCCTTTTGCACAAGAGGTGAAGTGACCCTTGTGGTCTATGTGGCACGTGATGCCTTTTTGTTTAACCCCATATTGGGTGTTGTTTCTCAGCTCTATGGTTATCTAGTCGGATCATTGAGAACGATGCCAATAGATTCCGAATTTTTTTTTGTGAACTGGACCTCTTTGTGGTATTGTTGTATATAGATATCCAATGGGTGTTAGCACAGCTTGTCTCTTCTATTTTGTTTATGACCTCCAAGGAGTCGTTCCTTATAAGGATGCTCAGAGGGGATCAGGGCCTTTGTAGGTTGTGTTTTGGTTTTGACCATCCTGGGTCGTTGTGATCTTTACTATCTTCTGAGTGGGTTTTGATCTTTTGGGCTAGGTGGTTAGGCCTTGTGACCCAGTTGTGAGGCTTTTTCTATAGGGCTAGTTGGAGGACCTAGAGACCCTGGGTTTTGGACCCGAACCCTTTCGATCGATGTCTGTTCCGTTTAAAGGAAACCTGGGTGAGAAGGTTGACCAAAGTTTTCCAATGCCTTTTTGGAGGTGGTTGTTTTTGCGACTGGTTTCGACGAGCAGGCATGTTCGGGTTCATGGACTGGTCGAACAGTGCTTCTGATGTTACTGTTGTAGAGGTGACATTAAGAAATTCTGGGTTACCATGAAATGGTTGACCCATTCTTGAATCATGTTCGGGTTTTGGTGGGATGTTAGTGTGGCTCGGAGGGAGCTAGACACACCTTCGGTGAAATCTTAGTGTACTCTTGTAAGATATGATCATGCACTATATTGATTCTTCTTGAGTATGATGAGAGAGCTTAGACCCTACGTCGAGCTCCTTTTTCTTTTTAAATGTTTATCCCTTTTGAGGGTGAAACCTGTTCTGGTTGTGCTCTCGAAGCGGTGTAAGGAAAGCCATCTGGTGGGGAGTTTACCATTGGCCCTTTTTAGGGTGGTTTTCCTTGTTTAGGTTAAACTTTGGTGTTTTCTAGTAGGCTTTTGAAATCGGGTTTTTCTTTTAAGACAATGATAAGGGTATTCCTATGGTGGGGAGTACCAGTTTGGTTGTAGTTAAAGATCTTCTGTGTAGAAGGTTGTAGTTAATGCTATAGGGAAGGTCGTTGGACAGTCTAGATAGATTGGTTGTGCTGATGCTTGGGTTATGAGCAGGTTTGTTTTTTTCCTTCACTGGGCTTCTTAGGGACGAGAATGTTTATGGTGGGCAGTTTGTAATAACCCATGTTTTTTCGGACGGTCATTTTGAACAGAAATTTGAATTTTTGTGGTTCGATGCTCGTGAGGGATAAAATGGTCATTTTACCCTACCAGCTGATCTCAGATAGTTTTTCTGATAGCTCTGTTGGTCCTGGAATATGGAGTTTACCCTAGGACATGAGTTTTGAGGAAATCTGAGCTGTTCAAATTTTGGAAGAATATTTAATATTTAATATTATTAAATTAAATATTAAATTATTCGCGTAGGTTTGTCTGAAAATAAATTTTAAATGGAGCATCAGATTGAGATTCAATCTGTTCTGTTGAGTCCGGAATTTAGTGTTTAGCCTAGGGAAGGCATAAACTCATGTTGGACTTTGGGGCCGGCCCGAGCCCCTTTTTCTTCCTTTTCTTTTCTTCTTTCTTATTCTTTTCTTCTCTCTTCTTTCCTCCTCCTCCTTGCGCATGTCCCCTACATCGCCACCATTTACCGTGACCTATGGGAGAATTTGGAGATCGATAAAACATTAGATAAGGAAGGTGAGAGTGGTACCGATTCGAAGCCCTCGACGCGCTGAGTCAGCGTGCAGCATCCGGGAGCCGCGAAATCAACCACAGCTTGGGCAGTTTTCACCCGAAGTTAGGGCCATTTATGATTTATCCATATATCCCTGTTAAACATGTTGTTTTAAATCTTTTAATCCTTATATTTCTTTCTTGTGTCCTCCTATGGCTAGATCTAATGTTTTGGTGGCGAAAACGGGTGTTTCGTGTGTTTTTAGGGTTTTTATGGTTTTCTCGTCGGAAAACCCAGAATACACGGCATGTATTCCAGGGGTACACGCCATGTGTTATTCCCGTTCAGGGACGAAGACGTTTTCTTAAGTAAAAGCCATGTAATTTCAGTACACGCCATGTAGTGGGTGGCCGTGTGGCTGGCCGTGTGGAGTAGAACAAGGAAATAGTGGTTTTTAACGACTACACACAGTGTACTTTAAGTACATGCCGTGTAGTGGTACATGGGAATGTGTTCAGGTGAAAACAGACATGGCGTAACTTTTTGTGAACATTAAATGCCATGTACAGTAAAGTACACACCGTTTACTATTACACAGGAAGGCCGTGTGCCCTGGCCATGTACTCTGGCCATGTACTGCTTCAGTTTAGTAATTTTGAGATATCTTGGGCTCTAGAAGATAGAATTGGGCATGTGAGTAGTCGATTCTGATCATTGTTTCACTTAGATCACAATGGTGGAATCCTTGTGACTTTTATAGATCATATAAAGGAGGTGTTTGTGGTTTCTATCTAAATGGAGGGGTTCTTCCTCCACTTATCAAGTTTAGTTGTCAACTGAGAGTGAGACATGGTGTGGATGATAGGTTGGGTGTTCAGAACAACATAGTTGAGACCTTTGATAGGAGATGAGCAATGAGATATCTTCCATAATCCATGCTTTAGAGGAAATTTCTGTTGTGAGACGTTCCCTTCTGGCCTCTGAGGCTTTCAGACCAGGTACTTTTAAGGATCCCTTGAGGGATTCCTTTGCTTGTGTTCGGACCTAGGGAGTCCCTTGTAGGATCTATCTCTCGTTATTCCTTTGATAGGAACCATGTTACGGGATGACTATGTTGTCCTTCCTTTGAGGATCCCATGTTAGATTCCTCCCGTAATCTTTGCAACAGATCCCGTGTAGGATGCCTTCACTCGTGTTTACCTGGAGGATCCTGAGTAAGATGCCTTCTTTGTGTTTGACCGGAGGGACCCAGTGGGTGCCAGTTGTTTGACCGACCCTGAGTTGTTATGTTGGGTTTGGGTAGAGATGGTGATCGGGTGTCACTTAGAACCCGTTCCAAACTATTAATCCCTTTGGGCTTTGGATGTGTTGTTGTGTTGGGCATTCAGGCCACCTGTATAGTCTGTTTATATCTGACTTGGTTGCTGATGCGGTAGTGTTTACCATAAGTGATTCCTAGTTGGTGGCTTCTGAGCCTAATGTGATGCATCTTTCTTGTTTGTTTGGATGCCTACTTTTCCTTGTGTGCCTGAGTAGGTGGTTTTCTTCCATACATTGAATGTCTTTGAGTTTTTGTGCAGAAGTGTCGGATACCCATGTATCAGGTATCTTGGGATAGGGTTTTGATCCTGGTTTATTATATTCCTTGCACTGGTTGTATTTTTGTGGATTTTAGATGAATAATGATTGCTTGTTAACATGTTTGAGGATCACCACATGGGTGTTTCCTTTGTTTTGGCTGTTTATCGCCGTTTGGATTAGGTTTCCAGTGAGGCAGAACTTGTTGCATTGCTTGCTTGCCTTGATATAGTTTATTTCATGTATTGACTGTTGTTTATATGCTTTTGATGCTTTGTAGCTATTAGACAAGTAGTTTGTTGAACTTACTTAGGACTGCTGACAGTCGATTATGCACGACTGGACTGCTCAGGGCTGTGTGAACCTGGTGCAGTAGACTAAAGAAGGAATTGATGATTAAGGGCTTCCCTAGAGAGTCTGTTATAAATTAGTTTGTACATAGGACCTACAGGAATTGGAATTTGTGATTACCAAGTGTGTCCTTAGTTTATGCACATATCGAGACCACTAGAGGAATTAGATGTAAGTGCTTCCTCAGAGAGTCTGTAGCTATCATTGCAAGACCATAGGGGAATTGACGGTGAGAGCTTCCCAGAGTGTCTGTGGCTTTGTATGTTTACTTGACAATAGGGGTCTGCTAGATTGAGCCACCCAGAGAGTCTATGATTTAGCTAAACCAGAGGGGTAAGACTATGTGTGCTGCCCATAGCGTTGCTTTTGTTTCTAGGTAGGACTAGAGGGGATAGTTTGTGAGTACTTCCTAGAGGGTTACATGTTGTGTTAGTTGCTTTCTTGTGTTTTTTTGGTTGAACTAGAGGGGATAGGCTGTGAGTACTTCCCAGAGGGTTACTTGTTTGTGTTTATCTTGTTCATAGACTTATTTCTGGTGTTGACTGAAGCAGGTACATGTCGATGGGATTATAAACCTAGAGATCGACTTAATGATACATGGCTTGAGTTGCATGATGTCCAGCTTAATGCCATTACATAGGATGTCCGGAGATCGGGATTATGGTCCCAAGGATCAGATGCTGATGTTATTTCTTGTTACTTGAATCACATCATCATGAATATTCATATTTATGTATATGTGTATAGGTATGGGACTATACGTGTGTATGTATGTAGATATGGACATCCATGGTGGTACTTTCCCAGTTGACAGGGATTACACACCCTGAGTTCAACTGTGGTTGCCCATTGTGTTTACTTCCTTTTTGTTGTGTTCCATCTAGGCTGAGCACATTGTTGCTGCATACACTTTTAGTAGCACAGTTATGGGTTGTTTGTCAGGGTTCCCAATTGAGATTATTTCTCACCCCTGCACGTGCATCTTGTTGTACGTGTAGACATTATGTCTGATTTTTAGGTTGAGCAAGAGTTGCATGGTGGATAGTGCTGAGGCCTAGTGTAGCATGATCGAGCGGAGCTGCTCGAGTGGTTCTACTGATCGGGATACTGTAGTTCGATTTGTCTTTCGATCGGGTACGTGGATTGGATCAGAGTTAGTAGCAGAGCCCTATACTTTTACTTTCAGTTTATTTGTACTTGTATCTGTATGGTCGGCCCTCTGGGTGACTAGTGTTGTATTGTATTGCATAGCTGTTCAGGCTTTTACAGCATTTTACTATTACAGCTTGTTCTATTTCAGTTGTTTACTGCTTCCGCACTCTGTTTACTTTCCGCTGTGTATGATACTTAGTTATTTCCGCTGTTTTCTTACTTCAGTATGAGTACATAGTATCCCCACTATCACACCCTAGGCCCTCACTGCTAGTCAGCAACCTCTGGCAAATGGGGAAGCGCGCTTGAGGCCTTGTCGCGAACCGGCTCGGAGCACCGGTTTAGTGGCTTCCGGGTTGGGACGTTACATATAGACATTCAGGTGAACTATAATTCCTAGGCATGAGAAGTGATTGGTACGTTAATATAAATAGAAATAATATCAAGATTTATATTTTTATTTTTTTATTTTTTTTATGTTTCAATTTAATGTATAATTTCATTAATCCATTTAATATAATGATAAAAATATTCATATAAAATAGAATAATGGCCAATTGGAATAATGGTCGATCGGCCTAACTACCTTAAAAAAATGTCATAATTTCCTAGGGGCCAATTGGCCTAATGAAATAACAAACTAATGGCCCATTGACTAATGGTACTAAAATACTAGATGCCAATTAGGCTAATGGCCTAATGTCTAGTCCGCTTAATTAGCCAAATGGACTAACTACATAATGGTCGATTGACCAAATGTCCTATTTGGTAATTTTTTAAATGGACTAATGATTTAATGGTAAATTGTCTTAAAGACCTAATGTCTAGATGGAATAATGTTCTATGGTCCAATTGGCCTAATCTCCTAAAGGCCTATTGGTCAAACTGCATATTGTCCAACTATCCAATGCTTCTAATTGACTTATTTCATAATGGCCAGTTATCCTAATGGTATAATTTCTAATTGTCCTAACAACCTAATGGAAAATTGGCCTAAAGGCCTAATGGGAAATTGGCATAATGACCTAAAGGAAAATTAATGTAGTGGAGAGTTGGGCCAAGGGCCTAATGGTATAATGGAAAATTATCAAAATACCCTAATTTCCCTAATTTCCTAATTGGCCAATTAACATAATTCCCTAATGGCCTAATTGAAAGGTGGCCAATTAGACAAATACAAAATCTAAAATTGGCCAATTAAACTAATGGACTAGTGGCCATTTGGCCAATTTCGGCTAATGGCCTAATGGAAATTAGGTCAATCAGCATAATTTCTTGACACCCAAATGGCCTAATGTCCAATTTCCCTAATGGACTAAGAGAAAATTTCTATAATTATTTAATGGAGAATTTACTGAAAAACATAATGACAATTTGTCATAATGGAAAATGGATAATTATTATAATGTATTCGTGTCAAATTTCTCAAAAGTCAAAATGGACAATTTTCCTGACGAAATAATGACCAATAGGCCTTACGAAGTAATGGACTAATAACTAATTGGCCAAATATCCTAATGTCCAATTGGCATAATGACCTAATGGCATAATGGCCAATTGAACAATTGGCCTAATGGCCTAATTTCTAGTTGGTATAATGGATTAATTGCTAGTTTTCCTAACATCATAATGTATAATTGGAACATTTACATAATAGACTAAAGTAATAATGTTCTAATGGAATAATGGATAATTGGTATATTGGCATAATGGATAATTCGTCAATTGACCTAATGGACAAATGGTCTATTTTACATTTGGATTAATTTCTGGTTTACCAATTGGCCTAATGGGATAATGGACTGTTTTCCAATAGTCTTAATGGCTTAATGGTCAGTTGGCCAGTTTGGTTAAAGGCCTAATGGCCAAATGGCCTAGTGACCAATTATAATAATAGCCTAATAAAAATTGGTCATTTGTCCAAATGGCCTAATGACAAATTTTCCAATTGGCCAATTGACATAAGGAACTAACAGATAATTGGCCTAATAGACTAATGGACAATTGGATTAATGGCTTACTATCCAATTACCATAATGAAATATTGACCAATTAGAATAACAACCTAATGGGTAATTTACCTAATTACTGAATGGCCTAATGACCTAATTGACAATTGAAAAATTATAGTTAATCCCTAATAATAACATGGAATAATGGGTTATTGGAGAATTTTTCTAATGGCCTAATGGCCAATTGGCCTAATGTCTAATTTTCCAGTTCGCAAAATAGACTAATGGAAAATTGACCAATTTTCCTAATGGATTAATGGCCTGATGAATCAGAAAATTGACCTAATGGACCAACTGTGAATTGGCCTAATTGGACTAACATCCTAATTTCCAATTTGAAAATTAGCCTAATTACCTAACTAACTAATGAATAATTGGCCTAATGGCATAATTTCCAATTTTCCAATTAGCCTAATGGCCTATTTTCCTAAGGTAATAATTTGAAATTTTCCAAATGGACTAACAGAAAATTTGAATAAGAGCCCAATTCCCTAATTGAAAATTATCCCAATAGCCTGATGGCCTAATGACCAATTTTCCTAACAACCTAATGGAAAATTGGACAATTGACCTAATAAACATTAGGTCGTTATCCAATTTCAAATCATTTAGACTTAGAAATAAATTATTTATATTTTACGATTATTAGCTATTCATAAATACATAAATTCAATTATTCAAATTATTGACTTATTTTTGATATTATGGAACCCATATAAAAATACATTTTATGAATGATTTTATAAGGGATTAATTATTATTAACAATGTCAAATTTGGATTATCTAAATACATTCTATAATAAATTGAAATCTAATATCTTTATATTTAACAAAAATGTCACATATATAAAGGAAATTCCATACAATGAATAATATAGAGTTCATATTATAATGTGAATATAAATAATTCTTATTTAATATTGTAGAATGTTCATAATGATTATACAAAATTATAATGTTTTTATGATTAGATTTTATTTATGGAATTTTCATCAATGTTTATGACATGTTTAAATTTATGAATTATTTATTCATTAAAAATTTATTACCTTATATTATTATTTAAGATTATAAAATGTTTAAATTGTGAATATGTGTATACTAATAAATTTATTTTACAGTAATATGTATTTATCACTGAAGACCGTGTGCCTCAAGAAAAATTATTTTTATGGAGTAGGAGAAAAAAGATAGATGTTCCATAAATTAACAAACACCAGAAAAGATAATATGTTTTTTATTTATATTTTAAATATTTATAAGAAATTCATAATTAAATATCTTGTTTTTATTTTCAATAGTATTCCACAAAATCTAGTGATTATAAAGAATATGGGAGGTTTAGGCCAAATGATCACTTGATTCAAGTATTTAGTGAAGAGAATGAGGGGACGGTTCGATGTGAAAATAATAAAAACATAATACCAAATATGTATTGGTTTTTATTAGGCTCCATTCAAACCTATTAGACCACTGAGCACTAAATAACTCATGAAAAGGTAGTTGAGGCAAAAAAACTAGCTTTACTTGAGCATGAAATAAGTAAACTGATTGTAGAACACTCCATAAAATCTATGTTAGTTACAAGTCAATCACATCTATCAACAGATGCTAATACTATTTATTCATATATGGGATCAATATTCTCATTAAAATATTCCCTAAGTGATTCCAATGAGATTTTAGCGGTGGATAAGTTAGTGAAGGTGATGATGATGATGATCATGATGATGATGATGATGATTTAGATGATATTGTTAGTGATGAGGATGTTGATGTTGGGGATGAGGATGAGGATGTTAGTGATGGGGGAGACATTGATCCCCTCTATTTTTTACACACTAATAATGATATCTTTGGATGTTTTTAGTGTTTTGAGTTGATTGGTTACGTGGATGTATATATAAGTTATATTATGGTAAATGGTTTGATAATTATTACAATCAATTGGTTGAATTCTAAACATAAAATAATTGTAATTCATATATTGTGTATTGATTTTTTATTTTATTTACTATTCGGAGGCTAGAAGATATTCTTATACTTCCAAATGGGGACAACTACCTATAAACATTGTTCATAGAATCATGGTGATATGTTTTTTGCATCAAATATTTATACCCTTGGTTTTAAGAACTGTAGGTAAAGATATATATCCATAGTCTGGGTTAATCCATGGGTATGATAAAATACTCCAAAATTATACACATATTTACTATAGAAACTGTGGTTATATCTCAACATCAACAACTCGAAAATCAAAGATTCCTAAAACTATATGGTATACCCATGGTTTTAGGGGCTATACCAAGGGTTAAAAAAATGTATATAAGGTATTGTTTTGGTAATGATCACTCGATGGGATGTTCATTTTTATTATAGATGAAATCATTAGATTTAATCCTTAGAAAGGATTGGTTTTATTGTATTCATGTGGTTGTTGACTATTTTTGGTTTTGAGTTTTTCAACTATAGAGGGCCAACAAGTGGTTTTCATTGGTGACTAAATCTATTAGGTGGATAACAAGCATGAAAATATTCAGGTATCTCAGTTTCTAGTGTTTTCAATAGTTACCTAGGTGCAAGAGAAACCCAATGTTTTGGAAGAGTCTCTTGATGTCTAACATGATGAATTTGTGACAATATCCCCTAAATGCAATGTTGTGTTTGAGATTGAATTAAAACCTGGCGTCTCTCTTATATTAATGCATCATTTCATATAGTACCCAAAATGATTCAATAGTTGAGAAGACAAATTTATGATTAATAGATGAATAGCTTTTTATTGCTCTATTTATCTACTTGAGGGTCTCTAGTGTTATTTTTCAATATGGTGGATGGTAGTTAGAGGCTATGAAAGGAATATAAGAAGTAGAATAAGGTGGTGATCAGAAACCATTACCCTCTTATGATAATAGATGATATGTTAGACTAGATGAACAAGGCTAGCTTGTTTTATATGACTGATAAATGGTCTATATATCACCAAATTATGTGGAACAAAGATGATATACCAATGTATACCATCTAGTGTAGATATGGGAACTTCATATTTGTGGTCATTCCGTTCAATTTTATGAATGCAATATAAATTTTCATGGGGCTCATGAACTTTGTATTCTATAAGTTCCATTACCAGTTTACAATTGTGTTCAATGATGATGTCCTAATATAATCAAGAAAAAGTATTATATGTGAGATTTAAATTTCCATATATTTGTGGTGTATAAATAGGGTGTGATAGTGGACCCATCAATGATATATGGAGTTATTTATTGGGAAGTACCCATGAATGTGGAATCGACCCATTGTTTCCTTTATAATATGGGATATTTCTGGTGGGTTGTATCACAATTATCTCATATTTCAGCAGCATTGAAAATTTTTATAAATAAGGACCAATTCATCATCTAGAATAGTCAATGTGAGGATGATTTAGACTACTTAACAACAGAGAGTTTGATTAATGAACATGTGCATCAATTTCCAAGGGAAGGGGTAATGTTCATGGTATTTTGAGAGGCTTCATATATAGAATTGTGATACATTGATGTGTAATATAATATTTTTTCTTAAAAATATCATTTAATTGAACCCCATAATTTAATTAAAATAGGGAAATTTAATCTTTTCTATAACATTCTTACAACATTCTCATAAACTTCTAAACTCATAAAATCATGGTTTCAAATTGTTTTATTAAAATTTTATAGATAATTTAGAAAATCAATAATTTTGGAATTTAAATTGATTCGATGTTTCTAAATATGATATCTAATTGTGTAAATAAATTATTTTAAATTTTGATATGGGAAACAATATTTTTAAATGTTTTTTAAATGATATAATGAAAATTAATTGTGTTTAATAAAATGTATTTAAGATTTATTATTAAAATTGACCTTTGATGGTTTTGTAATAAATTATATGAATGAGTTTTTTTAGTATTTCCATAATTAAATATAAAAAATAAAACCCTTTATAAATATATATATATATATTTTTGTGCAGTTGGAATCCAAAAATAGTTAACGAAAATTTTATGACTATGAGATATAAAGAAGAATTTATACTGTCATGCCTCTACTACCATGAAGTGAAAAATTATAAGAACCTATAGTGGGGTGACTATGTTACATTCCACCATTGAATATGGATAAAACATCAAATATGCATGTATCAATATTTCATTGATCCACATTGGATGTACATATTCTTTATTCCTTGAACATGGGATCCTCATCTATGACTCACCTTTCACAAAATCACTCTCCCTCCACATTTTGTATATCGTTCATTCCAATACATCATACATTCCATAGAACCTAACCTAATGACGAAACTTGAATCCATGGGAGGCCAAACAATTGAGATGATTGACTCATCTGAAGCTGATGATTCCCTTTTTTGAAAAGCTCATGTCTATCGAGGGTTGGGGAAGATTGTAACATTTGGTTACCTTATCAGAGTTATTTTATGTCAATTATTTTGGTATCATATATTTTGGGTCTTATCTTTGGTTCTTTTAGGTGATTTTTTAAATAAAATTTATGCTTTAGTGATGTACAGAGGGGGCATGGTTTGGGAAAACAATGTGGTTTGTCCAAAGAAACCGTGCAGTCATTGATGGTGATCCGGAAGGGATCACAGTATTGGATCAAAATGCGTGGCATATCCCTCCATACCATGTGTACATGGATAGTTAGGGATTTAAATATTTCCCTTTAGATAAAGTAACCATCCTTCTTAACCATGTTCCCCATCCACAATTCTAGTAAGGGAGCATAATTTTCACTCAGTTAGTACTAATCATACTACCCATCCCATCAAACTCTGCTCACATTTTTTTATTCCAAATGAATATTTTTCAAACCCTGAAACTCTTTTTTAACCCTTAATCACCCCATTAAAACATAATATTATTCTTTAGTCTTTGGAGGCTCTAATGTGGGAAATGGGACTCTTATAACCTCTTCTCATTGAGAACTAAAGGACATGTGATCTCGTTTGATCTTCATCATGTATGTAAATATACTCGTATTTGTTTTCACCAAACATTATATTCAACCATTATTATATAGTGATATATCATCTTGTTATTGATGGATATAATCTCAATTTTAATAGTTATTGATTCAAGGGAAGATTCCTTGATCTTTATCATATTTATTCTTGATTGGAACTTCCTATTGAATTTGTTGATTTGATTGATCTTGTGATAAAATGTATGTGGTTTCACAATTCATTACCCTATAATTGAATAAAAATATTTTCATGATTGAAACAAAATTAATATATGATTAATTGATAAAACTTTATTTCAATTGATTCTATATTTTCATTGATAGTTCATCGAATTTTTTAAAAATATATAATTTTAATGGTGTTAAAATTGATGAGAATATAATGAGAAAATAATTAATTGAATTGAATGTTTATTGAAAATTTTATATGAAATATTTTTCTTGATAAAATTTAATTTAAATTAAATTTTTTTTGAAAGGAATAAATAAATTAAAACTATGATTTTTTTTAAAATTGAAATGTATTTTTGAGACATGAATTGGAGAACTTGAACTATGATTGATGAATTAAAATAAATTGAATGACTTCCTCTAACAGATTGACTGATTGAAGAACCTGTGATCCTATGTAGTTAATGGGTGATTTCGAAAATCATGTTTGGACCGTAACCCAAAGAAATGGACTGGAAATCCCAAACCTAAATAAAAAAATTTTCGTATGATTTGTCTTGGTGGGTCACCAAATGGGTTGTTTATTGGATATCAATATATATTGAGACTTAGGGAAGTTTTTACCCATAGTAAACCCATTATGATCGTTGAGATGTGTGAGGATATAAGAGTAATAAACTAATTTACCTTAGGGAATATGATCATGGTGATTTGTTTTTCATTACTAGATTATGTATTCCATTTTTATGGAACTGTTTTTTTTTCAATCCCATTGTTTTTTATAAATGATTTATATAAAATGTTCATTATAGTCTACTTTTGATACCTCTTCCATCCATTTGTTTATAATATTTTTTTTATAAAAATATGTAAATTGGTTACCAAGAATTGTTTTCTTTAAATTGAAAGAATAAATGGTCTAATTATTATGGTTTTTATTATAGAATACATGGTGAGGCCCTTATAGGTTTTTTACCTCATAAACTATAGTTACATTCACAAATTTGACGATTTTTTTATTCTAGGTCCAGAAAAAGAGAAAGACCCACTTAATGGCAGTGGTTATGCTTAATTCGTGGGACTTTGGAGTTTTAATGGTGACTATTGAAGCTATGGTACACTTGTAACTCATGGTTTTTGAAACATTTTTATAATGAGGATGAAGGTTTTATTTTGGATGATATTTTAATTTATGTTATTTATATTTATTTTGTGGTACTTTTAACCTTGAAGTGTGTTGGTATACAAATTTTTCATTGATTTTTTATTCCACTATTTTATGTTCGTATGGAAATTTCATTCCCTTTGATTTATTTTTTATATTACATACTAGTCCCCAACTTGTGGGATTCTGGAATACTCTTCCAGCTATGTCAGGATAAGATCATGTTTCAATGTTCCGACTTATCCTGTTTGGTTATTGAAAAAATGATCTGAATGGTGGAATATTGGGTATCTTTCCTTAATGTTTCTATTAGTTTGGATGTCATTAAAGACTATAGGCAGGATTTTTATTACATAAGGTGTGTTTTTGATCGAGTACCTAGCTAGATCTCTTCATAGAGAGGCTTAAGTCAACATGGATATTTGGGAATAGTTTCCTTAAGGAATAAATTTATCTCTTTCATGTCATTTTTCAATTTTATATGATTATGTTAAAATCCAAATAGTGTATTATATTTATTGAATTGATATTTAGGTTTCCCTTAAATGAGATTATAATATAACTATACTTTTTGATGTTTTCACCCTTTTTTATTGATGTTGTGTAGTACCATGTACCAAAGAAAAATTCTTAAAAAACCATAGGAGGGATCTTCTGGTGAACCATGGTAGGAAATCCCTCCAATTTATTAGAACCTCATTGATATAGTGGTCCAAATTGTCTAATATCATGGATAGGTACCAGAACCTATTCTAAATTAGGATCTAGTAGTAGAACCATAAAGGTTATATTCTGGAGATCATGCTTAGGAGTCTCATCGAGATAATCTACAATATTTATAAGGATCAAATGATCCTTAGAAAGTATATAACTAAATGAAAAATATTGGGTTTGTTTTTGAGTTTTTGGAAATTCTAGATGATATAAATTTGATGTTTCATACATTAATCCTTGAAGGGAATAGTGGGAGATAGTGGGATTAAATTGTTATAGTGAAGAAACACACGGTATTTTGTGGATTGGATTTAGAGATCATTTTATAGAATAATTCTTTCCAGAGTTAATACTTTGGGAATTTTCCATGGAGTTCCTTGGCCTCCAAAAAGAAGAAATGAATGTGGCTCAGTATGAATGATACTTTTTTAAACATGTTCAGTTTTATCATGAGGTGTAGATGGATGGGAATGTGAAAGAATTAATATTTGATTAGAGTATTTTATTTCATATTAGATCATATATTTTCATGATAAAGATCACTTCTTTTACAGATTTTATAGTTAGAGCATTGGTTGAAGATATTTATGAGCCAAGTAAGACGGGGTTTAAGTGATTTTGTCTTACTACTAATAGAAATTTTTTTGGATCCTTAAAATGGAAGAGGAAGCATGGTAAGTATCTTGCTGTACCTAAATGGGTGGTGTCATCATGACCTTCTTCAGTTTTTAGAAGAATACGTTTAAATTTATTTCTTTGTGGTGAGGTGGGGAATTAGATATGGGTTTTCACAGAGTCACCAAATATCTAGGGTTCATGTGGATGATCAAGTCACCTATAGAAGTTTAATATGTCTTTTTACCCCACACAATTGTATGGTATCATCATCTCCTAGATGTACTATAGTGATATAATATTCTTCTAAAACTATAGGGTTTCAGCAACAAGAATATGGAATGAAGCTTATTAATATTGTGGAAGAATCTATAGAATAAGTTGATGTGGGAACAATGACATTGATAGGTACCATCAAAAGAGATTCATCTTTAGTGAAAACATGATTTGATACCAGTACATCTCACTCATTCATATTGAATCATGTTGATAAATTGTTAAATAGTACAATGAAACTTATTTCTTATGTGATGAATATTACTACGCCCAAAAAAGGGAGAGATAATAGGGTATCTATTTTCCATCTAGGGTTTTCTATTTGTTAGAGTATGATATCATAAGTAATTTTCTAGTTCTTGACATGAAACTATATAAATAAATTCTTAGGATGGATTGTTTATGTTTCCATAAATCATGGATTGACTGTTATCTATGGTGGGTCTTATTTACTACAGATAATGGGTTTGTGTTGAGTATTAAAAGGAGAATAAGACCAAATATTGAGTCTATCTGGACCATTTATTCTAGAGTAGGGTAGAATAATATCTATGTTTGATTTTTATATAGTGTTAGAATCCTCAAGAGGTGATCTTCCTACAATGGTTGTCGATTTTACCTAGGTTTTTCCATATAACTTTTCTAGTTTACCATCTGCAAGGGAATTTTATTTGTACATTGATTGGGTGATAGATAACTAACCTATATCTATTATTTCCTAAAATATGAAACAAGAAAAATTGAAATATTTAATGACCTGGTTGGTATATTTGTTAGATAAATTATTTATATCCCCAAGTATTTCATCATGGTTGGGGCCTAATATTTTTTAAATTAAAGCTGATGAAACACTTTCCATTGTGTTGATTATTGAAAACTCAATAGACTTGTGGTAATGAACAAAAATATATTACCTAGTAGAGATTATTTGTTTGATTAGTTGAAAATGGGGATGTGGATCTCGATGATTGATCTTTAGTATGGTTATCACTAGTTGATAATCAATGAATATTACATTCTAAAGTCATCCATAGAGAGTAGGTATAATAATTATGAGCATATTTTTATATCTTTTGGAATAAAATATTTTCCTATAATTTTTTATGGAACTAGTGAACATCAAATTCCATGGTTATCTTGATTCGTTTTCTTTAGTTTCTTTGTAGATGAAATATTATTTTACACTAAAATTGAGGTGGAGTATATTGTTAATTTGTGAGAAGTTCTATATGATTTTAGAAATCATTGAGCCAATGAGAAGCTATCAAAATTTAATTTATGGATTGATGAAGTAATTGTATTGGGATATTTTTTCTCAAAATGTGCTATTTTAGTTAATCCTAAGAAGGGGAAGGATTTTATGACTTGGAAACTTCTACAATTTTTTTCTAGATTTGGATGTTCCAAGGTTTAGTGGGGTATTACCTCTAGTTCATTAAATATCTCCCAAATTTGGATTCTCCGATGACTACTCTCACATGGAAAGGGGTTATGTTTTTTATGGGATGTGAGATGTCAATATTATTTTGATTAGATGACGTATATCATGAATTTTTCACCAATGTTGGCACTTCTAGAGCCTTGGAAGGGATATATGGTCTTTTTTCATGTATCAAGTTTTAGAGTATTATCATGTGGTGTCCTATGATTCCAAACTACATAAGACTCATGAAAATAATTATCATTCCCATGATCATGAACACACAATAGTGACACATGCACTTAGGAGTTGGTATCATTATCTTTTTAGGGAATGGATTAACTTATATTACGATCACACAAGTCTAAGTAATATCTTCTTCAAAAAATATTTGAACCTCTAATAGAGATATTGGGAGGTGTACCTATAGTCTTTTGATTTCAGTGTTACCTACACGCCAATATTGAGGGGTTAATTACTAATTTCTTGATTGGGAAACATAAGATCCAATTCATGAAAGAATCAGCATACGAGTGGATTGTGAGGAATCTCTTTACTTGATTACATTTGGGAGCCTTTGGGGACAAGACTAAGATTTTGTTGACAAGAATTCATTTGGAAATCTTATTTTTTATGATGTTTCACCAGGATAAGTAGCTTGATGAATAATTCCATGTAATTAGACACATTATTTAGAGTGGGGATACTGATGGTTAGTGGCAGTTCTCCTCAAAGGGTGCCTTCTGTTTCAGAAATAGGTATGTCGAAAATTTTATTATGAGAAAGGTTATGTCATGGGATTACCATAATTCTCAGTGGTATGTGTACGATGGAACCATGAAGATGTTCTATGATATACAAAGAAAATTATAGGGGGCATTTTTTAGACAAGGCATTAATGACGTTGTTTCTCATTGTTATAATTTTTCAATATTTCAATACCAACCATAGAAATCATTCTAGTATCATTTATTCCCTTATGGTTACAAATGGAATTTATGATGTAATCTCTATATATTTTCATGGTTTATTGTTCTTATAAACCTTGATGAAAGAACGTTTTGTGGGGTTTGGTCCAGCAATTCACCAAATTGGCCCACTTCATACCCATCCATGATGAAATTAAAATTGAGCACTTTGGTAGCCAATATGCATAGGTGATTTTTAGGTAATATTTATATCCATATGTTATAATATCTAATATGGATCATCTTTTCACCTATATTTTTTAGAAAGTCCTCTTGGTGGGAATGTGATCCTAAGAAAGATTGAATGGGACATACAAAACATATTAGGATGGCCAAAATGAATGAGCTATACATATTATTGAATGTTCATTTCATAATTGTGTTTTTGATTATGATAGAGCTAGGGATAACCACTTTGGACTATTTTAGTTTTCCTAGAACAATAAAATACCTGTCGCACATCCATATTTCATGATTTGAGGTCTTTTATGGCCACCTTTGTAAATCTATATTGTGTAGCTAAGATATTTATGTGACATCAATGATTGAAACTAATATGATCCAAGAGATGAAAAAATGATGAAATTTATTTATAAATTAATAATGATTGTTCATGGATATTATAAATATTACTCTGATAATCATACCCATCCCATAGAGTTTTGAATTTCTAATTAGGCTTTTTCAAAAGTGTCATATCAGTTGGGTCACTGATGGCTTCTAAAACATGGAAAGCCTGCATAGAGATATATGGGACCATTTGAGGTTTTCAATTAGATTTGAAAGATAGAATACCATTTTTATTTTACAACTCTATTAACATTGATTCATAATATATTTCATGTATCTAAGCTAAGATGGTATCTCTATTACCAGTCTCATGTTTTGAGTTTGAATTATATTTACGATGTACCTGATTTATCTTTGAGTGAGCATCAAGTTAGGAATTTGGACTCTAATATCAAGGTTCTCTATGTGAATTATATGAATTTGGTCTATGTGATATAGAATCATCATTCTTGTTCATATGATAATGGAGATCATGAGGCACTGGAGAGATATTAGTGGATATGTCTCTTTCAAATAAAATCACATCGATAATCGTTTTAATGATAGTAATTTATTATATTGGGTAGTTCTTAACATATTTTAACCAATTTATAGGTAATTTGTTACCCTTGTTTTTATATTTCGTGGTTTTTAACTTGTCTTAGGTTGTTTCAGGTGATGTTTTAATTTTTTTTGGAGGTTTGGGGATATGAACGGTTAGAGTATTGTAAAGAAAAATCATACAGTTTGGCCTTGACAATTGAGTTCCATGAGATGGTTCTCTAGAAGTGGGAGCACAATTTATCTAAAATATAAGGCCTCTACCTCCAATCTATATAAAAATTAATAACCAGGGTTTTTATTTTTGGACCACTATTAAACTAATCATGCAACCTAACCTTGCACCCCATCCAATCACCTAGTTAGTGTTTATTGTCATTACATGGTTAGTACTAACCGTTCAGCACGACACAGAAAACCATGTGCATGGTTTTTAATGTCATTTAAACTCATTTTAATAATCCAAAACCCCCGGATTAACCCCTAATCAACCCCATTTGACACTAATATGATTCATTTGTATTTTTTAACTCTTAAGAGGAAAATTTTTATCCCCTATCTTCTTCTCATTAATGATTGCTGCACTAGTGATCTCATTTAATCTTATTAGGGATGGTATATCTCCTATTGTTTGGTTTCTATGATATCCCATTCCCTCTTTCAATAATATTGATATATCATCATATTATTTATGGATCAAATGTATTTTTATGGATTTTGATTATAGGTTTTATTCTTGTTTCTCCTTCACATTTTCAATTTGTTGGAATTTCCCATTATAGGTGTTGATTTGATTAATCATTTGATAAATGGTAGGTGACTCTATAATTATTTCCCCAAATATTGAAAACCTATTTTTTTATTTCTTGGAAATGATTTTTTAATTAATTGATGAATATTTATTTCAAAAGATTTCATGTTAGAGTTGAAAATGTTACAATTTTTTTAAAATCACCTATTTCAATGGAATTGAAATGGTTTAAAAATTTTTAAGAAACATTATGGATTGATATGAAAGTTAATTTATGATATAATTTGATAATAAAATCATGGGAAATTTTAATTTAAATGAAAACTTATTTAGAAGGCATGAAGTTGATAAAAATCCAGGATTTTTTTTTTGAAATTTAGAGGTCATGTTGAAAATTAGAATATGGAATTTGATCTATGATTGATGAATTAAATTGAATTGAATTAAATACATGGATTGATTGATAGATAGATAGATATATAGATAGATATATTTATTGATTGATTGAGCACATGTGTGCCCGATTATTTAGTACATAATTAAGAGGAGAATTATTGGAAAACGATTCTAGAGAAATAGAACGATGATGAAAAGAAACAAAATAAACCATGTTTGGTGTGAGTTCCATGATGGGTCCCCAAATGGGGTATATATTTATTATCATGATGGATTTATCCTTAGGTAAGTGTGTGAACTTATATGAGACCTGATGATAATTGAGATGTGTGAGGATCCTGTAGCGAAAAACTAACATACCTCAAGGTGTATAACTACGGGGCTCTATTTTGTTTGACTCAACTATAAATTACATTATTTATAATAATGTTTTATTCATACTATTTTTATATAAACGTTTTATATAAAATTTTAATTAATTCCAATTTTTAATATATCTTTCATCTTTTAGGTTGAAAGCATGTTTTTGACTAAAATGTGTAAATGAATCTTGTTACCTTTTAAATTAAATTGAATTCATAAATGTTTTAATTTTTATGGTTCTGGTAATATAACACTTAGTGATACACTATTAAAATGTTTAACTCACACCCTACATTTATCTCATGAATTATTAATTTTTATATGCCAGGTACTATAAAAAGGAAGGAACCACTAGGTGGTGGTGGTTCTGCTTAATTTATGAGACACTAGAGTGCTGATTGGGACTGGTAGAGTTATGGTCCACTTTTTTCACATAGAAATTTTAGAGATTTTGTTAATTGTGATGCATTTTTTATTTTCTATTATATTTACATTAGAATGTTTATGTGTATAAATATGGTAATTGTTTCTTTGAGCGGTGTTGGAATACCAACTGATTGATTATTTTTCTTCTATTGTTATATGTCCTTATGGTAAATTGATTATCATTAAAATCCTGTTGATTCTAGGTACTATTTTCAAACCCATGGGGATTTGAAATTAACTTCAGGCAATATCAAGACCACCCTAGGTATCCGTGTAATAGGATATCTGGGCTGGTTCTTAATAAAGATGGATTTGATCTTGATATTAAAATAAATGAGGAATGTTTTAGATGATTTTTACGGATATTATTGTGCTCAAGAACCTATGATTAGGATGATGAAATGTTAGATTCACAGTCTTTGGATAGCAATATAAACCTAATGTTTTAATTGAAGCTTCCATTGAATTTGGTTGTTTCATGTGTTGAGATGAACTAAATGACTCCACAATTCATTCCCCATTCAAATGATGAAACAATTACAGAGGATGCACATCGGCTGCTCAATAAATTTTTCATGTGATATTTTGAAGAAGAAATTGTTATTTATAATTAAGAAATACTGTTTTCACATGATGTTTAATGTATGAATGATAGGAAAATATTGTATATTGCAACTACCAACAAATGCCTTACCAGTCTAGATGCACAATAGTGGTATTCATAGACAAGATTTTAGAATCAATATAGATAAAATTAAAGAAAAATAGATCCATGTCTTTGTAGATCCAACAACTAAATTAGTCCAAGACATCTCCAATTCAACATAATAATCCTAACCACATCCTATATAAGGATATTAAGGCCTAGATTTCGGTTAATACCCTTGAACCATTCACCTACATCTACTCATTATATTAAATAATAGAGTATTTCAGTTGACCACAAATAATTGTATGAAATCATCTCGGGAAAATTATCCATGGCGTTTGAATCATGATCATGGGATTAGAATATATCATTTTGAATATTCGACTGATATAGATCATGAACCTTGAAATTCTGTATACAGGACCCATCCTGTTCAAGATGTAGTTTGAAGCTCACTAGTAAATCAAATTTGTAGGATAAATATATTATAAAATTCCTACATATACTTATCTTATCCATGTTTTAAAATATTTGGATCATATCGATCAAAATAATGGGAATCCTTTTTAATTTATATATCATAATTAAATGTTTCATTCTATTTGTTTTTTAGGTTGTATTGTAATTCAATACACTATATTGAATGTTTTTATCAATATAAATACATTATGTTTTATTTATTTATTTCTATAATTATGAATAATTGATCTGAGATCATATTCCCAATGGGAGATTTCACAAGCATTCAAAATCCCTGATTTCAATTTTTATTAATACTCATCCTCAGTGAAACATTGAATTTGACATAAGCAGATATATGGTAGTATGTACTATTTATAATGAGATACTACATTATCCAATATATATAATTAATTCTACATCCCTTCTCTTAGTAAATGGTGTTTAGGAATAGATAACTTTGAATTGGGGGATGAACATCATATGATAGGGCTGGTTGTGGATATAGTAGATGCCTCAATTGAGTGTGTTCATTATCTCATCATTGTGGTGGATGTGAAACTATATATGAATTTGGATTTCCTTATATTTAGGTCGTAGTCACAGATAATATAGATTAAATGAATAGATGAATGATATTTATTGAATTTTCAGATGAGAAAAATGGTGGATAGTGAATAAACTAGAAAATCAAACATAGATTTCACCTCTTCCACTATAACCTGTTGTGTTTTCTTATTTTTTTGTTTTAAATTCATAAAACCAGAATTCCAAAAATATATCTCTATATTTCATTAAAAAATATGAATACAAATATAAAAATAAATAAGTGATATGATATTAAATCTCCAACACATTTCTCCTTTTTTGATGAGACTATTATACATCTATGATAAATTAAGAGCGATATAAATTTGGTTTGATGAGGCCCTATTACAATCTATTTAATCAACTTGGTCCCATTTCTCACGATTATGGTTGAGAATATACTTACTTAAGCACCACTATTATTATTGTGTTTTTTTACTTTCATTTTTATTTCTTTATATGTTTTTTTCTTTTCTATCCAAACTGGGAATAACATCACACTATGAACATACATTAATGGATAAATAATAGTTTTTTCCATTTCAAATTCCCACAGAATTCTGAGAAAAGAATATTCAGGAACAATTTATAGACCAATAATGGAAGAAATATCAGGAAGAACTGGGAGAGATGAAGGATCTAATGCATAGAATGGCCAACACGTTATAAAATATAAAAGAAATATAGGGTTAAAAATTGAAAACCATGATGCCTAGAAAGGAAAAAAAGATTCAATTGTCGACTACATTAAAAAAATATTATAACCTACTATTGATGACATTATATAATATTCCACCCACCAAGTGGCTAACAAAAAAGAATCTCTTGGAACCATAGTGAATCATCTACTCCATCCACATCACCTAAACATCAACCATAGGGTGAAAAATAGTGGAATAATCCCCAATGGTAACTCATGATGAAATAGATGTAGATTATTCTATTTATGAATGTTAGAATTTTAATATGAATTCAACTTGGTTTTATCTTATTTAATTTTAATTATAAAATAAATCCCCTTTGTTTGAACATGCATAAGAAGCACAACTGAAGTATTATTTGAGTTAATAATATTCCATAGTAGTTATGGTAGACTCTAAGGTTACCCAAAACATCATCATGCCACCCTCTCATAAAAAAATACACTACAATGTTAAAGGGGGTTTCAATGAATAACTTAGTTCAAAGGGACATATAAATTGAATAAAATATAAGAAGCATTGTAATAAATAGAATTTAGTGGATTGCATCAAGTAAAAAACATACTCTCTGTTATCGTGGACAATCATGGAACTATCCAGCTATGTACAGTCTGAATATATCCCCTCTTAGGAGGGTAAACCTCAATAAATATTTTCCCTTCTATTTTTACTCTGTTTTCATTTAAAAAAATACTATTTATTTTATATTTTCTATAAATTTACTAAAGTGTACAACACCTAGGAGGCTAAATCAATATCACTACAACATACGAGGTGAGATCATACCTTAAAACAAACAAATAAATAAAAAAAGAGGGTTCTAACCGTTAATAACTATTTACATATTGTAATTTCATTGAATTATCAATAAACTTAATAATGAATTAATGAATAATTGTGGGGCAGGGAAATCAACTAGTTTAGTTTTAAATACTATTTAGTAATTGTTATAGAATTTATAAAAAATTATTCTTAATATATATTGCAATTATTTTAGTGAATCTATTTTTATAAAGGAAAACATAAAATAAAATTATAGAAAACCCAAAAAACCATACTATTTATAAATTTCATTCAAATCCATTTGTTTTTCCAATATTTTCAAACATACATTGAGATTAATTCCATTCTCCATGTTTGAAATATCATTCAATAGTTGGGTGATTCATTATGATCTAAAATTATGATAAAAAAATGAATACAAAGTGTTTTTAAAATATGTTTTCATGGATATTTTTCTAATAACTAGGAAAATGTTCTTCATTAGAATATGAATTAGTCAAATAAAAATTTTATCATGAGAGCACATAAATTTTGAACTTAATATATTTTTATTTTTCTTTGTCAAAAAATTCACCTCCGAGATCCAACAAAAAATATATTGATGTAAGTCCTTTGAGTCTAGTGTAAAATGGGTAACAATGATCCCATGGTAAGTCTTTGATACATTATGAACTGAGTTTGTGAGTAAATACATTTACATATATATCAAATATGTGCCTTATCGCAATGATTTTAAAAAACATGGTTAGATAAAATTATACAGAATTATCAATAAATTTACTTATAGTAAAAATTGAATTACATAACATGAAGACAATATTTACACACGATAAAGTAGTGTGAAATTTACTTTAAACAAATTCATTTGATTTGAATAAAAGAATTTCAAATTCGATCTTTGGGTTTTAAAACATATGAGAGAGGGTTGAATAGAAATTCCACTTGAATTTTTTTTGTCCACAAGGATATATTTTGTTTAAAACCAGAAACTGGAACTTATGCATGAATAAAAATTCAACAGAAATAGATTCACATATGAGGCTATATAATTCAATAATAAAATATTTTTTGTATTCATTGAATTTTTGTATTTTTATTTAAAATTATGCAGGACCGTCATAGTTTTTTTATGTTTAATAAATTGAATTCAATGTAATACCCTAGAGTTAAATATTTATATTGTGGGGGAGTGATGAGATCCATAATTTAAAAAAAATCTTATTTCATTGAATTTAACCAAATAATTTAATTGAAACCAATATATTTATTCAATTTTTTTAATTTTTTTTAAAAAATTGACATCTAATACAAAATCAAAAAAATCATGGATATTATATGTTTTATTCAATTTATATAAAAATTAAAAAAGTACATATGCTTTCAATTTAAATTAATGAAATGTTTCTGAATTTGATCTATAATTACATTAATCATTTATTTTAAAATGTGAAATTTCAACCTAGATTTATAAAGGTCTTTTTGGTATGATAAACCAAAAAATAATTGTTTTTCTATATGATATAAAAATTTGTTAATAAAAAAGTTCTTTTATAATTTAGAATAAAAATACATTAGGATATTTTTTATTATTTATATACTTAATTAGAAAATAACAACACTTAAAAAACTACATATTTATGTGATTTGTGGTATTGTAATAAACAAATGGTGATGGAAAATTCTATGACCATGAGGTATTAAAAATTTTAGATTTCCATCAGGACACTACTATCATGCATAGAAAAATGTTGGGACCATAGAGTGGATTGTACTTATAATGTTCTTCCTATGACCATTGATCATCCATTAAACATGAATGTGTCCACATTCTATGAATATGACTCAATTATAATAATCCTCTTTTACTCAGTAATTTCCTCCTTATCTATGACTCTACTTACATGAAATCAATATCCCACAACCTTCTATGTATCCTCCATTTTAATATTTTCCCATTCCATGGAACAATAGTTGATGATGAAATTAGATTCCATGGTAGGTCATTCGATTGAGATGACCGAATTATATGAAGTTGTTGATGCCCTTATTTAATGAGATTGAGCGGAACATGGAATGTGGAAGATAACCCCAAGCATTATCTAATAATTAAATAAGATTTTTGTGGATATTTATTTGAAAATAATCCATAGACTAGTATTTTAACAAGTTATCATCATGAGCCAAGATTATCAAATTGAAGAAAATATTACTATTGAAGTAGTCATGGAATTTTTTTTTCTTTCATATTTAGAGATGAAGATGATGATTTCATAGCTGAATACCCTTGAATTGTTCGAAAAATTTAATGGGGGTATATATAGCTTGCTTGATAAATATCCAAAAATAATTTTCTAAAAATATTTTTTTTGTCTGATTTGAGAACTGAATCCAGTCATGAAGTGTGATGTTCTAATGATTGGATTATCTTTTCTATTAATGATTTTGAGTAAATGATCCCTAGTCTACCAGTTCAATAATGTATGTCAATCATTAGATTTCATAAGAAATATTCTACTAAATTAATTTTTTTTAAACAAATGCTATACGAATCTAGGACATGAATTAGTCCATGCCTTCTCTAATGAAGGCCAAAAATTCTAACCAAAGTATACTCACTGATCTTAAGTCCCTAATTGAAGTTAAGATCCACATATAAAGCAAATGAATCTCAACTCATATAAAATAAAAAATAATGTGACTAAAATATAAATGATCCAATCACATTATCTTGGAAAAATTATCAAAAGAATTCGTCATGTGATTACGGGAAGTGGGGATTTTAGTCTGAATATTTATGTGATGTTGATTGTGACCCATGAAGCTATGAATGAGGTACTATTCTTGCTGAAAATGTATCTCAATAATATGTACTTAATTGAAGGAGGAGGAGGTAGACATTCACCATTACCTATAAATATTTCTCTTCTCCCACTTAGCAAATATTCATCTTTATCTGATCAATAACCTATGAATCCTCTGTAATTTATATATCTTAAATAAATGCTTCATTTTTTTTTCAATGCATTTTTTGATTTTATTATTCCCCGTAGTATATGTGTTTTATATATTTTCATTTTTTTAGTTTTATCTATTTAACTACAAAATTATGGGAAAAAAATCTATGAGATAGGTCCCTTTGGGAGATTTCATAATCATTTAGAATAACTATTTCTGATTATTATATTTTTCTGATTCTCAACCAAGAAGAAAAAGATAATTAGAGAAAAGTAGATATATGATAGTCATGTGGTCCTTTTTATAGGTTTTTGTGTCCTCTAATTTTCCAAATTCATTATCCCTCACTTTTCTTGGTCTATGGTGTATATTATTAGAGAAATATGGGCTATGGGATGAGAAGTATATGATCAATATTAATAAAGATAAAAAAGATACCTTGATAGAGAGTTTTATTTGCCTCTTCACTATATAGGAGTTGAAACTTGGTATTTACTAGGAGTTCTTTCTTTTTGTGTTCAAAAAAAATATGGATATAAATAATCAATGAATGGTATTGTTTCAATTATAATATGAGAACACTAGTGGATAATGAAGAAAATATATAATAAAATTAGGATCTGAACCCTTCTACACTAACCATTTGTGTTCCCTAATTATTTTCTGTTAAATTAGTAAAATAATAATTCAAAAATCTCGAGTCAGTTTTTCTATAAAAATTATGAAAGCATTATAATAATACATAGGTGATAGGATAGTGAAACTCCCACTCCCAAATCCCAGAGAGATTACCTATTCCAGCTACTAGGCTCTATTATAAGATATATATATATATATTCTATTTGATTAATTCTAACGATAGACATTTCGGTCATGTTTTTAATGAAACTTAGTGTAGTGATCCCTTATGGGTCTATATAGTTACATCACCATGAGTGTAACTGTACCACTCATGACATGGAGTTGGTTATAGTGGTCTCTGTACTAAATTTATGGATACATTAACCCGACAAAGACAGATATATGGTCATCACTGACCATAATATTATCAGTTATGTGTTTTTTCTTGTAGATATTGAATCTACATCAGTATCGGTGGACAAAGGATTCCAAGGACTATAATTTGTAGATATATTAGACCCCATGAAAATTTAATGTAGTCACTGACATGTTGAACCAAAATTTGAATTGATATGTTGTTCATGTGTTTGATGTTGTATTGAGGGGGATGTAAGAGCTTACAATGATGCATATCAGTATAATGTAAGTCAATGGTAGTTGTTTTCTCTATAAGATGATAGTTGTATCATCTCTAGTTTCGTAGGTGGATGAGTCAAAGTAGGGATACTTCATGGTTGATGTGATGTGAGATCCGGTTGGTCATGATGATACTAGAGGGGTGGTCTGGGGATGGTCAAAATTAGATGATGTTTCAGGGGGAATCATTATATTGGACATATGTTAGCATGTTCTCTCTATATTTCATATATCACACATATCGGTATATCCTAATGTATCTATGATGTACAATGGATTGAGGAGGAGGCTTTAGAGTCCTTGGATGAGGTTTTCAGTTGCGAAGATTGTGGGGCAATGTCTGTTTTTTGAATAATCTAAATAATAAAACTATTTTCCTTATGGGTTTTTGTAACTCTGGATTTCCATAAGTGGAACTGGGATAATGTATTGATGGATTTTATCACTCAGATATCTCGATCCCAAGGTGGTTCTGATGCAATTTTGTTAATCATGGGATCACTAACTAAGTCATAAAATTATCTATCAATCTAGTAGTTTATTGTTCAATATTATCTATAAAGGTAGTACACGGATGACGTTATGAGAATCCATATGGTACTGAAGTACTAAAAATTGAATTTTGAACTCATTTACACCTTATAACTACTTTACAGTCCCCACAAGTTTGGTCAATCAAAGTTAACCATCCATGTGATTGGGGATAAGTTATGTCTTTATGTCACGGACTTTGGTTTATTGTGGGTGGACCATCTAATATTTGATGGTTTTTACTATAACAAAAGCTATTACATATATATTGGAATTGACCTGTTAGATGTGTTTTATGAGAGACCATGCCCTTATCTTTTGTTCTAAACTATTATTTTGGATTCACTAGAACATGGTTTTCCAGTGTATAGAGTACAATAGATAATAAATACGTAGTTAGAGAGTGGATCAAGTTATCACAAGACCACCAATAGTCCTATTAAAATAATAGGTGGATGCCAATAGTTTTCCAGGTTCGAGACCAGGTGTTTTGAGTATTTATGAATATTGATGATAATATAGGTTTTGTTTAGAGAGTAAATTTTCATCCATGTTCATTGGGCCTATCAAGGTTCCAGAGTGCATTCATGACATGGATTTCTATTTTTTTCTCCCACCAAGTCTCGATAGAGTCCAAGATGTTTTAAATGTGTCCTAGATATATTGGTATCCTCATGATGACTAACATGTCATTGATTATGGGGAGTTAAACATTGAGGATTAATGATGTTTGTAGAGTGGCTAGTTGAGATCTAATATTTTCAGAAGAATATGATATTTGGGACAAATATTTTCTTCTCTAATGTGATTTGGAGGCATGTTGGAATAGAAGAGAGTACTTGGGAGGCAGATTCATATATTTTCACTAAATACACCAATTTCTTCAACGGTTGATCTTTATGGTATTTCTTCTTCATTTTATTTTTTTGAGATAATATTTTTAACTATATTATTTATATGAGATTTAATATCTCCATTTAACGATGATAATGTCACTTAGATTTGTGTTTTGTTCCACCCATGTCAGGCTGCATTCTTATTATAGCATGATCTTATTGATGTATCTCATGATTGATTTCCTAGATTTCATTTCCCTTTTAATTATAGCTTATATTTTGATTATAATGGAAAATAATTATTTGATATGTATCCAATATAATAGCATGGGTTTCTAGATACTTTACATTGATTATTTATGCGTCTTAGAGGGGTTATAGTTGTGTTTAGGGTATTTTCCAATAAAATTTCTATTTGGTCTCATGGATGAGTGTTTTTTCTTATTATCTATCAGTTTGATATCAATGTTGATAGTTTTCTAAACTATATATATTTTATTCTCATAGAAGATCATCTTGTTCTCAATGTCAATATGAGGTTCTCATAAATAATTAGTTTTTTTCTCACAATTGAATGTTTTTTCTTGATAGATCAGTTTATTCTCATAATCAAGAGTTCATTCTCATTGTCAATCAATTGTTCTCATGGATGATAGTTTGTTCTATCCCGATAGAAATTTTTTCATATGGGTGATTACTTTTTCTCCTGGAAAATTGATTTTTATCAATATTGACAGTTTGTTTTCATGGATGATTAATTTTTTCTCATGGTAAATATTGTGTCTTTATGATTTATCATTTTAATATCATGTTCAATCTATTACTTTTTATAGTTTATGGGTTTATTCAGACGATTGAACAATTTCACCACATATTCAACAAATTTGATATCATTGTTAATCCTTTATCATGATTATACTCTCCACAATTGATCTGTAAGTTTGTAAAATTTCCAATTTTTTATATAATTATTTTTATATAGTGACATAAAAATAATTTTAACATAAAATGTTGGATCTAAATATTAAATTAATTATGTTAAAATAATTTTTGTTGGGATTAAATCATGTATTGGATTAATAGAAGTACCATATATTTAAATTTTCTATTCCACATGTTTCTAATAAAACTGAATTAAATGACAATAAAAAAAGGAATGTTGACAACTATAATATCGAGGAAAATAATGGGAAAATGTATGTGGAAACTTTAAATTATGGTATTATTTCTGATTCAAAAGTATATTATTTCGATATAGTATGGATGAACGCAAACCTTGGTATTTAATGTTGATAGTTTTTTATTTTAAACTAGAACCTTTCAGCTCATGATTAAAGGAATGTTAGACATCTCAGTTCCCTCTATACTATCTATAGTTGAATGTTGCGTTCATGGTTAGAGTATGTACTCTTCTATATTTTACATTTCATTATATTTTTTGTATAATTTATCAAGCCCTTACATTCACAATATACGAGAGTAAAAGTATTCATTTTTTACCTATTTCTAATGATTCAAGTTTTGGAATTACTTCTACTGGTAAGGTATCATTATTCTCTCTTATTTTTTGAATCTATAAAATTATTTTTCGTTTGTTTTCCTGGTGTGGGTGGTATATATTAAGTAATAAAAATAAATAACCAAATTAAATTGAATTTAAGTGGAGGGAGAGTAATCACAAGTGCCTATCTACTTATTGTTTATTTACTATAATTTTATCTTGAAACATATTCATGTTGTAATGTTCATGTTGTGGGTATTTTGAACAAAAAATACTTCTTTTGGATTGATAACACTTGATTAATTTTAGGTTTTATCAAACCACTCATAAAATAATTAATACAAATATTCATATAATAATTGTTTCATCATGTAAATCTTGAACTATGTAAAGATACCTAGGGATATGAATGTAACTTAATGTGGAAGAACTCTATAAATAAATTATTGTAAAATATGTGGTTTTTTGGGTTATTCTATTATGTTTTTTATATTTGTGGTTTTGTGTCCTTTGTGACTTTTATAAAACAATTTTATGATCATTTTTGGTTCATGATGTGTTCTAAGCCATGG